>CAMAOD020000123.1:100000-771815 GCA_945859595.2 Megachile willughbiella
GTACATACTTCTTTTCACTCTCTCGCACATACTCTCTCACTCTTAACCAAGCACTCCCTGTCGAACGGCCCCTGCGAAAGCCATGCTGCGCATCATCCATACTATCATTCACTCTCCGTTCATGCCTTTTTACCATCATTCGCTCTAAAGTTTTCCCAAACACCGACAGCAGGCTAATTGGTCTATATGACGCAGGGTCCGTTCGCGGCTTTTCAGGGGACTTCAGCAGCACAACCACACACGCTCTTTTCCATTCACTCGGGAAACATCCATACTTCAAACATGCATTGTATAAATTCAACAGCCATCCTGGAATCGCACACCAAATCATTCGCAACATCTTCGCAGTTATTCCATCCATGTCAGGTGCCTTACCCAACTTCATTGCCATCACGGCCTCGTTCACTTCATCCCAATCAAACTCTTCAACCTCATTCACACACTCTTCCACCGCAATTACTCCCTCCGAAACACTCGAGACCGGGAAGAAACGTTCCATCAACACTTGCGCACATTCTCTCCATGTGGAATAATTCACACCATCAACATTCAATGAACTCATTCTCTCCCACGCATTCTTTCCTCTACATACCCTGTAAACAGGACCCCATGGATCCAGGTTCGACGACAAACTCACAAACTTTCGCCAACACTCTTCTTTCACTCTACACAACTCGCGCTTATACTCTCTCATCAGCCTTTTATACGTACTCAATCGCGCATCAACATCCTCGCTTCGTCTTCTTTTCGCTCTCTGCCATAACTTTCTGCTCTTTTGCACATTTGCTTTCATTATCTTCAACTCATCCGTCCACCACACTATCCATCTATTATTCACTCTCACTCTCCGTTTCATTCTTTTGTCGTTCGAACCTTGGATCCATTTCATCAAAATCTCAAGCATCCTATCCACATTTGATTCATTACATACATCCTGCCCATACATCGACGCAAACTCAATCAGATCATTCTTATATTCTTCCCAGTCCACATCCTTGCATAACCATCCCTTTCGCACGTTTGAGGCATTCTGCTCACTCTCATCATACATCAATCTAATCAAAATCACATTGTGATCACTTATTCCCCAGTCATTCTTCACTTCCCATTCAAGGCGGCACCTGGCCAACGAGTCATTCATCAGAGTGACATCAATGTCACTCTGCCCTATCACTCCCGAGAAAGTATAAAACTCACTCGGCTCATTCAACACAATCATTCCATTCGCTAATACCCATTCTTCCAAGATTCTTCCACGCATCTCATTCTCTCTACTGCGACCGCCGCCCTTGCTGTACCACAAGGGCGAGGTCGCATTCGCATCCATCCCGAATAACACACGCATTCCTCTCACATAATCTCTTGCACTCTCCATATACGCCAGATAGGGCTCAATGTCCGAGCCCCACCTGCAGTACACAGACACAACATGCAGCTCGCTGAAGTCCGCTTTTAACCATACACACACACCATGCTCATTCGTATACTCCCGCACACACATCACTTCCACATTCACATCCCGAACAACCACTGCTGCTTTAGCAGGGTCATCCGGGCACACATACACTTGCCATTCGTTCGGTAATCCTCTCACACACCCATTCGACACATACACTTCCTGCAATAAAGCCACACTCACATTATTCTCATTCATAACATTGCCCAAATCACACAACACACTATACGCTTTCTGACAGTTACACTGCAGAATTATCATACACGCATCAGTCATCACTTATTCTGGCCTTCTCTCATTCCAACATTCTCACGTATTCCGGACTCTCACAGGACAAAACCGAATGGTCACACACTCTACCTTTCATCTTACAATTCCTACACACACACGCATTCTTACACTTATCACGCAGATGTCCACTTTCACCACACTTCTCGCATAGCTCTTTCACACTACACTCACGCATCATATGCCCAAAGGCAAAACACTTGTAGCATCTCAACACATTCACAAAATCTCTAACCTTACACGCTTGCCATTTGACATACACACGTTCCTCACTCATTAACACATCACGCATTCTCTTCGACACCTCGATTATCGCATTCCCCACATTCGCACCTTTCTTGTTCACTCTGTTCACTATACGCACTCTGTCTTTAAATTCCATTTCAGTCACTCCAGCAGCTTTTAAATTCTTCACATACAGTTCGCTCATTAACTCATCATTCGTCATCTCATTCTCAACATCAAACACAATCATTTTCGGACCCATTCTCTTAGGTGTCTCTACCTTGAGCCCTACCTCATCAAACTTCTTGCACTGCTTCAACATTTCCATCTCACGCGCACTCGCCGCTTCAATCACAAGCCCACCACTCCTAGTCTTCCTCACCTCTCTCACACGCACATTCAGTCCACCACTCACATCACTTATTACTTTTTCTTTAACTTGCTCGTTATTCATTTTCACACTTTCATCCTTGGCTTTCACCACCACAGCAAACGTCCTCGCTCTTGGCTTCTCACTCACGCTCATACTCTTTGAACCTTCACCCGTACCAGTTCCACTCATTCCAGTTCCACTCTTAACAACCACGCTCGCGTAACTCACCGATCCAGACACACACGCACGTTCATCCAACATCCTTCTGCTTTCCTCCAATCGTCCATTCAGCCTCTCATTCCTTCCAATCATTCCCATCATGCATCCTTCATATTCACCCACACAATTTAAAATAAACTCCGTCGCTGCTTTCGAGACGCGGCTAGCTTCGGTCAATAAAAACTTCCTCAGCTTTTCACCAACCTTCCGCATTGCCCGCATTTCTCTCTCTTCTCCTTCGCCCTCGTCCATCACCACGTCCCGGGTGACGCCCTTCCCGGGGAGAAGGCTTCTACAACAGGAGGTCGCCAGGTGTCCTGAGGAGGTCGCTAGTGGCTGATGCTCCCACCAGCCCACCCCCCAGTGCAAGACTGGGAGGTGCCCCATCGCCGCGCACCATAGCTTAGGATTAGGGTATTTTTTTATAGAGGTTTACATCCTCGCGGGCCGGTCGGTTAAGGCAAGACCCCCGTTCCTGTGAAACATGACCACAAGTTTACGGTATGATAGGGCTCGGGTACCTCGGGACCGCCAAATCCCGTACTGCGGGCAAGCCCGCAGCCCCTGAGGGAGAGAACTGGTGGCACCCGGAGCCTCTCCATTCCTTGTTCTATCACTCGGCGGGGCAGGGTATTGAAAGCATTTACAATATCCAGCGATATACCGATCGCCACCCCGCCCCTGGACGTGGCCGACTCCGCGATCGCTCGGACTCTCCCTACCGCGTCCACGGTACTTCTTCCCCTTCGAAAACCGAACTGACAGTCGGCCACGTCCGGACCATCTCCGGAGAGGTGCGCTACTAGACGGGCCGCGATTACCCGCTCGAAAATCTTGCCCACGACGTCTAACAAAACGATCGGTCGGTACGCTGACGGCTCCCCATCGGGTTTCCCGTCCTTTTTAAGGAGGACCAGCTGCCCCTCTTTCCAAATGGATGGAAAATTACTCTCCCCCAGGCAGGCGCTGAAGAGGCCAGCCAACCGTTGTCCCAGGTATGGGAGTACCAAGGACCAGATCCGGCCCGGTATGCCGTCAGGACCCGGAGCAGTATTCCGAGCACTCGCCCGCCTGGCAGCATCGACGAGCTCCCCCTCGGAGACCCCCCCGTCCACAGAAGGCAGACCGACGACACGGAGCGCGTCGGAGGATTATCATCTCGCGGAAAAAGTTTCTCCACGACGCGCCCCAGTGTCTGGGGGTCGAGGCTCTCTGTTATCGGGGGGGGCCCATGGCCGCAATTTGCCCATAACCGGCTTGTATGGGCGCCCCCACCGATCCCGTTCCAGAGAGCTGAGGTACTCGTCCCAGACCCGGTCCTTGGACTCATTGATGGCGGTCTGCAGATCGACCACCCCATCTCGGTAATCGCTCCACAGTTCCTGCGGGGTCGCGGTTGCGTCTCCGCCGGGCGCGCTGGTACCGGCGACGCTTAGGGAGGAAAGCCTCGCGCAACTGCGCAATCTCCCGAGTCCACCAATACGCCGCCCGGCGGGGGTGAGGAGTGGCCCGGGGCATCGCCACACTGCAGATATCCTGCACAGTGTCCCGGAACCACCTAGCCTCCCCCTCAACGTCCGCGCCCTGTCCGACCGGAGAAGCCGGCCTGCTAACCGCGAGGGCCGCAGCCACCAACTTATCTTTATCCAGCCTCTTCAGCGCCCACCTACGCGGTGGTGGGCGTCCGCCACAGCGACACCGGGTGCTGGAGGAGAAGTCGACCCGGATGTAGCGATGGTCGCTAAGGGTTTCCGTCTCCTCCAACACCCTCCAGCTCGCAACGATACGCGCGGCCGCAGGGGAAGCCCAGGTCAAGTCCACAATGGACTCCCCCGAGGGCCGTACGCACATGCTCACCGAGCCCCTGATTAAGAGCAGGAGCCCTCGTTCCGCCGCCCATTCTAGGACCACCTCGCCTCTCGCGTCTGTCCCCGGGGATCCCCACTCCCTTGACTTAGCATTGAAGTCTCCGAGGACCAGCACGCGTTGAGTGGGGCAGCGCAAAACAACCTGCCCCACTCTGTCCAACATCTCCTCAAATTCCGCGAGAGGCCAACGAGGCGGGGCATAAACGCCCACCACCACGATTTCCCCCCACCGAACAGCGACGGCCCCCTTCCCGCTGCAATCGCGGTGCAGGGTGGGGGGAACCGGTTTTACCACGCGACACGATCGCGACCGTCGCGTCCCGACCCTCCCCGTCCGCGAACCAATTCGGTTGGCTCGGGACATGGTATGGCTCAGCGATCACCCCTAATGCACAATTCCACTCGGCGAGGGTATGAAGCAGCAGATCCTGCGCCCTCACCGAGTGGTGCACATTTGCTTGTATAATGGGGCTCAATGGCCCCATCACGGTGCTACTTCGCTCACCACCTCCATGGTGCTGTCTTCCTGCTGCTCCATTTGAGCTACCGCCGGTGCCACTGTCGCGTCTTCTTTCTCTTCATCCGGCGGCTGCGCCTTTTTCTTCTTCTTCCTTGGTTCCGGGGCGCAGCCCGTAGCTCCCAAACTATGAGAGTCAGGCCTGCCCAGGTCGCTGCACAAGGGGCATTTGAACTTGTTCTTGCAGTTCGCCGCCTTGTGGTCTGTCTCGCCGCATGCGTAGCAGCGACCTGAGCGGTCCACCTTCTCGGTACACTGCTGCGCCGTGTGCCCCTTGTGGAGACAGCGGAAGCAGCGCAGAGACCTACTAGGCAGAATCTCGACACGCGCTGATGACCAGCCGACCCGCACGCGTCCGACCGCCTCAATCTTCTTCAGTGCGGTCAGTGTATCTATATATGCGGCCAATCCTGTTGGCGATCATCCGTATCTCGCCAACTTTAACCTCTTAAACCTGGCAGTCACCGATTGCTGCCAGAGCCGTGGCCATTTCTCCCGATGTTATGGAGTCGTCTAGACCCAATAACCTCAACTCGCCCGTTTCTACGGGGCAAGCCACCCTAACCTGGTCATCTGCGAAGGCTTCCCTCAGCTTTTCGGACAGTTCGGACGCCTTCTTCTTCCCTTCCCCACCAGGGACTCCCAGCACAATACCTCCTGTGAAGGCCTTCCTGACTTTAATGTCATGAATGCCCATTTGGTCTAGATTGACCGCTTTTTTGGCTTTCAACAGCGTTTGCGCGTACGTTGTTTGTCCGCCCGTGGCCACCGTTAAGGTGACTGCTACCATTCTGGGTGGCCTCGGCGCGCTCACCTTCTTCCTGGCAGCCCACCGCCACCTAACCTTTTTTTTTTTTTACGAGGGGGAAATCATCATAGACCCCCCCACTCCGCAGGGGAGGAGTGTGAGATTCCTACTCACTAACACCACATCGGTGGTGCCCATCCCTTCGGGTTGGGTGGCCGCAGCGACCAAGGATCTATTCCTACACCGCGACCACCCCCGCTAGCGCCATTGGCGCCTCTACTCGGTAGGGGGCAGGAGGCCCCCCCTCAGGAATAGTACCCACCCATGCAATGCATCGAGCCGACGACGTCACCACGCCGCCGTCGGCTCCCCCCGGCCGCGTGCAATGGGAGCTCCGAGCCCCCGCTCGGAGGCCCTGCAGCCTTTTCATTAGTCGCCCACTTTAGTGGGCCGGGGCGTGGCTAGGGCCAGCTGCCCCCTCGTCTGTAGTAAACTCCATTTCTTTTTCTTCAGCGCTATTTGTCGCTTCGCCCTCTTGCTGTGTGGCTTTTATCTCCCTCTTCGGTCTCGGGGCGCAAGATGCAGATCCTAACCGGTGCGACGCCTGCCGGCCCAAGTTCGTACAAAGCGGGCATTTTATAATGCCCTCACTGCATGTAGCTGCAGTGTGCCCATCTATGCCGCATTTGAAGCAGCGACCGGTGCGGTCCTCCTTCTCCTGGCACATGACGGCAGTGTGCCCTTGCTGAAGGCACTTGTAACAGTGTAGTGGGCGGGGCGCGAGAATTTGAATTCGCGCCGTCGTCCAGCCCACCCGCACCTTCTTGGCCTCTTCAGCCTTGCTGGAGGCTTCTTGTGGACAGCTGACCCAGGCTGTGCCCATACTTCTCGGTGTCCTCATTATGTCACCAACCCGGATTTCTTCCGGGGTACATTCTCCTAGATCCGCCAAAGCGGCCTTCACATCGTCGACTGTCACGGAGTCGTCCAACCCTAGGAGTCGCAGTTCGGCCATTTTAATGGGCTGTGCGATTCTCACGTCCGTGTCGCGGAATGCCTCCTTCAGGCGGTTGACGATTGTCTCCACCTTTTTCCTTCCATCCTGACCAGGAATTCCGACGACTACGCCGCCAGTAGCCGATTTCCTTGCCTTTACTTCCGTGACACCCATATCTCTCATTTGGATTGGCGTCACCACTTCCCTCCCCTTCAGCATAGCCTCTGTATAAGAGGTCTTACCTCCTGGGGGAATTGTCATGGTGAAAGCCGCATATGGCGGTGGTCGCGGCACCGTCGCACAGTGGGGTATTTGGCCCGAAAAACCGGACAAAAGTCGATTTCTAAAATTTTGCGTAAACCGTAAACTTTTTATTGTTTGAGGTTCTTAAATATATGAGGAACAATGTACTACATTTTTTTGTTCATTAGTACAATCCGAAAGCACTAAACTTAATCCAAAGTTGACAGATTTTATGACCTGTTTTGTCTTTCCAACCACGCTATAATATATCGTGCATTTACTAGTGACTTTTATATTTTTAAAGCAGTTGTGAAATTTCTTTCATTACAAATCCTTTTTAGGTACGTATGTAGCATACTTCCACACTTTTTATTTTTCTTCTTTCATACTTATTTATACAGTTATTAATATTTGAAAATAATCAATAAATCAGTAATTTTCTTTACCATTTTAAAAAGTCATTAACGATTTTGTTATACTTCTGAATGATATCAGAGGCCTGTATTGGTACCGTTACAATCGGTAGAGATTCCCGATTATAAGCCAACAAAATTTTATTCCGGATTTATCCGAATTCAAATTTTATAGCTAATTTAGCATTAAACGTTTTGCAGCGTTTCACGTACGTCGGCATGCATGGTCATGATCATAAAACCAAGACCTGCTTGAGAAACTCTCAGTGATGAAGTTTTCTAAAAGCAACTGTTACAGAGTATTGGCACTCATGATGTTTATGTTAAGCTGCGATATGTAAGCTAATTGAAATAACTCGATAAAGGTGTGGAGTTTCATCGAATAAATCTCGTAGGCGCTGTTGAAAGTATTTGAATATTTTAATATTGTACCACCTCATCATCGACACTATTTTTTAAGGGTTTCCAACAGTCTGGGAAAAAAATGGTTCAAACAAAATGTAAATGGTATTTAGACACCTACAAACTTCAGTATATAAAATTTCCAAAATTTTTATTATTTTTAAAAAAATCAAGGTCATTTTAATTTTGTAAATGTTAACATTTATTTTTTATTTCAGAATATTGTAGCCAATGTTGAAACGAATTCAACGACCTATTATGTTATGACCTTGAACCTATGAACGACGCTAAAATTATTTTGTCCGGTTTTTCGGGCCAAATACCCCACTGTGCGTCGGCTTCTTTTTCGGCTTCACCGTACCCCCGGTCGCTTTCTTGGCGGCTTCTGGGCGTTTGCGGCTTGAAGAACGCGCCGTTCTCATATTGGCCGTTGCCTGATCCTTTGTGGCCTGTCGTCTGGCCTTACGGCCGACAACTTTGACCCAGGCGCCTTCCTCTGCCGTCTCGGCCGCCGGTGGGGTTGCGACGATGTTCGCGGCCACCTCATCCCTCCTTCTGGATTTGGAACGCTCCTTTGTAGAGGCGTCCCTCTTTTTTCTCGCTGTGACCTCAGACGCCTTCTTGCTCCTGACCTCAACCATAAGGTCCTTCACTAGCGTGGCAAGGTTCGACAAGGCCAGCGACAATTCCGCCACCTCGCTGTTCCCAGGTGTTGGCTCCTCACGTGCTAGTCGGAATTGGGTCGATGCTGACGCTACCTCCACGTGTGGGGGTTGGAGCTCCAGGTCCACAATCGCCCTCCTCTTGGTTGGCTCCTCAGCGGTAGGGGAAGAGCGCCCGCTGGTTCGTCTCTTTCTCGGCTCCACGTCCTCTTCCATGTTGCGGGGCGGCGAGGGAGGGCATGTTGCCGTAAAGACTGATCTCTCCGCCTGTTCCCTTCGCAGAGTCTCCATTTCTCCCTTCAGGGACTCCATCTGCTTTCGCAGTTCATCTACGTCCCGCTTCAGGCGGGCCTTCTCGTCCTCGGCCGTCTGAAGGCACTGCCGAAGCTCCTCGACCTGGACTCCTTCAGTTCCGGATGTCTGGGGCCTTTTGCCCAGCTCGACGGCATATGCCTCGATGACATTCGAGCACTCTCGAAGGTTACGCACAAACGTGCCCTTCAGGTTTCTCGACCCAGCTGCGACTCTCCTAATGCTGTTGGCCTTGCTCAGCATTTCCGCCACCAGGTCGGTTGCCGGCAGTCGCTTGGCCTCTCTCATTATGTCAAAAATGTCCGCCATAGGGAGACTGGCACGGCTAGGTGCCGGAACATCCCTCGTCGGGTCAAGGGCCTGTTCTTCCGTAAGGAGCTCCAACTCCCTCCTACGCGCCTCGTTGTGGCGCTCCTTAGCAGCAGCGAGCCCGACGTACTCGCCGGTAGTCGGCGGTCTTCCTCTCTTTCGCTGAGTGCCGCAACTCGTACACGACCGCAGGTCTACCGACGCGATGGATAGATCGCTGTCGCTCTCATCCTCGTGTTCGGGATTACTGCTCTTCGCTGTCGCTCCCGCTTCTCGGCGCGCGTAATTCCTGCGCTCTGATTGGTCCGGGTTTTTCCTTAATAATTCAAAAACGAAGCTTCAAACCCCATTTTTGCAAAGGAAAATCTTGTTCAGAATGATGTCCTCTACAACCCCTTTCAGGGACTTACACCTGTCGCGGGACACCCTGTATATATGATTAAATAGAATAAATGCATTATTCAGAGTATTACAGTGTATTATATTACCTGCTCATGCAAGTGCTAACCAACACATACATGCACATACACACACTATGAACTATATACCTTGTATATTCCTGGAGATTCCTGGCTGCAGTATGCTAAGTTAAGTTAATTGGATAGTTGAATTTCGTTATCAGGGCTTGTGCGATAAGAGTGGCACAGATAGCGCAGCTGGATCAGATATTATACAGAGTTTTGCCTCGCATTCATTACGTTGCACCTTGTGCAAGTGAAGAGTTGTAGTTTCTGTCTTGACGGTCCCGCTCAAGAATAACTATACCCTTGCGATCAGCGGTGTTGTTTCAGTCTTAGTTTTAGATATTATGGAGCAAACTATGGTGATGCATATGCGTGAATGAATGACTGTGCTCATCCTAATAGATTTACCCGAGCATCGCCGAAATGCAGGTGACATCATGTCTAGGTGACACTGTATAGTTAAGTTAACACGTAATTTGCTTGTCACGTTATTGTCGCATAGCCGTTGGCATATGTGTAGTGTTATATGTGGCGCATTGTGCATGTTGTCGTTACATTGTTGATGTTGCAAATAAGGAATTAAAGTAGATAAAGTAAGGCAGGAGCAAGAATGTGAGGAAGCAGTAATAGGTAGGTGAAGAGAGCGTTAGATGCAGAGAGATATGTCTGTCGGATAAGCTAGGTTCTACTTAATATATGCTGAATAAGCCATAAAAGTGATAGAACAGAAAGCAAGGGACAGATTGAGTTCCTGCAAGAGTCAAGGAGGAAACGTATAGGCGTATAGGCGTATGAATATCCAACAATGCGTGACCTGCGGCATCACATACGCAGTTACTAGGCACACATTCCGATTGCTTTCCCTTTGAGCGCGGTTTGCCGCCTTTTCGTCCCATCGTCCAGCGCCCGTTTGTCTTTTATTACTTTGTGCAGCCGCGACAATGTCCCCCTCCTCGCGGGCATCGCACACGTGCATCGCTGCCTCGTGCTTCATTTCTTCATAGTTCTTTGTCGAGAGAGGTACGTAGCGTAGCGTTACATTTCCTTATTTCCTGCATTTTTCCTATTTCCTTTGTGCTAGGATTTTGCCATTATTGCTGCTTACTGTCTTGTCGTATTGTGTTGTGCTGTGTTGTGCTGTGTTGTGTGTGTTGTGCGTGCTGTCTCGTGTTGTTTGCTAGTATGCTGTGTTTTGCTGTCTGCTTGCTTTATCGTACCCTTACGTTGTCGTAATTGGTTTAATTTATTTATCGGCTACATCTTTAGTTTAATGTATTTTATAGTTTATGGTTTATGGTTTGTATTTTATAGTTTATGGTTTATAGTTTATAGTTTATTTGTTTTATTTTATTTTATTTTATATTTATTTTATTTTATTTGTCAGGTCAGGTTGAGGTTGTCCTTGTCTTCGTCATTCTTGTCTCCTTTCTCTCCTCGTTCCTTTGCATTAGATTCCATCACTCTTGCCATGCTCTTTCATGACCTATCAGTAGCTCTTCCTGTTTCCCTGTCTCTGTTGTCCTCTTTAGTCCCCTGTTTCTTTGTCCTGCTATCCTGTGCCTCGCGTATTGTGTTTGATGTGTTGAAATTGGTGTAAAATAATTGTGGTTGCTAATCCCGTTCTATATCGTGCCAAAGTTTGCTTTAATTGCCCTAGGATATTGGGTTTAAGTCAGGTTTAAACTTGTACTTACTTGCAATTAATTGGAGTGTCAATTGTAGATGTATGTGTCATGTAATATATTGTGTTTTTTGTTTTGTTCTAGAAATAACGTATCCCATTGTTCCCGTGATGCAGCGCCATCCATTTTTTATAGTTTCGGTAAGCTACCTTGCATTGACTTGTATTCCTTCCATTAATTTGTTTAAATCCATGATAGCAATTACCTACTGACTACTAGTTGTTCAGTTGCTAGCTCGTCTCTTACGATTGGCTGTCTTTCCCATCCGCTGGTCAGTTTATTGTTTGTTTATTTATTTATTTGTTTATTTATTTATTTAAATTTATTTAGTTTAATTTTAATTTAATTTAATTTGCTTTGCTTATTGATTCGGGTTTTGATTTTAATTTTAATTCTCCTTCGTTAACGCGTCTCTTGTTTTATTGTTTTCAGCCCGATTCCTCCCATGATGAGGAGGTAGCAGGGAGTGAACGTCGTGGCCGCCGCCGTCCCCGCTCCCCACCCCGCCCCCTGCGATCACGCCCCAGGCCCTGGTTAGCCCGGCATCGTCCGCCGCCGGTACCGCGACCTGGCTGCGCTATTTTGGGCGCAACAAACGCGTGACCGTCTCACATTACCGGGGCGAGGTGAGAGTTGACCTCCGAAACTATTTTTGCCTCGGTGCCGGGGAGCTGCGCCCCACTCGGCGGGGTAAGTTGAACCCGTTACCATCATTTTGCTTTCAGCATATTCCTCTGCTTGCTTATATAATAAGCCTCTATTTATTAATTAATTAATTGTTTGTTGGTTTTTTCGCGTAATGATTTGGTTTAATGATTGTTTTGATTTGATTTTAGTTTTGATTTCGATTTTGATTTTGGTTTTAGATATTTCTTTATCGCTCTCCGAGTGGGGCGAGTTGGCTAGGTACGTGCCCTTAGTGGAGGCAGAGGCGCGCCGCCTAGCCAGCTCTCGGTGAGTTTTCCAATGTCTTGTTTACTTTCGTTTCTTTTACCTCTCTATGTTGTTTGTTATTGCTTTCATTGTTTCAGCCGCCGCTAGCCTCCGGTTTGCGCGCGTTGGAGAAGGATAGAAGAGAAGAAGAAAAAGAGATAATATGAGAATGTAGTAGTAGTAGTATGTAGTATAGTTCATACGATAAAAACAGAGTTCAACGATTTATGCAGAGATTTAAGCAAAGATTTAGTAGTACATAGGAAGTATACTGATTTATATTGCCTAGAATTGATTAATAGTGTTTTTACATGATTGATTTTACATGTATTAATCTCTATAATCGTCGTCCTAATTTAGTTGATTGTGCCTATCGTGAAACCCGTCCCCATACTTGTTTCTGTTATTCCTGATTTGTATCCCATATTCTATTGGAGCTTTGAGCGCTATGGCTCACTCCCGCCGTCGCGTTATTTAAATAGAGTAACATAAAGCAAGATACAAATAGAAAATAAAAAGAAAATAAAATAGAATAGAGTAAGGTAAGTCTGAAATAAATAAAGTAGAGTAAAATACAATAATATAAGGTTTGGCTTTTATCCGAAAGAGTTCGTTATGCCGCTGTCGCAATCTGCCGATGTGTCGTTTTAGTTTCCTGTTCGGTAGCAATTTCTTCCTGTCGTGCCGTTTTCTCCTCTTGAAATCCAGTCCTCACTTAGTTCGCGGGTCTGCCTTGTCGTTGCCTCTAGCTCTGTCCGTATCGCAGCGCTGGCATCGTCACGTCGTTGATGCCACTTCGTTCCTATTTCATGCCTCCATAATGTTTCGTCGAGCGATTTGACAGTTCCCGGTATTTTGTTCTTGCAAGTAATCTGCCTTGTTTGCTTATTCCGTCACTCATCGTCTGATTTATTCGTCCGTCCTATTCCTTTTACATTTCAGTTTTAGGATTTTAGGATTTATATTTATATTCTCGCCTTTTGTGGCAAAGTCAAGCGGGAAGAAGAAGAAGAGGAAGAAGAAGGAGGGGGACAGTGATAGTTTGAGGTTAAAAGCCGAGGTATACAGGTCACACCTCACCGTTGTTTCCCGTAAAGGGTATTTCATCTTGTCTTCTCCTGCTAGCATTTTGTAGTTTGAAGTTTAGAGTTTAGAGTTGCTTCACTCGCTTGCCTCAAGGATTCTAAATCCTGTAATATGCTTGTGTTTACTGTTCATTGCTCTTGATCTTATTCCTTTGTTACACATCCAATCCACGCACAGTTGTGCAATTGTACATTGCTTATGTTTCTCAAGTTGCTTCTCTAATTCATTCATTCAGGTTTACCTGCTCAGTCTTTTCTTGTTGCTCACTTATCATAAACATGAGTCACTACATTCGTTCCTCCATACTCCATTAGTCATGCCTTGATGTTATTGTTGTTGCCTTCCAATTAATGTAGCGTTACGTTAATGTAGCATGTAGCATGTAGCATGTCAACAGACAGCAGAAAAACAGAGTGCCAACCAGGACCCGCTTGAACCCGCTTGTATCAAGATATATCACAACTCAAGATACGCTTTCAGGCTTGGCTTGCAATTCGCTTGTATCAGGGGCTTAGGGGTTTACATGGATTCCTAGAAATCCTGTATGCCTGGTTATAACAGGTTTTAAGCAACCTTCAAAGTAATAACAAAAGGGGAGAATAAGGAAAATGCGAGACCCATTTATTGATTGTAAATATTGTGAGTCTTTTATGCTGCAGCTTCTGTTGCCTAAGGGTAAGATATAAGTTATGTTTCTGATTTAATTGTTCTGCTCTCCGCGATCCTCCTACCTGTCTCAAATCTTGTCATTCGTATAGTATTCATTACCTGCATTCATTCATGATATTTGTTATTCCGTTTCACTCATGTCTTATTTATTTCAGCAGAGTTCTTCAGCTATCATACGCCGAGAACATTCCACACTCTCGCTCACGCTACTGGGGGCTCGGAAAAGTACTGCCAGCAGATATGTTAGAAGAAAACTCATACTTATTTAGATTTATTAATGCAATACCATTGTACCACATGATAATTACACGTAAGTCTGCCTAATTTAATTTAAGGTATTTATAAGATAAGATATTTACAAGATATTTAATTAATGAATTACAAGATATAATGTCCAATAACCGCATAACCGCATATTAAACTGATTGGTTGAGTATTAAGTATTAAGTATCGTAGGTATTGTGGTTTGTTGCCCCGTAAGAACTTGTCATACACTTTTATCTGATTTATTGAATAAATGACTTACTTATACGGCTCAAAATATCTACTGTACTCACGATTTCGCGTTAATTACTACTATATGTTATTATATGTTACTTCACTTGTTTGCCTTATCTGTCCTTATTAATCCTCTCATTGTCCATTGCCCATGAGAGTGTTTCGGTATTACTCTGTTTCTCCTAAATTGTAGAGGTGCTTCCTGCAGGCCTGTTTCCACTTCCCGTGTGAATTCGCCTTATTGTTGGTTCCGGATTTCGTCCCGCCGCGGCGCTAACCGCGCGACGCCGCTGTAGTCGTATTACTTCTATTCCCCGTCGCCATTTTTTTTTTTTTTTTTTTTTACGTGGGGGAAATCTTCGAAAGATACCCCGCACCCTTGGGGGAGGGCGCGGGGTTATGCAGGATTTCTACCTGCTAAAACTCCCACGGTGGTCCTACCCCGGCGCATTAGGGGGCCCCAGGAACTCTCTAAGAACACAACTGGGGCCCCCGCGCTATAACTGTCATCCCGGGGGAGGTCGGACAGAAACCAAACTAATCTTTACGGCGGTGCCCGGACCACCGAGGCACCGCCGTCCCACCCGAGGCAGCATGCCTTCGCCGCGCCTTCCGTCGCGGGTCCGCGATTTCGCGGCCCCGCTCCGCGGCCTCCTTCTGCAGCATTACTTGCTCACAGAAGGAGGCCACGGCCTTCCAAGACCTCTCGCTTGCCAGCACAGCCCCAACTACTGCCGGCAGCGAGAGGTAATACCCAAGTTCTTGAATCAGGGCACGGCGCAGCGCTGAGAAGGCGGGGCAAACCTCCAGCGTATGCTGCGCCGTGTCCAACTCCTCCCTGCACTGATGGCAGGCCGCCGTCGCTTCCTTGCCTATTCGTACTCACCGAAACAACCATGTCCGGTGAATACCTGTGTCATACGGTAGGTGACCCTTCCGTGCCGTCTCTCCCGCCACTCTTCCAACTGTGGCAGGAGAGCCCCGACAACTGGCTTGGTGGCGTATACACGCAACTCCATCCGCCACTGTGTGGCTGCCAGCTGCCGGGCCTGACGCTTTATTGCATCGACCGTCGCGGGCTCCGGCGGGACACCGTCGAGCCGCTGGAGGGCATGGATGCGCGTGTAAACTAGCGCATCCGCCGCTGCCAGCATCTCGAACGGGATCAGGCCCGCCAGAGCCATCGCCGCCCAGTTGGAAGTGGTGCGATACCCTCTAATCACCCTGATGGCCAACCGTCGTTGGAGCCGGTGCACCAGTTGAATGCTGCACCGGCTGGCCATCAGGGCAGCGGCCCAAACGGGCGCGCCGTACAAAACCATTGATCGCACCGCCCCCAGATAGAGGCGGCGAACCCTCTCTTCGGGTCCCCCAAGGTTGGGCATTAGGCGGCCCAGAGCAGCCGCAGCTCGCTCAACTCGGGGGACCAGACGGTCGATATGCATCTCGAAGCGCCAGCGGCTATCGAGGTCGAGTCCCAAATACCTCAAACTGGACCCGACCTCGACCCAGGCGCCACCTACCCGGATCCACGAGGGGGGCGGACCATTTGACCGAGGCTTGTCGTGGAAGAACATAGCCTCGGTCTTTTTTGGGTCGATCCTCAACCCCAACTCGTGGATCCTCGCAACGACGGCGGCCACTGCAACCTCCGCCAGACGGATGGGCCTCTCAAAACTCTCCCCGACGGCAAGTATGAAGGTGTCATCTGCATAGCAGGTGACATAGGTGCCGTCGGGGAGACGGACCTGCAGAATTCGGTCGTACCCCAGGTTCCATAGGTCCGGCCCTAGCACGCACCCCTGTGGTACGCCGCATTTTACCTCCCTCCGTATATACCCGTCCCGGCCCATATATTCTATGTGCCTGTCACACAGGTAGGAACCAATCACCGCCCTTAAGTAGGGAGGCACCTCGTGTTCCACCAGTATCTCCCTGATGGCGGCCGAGGGCAGGGTGTTAAATGCGTTGACTATGTCTAAAGAGACGCCAACGCACACCCCACCCCGGGATACAGCTGCCTCCGCGAGGGACTTGATACGCATAATCGCGTCGATTGTCGATCCTCCCTCGCGGATGCCGAACTGTCTGTCCGCCAGATCGGGTCCTACCGAGGACAGGTGCCTGTGGAGGCGTGAAGCGATGACCCTCACTAAGAGCTTCCCCGCCTCGTCGAGCAGGCAAATGGGCCGGTACGCGGAGAGAGAGTCCGCGGGCCTACCCTCCTTCTTGACGAGGACCATCCGTCCGGTTTTCCACACATCCGGGAATGTCCCGGTTTGAAGGCATTTGTTAAACAGTGCCTTCATTTGCTCCCCAAAGACGCCCGAGGCCAAGACCAAGGCCTTACCCGGCACGCCGTCCAGGCCCGGGCCTGTGTTTTTAGCCCCGAGCCTCTTCAGCGCGGCAGAGAGCACCTCGTCGGTGACCCCCAGCTCGTCGGACCATATTACTTGGTCAGACACCTCAACCGCGTGGCCCTCCGTTACCCCGGATAGGGGGAAGAGGGTTTCAACCACGCGGGTGAGGAACTGGGGGTCCAACGTTTCCGTCACGTGGGGCGCCCATGGTCGTAACCGACCAAGCACGATTTTGTATGGGCGCCCCCACGGATTAACCCTCCAACCGTTGGAGGAGCTCCTGCCAGGCCTCGGCCTTGGTCCTCCTGATGGCCAGCTGCAGGGCTATGACTTTCTGTCTGTACAGCCCATACAGCTTTGCCACCCACGTCGGACTCTCACGACGTCGCCGACGGGCACGTGTGTACCGGCGGCGCGCCCGAATACAATCGCTGCGTAGCTCAGCAATTTCGGGCGACCACCAGTACACACTCTTCCTCCAAGATGGGCCCGCTCTGGGCATCGCCGCGTCGCAGATTACCGTTAGCGCGCGGCGAAGCCAGCGGGCCCCTTCGTGCCCGTCGACTGGCCTGTCCTTATGCCAGGCCACGACGTAGGCGGCGGCCATCAGGGCGTCCTTGTCCAGCTTTTTCAATGACCACCACGGTGGTGTCCATGCTTCCTCCTGTGGGCGGCCTCGGGGCGGCACGCCTTGGGGGGTGGTGGAGAGGACCATCGTGATGTAACGGTGGTCCGATAACGTGTCCAACTCTTCCACCACCCTCCACCTCGAGATACGGCGCGCGGCAGCGGGTGAAGCGAATGAGAGGTGAACTATTGACCTCCCATGCTGCCGCACGCACGTATGGACGGAGCCCGTGTTGAGTAAACGGAGCTCCAGTCCAGCCGCCCAGTCGAGTAGTGTCTCGCCCCTCGCGTCAGTCCCGGGGGACCCCCAGGCCTCAGCCTTGGCGATAAAGTCCCCCAGGCAGGCAGCGGGAAACGCATTGCTTGACCTCGTCCAGGAACACCTCGAAGGACGCGAGGGGCCAGCTCGGAGGTGCGTAAATGCCCACCACCGCGGTGCCACCCCAATCTACGGCGACGAAACCCCGCCCGCGCACCAGCAATACGCAGGGCGGGGATCGGGGTCGCGCGTTCCAGATTATGGCGACGGAGCCCCCGTCGTCCCCAGTCCAGTGGGGATGGACCGGGACGGTATAGGGCTCCGCCACCACACCAATTCCCGCTCCCCGCTCGGCCAGGGCTTGGGCAAAGAGGTCCTGTGCCCTGGCCGAGTGGTGCAAATTCGCCTGGACAATGGGGCCTTCGGGTGCCATTACGCCGTGTCCATGGCGGTCTCCTCGGCTGCAGTACCATAACTGGTACTGGCCTGGAGCTCGCGACTGTTGCAGCCGCAGATTCTGGAGCTTGCTGGAAGCTCTGTTGCGTTCCCACAATAGCGGCGCCCTTAGCGCCGCCGCTCTTCTTTTTCCCCTTGCCAGCGGCCAACGACAGACACCCTTGGGTGCCCAGACGATGGCCAGCTGGCTTTCCATTGTCCGCGCAAACCGGACAGTGGGTGTGCTCTTTACATGTCCTTGCCACATGTCCAGTTCCTCCGCAGTTATAACACCTGCCAGTTCTGTCGAACGAGCAGGTGCAGTTTTGCCGAACATGCCCGGCCTCCATACAACGATAGCATTGCAGGGGTCTCGGCGGTAGCGCGTCAACAGCCACCCGCGTCCATCCAACTACGATTTTTCCTTCGATGGCCATTTTCCTCGCCGCGGCCGCAGGGCATCTCAGCCACATCGTACCGAGGCCGTTGGGGTACAAACGAATTTGTCCAGCCCTTATATCCGACTCAAGACAGCTGCCCGCCTTAGCCACCGCGGCAACCACCTCTGCCGGCGTTATAGTGTCTATGAGACTACGCACACGGATGTCCGCCATCTTCTGCGGCCGTGATACGCAAACTCCAGTACCCTCCAACACCTCGTTCATTTTATGAGCGAGAAGGTCCGCCTTCGCCGCTCTGTTTGGCCTCGGCACCTGCAAAAGGAAAGCCCCTGTGACCGCCCTCTTGGGCGTCACACAGTGGCGAAAAACGGCGAAAACGTGGACAAAATTCAAAAAATGAAAATCGCAAATCTTGAAACCCGTTTAGTGCAACTAGTTTATAAGGAATCTGGCCATAATGTTCACACACTTTTAATGATTTTATTATTACCATTTCGAAGATATAAGCCTCCAAAGTTGAACATTTTTTAAAGTCAATTTTTCCGGCCAAAGTTTGACATATTGCTGTTCATTATTTTTTAAATATTATGTTCATTCACTATTATTGGCAATTAATATGATACTTTAGTATTATTATTACGTAAATTGCACAACAAAATGTTTATTTTTAACACTGATATGGAAAGAGATATAAACCATAGTCATATTTAATGTTTATGTAAGGTAATAGTTTTGATCTTCACCTCGGTTCACCTACCAAATAGGCTTAAATGAAAGCTGAAAGCTTCCCGAATAAGGATCTGTAATGATATCTTGCGGTAATTTGCGGTTTTCTGAGTTATTCACATTTTTGTTCATACACGCGTCTTATTATCATACGCGACAACAGCAGTTCCGGACATTTTTCAAATATGTCGTCGCTGTTGATGATTTATACAAATTGCGTTACATATTTTAGGCATTATCTTACAAATTTTTGTCATAGCGGGATTTACATTAGTAAATAACAAGATTCTATGTTAAGAGACACAATCACGTTTACACTGCCGATATATCTTCTATTATTTCCTATATTTCTGAAACTGTTTGGTTTAAGCTCCTTATGAGGTAGTTTTTCCAGTTTCGTTAATTCTAGTCGTCGAGTTTTTCAATAGTAAATTACCTGTTGTAAAATATATCCAAAAGCTATCACTTAATTCTTTGCTATTCCTGGTGCAGGTGATTTCGAAGCATCCGAAGAAGATGGTGATTAATTATTATACTATTTTTTTCTAACTATTTTATTATTTTTTTTTTTCTTGAATTATTATACTATTCCACTTGATTCATACTAACCTTTCCTGTCCTTTCCTGATAGAACAACACCACCATCTCGCGGTTTCCATCGAGCAATGACACCTTTCTTATAAATAATCAACAATCAATGAACAATCAATTTCATATCTTTGAACTTGCTTTTTCTCGAAAAAAGGTATCATTGGCCAAGAGTGGCTATTAAAACACCTTCCCAGATGTAAAACTCCTAAAATGCATGTGAAACCTATTTATACTGCTCGCCAAAGACGGGAGTACAGTACTTCTTGTTTAGCTCATTGTGATGTCAATTTTAAACACTCAGTTTTGCAAAAGGTCTTCTTTTGTAGATAAGATTTCAAGCTACATATTCATGTATATTGTTGGGTTTTTGCTGTGAAACGGCACCGATACGCACGCGACGCGAACACGAGGCATACACAAGACGATTTCCGAATTGCATGAACAAAAGAGGAGAAAACAACAAAAGAACAAAACGCGTCTATCGCGTATATTTACAATTTCTGATGTTAAAAAATTAATTTGTCAATAAAAAAAAAATATTATTAAGATAGTTCGAACATTCAAGAATACAATGCAAAAAGATTTAATTAATTTCGATAAATAGCTTCCGAGATAAAAATTCATAAGTACAGTACTCCGTATTAGTTAATTAATAAATCAAAATTCGATTTTCAACACAAAAAATTAATTTGCAACATTAATACAATCATCTTATCAAAAAACATTTGGATAATTTATCTTAGAATCGAAGATATTAATTTTGTCCACGTTTTCGCCGTTTTTCACCACTGTGCGTCAGTGGCGGTATTCTAATCGCTTGGATGACAATTTTAGACGTAGCCTTGGCGAAAGCATCGGCATACGTCATCTTCCCACCCGACGGAATGGTGACCGTCACCGCAGCCGTCCGCGGTGGACGCGGCGGAACCACTTTCTTCGGCGGATTGACCGGCGCCTTCGGCATCTGGGTGTTAGCCGCTTTGGCCGGAACCGTAGCAGTGGCGGTCTTTGCTGCCAATCTCCGTCGCTCTTTACAGCCAAGGACCGCAGCCCACGTCTCGGTAGACACGAGCACCGCCGATGCGCCAGCTACTGGCGGCTGGGCAGGCGTGTCCCGGGTCAACATCGAAGCACCCGCGGCTGACAAAGATTTACCAGCCGGGGCGGCAGCAGTCCTCGATTTACTTCTCTTTCTGGCGCTGGGCGCGCTACGGCTTTCTGTCGGTCTTAGCACACGCTCAGACGCCGCCTGAGGCTGCACTGGCACAACCTGGCGTGCCGCCAGCTCGCAAAGCGGCTGGAACTCCCGCCGGAGAGCCGCCATATGGGTCTCCATTTCCTGGCCAATTCTAGCCAGCAGCGCGTCGACTAGTCCCCCGCGAAGGACCTGGGGCGCACTTGTCTCTTCTCTGATTTCGCTGCCGCTGTGTTCCGGCAGCGGTTCCGCCTGCGGAGGCCGCGAAGGTGGCGGCCCAGGTGACACCGTCATAACTGGCGGCGACGGAACCCTGGCAGCGACCGGGGAAACATCGCTTCGTCGCGAGCTCATGCTCTCCTGGAGGCGGCGCACGCTTTCCTCCAGCTCGGTGACCCGCTTACGCAGCTGCCGATTCTCCTCCTCGAGTTTTGCGGTTGACGCTGTCGCCGATCGCATGGCCAACTCGCTTTCTGCGATTCGCGTCTCCTGAGACGCTAGTCGCAGCAGGCGCACGAATTTCCCATTCATATTCTTCGAATTCGACGCCACCTTTTCCACCGAGTCCATGTGCTCCAGAACTCGAGCCACAATGTCCGCCGTTGGTAATTGGCGGAGCTCTCGCGCCAGACCCACCTCGTCGGGAAGGGGAATGCTGGAGCGGCAGGGAGGGCGCCGTGGAACCGATGGGTTGAAGACCTCTTGGGCTCTCCACCCAACGGTGTAGCTCCGTAGGTAACACCGGTTCTCGTCCGATCACCGAAGTTAAGCTACTGGAGGCGCGGTGCGAAGAAGGATGGGTGACCGCTCGTTTTTCGGACGCCCGCTTCTGAATTCGGGTTACCGCGTACTGTTGGGGAACTTCCACGGCTTTCTTCACTCTATTGAGGGTCTTAATACCTTAACGGAATAATGGGAAGCCAAGAATAAAATTCCTTAGGTGCAGCAATGGAGTCAAGTGATGTCTTCGCCTCGACTGATCGGACCGGGCCCTCTTTGGTTAGTGGCGTAGCTGGGGGCAGATCAAGGAAGTACTTAGCATATACCCAAATGGGTGAAGTGGCATATCTGCGACCTACCTCGGTAGGCCAGATTCACAATAGTCTCTTGGGCTCTCCGCACCTCCAACTCCGCCTCCTCTACCTCAAGTAGCCTGCGCTTTGCTGCCGCCAACTGGACGTATTCGCCAGTTGTAGGCGGACAGCCGGCCTTCCTCTTCTTCTGCGTCGACGACGACAAAGAGGAGTCAGACTCGCAGGGATCGGCATTGTCCACCTCCATCACAAGAGAGTCCCTCGACGAACAGCGAGAGGACTTCCGTGAAGAGGGGCCCGCCACCGATCCAGATGGCCCAGCCTTATCAGGCCCCTTGCGCGTTGGGGCTGCGAAATGGACTGCGTCAGAGAGATTCTCTAACGCCTCCACCACAACCACAGGCGTCCTGCAGTCCATTGCAGGCAACGCCGCCGCCTCAACTTCAGACGTCTGCTCTTGCAAGCGCGTCTCTCCCCCCCCCCCCCCCCATAATCCCCATTTGTTTTTTAGTGTTATTAATATTCTCCATAGTGTTCCCACGAGCGTGGTCGGTGAGAATGTCCGCCAGGCCAGAGCCGCCTTAACCAGGTAAGCCTCCCTACTCGGGGGGGGGGGGGGGGGGGGGCAGGTACCCCCGAGGGAACCGTTTGCGACTGCACCTATTTTACGTCCAGGCAGCCATGCACCCCTCGGCACGGTTGACCGTGACACCTTGGGTTTGGACGTCCCCCCGATCCACGCCACCCCCTTTTTGATCCTCCGTGCAAGCCTGCCCGGCATGGTACTACCTGCCAGGGTCCGGAGACCCCGCCGGTATAGCCTTACACATCTGCGGATCTACTCCATGGACGACGGGAGCACCCCTTTTAGTCGCCTCATACGACAGGCTGGGGATACCGTGGCCGTATTCCGCCCCGCGGCCACACAGCGGATTTTTTATAGAGGTTTACTCCTCACGGCCTAGCCGGTTAAGGCAAGACCCCCGATCCTGCGAAACATGACCACAGGCTTACGGTATGAAAGAAGCTCAGGACCCTGGGAGCGCTAATCCCATACTGGAGGTGCAATGAAGCATCTGCAGCCCTTGAGGCGCCGTTCTCCCGTTAGCATAGAGGCCCTCACCCTCGGGTATCCGACCGGAGTCGAGATACCAGAGGGCATAGAGTGCCTCTATCCCAGCGACCACCACGAGGAGGTGGGAGATCCGACTTGTGTCACACTGACACCATTCGGCCACCATTCCCCGTCGCCATGATGCTTCGTAGAGTGAGCTGTCAGTTCTCGGTTTCCAGTCTTTCAGATGCACTATTTATTTATTTATTTATTTATTTATTTATTTTATTCCTTTAGTTATTTGCGCTGGTATTCTCCTGTCGTCTACATTCCTATACTATACTTCCTCTGCTCTTCTTTGCTCCGCGGAGTTAGGCATATCAATCTCAGCTGTTTGTGTTTGATATAAAGCGATAGCAAGGAAAGAACAACGTTACTAGCTGAGGTTAGAAAATAGAAAATAGGAACACACACACAGACACAAACATGAACACTACTCTACTCAAGCATTGACTCAATCTCTTGCTTTCTTCTGATATTATATTATATTATATTATGTTGAGGGTTCCCGTAATTCGATAATCGTTCGTTGCAGGTTTTAAATATCATGTTTATCTTGCCTCTCCCCGTTCTCCATTAATTGTTTCCTGAAGATCACGATAGCGGTGTCAGGCAGGGGAGGATTATTCAGCCAGAAGAAAAGATAGTAAAGGTATTAAAGGACAGGACTACCAAGGGAGTAAGAGAATAATATAATATAGTAATAATGATACTAATAAAAGGAAGCAAAGGACTGTGATAACCCTGTAATGATTTGTCCGGCAGAAACCGCTTGACAGCACAGGAATGTCTGAAGAAGGAAATTGAAGAAATGAAAATGAAGGAAATGAGCCAATGAGGAAGTAGGAGGAAGCCTGTAAGAATGAATGAAGCTTACGTTTCTCATATACATGAGTAAGTAGGTATTTCTGATTTTGGTTTTTGGTTTTGGTTTGGTTTTTGGTTTTGATTTCGTCTTTGTTGTTGCCTATCCCCTGTTATAATAGATGATTTACGGCAGATTTTGTCTGTTTGCGCCGTTCTTGGGTGGTGTGGTGGTCAGTATCGTTTCGTATCCGCTGGTTGCTCCTTCAATTATCCGTAGAAGTTGGGATTTTATCCATTCCTGTCACGTTGCATTGTTTGGTCATGGTTGATTCTGTGTCATTTCCTTGTTTTTTATAGAGCTCATTATTGGTCAGTATATTCGTTACCCATTTGTATGTCGTATTCTGTCTTGTTTGTTGTTAGATTAAATGTATATTTAATTTAATTAAATTAAATTTGAATTAAATTTCAGCTATATTGGACTGACATTAAGGATACAGTTAAGTTGTTATTGAAGTTTGAGTCGTATTATTATTATAGTTTAGCTGTACTATATTTGCATATAGTTCGCGTTTGAATTTAAGTTATGTTATATTTGGCATTTTACCGCTGCCCGGTCCAGGTTGGATTTTATTATAATATAATATAATATAGATTCAACCGTGCCGTATTAGGGTATGAGAGTATGTTATGATTGTGGTTTTTAGGTTTTGGTTATAGATTTAGATCTAGATCTTGAGGTTTTAGGTTTTGTGTGTTTTTGTTTTTGGTTTTAGGTTTAAGATTTTGGTTTTTAGGTTTTTATGTCTGGGTTTTGGGTTTTTATGTTTAGGTTTTTGTTTTGGAAATTTTGAAATTTTGAAAATTTGCAAATTTGCGCCGTGGTGCTGCCCTCTCTAGGCTGGTCATAGCTGCCATGTTGCTCTGTTCTTGGTGTTGCAACGTTGCTCTGGCTTTCCGTTGTTTCATGCTTGAGCGTGTTTGGACCTGTTTGTCTGCCCTTGTGCATTCATGCATTGTTCTTGATTCGCCTGTGTGTCGTCACTACTCATTGTTCGCTTAGTGTCCGTGCCTGTATCTTATTGCCTTTGTTTGACCATCGTTTCCATTTCATTTCATTCCATATTGTTTTATCGGCGCCGTGAAGGTGAGACAGTGAAAGTGAGAGTAGTTTAGCAGGTAAGCGGGACGTTGTTTGGAAGTGAGAGTGAAAGTGAAAGTAAAAGTGGAGGTGAAGGTAAAGCGAGGCATAAAGAGAAGATATAGGGCTATTGTTAGTTGTGGCTGGTAGTAAAGGTGGAGGTGAAAGTGGAAGGGAAGTAAGATAGACGCAGAAGTAAAAGCAAAAGTAAGAGTGAAACTGTGATTGAGATTGAAATTGAAATTGTAAAAATAACGTAGCATAAGCAGGGCACAAATGTTCAAGACAGTAGAGCGTCCTATCTTTACTTTATCTTATTTAATTTCTTCGATTTCCTTCCCATTAGATTAAATTTCGTGTTGCTTCCTGTTCTGTGCTGTGTTGCGCCATCGGAGTTATCCACTTTCACCTTTCCTTTTTGTTGAGTTCCGTTAGGTTTCGTTGTGTTGATAGTCGCGCTCATAGTTCCCCCTTTTGTTCGCTGTTTTTGCCGTCTGTCCGCATTATTTTCTCGTCTGCTTGTTCATTTATTTGTCAATTTATTTATTAGTTAGTTTAATTAATTTAATTTAGCTTAATTAGTTAATTTAACTTAGCTTAGTTTACTTATTTGTTGATTTAGCTGATTTGCTTGCATCCTGCTAGTCTCTAAATTTGTTTAGATTTGTTTGTTTGCTCTATCTTAAGTTTAAAGTTTATATTTTATATTTTATTTGTGAACTTTGTCTGTGAAGGGTTGGGGTTTATATTCGGACTCACATTCCCTCTCGGGTTTGATTGGTATGGCTTGTGTTCGACTAAGCACTTCCCACTTCGCCGTTTAATTTAATTGATTAATTTGATTTTATCCAGTGTTTGTGTTCGATTTACGGATGATTTATGATTTATGATTTGTACTGTATAGTTTAATTCCCTTTGTTTTTATGTTTATTTATTGTTTGGTTTGTCTGCTCTCTTTCGCGTTTCGATGAGCTTAGTTGCCCTTTGATTGTTGCGTGTGGCCTGCTACTGATATTGTTTGATTAGTTTCATTTAATTTAATTTATGTTAGTTCATTTGTTTAATTTTATTTATCTATTGTTAATTCATTTAATGCATACATGGTATACTTGGCTAAATTTCTCCTTGTCGGTCATATTTAGTCTGCTGTTTGGGTATTATTTATTATTTTAATTATTATTATTATTATTTATTTATTTATTTATTTATTATCAGCTAGGCAGTTCTGCCGCGTCTTTCAGTGATCTTGTTGATTTTATTGGTACTGAAGCGAAAGCATGTTCCTGGGGAAATTTGAATTTGCGGCAAATTTGTAAGGTTGCTTACTTACGTAGCATGTGATTGTATAGATGGTGTTGTTGTTGTGTGCGTGAGGTACTTGAGGCATGATTGGATTATGTTCGTATGTTGCTGTTGGCTCTGGTTAATTCTTTCCTAGTTCTTGTTTCTTATTCTTATCATCTGCTTATTTAATTACTTGATTTATCTAGTCTATCTAACCCAGTTTATTACTTGATTTGATCCCATCTAATCCAGTTTTAATTTGATTCCAGTTTAATCTAGTTCTGCTCTAACCAATTTATCACATTTATTTAGTTAAATTAGATTAAATTAAATTAGCTTTAAGTTTATTTAAGTCAATTTAAGTCAATTTTATCCGTTTGTCTAGGTCTTCTTTGCTGCTGTTCCTGATTGACAGCTGCGCATCCGTCGATTCAATTGATTAATTTCCTAGGCATATCTATCTCCCTTGCATCTATTGCTCAGACTTGGTAAGTTTGTTAAGTTTTTATACTTGCTGCTTGAATCTGTATTTTCTGTATTCTGTGTTTTGTATTTTCTTTTTGTCTTGCCGGTTTACCGTACGTACGTAGTGCCATTCTGTTTTGCTGTATTGTCGTTGCCCCCTCTAATTTGTTTTATTTATTTACCCTTGGTTTTACCATATCTGCACTGCTGCTTGGCTTGATTTTGCTTATTTTAGCTTCGGTTTTACTTGATTTTTGCTTTACTCTGTTTTATTATGTTTTAGCTATTTCCGTCTGGAGAACACCATACCTGTCACAGCATTCAGTTTTCAAGTGTTGCTGTGGATTTAATCTAGATTGGCAGTGTTGAAGTATTGTAGAGTTTGGAGGATTTACTGGGAACACTACTGGGATAGTTGCTGTTCTTGATTCATCATCCGTCACCGTAGGCTGATTCCTCGAGGTATATTCCTTGATAGTGAGTTGAGTTCCTATAGGTACGTTTATATATGTATGTTTCTTGCGACTAGAGTGTGCCTAGCAGATAGATTGTAGGCTGTTAGTAAATAAGCAGGGTACTATAACAGATTAGTAGCCTTATAGTAGGTTCATTGTACTATAAATTTGATTTGGATTGGATTCAGTTTTTAGTTTGAGTTTTGAGTTTTGTTTGGATTTTGGGTTTTGGGTTTTGTTTGGGTTTTTGATTTTGTTGCGATTTTGGCTTTTTATTTTGGCTTTTGGTTTTTCGTTTTTGTTTGCTCGTTCATTATCTGTGTTTCCCCTCGCTGAAAATTTTAGTTCTAAGAGTTTCTCGGGGGGGGGGGGGGGGGGGGTTCCACGGGGATCTTCAGTTTAAGTTACAGTTTAGTTTATATTTATATTATATTTATATTTATAGTTTATATTTCTGTTTAATGTTAATCTCTGCGTTTCTGCATCGTGTGTAACATACCTTGTTTACGATCCTTGTTTGTTGCACACTTGCTTGAGCTGTAAGCTTGCTAGGTCATTATTGCCATTATTCATGTATTCTGATCATCTCATTCATTCGTCTCAGTACATAAAAACTTACTATTTACTATTTACTATTTTCTATTTACTATGTATTCGCTATCTGTCACTGCTACTGCTTCTATTACCATTTCCTTCAGTCGCTCTATCTATTGTCCCTGCCCATGCTTACACGCACATGCACATCCCACTCATACGTGCAGCTGTTCTTGGTAACTGGGATACATATGTAAAGAGAATATACTCTCTTTAAAGTTCAGGGCGGGTCACTATGACACCTGCTAGACGTTGTGTTTATAAAACGGATAGGTAGATAGAAAGAGAGAGCGAGAGAGAAGAATGGGCAGGTAAATAGAGAGCACGTGCGAAGAAAAGGTGTAAAAGAGCACATTACAATTATAGAGACCAGATTAATAGAAGAAAATAGAAGAGAGACGAATAATTATCTCTAATTGTCGTTTCTCAAATTTACAGGTAACATGTAAATTTTGTATATAATGTAAATAGTGACATTAGTTATAATATAATCTCAAATTTACAGAGAAACTAATTCGGTTCAATTATTCCGCCAACCCTAAACCCTGCGTTATAAAATAATTATTACACATATATCCATATATTAGCACGGACATATACACACTTCACATATACACACTTCATTCCGCACCTGTGTTTACTTGTGCCATTCAGGTTCGTTGGGATTAGTAATTACTTGTGTCCCTTAAGTGACCCCGTTGACTACTGCCTGTACGGTTATCGGTCCCTATATGTTGTAGATTGTAGTATGTTTGCGGTATATTTGTGTTTGTTTATTGAGGTCTAAGTGGTTGTTTGTTGCTGCGTGTTGGCTTAGTTGATGTGATTTAATTGTTTCCCTGTTTGCTTGAATGTCTACTGTTTACGTGTTTTGTCTGTCTTCTTGCTGCACCCCTACTCTCTACCTTGGGTTTGCCTATTTGTTTGTTTATTTGTTTGTTTGTTTACTTGTCTAGTTTGGAATTTTGCCCTATCGATTCCTTATTTATTTGCTATTTGCTCGCTGCTAATTGATTTGCATGCTTGCTTGTTGCCGTCTATCATGTGCCTGAATCTTATCACCGCTTAGTCAGTTTGTTCGCGTCTCTCTTTATTATAATGATGTTATAATTATGCTATGTTATTTGTTATGCCATATAGTGTTGTATTATATTGCATTATATTATGTTATAAGGCTACCTAGTTAGTTAGTTTAGTTAAGTTCAATTTTAATCTGATTATTTGTTTGTTTGTTTGCTTGTTGATTTATTCATTCATTTATCGCTTGTTTTATTTCTAGGTATACCACCGTCAAGAATCCTCGCGCGATGGCGGCTTTCACCGTTTTACAGATTAATCTTACTAACTGCCGTCTCGCGCAGGACCTATTATGGCAAGCGTCTGCTGAAAAATGCATAGACTTCGTTTGCATCTGCGAGCCTTATCAGGTGAGGTACGATTGGTCCAGTAGCACAGACTCAAGGAGTGCTGTTTGGTACCGTCCCTCTCCTTCCTCTGATTTCGGTGTAGTGGGTTGTGTAGGGGCCGGTCGCGGTTACGTAATCATCGAGACCCGTGATTTTGTACAGGGTGTAACAAAATGTTTTGTCATGGCTTCACCAGCTGATTCTACAGCTTTTGATCGGTGAAGATTTGTAAAAAAAAAGTTGCCGCAAAATTGACCTTGGTGGAGAAATTCAAGGTCAAATTTTTTTTTACTGCATTGTATAGTACTCACTCGGTAACACAAAAGTCTTAAAGGCACCATAGGTCGCAAATGGATCCTGCACTTGAAAAACAGTGTTGAAAGTTTCACCGTCATTTCAACGAATATTTCTTACGGTATCACATTATTATATCTGTAGTAGGGTATATTTGGATAAAAAATTTGACTTTCAGAAAGTTGTAACATGTTGTGACGCTTAGATATGCTCACATGAATGCCAATAATCACAGTTGTTCCTAATCTCTTGTGTAGTGAATTTCGAGTAGTGAGTTATGGATAGAAGAAGAAATAGAAGAAATTATTTCTATCGGTATAATGTTCGTCAAATGCTTCGTGCTATTGATGAAGCATTTGGGAATTATTCCTTAGCTCGTAATATATATCGCAGTTATTTAGTTAATACTGGACAGGATAATCCTACAAATATTCCTGATAGACGCGATTTTCAAAGACTTGAGGAACGCTTTCAAGACTTGGAAGTCACTATCAATCGTGGATATGGCAGGTCGACCGCGCGTTCACTGGAGGAAAGAGGAGCGCGTCATTGCACTTGCATATGCTCATCCCATTATGGGTTAACGCAATATTGCACGTCGGGTTGGTGTTTCACACATGACTGTTCATCGTATTATTCGTGATGAAGGACTACGTCCATATCGTGTTCGGACAGTGCAAGCACTTCAATGCCAAGATTACTCCATGAGACGCAAATTTTGTCGTTGGATGTTGAGAAAATTAGATCGCGAGCCGCAATTTCTTCAGAATGTGTGCTTCACAGACGAAAGTAACTTTTCCAACACAAGTTATAAAAATTCACAGAACACTAGAATCTGGGCACGTAGAAATCCACACGCGATGATTCAAACATTTAATCAAGGCCGTTTCTCAATTAATGTGTGGGGAGGAATCATTGGGAACCATATTATCGGTCCAATTTTTTTCCATAACTCCTTAACCGGAGCACGTTACCTTCATTTTCTTCGCACGCGATTCATAACACAGTTGAGGCAAGTTATACCACATCATAGACGTCATCAAATTTATTTTATGCATGATGGTGCCCCGCCACATTTTAGTAGACCGGTACGTGAATTTTTATCAGAGATGTTTGGAAGTAGGTGGATAGGTCGTAGACCAGCACCTCATTTGTGGCCGCCTCGCTCTCCTGATCTTACACCTATGGATTTTTTCTTTTGGGGAGCAGTAAAGAATTTTGTCTTCCGGTCAGGTCAACAAATTACAAGTGTAAGACAATTGAAATTGCGAATAGAAAACGCTTTTCGTCGTGTACAGCAAATGCCCAATATTTACGAAAAAGTTCGCAATAATTTAAAGGAAAGATTAAAGATGTGCTTACGCAAGAAGCCGGTAATCAAGCACGATTGTTAAGGTGCATAAATGTCGATGGTTCTATACTGTGGCAAAGAAGAAACCGCTCAAGACACAGAGGACAACGCTAGAAATGGTTAACCTCATTTTCCAAGTGCAGGATCCATTTGCGACTTATGGTGTCTTTAAGATTTTTGTGTTACCGAGTGAGTACTATACAATGCAGTAAAAAAAAATTTGACCTTGAATTTCTCCACCAAGGTCAATTTTGCGGCAACTTTTTTTTACAAATCTTCACCGATCAAAAGCTGTAGAATCAGCTGGTGAAGCCATGACAAAACATTTTGTTACACCCCGTACTTGTGTCGTGTTATTTATCCCCCAATCTGTCTTCCTCAGAGTTTGATGATATTATTAGCTGCCTGTCGATGTCCCTTCAAAATATTACTAAGCCGGTTGTAATCTGCGGTGATTTTAACGCCCGTTCCCCTTCTTGGGGCTCTGTCTCGCTTGACAAGCGGGGCCGTTTCCTTCAGTTGTTCTTGTCTGAGCTTGATCTGGAGCCCGTAAAAAGCACCGGGGGTCCTTCTTTTGTGAGAGGCGAATCATACTCGCGCATTGATTTCCTGGGTTGTCCTCCGTCTTTCCATTCCCCTTTAACGCGATCATCTGTGTTGTCAGGCTTCACTGGTTCTGACCATTCTTACCTGTACCACAAATTTTCCCCTTTTTCTCGCCGCTCTTTTGATTCTTCTCAATCCCCTTGGGTAGCTAATCTTGGCTCGTGCGATATGGAAGCCTGGGAGGGTGCTGTGGTTTCTCGCTTTGGTGATTGCGACCCATCTTCTCCTTTGTTTACCCGCGAGGAAATTGATTTCCAGCTCTCCGAGCTTCAGCTCGTGTTTGATTCTATCCGCTCGCCGCTCCCTTCTCGTTCCAATAAACGTCGCAACGTTCCTTGATGGAGCAAAGAAATTGCTGCCCTTCGCTGCGAAACACATAAGTCCCGTAGATACTACCTTTCAACTCTTTCTCGCGATCCGGTTGCTGCCGCCGAAATTGTATTACCGGTTTATTTACTTGCTCGCAGGGCCCTAAAATCCCTCATCACCCGTCGTAAAAATGAGTGTTTCCAGGGAATGGTTTCAGAGGTGCAAACTGACGTGTGGGGGCGTCCATACAAATGCATGATGAAAAAATTGCGCGGCGTTCAACCCCCTGTGATTCCAAATCGAAAGGAATTTAATTGTGCTATGCAGTCGCTTTTCGTCTGTTCTCCCCCCTCGCGCTCGAATTCTATTTCCTACTCAGGTTTTATTCCCCCGCTCCCCAATATCGTTTTAGAGACTGAAAGCAGCTTTCATGATTCTGAGTCTGCCGGCTTATCTTCTTCTGCTCCCCCGCACATCCATTCGCACTCTGACCATCTCGACCCTTCTTCTTTATACCCTCATAATTCCTTTATTAATCCTGACGGAACCGATATCCCATTTGACCCATTTACTGTGTTGAGTTCTCTTCTCCGTATAAGTTTGAAAATAGCTCCAGGGCCCGATGAGATGGCGGGAGAGGTTATCCATATTTTGGGTAGAAAGGCTAACGCGTGGGTGTCCAAACTATTTAATTCTTGTTATGCAAGCGGTTATTTCCCGTCCGCCTGGAAAAGTAGCCGTTTAGTCTTGATACCAAAAGCCGGAAAATCCTGTCGATCTGTCTGTGATCTCTGTCCCTTATGCATGCTTCCCCATCTAAGTAAAGGTTTTGAGTACTGCATTCGCGAACGTCTTTTGGAGGCTGCTCGCGTGTCCGGTGGTTTTTCCCCCCGTCAGTTCGGCTTCTTAGCCAATCGTTCGACAATGCAGGCTATGCGCGTCGTTACCAGCGAGTGGGATCGCGCTCGTAGTACTAATAGTCATTGTTTATTAATTACCCTTGACGTGAAGAACGCTTTCAACACTCTCGCGTGGGAAAACGTTCTTCGCGCCACCACCTCTCGCGGTTTTCCTCCTTCGTTACCTCTCTGACCGTCTTGTTGGCACCACTTTGCTCAATGGCTCTTGGATTGAGGTCCCTGTTTTTGCCGGTGTGCCCCAAGGCTCCGTGTTGGGTCCGCTTCTTTGGATTTTGGCCTATGACGCCGTTTTGAATCTTGCTTTGCCCGGTGGAGCAATTACCGTAGGCTTCGCTGACGACATGGCTCTCGTTTTAATTACCGCTCGCTGGATCAGCTGCGTTTGTTAGCCGAAGAGTGTCTACGTATCCTTGATTCCTGGTATGTTTCGCAAGGCTTGGTGCTTGCCACGCAGAAAACTGAAGCAATTCTCCTAACCGGCCGTCGCGTTCCCCGTGGTTTGTCCTTTACTCATGGTAGCAATACCCTTCGCACTTCTCCTTTTGTTCGTTACTTAGGTGTGCTTTTTGGCAATAGCCGTCTTTATCATCATCACATCGACCGTGTTTGTAGCAAGGCCCCTGTTGTAGCGAAGCGTTTGTCTTGTCTGCTCCCGAATCTTCGCGGTTCTGGTTATACCAGCCGTCTCCTGTATTATCGTGTCGTAGAGTCCATAGTTCTCTATGATGCTCCTGTATGGATTGAGTCTGTGAATTTCGCCAGCATTAATCGTCGCCTCCAATCAACCCAGCGTGTGGGCTTAATACGTATTTGTCGCAGTTATCGCACGGTGTCAACCGCGGTTCTTTGCGTTCTGTCTGGTTGCACTCCGTGAGATCTTCTTATCCATTCGCGGGCAGTGAGTTTCGAGTTTGACCCTTTTGTTGACGATTTAGATACTCCTAGTTTACTTGATTTCATCGTAAGGGATAATTGGCAGCGTCATTGGGACACTTGCCCTCATGGCGATTGGACTCGTCGTTTAATTCCTGACATTTCGCTGTGGATAGATCGAGGTGGCCCTCGGTTACTTACTTATCACTTACCCCAAGTTTTGACTAGCCACGGTTGATTCGGTAGTTACTTGCATCGCATCGGCCGCTATGAAACTTCTCGTTGCTGGTTCTGTCCCACGGAAGTCGTTGATACTGCCGAACATACTCTTTTCCACTTCGTCGCCTGGGACACTGAGCGTGCAGCCTTATTTGCTCGTGTGGGGGTGTTGTCTGTTGACAACTTCGTTCCCCTCCTTCTTCACGATCATCCTACTTATCGCGCAATTTTAGATTACGTGGAGTACATAATGATGGTCAAGGAGGAGGTGGAGCGGTCCATAGAGAGTTATGTTTCTTAGTTGCCAGTTAGTTGGTTTTAGTTTGATGATCTCTGAAAGTTTGGAAGGTTGATGACTTGTGTTTTGGGTTTTTGGGTTTTGGGTTCTTGACATGTTTGGCATGTTTATTTGTTTGCTTGTTTGTTTGTTGATAGGTGTTTGAGTGTTTAGCTGTAGGGTTAACAGAATTAATAGAGTTCATTGAATTGTGAGAATTTGTAGAATTTTGTAAAATTTGTAGGTTTGCGAGTTGTAGGTTTGTGTTTGACAGTATCTGGTTGTTTCCCTTTATTTATTTCGCCCGTTCTCGCTTGTTCATTTATTATTGTATCTGTTGCTTGGTGTTTGGTGTTTGTTGCTAGAATTTGTGTGAATTTAGAATTTGAGTATTCTGAGAATTTTGCGATTCTCGATATTTCGATATTATCATCGATATTAGGTAGGTGCTTATTTCGGTATTAGGCAGATGCTTGTTCGGGGTTTCACTGCTTGTTAAGTTGCAAGTCCCTATTCGGTGGTGATATTTCGTTTCCCAGGTTATTTCTTCCTCCTTTATTGTCCGGAATTAGGGACTTTAGGTTTAATTTTAATTTTAATTAAGATTAATTAGGATTAATTAGTTAATTATGAAATTCCTATAGCTTGTCATCGCTTGTCATCGGTCCTCGGTTTGTTATTTTCGTTAAGTTGCATTGCTTGTTCGCTTGTTCCTGCCGTTGGCCGTTGATTTGTTTCAGGTACGTTGATCCATCCGTGTTCTAGTCCTGATTTGTTACTACTTCAGCAGATTGTTAATGACTTGTATGCTGCTGCTATCCCATGCATCGCACCCTCTGTTTTTCTTTTGGACTGTGAATCTTGTCTTCATCTCCTTATGGTGAGCAACTGAGCGAGCAAGCGAAAGTGTAAGTATTAATTACTTAATAGTTATAACATAAGCCTTAGCTGGTGTTTCCTGTCCCGGCCCGTTCTTGTCTATTGCTGTTTATGTTTGGACCAGGTTCAATTTCCGTTTCGTGTCAATTTCGTATAAATTTCCAGTTTCGCCCATTTACCGGTTCTTACTGCGTTTAATTGTTATCTCCTTGCCCTGTTTGTTTGCTTAACTCAGCCTTGCTCACTCTATGTTGTGTATTGTGCTGTGTTTGCGCCGAATTAGGTTGAGTTAATTGATTTAATTGATTGATTGATTGAATTAGATTGTGTTAGATAATCGATAATCGATATTTGAGCCAAGCTGAGCTAGATCAAATCATACTTGGGCTAAATCATATTAAGTTGAGTCACACTAAATGAAATCAAACCAACCTAGACCAAATCAGATCAAAACCAAGCCAAATCCAATTAAATTAAATTAAATTAGATCAATTTAGGTTGCTTGAATTTACTTTAGCCTTGCGCTTGTTCCAGGTAGCTCCTGATGATATTGCCGTCTTATCTGCTCGTTTCGTTAGGCTGATGCAAACTGAGAGGCCCGGCTGAAATTGAATGAACTGGGATACTTGAGGAGGGCCAGAGTGACCAGGCCGAGATAAGTCGGGGCAATCCGGAGCAGACCTAGATACGCTGATTAAGCTGATTTAGCTAAGATATGTTGGGCAAGGAGCTGAAATATATGGTATGTACTATATATTATATGAAAATATAATAGTAATAGTAGTAATAATAGTAATATAATAATAATAGAAAGTATATGTGGCCCATTTGTCTGATTTTCCTAACTTTCCTAGAATGGAGGCAACACTCTGTTGCAAGGAGCCCTGCGTTGCCTTGCCTTACATAGCAGATGCTGAATGCAGAGAGGGAATGGCAAGAGAAGACAAGAGAAGAGAAGAGAGAAGAGAAGAGAATGAGAACAGAGTGAAGGTGACGGGAGACATGTCTATATCAGTAAATGCTTGCGTCTATTTTGTTAATTTTGCTGAATTTATTGCGCCCTGCTATATTAAATTAAGTTAGAACTTGTTTCGATGTGCTGAGATGTTATTCGCTATGATATGTCGTGCTATTATGCCGCGTCAGTTGTATCAGTTTGTCATTTAGTTCAGTTGAATTAGTTAGGTCAGTTGAGTCAGCAAGTTTGTTCGTTTGATTAGTTATTCGGCTACTTGTATATGTGTATATAGTTGGTTGAGTGAATGCATAAGTGAAATAAATGAATAAATGTCATGTTTGATTGAAGTTGGAAGTATCCGAGTCTGTTAATTTAGTGCGCCTACACTATAGTACAGCTATAATATAGGATATAAGATGTAAAATGTGGTATATAATATAATATAATATAATATATAAGATAAGGTCTGAGCTCTTGGAGCTTGCTTACTTTGTTTATTTTATTTACTTGTTTAAATGCTTGCCCGTTCAGTACTGTGTATCAAATTAGAATTGGTGCGAATTAATATTAAAGGTTGAGTTAGAAGTGGCAATTTAATGGTCAATGATTGTTGCTGATTGGTTCCCGATGAGATTTTGCTGTTATTTGAGATTATGTGGGTTTCGTGGGGTTTCATTTAGAATATGCCACTGTTTGTCGTGACCTAGGTCATGGAGCTTGTCCTAGGTCATAAGGCTTGCTTACTATTACGGTGTGCACAATATGCAAAGTAACGCAAGATGTCCAAGAAACGTGCTGCGTAATAGGCGCTGTCGGAAGTACCTGCAGTATTTCTGCGGTACATCAGGGTTGTTGGATTGTTGATATATGATAGACAAATAATAGATAATAAATAGATAAGTAAGTAATTAATTAAGTAGTTTAAGTAGGTAATAGTTTCTTAACTGATATCTGTTAGCTAGTAACTATCCGCTGTCCATGATGTTATTAGTGTTACTGTTGTTATTTTATTATTGCTGTACTTGCGCCGTGCTGTAACGCTGTGTTGTACTATGTTATTATATTGTATTTTATTTGTTTATTTTGTTTTATTTATCATATTGCATTTTGCATTTTGTATAACGTGTTGTATTGTATGTTACTATTGCGCTTATAATATAATGTAATATCTAAGCAAGATTGAAAATGAGGTATTGGAGATTGTAGATTGGATATTTCTGCATTGACTTAACGTCCGTCTACTCCGTCTATTATGTTTACATGTATTTATGTTCATATATTTATGTACGTCAATGTATGTGTATTAATGCATATTAACTTGTAGTTGTATATAGTTTTAATAGTATTTTGTTACTTGAGAGTTTGAGTCATATTTCCAATACTTATACATATTGCTTGTAGATCATATTATTATTATTGTATTATGTTTCATTATGTTACATTACATTATATTCTGCTCATATTGACAGTTGGTAATGATATAATACTATCGTCATGTTTCGCTACAGTGTCCTATAATACATGTGTTGTATAGATATATATATGTATATTTTATATATTGTATAAAGGTTATATATATTATAACATTATTATTGTATTATTTGTATAGTCGTAGGGTTATCGTACAGTGTCATATGTCATATTGTATAGACTAAGATAAGATAACTACATGACAGTGTCTTACTTTCTATTCCCGTTATCCTGTCCCTGGCGTTGTGTGTTCTACTTCCTAATTCTTAATTTAATTTAGCTTAATTCAACTTGATTTAATTTGTCTCGTCTTCCCTTAATTGCTACTTATATTAATCTATCCTATCTTAGTTTCATTATATATCCCTTTGGGGGTTTTGCGGGTTTTGAGGGTTACGTCTCCTGTCCCTACAGTGTATTTGAGCGGTTCCTTTTGCCCTGGGGCAGTACGGTCTAAGTTCCTGCCATCGAATTCTGATTTCTTGCCGCGGGGACAAAAGGCGCCTTGTTGCTCTCTTCGTACGTTCTAATTCGACTACTTTAAGCGAGGAGAAGCGATCGCGCCTAATGTTCCTAATTCTAATTTCTCCGTTATCTATCTCGGCCCGAAAATTTGATTCCTTGAGTCCTTCTAGAATTTCAGCCTCCCCCACCGTAGTGTCGCCTAATTTAAAATGTACCGCGACCCGGTTTGTCGTGACGAGCGCGCTCCATTTTCCTTCCCCGTTCGTATTTATTTTGGCCGCGAATTCCTCAGCCGTAGTCGAGCCGCGCCTGTACCCGAACACGAAAATGAGATCTCTCTCCTTTGATTCTTTTATTCCCACCACAGCTCTTGCATATTCTGTTTCCTCTACGTGCCTTTTAATCCACGCTATAGCTTGCGTGTATGAAAATTCGTCCATTGGATATTTGACCAAAACTACATCGGTTTCCGCGTTTTTATTGTGTCTCTGCTGCTGTTGTTCATAGTTTCTACATCCGGTTTTCCTATTTCTGCTATTATTTCTACTATTCCTATCCTGACTTGCGTGATACGTGTTGACTCTATCGCGTTTGTTGTCGTTGTTGTTCTTATTACTACTTCTACCGCTACCCCTATTACTATTGTTTTGGTTGTTTTGGTTGTTATTGCTTCTACTGATTCCACTGATTTTACTGGCTATGTCCTTATCATTATTATTACTATTAATATTATTATTATTACTATTTATTGACTTCTTCGCGACCTTATTGCCTATAGTTGATTCCCGGTTTCCTGCTTCTGTCTCAGTTTTGTTAATGTCTATTACCTTTCTTGCCCCTGTTGTCTCTGTCGTACTCCCGATCCCCTCGTTTTTTAGCTTGTTTGTTTCCATCCCTTTCCTTCCTTGTTCCCTATCAAGCCTGATCAGCTTGATTAGGGGAAGAAGGCGCGAGTCCTCGCTCTCACTCACGTCGACCACGCTCCTTACGCACAATTTTCTCTTCCTGCCGTTGTCGGCACCTTGTACTCCGCTTGTTCCTTGGACCGCCGCGGGATGCTGCTTCTCTTTTTTTGTCCAGCTGAGATGGCCAAGGTAGTCCTCGCTGAGCTCTGTTCCTCCAGTCATCTCCTTTCTCTTGCGGTTTCCTTCTTTGTTCCTATCGCCTGCGCTTCTTACACCTCCCCGTTCTTCCTCTCCCATCCAGTCCATGTGTAACGCTTCTGGAGCTATGCACAGAAGTCTTACAGCGCTCGTGAGGCAAAGAGCGGTATTTACCTACTGAACGACTCGAATCTACAATAACTAAATCCAAAGAATGTGGGATTCGTGTGGTCTGCGGTTAAGGAGTGAAATCCACAGGTCAATACCTTTCAATAAGCAGGTTTATTCAATAAAATAACGATCAGAATGATTAACAAATAACAATTATAACAAAATAGGAAAAGTATATGTAATGAACGACTAGATCAAAGAACTAAAGAAATATTGTCGTATAAAGAACAGAACTCTATAAATTAAATAATACGCGATTAAGAATTTAACGCAAGTACTAGTTCTTTATCTCGGAGTCTTATATTTTGATTTACTGTCAAGGCTAACTCGACTACGCTTTTACAATATTAATAAGACTTGAAATTCTAAGTATTTCTGATTTGTACTCTTTCAAAATTAACGCAGTTACAAAATCCAACAAAATAAATACGTTTCTAGCTCTACGGTGACTCCTACCTAAGTCTGATTCTTTTTCGAGGCTAATTACGCTTTTACGGAATTAACAATTTCGATACGTTAAAAGTCTAGCGTTATGCGGAATCCTACCTAAGTGTGATTCTCTATCAAGCTCGACTCGATTCGCTTTTACAATATTTACGTGATTAATACTTTAAATCGATTTCTAACGCGATGTAGTCGACTACGTGAGATACGCTACGCAAAATACGATAGTGGCAGAACAATATTCTTAAATAGATTCAAGATCCTAAGATTGACTCGATTCAAGACTCTAAATTTTATGTGCAAAATATATTATTCGTCGGAACAGTTACTCTTTTTGATTTTTGGCTCGATAACTAATTGTCCATGACCCTTTTAGCCAGAGCGCACATTGACACCCAAAACCAGATCGCTTAATTGGGGAGCCTGTTGTTCACTGGCTACTAGAACGACCCAACGACCCAGAATCAAGTGAACAGCATACGTCCGACAGGGTAGCAAATTAAAAATGACTCTAATTATAAAATCGTAATTACTCGACTGCCACCCAAAAGACATGGGTTTCAGACACCAAGCTGCTCGAATGGGGAGCCTGCTGTTCGCTGGCTACGAAACGACCCAGAGCTAACTCCGAGAGTCTGATGGCACGTTTAGTAATTCGACAAAAATTACAATATTTATATGAGTAGCTGAGAGCTCTCGTTCTGATGTCTCAACCTTTCTTGGCGCTGAGTATAGCACTCTCCTGACGGAGTTTCAGATACAAGACCGCTTGAACGGGGAGCCTGTTGTTCACTGGCTACTAGAACGACCCAGCGATCAGGTATCCAAATGGCGTTTACCCGCACTTCCAATCGAGAATTAAGAATCTTTTCAGCTCTGACCAGCGAAAACTGTTCCGGATTATACTTATCTATCGACGTGTAGTTAGCTCGACTTTGAAAACTGTTCTGCACCCTAGGCGGGTTTCGTTCGGCCTTTTATACTCGAAGTCCTTTCACTTTTCAAGGCTTTGGAAAACTACCCCTATGTTCGACGTGTACAATTTTGCGTATAATTTTACATACAATTTTATATATATTTTCTAATTAAACATTAATTAATGAAGTAAATGAATTTCTAACATTGTCAATCATGTTTTCTAAATCGTAGTTAATGTTCTAAATGTAAAAAATAATAATTTAATAGCGTATTAAGCGAGATACGTATTCGCTGTCTGTTCGGTAAATGTTAGGTGACCGGGAAGTGGACTCGGGAGCCGCGATGTTAAATTACCCGTTGATTATAGTTTTACCGTTTATTAACAAAATACGACGACACAATGAACACAACGAACGCACACTGAAAAACGACGACGATGTACAAAATATAAAACAAAAAGGAAATTGGCTTCGCGTTCGCGCACCGGGATTATTCCGTATCGCTTAATTCGTAAGTACGTCTAATCTCGTTACTGGTTGGCTTTGTTCTCTCGAGCCAGAGTCGGGCGATCACCTGAATTCGGGAATCCGCGGTAACGGTCTGACGTCACGGCCCAATCAGCTGGCGCTAATCAGCCGCGACGCCGACAAGAGCCAATAAATTTTGACTCGGGGACGGTTGCGGGGTCTCGCGGTCTCTCGATCCTTCCAGAACGCACCGAAAGAGATCTTCCGGCGCGTCCAGGAGGACGAGAGACAGAGAACTTCACCGTTGATGCGTTTGAATTCAGGGATCGCCCGCTCCTGCTTTGGTCGGTTACGGAACACTGTCTTTTTCGCACGTATTTCTATAAGGATCCGAACTATATGTTGAAGCATACGAAGCTTCAGAATATTCCGTAGATTAATATTACAAATTATTATTTATCTGGATTAACAAAGCAATATCGGACTTCGAGTATCGATAATTATACTTAACATAACATTGGCTAACTGTGTATATTAATGGATTTAACGAATTAATAATTCTAATGACAAATAATGTTGTTAACAGAAATTATATACTCTGTCTCTCTCTTTAAAGATTGCTTGCTAAATTCCAAGAAATCCTGGCTAGCTTCGTGTCACGTAGGCACGTAGGCATTTCGGAGTATTGCGTATGAAACATTTACAATATATATTATTCATTTAAATAAACTAACATTTGATTTTGATTATTAATGATTCAACTTTAACATATTATTAAATTAGCTTTTCTATATTTTGACTCAAGAAATAATTATTAATAACTTTTATTTCTAACATTATTAACGAAAATAAATATTCTATCCTTTTCTAAATATATAGCGTACTCTTTCTATTTTCCTGAGCTAGAGTCGCAGCGCGTGTAATATTCCATACAAAATCTATATAATATACTATTTGTTTAAGTAAGTAAAATAATAAATGAATCTGACGTTTGATAATATAACTTAACAATTAATTAATTCGCTCATGTATTTGCTAAATTAAATAACTATATAATATTCATAAATCAAAGTGTATATATATATATATATATATACTAAATGTCTATGGTAATTGACATGTCTAATGTCGCGGTCGGTAAATGAAAATTACGGTCGATAATAGAAATTAGATATACCTCTGGAGAACGAAATAAAAGTAGCTTTTAGGCGCTTAAGGGGACGAAAAAAAAAACGAAAAATTCTTCAGGGATGTTACACATGCTCTCTACAGCTTCGAGCAGAAGTCTATCCTCTTCCTTCTCTTCTTCCTTGCTCCTGAGGTTCTTTGCAAATTCTTCTTCTTCTTGTCCGTCACGTTCCTTTACCCTGTATCCCTTGTTCCCAACCTGTCTCCGCTTTCCTCTTTCCTGCGCAGCCTCAGCCCCCTTTTTCGCCCGCTCCTCCTTCTCCTTTTCTTCGTTGACTTTCTTCCTCTCATCGACTCTAGCTCTCGCTTCCGCCATCATCTGTTTAATTCCCTCCGGCGTGACTTTGCCTCCTTTGTTGTTCTTCAATGCGAGCATTTTTGGTGATACGTTGATTGTTGTTTGACACCCGCTACGTTAGTTAATTGATTGCTGATTGATGATGGTTGTTTATGGTTGATTGATTGATTGATAATTGGTAAATTGGTGATTGATAATTGATAATTGATAATTTATATTTATAATTGGCAATTGATAGCCGGTAACTTATACTTTAATTTGTAATTTATACTTGATAACTGCTAACTGCTAGTTGGTAATTGGTGATTTGTAATAAGTATTTTGCGTTTTGTTATTTGGTCATTTGGTAAGTTGGTTATTTGGTAATTTGGTAATTGGTAATTTGGCAGTTGGTAATTTAGTTTTAATTGGTAGTGGTATCGGTGGTTGATGTGTGTATGTATATTTCGATTGTATTTCGGTTTTTGATTTTGGTAGTTAGTTAATTAGTTGAGTTATTAACTGTAAACAGTTGGTAATTGATGATTAATTAATGATTAAAATTGATGATTAATTAGTAGCTGGCAATTAGTATTTGGTAATTAGTAATTGATAATTGATAATTTATGATTAGTAGTGATTAGTAATTGATAGTTGGTAGTTAGTTGGTGATTGGTAGTTGTTAATTGTCAGATTATAGTAGTTAGTTGTTGATTGCTAATTGCTAGTTAGTAATAGGTAATAGATAATAGGAATTTGTAAATAATTTAAATAATTAGTATTGAATAACCGTGTGTTCGTGTGTTGGAGTGTCTAAAAGTTGAGTGATTAGTTTTCTGGTGGTTGAGTGATTAAGTATTGGAAGTTGGGAATTGAGTATTAATAATTGGGAGTTGGAAATTGGGAAGAGGATTGGGAAGAGACCTGGGCGGATGCGCAGTATGTGTCTTTGCTATTAATTTACTGTTAGCACTTAGCATCTGGTTGACTTCGATTCAAGTTTTAATTGTTTGTTTTAAATCTGACCTCGATTCTCTGATCCTGTCTCGATCCCCTTTTCCTCGTTGAAACTCTCTCTCGGATTGTCTACTTTCCACTATTTGCTGTTCTTACTTTACTGTTCGTTGTTCGTTTGCACCTTGAAAATCACTCCTTGGCTTACTGACTTGTAATGAGCTGTGCGTTAGTATTATCGTTGCACGAAGGGATTTCCCTCCTTCCTTGTCTTTTCCACCACTTTTCAATTTCCATTCCCTGTGCCCTACCGGCTCCCCTCTCCTTGTCCGTTGACCAATGTCCGTTTAATTCCTTGTTCCACCCTGTTTTGCCATGTTTCAATTCCTAGTTATCGCCTTTGATTGGCAGCTTCAGTTCCTATAGTTTCTATCTCTTACTCATCCTTCCCCTTTTATTCGTTCTTGCGTCAACCTTCCTTTTCCCTATCATTTTACTTCATTTCATTTCATTTCACTTCTCCCTCCCGCCCTTCCCTCCCTCGCCTTGCACAGTGATCTTCCTTTGCTTTCCTTTTGCTTTTGCTTTCCACGATCTTACGTTGAGCTTTGATTTAATTTGATTTAATTTATTTCAATTAATTTAATTTAATTTTAATTTTATTTATTCTAATTCAAGATTAGGTTTAAGTTTACGTTTAAGTTTTGAGTTTTGGGTTTTCTATCACCTAGATTCTTCTTATAGTCGTAATAGCTCCCGACTTTATTTGGATTACTTATCCGTTTGTCCGGCCGGGTTAGCCGGCCAGTCAGCTTTCAGTTTTATCGCATTTAACCGGTTTTGGGCTTTGGATTTTAGGTTTTGTTTATTTTATTTATTTATTTTATTTATTTAATGAATTTTATTGGATTTCAATTGCCCGGCCACTCGCTTATTTAGTTAGCCAGTCGTTTACCCACTTGTTTGTGCGGAAATTCTAATCATTATCAATCATTATCATTATCGTTATCATTATCACCATCACCATTATTACTGCTGGTCGCTACCTCTCGCTTACTTCTTTATTTATTTCGGTGCTTAAGTGTTTGCATTCGTATTTGCCTCTACATTTACATCCTTTCAGATGATGATCGTTCGTTACTAACTGATGTAGTGAGCCAGTTAGCCATTCAATTCGCGCCTCGCGAACTGCTGACTGTAGTTCTCAGATTGTAGTTCTCATCATGCTTAGTCTTAGCTTATGACCCTTAATGTGTCCTTCTCTTGTTACAGCTTTAGTAAAGCCCATGTTGCTTTCCTCGCATTCTGATTTCTACTTTCCTACTCACTTTAAAGCTCCTTGTATGCCAAAGCAGTACATCCTTAGCTGAGATCTTTCTTGTCTTTCGACAGGATTGTTGCTTCCCTATGGTCGCTAAAATCAGCTGGGAAACCTGCTGGAAAATCTGAAAGTCAGCTGAAACTGCTGAAAATCTGCTGAAAGTCTGCTAGAATCTGCTGGAAATCTGCTGAAAATCTGAAAATCCGAAAATCTAAAAATCTACTAATAGTCGTCTGCTGCCACTGGCTCGCCTTTGCACTACGTTGTGCTGTCCGAGGGTACTAGTTTTCCTTTCTTGCACTTTATTTCTCTAATTCCACTCATTTCACTGATTCCACTTAATTTACGCTTGCTTCCGCTTAGTTCCGTCAGTGCGTCAATGCGTCCAGTTTCATCGATATTAGCTTAGATAAATAAGTGGGTTTAATTAATTTGTTTTCATTTCTTCCCCTTTCTCTTTTCCTACTCTTCTTATTAGATACCAAGGTGTGTTAGAGTACTATGGGTGTTAGTGGTCTCTTGTGTGGTGGGGATAGCTGTGCTTGCTCTGATTCTGCTTTGATTCAGATTGAGTTTAGTTGATTGATTGCTTGTGTTAATTTGTTTCGTTGAGTTTTAACCTAATTAACTCTGAGTTTTCCCTAATTCCCTAATTCATTCCAGTCTCATTTACTTAATTTAATTACTTTACCTAAGTTTAATTTAAATTTAATCAATTGATTAATTTAATTCGTTGTTTGTTTGCTGAATTTTAATTCTTCGTTTGTCTTATTTAATCCGTTTCGGCTCACTTATTATATTCTATTTAATCGGGTTTATTCTGTTTTAGCTCTGTTTTAGTCAGGTTTAGCCTATTGTTGGAATTGGGGAAGATTTTGATTGCCCTAGCCGCGCGAGATGCAAGTTCCACTTTCCTCCACAGGAGAAGCGAGTAGAAGAGAAAGGCTACGAGCAATTTTCACGCGATGCCAGATGGGGGTGTGGAGGGCAAACTACACATGGTGCATAGTGAGGAATATCACTAGTAATAGTAAATAATAGTAAATAATAGTAAATAATAGATAATAGTAAAGTAAAATAGTAAAATAAAGTACAGTGTAGGTGCAATGTTATTATGCGAGGCATTTTAACAGAGCCCTGCTATACTGACTGGGCTTGTTAGATTTTACAAAGCTATAAAAGCTGTAACCTATAAAGCTTATAAACTTGTAAAACTTGCAAAAACCTGTAAAAACTTGTAAACTTGGTTCAACACATGGCTTGCAGCCTGCAGCCTAGGCATGGCTTGGCTATAGCTCGTCGCATGTGCGCGGTAACAATGGTAGACATCGCTGCGGGTAAAATAGTTGCCAGAAGGATAGTAAAAAGAAAGAAAGAGAAGGAAAAAGAAAAGGTTTAGTCGACGATAAAAACAGGAAAACCTGCAGATGTTGACGCTTGAGTTAATGACCGTTGTCCGCGCCAGGCGTCCTTTCGTCCGCTTATTCTTTTATTGCCTGTTCTTTATTCCGCTGCTTCACTATCCGTACTCTACTAAGCCCCGTTAGCCTTACGCGGCTATTACGTCCCGCGTGGTCATAAGGTGTCTGTCTGTGAAGTGTGTGAGGTGTCTATTGTAGCCATAAAAGTTAAAGTTAACGTTAACATCTTGCAAGATCAGAAGGTTTGCCGTACCTGTGCGCTGTGTTTATGAATGAAAGAAAATTGGTGAGTGAGAAAGGAAGTGTACGTGTATTCATATATACAATATACCTAAACATGCATGCTCATGTACACACACCCATATGCGCATACACTTAAAGATATATTTGAGGATCCGTAATTTATTGTTTGATTCACCAAAGAATTGATTTGGGAATATGCTTTCCCAAGCTACGTAGGTTCCGTCTCGGCAGGGGATGATCTTGATCATGAGATACTACGGAAATGTATTTAAGTGTTTGTTATGGGCGCGATCTGCTGAAGTTCAAGAGAGCAAAACTCAGTTGCAGCTTTCTCAACTGAGGCCAAGTATATGGCATTTTATGAAGGGGTTAAAGAATACCGCTGATTAAGATCTTATTATCTTGTTATCAAGTATACAATAGATTTAGGGATCCGGTAATTTGTGTACTATTGTATTTTATTCCAAGTTCAATGAGCAAAATAAATGTTATATGAATGTTTGTATCAGCAAGTCGATAATCATGTCCGTACGCCGCTCAATTGCTTATGTGATACCGCTCGATTTTGACCATACATACGTATGTTATAAAATAAGATAAGATCTATATCTATATATTTGTTCATTATTGTTTCCTGGTTTATAATAATTTCACTCGCGTAAATACGCATCGTATTAAAGAAGGTCCTTTCATGTCGTTTATTAGATAATAAGTTCATTTAATTGTTTAAAGTTATTGTGTTTAAGTTTAATTTGGATATTATTATTACCTCCATATTCTATTGCGTTATGGGCCCCGATTTCATTAATTAGTTACATGTGTATTCTGTATTATTTAAATTATTTTGCGTGCTGTTTCCTTTAATATTGTCTTTGTGAAGTTTACCATTTGAGAGACTGCATATATGAGTATAATAAAATAGATAGAAGGTCCTAAGTATAAAAGAAATATAAGACCATTTGGTGGTTCTAGTTACAGTTCTTGGGAGTTCCGACTTCTTTCGGTATTTGAGGAACTAGATATTATTAACATAATCATTGAAAGAGAACGCAATGTAGTGTCTGAAGAGTGGAAAAAGGCTGAAAGAGTGGCAAAGCGATTACAGTAGAAAATCTGGTAGACTCTTCTTGGTTTTGCTCAGAGTAAAATTAGTGCAAAAGAAGTTTGAACTTTACAAACTTCGATAGGATATATGAACGGAAAAGTGGAAAGGTGTGGCGACACAATTAGCAGTGAGAAAAAAAAACTTTGGCTTCAAATTTAAAGGGATACTGATAGTGATAAGCTGTTAATAAGTCATTTACTGAGTTCAATGAGCTGATTACAGGATTAATCGCAGCAGGCGCAAAATTGGAAAAGGTGGGCAAGATAGGCAAAGTTTCTCATTTATTGATGACACTTCCAAAGCCGTATGAAGGAGTGATCACTGCAGTTGGAAAATTAACAGGAGGTAATTAACTCTTGATTTCGTGGAATCAAGGTTACTATACCATGAAGTAAAATTGAGAATGGTATAAGTGAAATTACCGCCAGAGTGCTTCAAGTTAATCGAGAAGATAATTTAGTGACAAGTAAAATCAGTATAGAATTGAAAAGTTCCGGAACACCTGTAAGAAAGAAAAGAAATCAAAATTATGAAAAAGAAGAAGTTTCCAAGTAATTTAAAATGCCGTTTCTGTGGATGAAATAGTCACATTATAAGGACTGTATTTTCGCGAAAAGAGGGAGCAAATTTCATGGGAAGAAAGGGGAAAATAATTATTCGACTTGAGGGAATCGGCTAACATTAGCCTTTTACATGATTGCAGCACCGAGTGATGGCGCATCATCTTTGTTTGCTTTCATGGTTGGTATTCATTGACATGGGAGTGGAAGTGGCAGTGGCAGTAAAAGTGGCAATAAACTAAATTTGCTTTAGATTCCAACGCTTCCGTTCGCCTTGTTACTCACGCTTCCTGCTTTGCAACTTTACTGAATTAAACCCACCAGTGAAGATTCAGTTGCGAGGAATGGGGAATTTATACCCGCAACAAAAGAGGAATTATTAATGTAGTTAGTGATACCGGAGTAAAGGAACTTTGAAGGGTATTCTTTATGGTGCTGAAGTTGCACAAAATCTGTTTCCTGCTAGTAAAATGCAAAGGGGCCGGTACGGAATTCATTACAGTCAGAAAGAAGTGAGAATAATGAAGGGTGAAAAGACCATCATCACTGATAAGCCATCAAACAATTGGTGTCAATTAATTTGAAATTGGAAAAATCAATACTAGAGCTTTGGTATTGAAAGGGATAATTATGCCTTTTGACATCGACGTTTAGATCATGTGAGTAGAAGTAAGTTTAGAGTTGGAAAATAATGGAGTGTTTGAAGATATTAATCAAATTAAAAATAGTACCTGCTGTACTGTTGTGCGAAAATTGTATAGGTAGGCAATGTAGGTTACCTTTCAAGATTTAACAGATAAAACTTATATTAAACGCTACTTGTTTATTGTGTATGCAGATATTTATGGTCCGTTTACTCCATCAATATATAGTGGTAAAATTTATTTATTTGTTGTTTGTGGATGAATTTACACATTATTGTGTAACATATTTGCTTGTATATAAATCAGAAGTATTTGCTGCGTTTCAAGATTTTGTTTCAAGAGGTACTGCTCATTTTATTTAGATAGTAAGTTTTATTGCGGTAATGGTCGAGAATTTTATCCAACTAAATGAAAGAATGTTGTGCACAAGATGATATAATTTGTTACTTAACTACTCCACGTACGCCTCAGTTAAATGGTGTCGCAGAACGACTGATGAGAACCATTGTGAAAAAAGCTCGTACAATGTTACACGGTGCTAGACTAACTAGAATATTTGGGAGAGGCAGTAGTAACTGCGGCTTATTTGATAGATAGATTTAACTCCTACTAAGGTATTGAACGTAAATAAGACACCATATGAATTGTGGCACAGTAGTAAGCCTAAATTAGCATATTTAAATTTGGTAGTACGGTTTATGATTAAATAAACCAGGGTATCAAAGTTTGATGAAGGATCCTGAGAGGGTATCCTTCTTGGTTATTTTGCAAATGAATATAAGGTATGGAATGTACAGACTGAAAATTAATTGTGTCAGGAGATGTAATTATTGACGAAAGTAGTTATTTGACATCTCGTTCAGTTGGGAGTTTCGTCCAGATATGATAAATGACGGTAGTTTTACGATCGAATCTGATGCATTTGGCAGTGGGTCAAAGTTAGTAAAATTAAAGGAACTGATGCATCTGACACTGGATCAGAGTCAGTGAGATTAAAGTGACTAATGTATCTGCCACTGGGTCAAAATCAATAGAATTAGAGGAATCTGATGCATCTGACAAAGGGTAAAAATCAGTATAGTAAGAAGAAATTTAATTAAGTAAATTAGATGATTTTTAGGTTGGACAGATAAATTAAGGGGAACCATTAGATCAATATGTTATGATAAGGATGATAAAGTATGCAATGGGTTAGAACCACGACGGAGTGAAAGGATAAAAAGTAAACCTTCTGTATCTTATGTAGCATTAGAATTAGAATTAGAATTAAATGATGATAAGGATGATTTTCTTATGTGCGCGCAATCTATGGTTTATAAATTTCCTGGTTCATATCAAGAAGTAAAATATAGAGATGCAAAATGGGAAATTGCTCTAATAATGAATTTAATTCATTGTTGAAGAATGAAAACATGAGCGCTGGTACCAGAACAGAGCAATACAGATATAGTTGATTATAAGTGAGTTTGGGTTTCCGCGATTAAACATGATAAGTTTGGTGGATCAGCGAATTACAAGGCGCGTTTCGTTGCTCGGGATTTCAGTCAGAAGTATTTGGTAGATTATGATTGTTTCGGATTCGTTGAAGGGCTCGTGACGTCACGTCATCAGCCAATTAGATCGGCAACGAGCTAGTCGCAACGACTAGCCGATTGGCCTCGCGGCGTCGCGTAGGCCATCTAGAAGTAGCAATCCTAATTAGCGTACGTTTCGCTACGCGCTACGATGCGCGCCAATTCGAAAAGGTAAACATGCGGCGTCGCACTCACGCTCACGCTCGCAGAAAGGAACTCCTCGTCACGCTCACACAACGCATGTCTCCATACGGACAGCGTGGGCGTGATGCAGTTCAAATTCGCTTAGAATCTTCGAGAAGGACAAAACGGTTTGTCGGCGGACCGTTTGCCCTTTTCGAGGATTCCACCGCCATTCTTAGTGCGAGCGCGATTTGGATCAGAGCGAACTAATAAAACTACAACAAGTGTTTAACGAGCGAGCGTTAAACCGGCCGCGCGATCACGGCAATAGAACGAAGAGCCAGGCGATTAAAGATATATATAGATTTGTACATATTAGTGTTAAGAGTTAAGTTGTAACGTGTTATTTGTGTGATTCTAGTTCGTGTTGTACAATAAACTCGTGTTGTGTCCATTAAAATTAGTTATTAAATAAAGACCACTCTTCCCGGGCGTAATATCAAACAATGATTATGATAAGACGTTTGCACCAGTTACCCGAATTACTAGTTTCAGGTTTATTTAAGCGTTTGCAAATCAGTTAATTTATTGATACATCATATGGGCGTGAAGACTGCATTTTGAGTGGTAATTTAAAAGAGGAAATATATGGTAGTACCTGAAGGAACTATAAATAATGGAATCAAGTCTGTAAGCTAAATAAAGCAATTTTATGGTTTAGACAGGCAACCAGATGTTGGTACGAGGCATTTGAGAAGGCATTGATAGAAAAAGGGCTTAGGATTTCAGCGGTAGACACATGTGTATATTTGCTAGACAGATGAGACACAAAGGAAAATATCTATGCAGTGTTGTATGTAGATAATTTGGTTATTGCAACTTATGTTATGTCTACAATGAACAATTTTAGATTATATAAAGGGAAAATTCAGTATGATTGATTTAAATGATGTGAAGTTATTTAGGAATAAGGGTATAGAGAAGTGAGAATGTAGTGACTTGGGTCAAAGTGCATTTATAGATGCAATACTAGATAAATTCAGAATGTCAGATTGCACTAGAATTAGTGCACCTTTACCCCGTGAATTAAATTGAATTCAGAAGGAAATATGATGCTCCATGTGGAATTTTACTTGAATGTTTAATGTATGTTATGCTTTGCGCCAGACCAAATTTGAGTGCTTCAATAAACATTTGTGGCTTGTTGACCGTGAGCCCCTTCTGCCCCAGGCCCGCCACGCATTAATCTATTGGTCGGCCATCTTGTCGCTCGCCGCGCGACGCCTCATTGGCTCTGCCGGCCGTCAGTTGCGCTATCATTCGCCTACAGAAGGACTCTTTCCACTACCTCTCTTTCGCCACTCCATTCATTCGTTGTTAATTCTCTTACCACATTCTTCCGTTCCTTTTATTCAGGTTTACATACACTTGCGGGCCTATACATACCTATACATTCATGTACGTATCTATACATGCCCACGCCTACATACATGCATGCACATACTCGTGTATCACTGCAAGTAATTTCACTGCAATTAACCGCCAATTACCTGCAGCCGGAGTGCGTGGGTAATTTGGGTAATTTGTTACGATAAGTTATGAGCATAGATGCACCTCCCCCCCGCCCCGTATAAATCATGCTGTATAGTAGGTGACGATAGTTTATAGCTTGTAGCTTGTAGCTTGTTGCTTGTGTATCACCGACCCAGATCATGCGTGACTGACGCTTGCCAGCAGTGTTGCTTCAATCTCTGTTACATGTTACAAACTCCGTGAGATACTATGAGATAATAATGAGTAAATGAGTGTACTCTCTCTGGAATACCCGAGTACTGTCACGGTGTTAATGAAGTAATATACATTTCACTATGTAGTATATGATACTTTATAACTATATAACCGTCGTACTTGGTCCGGCGTAATTTATTGTATATATACAGCCAGCTCAGCCGGTACGCCGGGTTCGGTCCCGGGGGGTACAATGCACTTATAGCCTAGACGCGACTTATACTCTAACGCGGGGTTAGCTCCGACGGAACGGAGCTCGGAACGCGGGTTTGGCACGACGGAGCGCGGAACGCGGGGATTGACAATCAAGGGAACGCGGCTTTATACAAGGCGGAGCACGGGGTAATCGACGGAACGCGGTTTATACAGGATGGTGCGCGACTTACAAACTAACGCAGAATTACAATAACTAACGCCGGGTAGAGGGACGGTGGGAAAAAGGGAATAGACAGTGCGCCGCAATAGAGGTCGGAGTGCTGCGGGGAACGCCTTGCACTCCTTCCCTGGCTAGAGACCGTGGACCCGAGCACGCGATCAACGCGTTCCTTCGGCAGTCGGATGGCCCCCGTCTCATGGATCAAGCCACGACGTAAGGCCTAGGAACGGAGGCTTGCGACGCGTTTGGCGGCTGAAAGGCCTTCTGCCGCGTAGTCGCCCTCCGGCGAGGAAAGATGCAGGAGTACAAAAATAGCAAGAGAGCTGGCACGGTTGCGGTTCGCTTAGCGGTGCGTTATCGGTTCGCTGTACGGTACGGTTCGCTTGCCGGGTGCTCTCCGGCTTATCGGTGATAGGGCCGGTCTTATATATGCCGCGGACGCCGATTCTCCCGCGAGAATCGCGATCGCGGCGGTCGCCCTCTATCGGCAGCGATAGTGAGTTCGCGCCTTTAAGAGTCATTACAGGTCTAACCCGGTCGCTAGGTCCAGCCATCTTCTTCCCTGCAGCATTTGTATTAGCCGCAGGAATCGGCTGTGCAGCTGTCGCTGCTGCCTCCTTCTTCTCCATCCTCGCTGTTTTGCGGCTGACCACTGTCGCGCACGTTTCTGCCACCGGGACGGCAGTAGAACGCATAACAGTAGCTGTACTTACCGACTCCCTTGCGGCAGTGTTAACCGCAGGAGAGGTCACCACAGTAGCGGTTGACCCCTTCTTCTTCTTCTTCTTCTTCGACTTCTTCGTCGAAGGAGGTGGCCCCACTCTTGCTGCAGCGCCCGCCGCTACCGCACCCGGAGCACCGGCCGAACCGATAGGACGCGTTGCAGCCTGCAACGGCGGCCTAATCGTACGTCCGGGAAACAGCTCCTCCTTGAATTCATGCAGCTTTTCCCGTAGCTGCTCCACCACTATCTGGGCGATTGTCTCCGCAATCATCCTTTCCTGCGGAACCCTTACCTCCGGTGACTCTGCGCGACGTCTCTTCGCTGCGTGCCCGGTGGATTCAGCAATTGCCGCATCTGAAACATCCGCCACCGACTCCGGGGGCGCAGACACTTCCATCTGCACCTCTACCGGAACAGGCGGCATAGATAAATCGGTCGCGGTGTTCGGATTGGGATGGAGGGACGATGAAATGGTGCGCGCAGCGCGCTTAATCCCGGCGGAAGGTGCCTCAGCTCCCCTGGCCTCTCTGAGCGCCTAAACCTCCTTGCCCAAGTTCTCCATATCCTTCATCATCTTTTCGATGATAGCATCGCGTTCGCGAAGCTTGCGGTGGAGGTTTATCACCTCCTTCTCCAACTGCGGAGCGTTGGCTGCCGTTGGAGCACGCGTGTAAGCATGCACAGCAGCTGCCTGGAGGAATCGATTACGTTGCCTAATCGACCTCACAAACACTCCTTTTAGGTTGCGAGAGTTCGCCGCAACCTTATCCAACTCCTTACAATTTCGGAGGACCTCGGCCATTATTTCCGCGTCGGAACGGTCGGCCATGCTATTAACGAGGTCGTCCACCTCATCCAGTGGCAGACTGGACCTGCTGTGGCGAGGAGCATCGACGGATTCGTCGAACGTACTTATCTCCCTCGTCAGTTCCAGCTCCTCACGTTGGAGCTCCACGAGCCTCCGTTTTGCTTCGGCCATTCCGTCCTTTTCCCCAGTTGGATGGAGCCTTCCTCGAGTACGGGTACACATTCTATCCATTGAGGCGACAGTCATCACCGAGGTGTCTGACTCATCGCCACTGTCGTCCCGCCGGCATGAGTTAGGACGTCTCCGCCCGGACCGCGAACTGTCAACCCGAGCCAACCTCAGGCTTGGGAGCCATGCCCTACCCCTGCGAACTGCATCGGTAGCAGGGAGGCAACCCGCTTCTCCCCCACTGCTGTTTTGCGCAGCGTCACACGCTGGCGTGGAGAGGCACCGACTGCCTCCTCCACCGCGATCATGCGCCGGCCCTTCCCGCGCGTCACACGACCCTGCACCGGATGTAGCCGAAACGGGTTGGCGCGTCCCGCCTTCCCCGCTGCCATCCAGTGCCGCCCGCGACCCACCGCGGTTGCCAACAGGAACAGAGGGACACGGCATGCCCCCCCCCCCCTCTGTCGCCCCGCGCCACTTCCCCTGTAACAACAGGAGTGACGGAGTCGCGGTAACGGGTATCATTACCCCCACCGCACTCCTGGGACATCTCTTCCTTCTTCTGCGGAGAGCACCCCTGCTCTTCCGCCTCCATCCCATCCACCCTCTTCATCATAATGTTTGTTGTGTTTGTGAAAGCCATGATTAGTAGGTTGGTATCCTCGGGTTCGCCCATCATGGGAGCCCTACCGCAGTAGGGCTACTTCCCCCTGTAGCAATTACCCTAATTAAGCGATGCCGAAGCCGAGAAGCGGCTTGTCAGGCGGTCGACCCTATCGGCACCGAATGATTCTATAAAAAAAAAGAAATGATACGGGATAGGCCCGCGCCATAAATGATGCAAAAGGTTAACGTCACCCCTATCGAATGGGCGACGCCGGATCCGAACCGACGCCTAACCCAAACCTCAGGCTAGACGTGCCACGATTTTATAATCCCTACGTGGCTTCGGGTACGGGGAACTAGCGACCAACCTGGATCTCCCATACACCCGCCCAGACACCACCACTTCAACCCCCGGATTGGCTCCAGTCATCTGCACGGGCCAGCTTCACCCGACATGCTGGGTCAGGGCCTCTTTGCCTAACATGTAGGACTTACAGTTTGGCCATGTTAACCAGCAGTGGTCGAGATCCACCGACCCGCACAGACTCGGTCGGGGGGCTACTACTCCACCCCTTGGCTAGTCTCGCGGGGAATATCCATGGTGGGCTGACCGGGGCCCACACACACATGTACTCACACTTCTTTCTTTTTCAGATCTCCGAGCAAGCCGTTCCAGCATGGTTGTACCTACCAGGGACAACCGTCCCCGCTGGCATCTCCTCGCCCCTCATGGACCCTACTCCGGAAAGAAGGTAAGCACCTCATTCACACACACATTCACTCACACAGCGCCGTTCACCCGTTAGCATAGAGGCCCTCACCCTCGGGTATCCGACCAAAATCGAATACCAGAGGGCATAGAGTTCCTCTACCCCACCGGCCACCACGAGGAGGTGGGAGATCCTACTTGTGTCTCCCTGGCACCATTCGACCACCAGGGGGCCTACACCTAAGCTAACCTTGTCCCCGTCGTCCACCTATGTAGTGGAGAGAGGAAAGCCTCGCCAGGCGTAGCCCCTCCACTGAACCGAGGCATCTCAACTCGGTGGTGAAGTTTCGACCCTAAAAAAAAAAAAAAAAAAAAAAAAAAAAAAAGTTAGGTTAGGTTAGGTTAGGTTGGCGGTCGAATGGCGTCTTTTGACGCAAGTCGGATCTCCCACCTCCTCGTGGTGGTCGCTGGTATAGAGGCGCTCTCAGGTATTCGATCTTGGTCGGATGCCTGAGGGTTTGAGCCTCTATGCTAACGGGAGAACGGCGCCTCAAGGGCTGCAGGTGCTTCATTGCACCTCCAGTATGGGATTAGCGCTCCCAGGGTCCTGAGCTTCCTTCATACCGTAAGCATGTGGTCATGTTTCGCAGGAACGGGGGGCTTGCCTTAACCGGCCGGCCCGCGAGGAGTTAACCTCTATAAAAAGTCCGCTGTGTGGCCGCGGGGCGGAATACGGCCACGGTATCCCCTGCCTGTCGTATGAGGCGACTAAAAGGGGTTGCTCCCGTCGTCCCTGAAGTAGGTCCGATGATGTGCGAGGCGATGCCGGCGGGGTCTTCGGACCCTGGCAGGGCCTCCCATGCCGGTAAGGCTCGGACGGAGGATCGAAAAGGGGGCGATGTGCGGGGCGGGGGGTCGTCCAAACCCAAGGTGTGGAGGACAACCGTGCCGAGGGGTGCATGGCTGCCTGGACGTTAAATAGGTGCAGTCGCAAACGGTTCCCTCGGTGGTACCTGCCGACCCCCCCGAGTAAGCAGGCTTGCCCGGGTAAGGCGGCTCTGCCCGGGTGGACCTTTGTTCCGACCACGCTCGTGGGACCAGTCATGGAGAATTCTTTTACAAAAACAAACAATTTGGGGAATGGGGGGGACGCGGCTTGCTCGCAAGAGCGGTCGTGTCAAGTGGCGTTGGAGAGATTGCCAGGTGATGTTGCTGCGCGCACGCGCTCAAGGTCACCCGTGGCAAGGAGTGAGGTCTCCGCGGAAAATCGCGTGACGGCAACGGCAGTGGCGGGAACAAGTGGGGAAGGGAATCCAACCTTCAAGCCCCCATCCCTGACGCTGGATCGTGAGGGCAGGGTCAGGTCGGCCAGCACTGGCCAGTTCCTCCCGAGGGCGTTGGCGCGTGCGTCATCGGTCGGTTCACTGACGCCGGCTGACGACGCGTCAAACATGGGCGAAGTGGATATGGTATTGGACGACGGCAGCGAGTCCGATGCGTCCACCGCCTCAAGGACGGCAGGGCCCTCGCTGAAGAGAAACAGGCTCGGCAGACCTCCAACCACTGGAGAGTATGTGGATCTTGCCGAGGCGAAGAGGAATCTCCTCCTCGTCGAAGAGCAGGTCGCGGAGGTGCAGGTGGCGAGGGCGGTGCTGGATCCCAGCGTGCCGGCGCCCCCTCCGTCCAAGTCGGCCATCCCTTTGCCGGATGAGGCCCTGCTGGCGAGGGAATTCCGCAACATGCCTACTGCAGCGCTCGCGGCTCGCGTGCTCGAGCACATGCAGGTGGTGGATAAGGTTGCTGGCAACAGCAAGAACCTTAATGGCAGATTTGTTCGCGCCCTGCGTGTGGCAGCGCACGAGACGCGTGTGGCAGAGGCCGAGCTGGCGAGTCGGTCCGCCACCTCGTCGACGGCTGCATTGGAGGCCGAAAATCGCGCTCTCCAAAAGAGAGTGGCAGAGTTGGAGGAGGACCTCCGACTGCTGCGCAGGGATTTTGAGAAGCTCCGGCAAACTTCGCTGACGGCAGCGCGGTCGGCTGTGCCGAGCCTTGAGGTGGCTCCGGCGCCTCCATCTCCCGTGAGGCGTGTGTCGCCGACACCGCCGAGGATAGTGGAGCGCCCGCATAATGAGGCGGTGCCTCTGCCGGTCGTGCCGTGTGGTCCGACACAGGCACAGGAGGACCCGCTCATGCGTATCACGCGGCTCATGGATGAGCGCTTTACCGCGCTAAGGGCGGAAATATTCTCTGCGCTGCCGGCACGTGACGGCGCGCGGCAGGCGCCGCGTCTTCCGCCGCGTGAGGGGCCGTCTTGTGTTGCTCCGTCTGCCGCACCGGCAGCGAAGACAAAGAAGGGGAAGAAGGGGAAGTCACGGACTTCCACTGCCGCCACTCCGCAAACTGCGGAGCCGCCGCCTGCTCCGGCACGGGTGTCACCGCCCGCAGTGACCCCGGTACCTCGGCCTGCCGTGCCGCAAGAGGCGCCTGCGGAGTTTGGGCGACAGTTGTGGGTCGCAAGGCGCGGCGTGCTGTGGCCAAAGCGGCTGTTGAAGTGCGTGCGCCATCGGGCGCTGCAGCAGGGCGAGGCGCATCCGCGGGTCGGAATAGCGGACCGGCGGCGAAGGCCGCGAAACATATTCCGCCGCGTGCGCCGCGCGCTGCGGCGGTGATGGTCACGGTGCCGATCGGCTGTCCCGTGACTTACGAGGAGGCGATGTCCAGGGCCAGGTCGAGGGTCGACCTGGGCGCGCTGGGTATTCCCCTAGTGCGCCCAAGTCAGTCGGCCACTGGGGCATTCCTCCTTGAGGTGCCGGGCCCGGAGAGGACAGAGAAGGCCAACCTCCTCGCCGCCAAGCTGACAGAGGCCTTGGAAGGCACAGGGGTACGGGTAACCCGCCCCATTAAGACGGCCGACCTGCGATTGCGGGGCCTCATGCCCTCAATCACGACGCAGGAGGTAGTGGCCGCCGTCGCGTCGGCAGGAGGCTGCAGCCCGTCCGACGTCAGGACAGGAGAGATACGCAAGACGTCGGCCGGGCTTGGCACGCTATGGGTTAGATGCCCGGCCGAAGCTGCCAGGAGGTTGGCCCTCGCCCGCCACGTTGTGGTTGGGTGGACGAGAGTCCCAGTGGACCCTTTGGAGGCCCGCCCGCTGCAGTGCCACCGTTGCCTCGAATTTGACCATACGAGGCAGCTGTGCACCAGCACGGCCGAAAGGTTTGGGCGGTGCTACTCATGCGGAGCCGAAGGGCACCGCGCAGCGGAATGCACCGCCCCGCTTAAGTGCGTGGTGTGCGCAGAGCAGGGCAGGCCGGCGGATCATAGGCTGGGAACGCAGCCATGTCCAGCTGCGGCGGCGGGCCCACCAAAGGGCCGCAGCGGCAGGCGCCGTCGTGCGCGCCGGACCGCTGCTCTGAGGGCAGCGTCTGCTGCCCCTCTTGCCCCGATGCCGCTGGTAGTGTATCCAGCGGCGAAGGCACCGGCGGCAGCGGCGGCAGCCGCGCAGGAAATTCCGGCATCGGCCGAGCTGGCGACCCCGGAGGCGCCGGAGGAGAACCAAATTGCAGACGCCGTGCCTAGCACAAGCGCCGAGGTTGTTGGGCCTGCGGGCCCCATGGAAACGGACTAATATGGGGCCTACGGGCCCGATAATACAGTCCAACCTGAACCACTCGGCCAGGGCGCAAGATCTCTTTGCGCAGGCCCTGGCCGAGCGAGAGGCAGGCTTAGGACTAGTGGCGGAGCCCTATAGAGTCCCGACTGGGGTGGAACCGCGGTGGTGGGCGTGTATGCTCCTCCGAGCTGGCCCCTCGCGTCATTCGAGGTTTTCCTGGACGAGGTCAGGCGGTGTGTTACGCGCTGCCTGCCTCGTCCTGTCATTGTCCTGGGGGACTTTAACGCCAAGGCTGAGGCCTGGGGGTCCCCCAGGACCGACACGAGGGGCGAGACTTTGCTCGACTGGGCGGTAGGACTGGAGCTCCGTTTGCTAAACACGGGCTCCGTCCATACCTGCGTGCGGCAGCACGGGGGGTCCATAGTTGACCTCTCGTTCGCTACTCCCGCTGCTGCGCGCCGTATCTCGGGGTGGAGGGTGGCGGAGGAGGTTGAAACCCTCTCGGACCATCGGTACATAACGATGGTCCTCTCCGCCACCTCTCCGGAAGAACATCCCCGAGGCCGCCCTCACGATGGAGCAGCCCCACCACCGCGGTGGTCATTGAAAAAGTTGAACAAGGACGCCCTGATGGCCGCCGCCCACGTCGTGGCCTGGAATAGAGACAGGCCCGTCGACGGGCACGAGGGAGCCCGCTGGCTTCGCCGCGCATTGACTCTAATATGCAATGCGGCGATGCCAAGAGCGGGCCCCTCGTGGAGGAAATCGGTGTACTGGTGGTCGCCCGAGATCGCAGATCTTAGAAGCGATTGCATTCGGGCGCGCTGCCGGTACACCCGTGCCCGTCGACGCCGGAATGTGGATCCGACGTGGGTGGCAGAGCTGTACGCGCTCTACAGGGAAAGAGTAGTAGCGCTGCAGCGGGCCATCAAGAAGGCCAAGGCTGAGGCCTGGCAGGAGCTCCTCCAAAGGCTCGAAGATGATCCGGGGGGGCGCCCGTACAAGATTGTACTTGGTCGATTACGGCCTTGGACGCCCCCCGTGACGGAAAGTCTGAACCCCCAGTTCCTTAGTCGCGTGGTTGAAACCCTTTTCCCCCTTTCCGGGGTCACGGAGGGCCACGCGGCTGAGGTGTCGGACAGCATCAACTGGTCCGACGAGCTGGGGGTCACAGATGAGGAGCTCGCTGCTGCGCTGAAGCGGCTCGGGGCGAAGAACACCGCCCCGGGCTCGGACGGCGTGCCGGGTAAGGCCTTGGTCTTGGCCTCGGGCGTCCTTGGGACGGAAATTAAGGCAGTATTTAATGACTGCCTTCGACGCGGGATATTCCCGCAGGAGTGGAAGACCGGACGGATGGTCCTCATCAAGAAGGAAGGAAGACCCGCGGATTCTCCCTCCGCGTACCGGCCAATCTGCCTGTTGGATGAGGCGGGAAAGCTCCTGGAAAGGATTATAGCTTCCCGCCTCCACAGGCGCCTGTCCTCGGTAGGGCCCGATCTGACGGACAGCCAGTACGGCTTCCACGAGGGGCGATCGACGATCGACGCGATCATGCGCGTCAAGTCCCTCGCGGAGTCGGCCGTTTCCCGGGGTAGGGTGTGCGTTGGCGTGTCTTTAGACATAGTCAACGCATTTAACACCCTGCCCTGGGCCGCCATCGGGGAGGCACTGGTCGAACACGAGGTGCCTCCCTACTTAAGGGCGGTCATTGGGTCCTACCTGAGCGACAGGTACATTGAGTATGATGGCCGGGATGGACATGTGCGGGGGGGGGGGGGGGGGGGGGGTCGATCGCGGCGCGCCCCAGGGGTCCGTGTTAGGACCAGATCTGTGGAACCTGGGGTACGACCGCGTTCTGCGGGTCCCTCTTCCCGACGGCAGCTATGTCTTCTGTTATGCAGACGACACGTTCATACTTGCCGTCGGGAAGAGTCTTGCGAGGACCATCCGTCTGGTCGAGGTGGCGGTGGCCGCCGTCGTCGGAAGGATCCACGAGCTGGGGCTGAGGATAGACCCTAGTAAGACCGAGGCCATTGCGTTCCACAGTAGGCCTCGGTCACAAAGACTGCCCCCCTCGTGGATCCGGGTAGGTGACGCCTGGGTCGAGGTCGGGTCCAGTTTGAGGTATTTAGGACTCGTCCTCGACAGCCACTGGCGCTTTGATCTGCACTTTGAGCGTTTGGTCCCCCGAGTTGAGCGATCGGCTGCGGCTCTAGGCCGCATAATGCCGAACCTCGGGGGACCGGAGGAGAAGGTTCGCCGCCTTTACGTGGGGGTGGTGCGGTCCATGGTTTTATATGGAGCCGTAATTTGGGCTACGGCCCTGATGGCAAGCCGGCGCAGCATTCCGGTGTTGCATGCGCTACAGAGACGGCTGGCCATCAGGGTCATTAGGGGATACCGCACCATCTCCTACGGGGCGGCGATGGCTCTGGCGGGCCTCATCCCGTTCGAATTGCTGGCGGGGGCGGACGCGCTTGTGTATACGCGCGTCCGTGCTCTCCAGCAGGTCGACGGGGCCCGACCGGAGCCAATTATGATCGAGCAGATCAGGCGCCAGGCCCGACAACTGGCTACTAATCGTTGGCGAGTACAGTTACGTACCTATGCCGGCAAGCCAGTTGTCGGGGCTCTCCTGCCGCAGTTGGAGGAATGGCGGGAGAGACGGCATGGTAGGCACACCTACCGTATGACACAGGTGCTCACCGGACACGGTTGCTTCGGTGCGTACCTGTGTCGAATACGGAAGGAGACGACGGCGGCATGCTGCCACTTTGGGGAGAGTGAGGACACGGCGCGGCACACGCTGGAGGAGCGCCCTGCCTTTTCAGCGCCGCGCCGTGTCCTCAAACAAGACATTGGGTTTGACCTCTCGCTCCCCAGCTTAGTTGGGGCGGTGCTGGCGAGCGAGAGGAATTGGAGAGCGGTGGCCTCCTTCTGCGAACATGTTATGTTGCAGAAGGAGGCAGCCGAATGAGCCCGCGAACAGGCGGGCCTGCGCAGTATTCGAGGGGGCCGATCCCGCCGTGTTACGACGGCCGGCCCCCTCCCTTTGGGTAGGACGACTCCACGTGGTGCCGTAACCGCGGGGAGTCCGCAATCTGATGCAAGGGGGAGTCGCCGTGGCCGCCGAGGGCCTCGGTCGGACTCCCCCAGGTGACATCGGCTGGCCGGCGGCTCCGCGCTTTAACGTGGGCCGTTGGTCATGCTATTTTATTGGGTCACGGGGGTAGCGGCGGCTTCGGGGTGCCTCGGTGGTCCGGGCACCGCCGTAAAGATTGGTTTTGGTTTAATGGGGGAGGTCTTTGCGGCTTCCCCCGGGATGACAGTTATGGCGCGGGGGCCCCAGTTGTGTTCTTCAAGAGTTCCTGGGGCCCCCTCATGCGCCGGGGAAGGACCACCGTGGGGGTTTTAGCAGGGAAGAATCCTGCATAACCCCGCGCCCTCCCCCAGGGTGCGGGGTATCTTTCGAAGATTTCCCCCACGTTAAAAAAAAAAAAAAAGTTAAGATAGGAGATCCGTGCTGGCTGCCGTGGCGTGCGGACGTGTTCGGAGGTCGAAAGTGGTTAAAAGTGTATAAAGTGCTCTAAATTGTATTTCAGGTTGAAGAGGGACCTCAACGAAGACGAGCGGTGGAAGAATTTTGGAAATCGGTGGAAAATTAGTGGAATTAATAATAAAAAACGAAAATTCGGTAATGGCGACCGACGCGACGCGGTAGAAAGCGTGGTGTGCAAAGTCACAACAGTGTCAAAGTTCGGTTTAAACGCGATAAATATCAACCGCGAGTTTAATCATTGTGTGCGCGATTTAATGACGAGTATTTTGATATATTGCGCGGTTCGGTGAAGTGATTTTAAGTGAATTAATCCGGTTTTTAGTGTTTTACGCGAGCACGCGATCGGGCGACGCATCGAAGTTCTAAGTGTTGAAATCGGGGCTCTAATTAGCTGCATCGGTGATTAAAAGAGGATGGGGTTGCAGCAGTGATCCCAAATTAACGTTAGAAATCGTCCGCGGTGAATAGTTTTGGCTTAATTCGCGTTTTTCGTTAATCAAGTGATAGCGTAACCGCGAAGAACTTCGATGAATCGAGCGAGCGCGTGGGTTTTCCTTGTGCGCGAAAATACCAAATATATCGCGAGATAATAGTGCAATCGGGACAAATATCGAATTCGTAAAGTGCCTAAATGAGTTTACGCGCCGCGGTGATAAATATTTTCGCGGATTAAATAATTATTAAAACGTGTTAATATACCGAGATCGCGGCATAATGGCGGATTCGCGCGAAATCCAAGATGGCGGACCAAGCGACGCTCCGAGCTCATGAAGAACGGCCTAACGCGAAGAGCGGAGAAGAACGCGACAGCGGATAAGATGGCGCGAACTACGAATTTTCACTGCGGCGGCGGCGGCGAGGATCGCGACGAGGGATAACTTTATTTCATGCATAAATAAATAAGAACAAACAACACAATACAACAATACAAATGGTACAACACAACAACAACATAAATGATGTAACGATACAAGTAAACAGACATGAAATCATGCAAATAAACTAATATACGAATGCAAATGACTTGACGAAGTAATAAATAAAATTAAACGTTGATCAGCGGTAACGGTATTTACAGTATTAATAGATTGACAATAAATAAGATAATAATAATAGATAAAATTAGTCACTTAAATAGGTAGCAATTACTAACTAGGTAACGAATTAATAAACAATTATCTATAAATAAATAATAAACGAATAACTAGCTCACAAGTAGCGTCGATAATAATAATAATAATAATATAATAAAATAATAATAATAATAATAATAGTAGTAGTAGTAGTAGTAATGATAAATTAATAAATAAATAAATAATAAATAAATAATTAATAATCAGCGATAATGTTACGTAATTAACGACTATTGGAGACAACGAGTGCTATGAGGGAAGTACGAGGAGGCACAGAAGAACTAACTCAAGAAAACATTAAGATGCAATAGACTTAGTGGCTGGAGAATGCAACAGGGCTGAGGCAGGAAGTGATAGGGACATGTAAATTTCTTAAGTGACATTTGACCTCGATATCTTCCAACGGGACTCGAAATGGACTCGAATTGACAGTGTACAGTGCGGGTCTTCCTTTCCTCTCTTCTTTTCATATTCTGTATTTTACATTGCGGCAGATTAATTTTACTATATAAGAAATCTTGTTCAATCAATGTAGTTATGTAGTACCGAGCAGTCCCACTTCTAAGGCGCATACATTTTTATTTTTACTTAATGTTAGACTATCACTAGTTCAAACTTATTACTAGTCATTTAATTTCAAGTCATCTAATTGACTTGATGATAAGAATTCACATTGTATTACAACTACTATTGCAGAAATGCATTGATGCATTGTTTAACATTTGCACCTGCTTGTTCTATGAATTCAATTGTGCCTTTAGCTGCCATTGGTCTTCTCTGCTAGAGTTTTGCAAGCATTTTGCTTTAAGATTGAACAAGATTTCTGGGAAATTGGTTTATCGTCTTGCTCTTGCCTCCGGTTTTGCTTTTCACCTTGCTCGCACGTTGCCTGTCTATTATATATTGTTCTTGTTGCTGTTGCTGCTTTATTTGCTGTTTATCCGGTTGGCGCGGTGTCTGCAGCAGGAGAGTACGAGAAAGCTGAGCAGTACGTCGACGTGAAGAAATTGGTAATGCGGCGTTGGTGAGTTGCATGTGCTTGGTTTCGGCTTCGATTCTGCGAGTTTCAGCATTTGATGGATGGAGAATTTGAATGGTAACCTGGAACCAAAGATTGAATTCAGATACGAGAATCTTCTCCTCTCTGGCAAATAATATTAATAGTAAATTTAACTATAATACTAATTAAACTATAAGAGCCACAGCTGTAATATATTAATATAATAATAATAAGGGCAAACGGGAATGTGCATAGAGTGGCACAGATGCACGTGTGCTCTCTTATATGATTTTGTTTGTTTTGCACTTGCTTTAATATCGCTAGTATCATTCTATGGTTGATTGGGGCGATGGTACTGCATATAATAGGCTGTCTATTATTAATGCGGTAAATTCGCGAAATGAATTAGAGACGAATTAATTAATGGATGGGTACTTCAACTCTTAGCATACAGTTTTGAGCAGTTCGGAGGAGAAGTACTAAGATTGAATCGAATTGAATCGATTAGATAAAATGCTTAGAATTTAAATTTAATTTAAATTGGATTGGAGCGGTTGTAAAATGTAAATGTGTTTGGAATGTAAGGAGTGTGAAATAGGAGTCAGTACAGTGGGGAGTTCGAGTATTGACAGCCATATGATGCAATGAGAGCGAGAGAATGCAGCTGTGTTGAGAGAATCTATAGTTAAATCACTAACACTAATTCTAATCTTATGCAGTCCCTCTGACGATGTCTTATATAACGTATTACTTTAGGTTAGGTGATGCAATCTAGTTTCTCCCAGGTAATCTAGTATCTATTACCTTTTCACAGTTGCATGACGATTTCTCAAGCTAATATATTGATGTAAACCTTATATATGATGTATGCGAAACATTTCAATAAACTAGCAGTTAGTAACCTTTACGATAGGGGAACAGTAACATCCACAATCAAATGTATAATGAATTGCACTCATAACTGAGTAACGAGCATCTTATCTTAACAAAGAATATGGGAGGGATATAAAAGAAGTACTGGGAAACGCATACAACATGTAACAGGTTATTTTTTCTGCATTATTCTGAGAGATCTAACAGAAAGCTACGCATGACGTTTGATAAGTGATTCTTCAATAAATAAGGAACATAATAGAAATATAATTAACCTATCCAAAATTCTCTCTAACACCTACTTTTCATATGTACTGATTGATGAGGATGAACGATGAAAGGTGGGTGCACATGGATTCTGATCAAGCTGTCTCTCATAATTTCTCTCTCATCTGTATTAACCTCTACTCCAGCATTTCCTATCACCTAAAATACTGAACATATAGTTAGCTTGTCTACGGAAATAGCGTCAAGATATCAGAGCAAATAAAATAAAGTTAAGTTGTGAATGCAAAGATTATGCATACACGTATATAATGGTTATCAATTCTCAACTTCTATATTATGAACCTAGAATTCGGGTAAAAGGTAAATTAGAATAGGAAATTAAGAACATGAGGTTCCAGGGCCAAATTTTTGCGAAGTCGAATCTGAGATTGTAGGAATTTGTGAATTCAGGAATCATAGAGTGGAATTATTAAGTTTAGAAATTGAATTTATGAAGTTTGTAAATTTAGAGCCTGGAAATTGTACACATAAAGATGTGGCTATCGGGGAATATGGAGAATTGAAATATGAAACTGAGAATCTGTAAGTGTTAATACATAAGGTTGCGGATCCAGAAATTTTCGAGTTATTGAGAAATGGAGAGCTACTTATCCCTAGCTCATTTATTCTAATCAGTATTATACGTAATAGGGTATACTATAATACACTTATTGTATGGCAAACTATATGATTAAATTTAGTCTAATACGCTATTCGATCTACATACACAATGCATGCGGGCCAATTAATTGATGTTCCAATTAGACACTTTTATGGCTTGTGAGGCGTTGCATATTGCTGTAATGTGTGCGGACTAATAACTGCAGATTAGATTAACGCGTTTTACTTTCACTGAAGTTTCTCGAATGTACGTGTGTAGAATGGGGGAAACGGGTACGACACGTTAAATTTATGTTCTCCCTTGTGTTATTCCTCAGAACAGCTAATTGACTGGAATTCACGCATTGCATTGGGTAACCATTTGCGAACAGCGAGCGAAGCTACACAAATTAAACTATTCCATAGCTTTTCCATAACTTTTCCTGATCTCATTCTATCTCACATCTCTCACACTTACTTCCTGTATAGATCGGGTGGTGAAAATTGACGAAAGGTGGGGACCGTTTATATCTCATCTCATTATTTCTCTAGTAAATGCTGTTTTCATCATCCCTTCCAGTTTAAATTGTTCTTGAACAGTCTCTCGATTTTGCCTCAGCGTTTGACATAACCTGAAATTAATATTTAATTAATTACTTATTTCGAATTGGCGTAAAGTGGGGGCACAATTAAGTATAACATAATTGTTAGGGATTTATGCATATATATGGGAATAAAGGTATGCAAGCTCGGTATTTGGAATTTGGATACTTGCAATTTGGTCAGCTAGAAATTGGGAACTACTAATACAAGTTTAAATGCGAGAGTTCGAATTTAGGAAGTAATTCACCGATTAAATGGCAATTTAGAAATCAACATGTATCAACATGTACTAACCTTTTGAACCTGTTATTTGTGTCTGTTCAACTGGTGTAACCACAACCTTGTAGGATTGCCTCTCTTCTCCTTTAAATTGTCCTTGTTATCAAAATTGACCCTCCTGTTGTGAGACAAGGTTGGGCAAGGAGACCGAAAGGGGGATTAATTCCAGATTAGTATGCCAACGATTAATGGGATGGAATGGATGTAATTTTCTACTGCTATCCTATATATGGGTATACAGGATATAAATTGGTACTTATACAGGTTATGCATTTACGTACTGGGTACAGCTGGTCTCCCTATTACTTTAGGTGCTTTTATCTCTCATTCTCTTTTCTTTTTCTGCCTTTCGTTTGTTCTCTTCTCTAGCCCTCCCTCAGGTATGAGTATAAGCAGGATTGAACGAAAATGCATGTAACTTAAGCTACAATTGAAGGTATGTCAGTGGAATATTGTGCGCGGATGATTGAGGAAAGATTAAAGTGTATATAAAGGGAATTAAATTTTACTGTTAGAATTCTAATATCATTTCAGTGTGTACACTTACCAGAAGAGTGAACGTATGGAACTTGGATAGTTGGTGATTATACTTTCGCTGCGCTTCTTACTCCCAGGTTTCTCTTTCTCTCATTTCTTCTTCTCTCTCCTCTTACCTTCTCTTCAGCTTTCTTGGGCTTTAGGTTGTAAAACAGATTAGTAAGTAGTGATGAATCGAGTTGCTAGGCCAATTTAGATAATTGAGAGGAGATTCAGAATCTACTATTAATATAAGTATATCCTATGCACTCACCTGGACTTTGTATTTCTGTATTCTTGAGCTCTGCTCGTAGATGCTTGTCTTCGCTTCAACAGCATATTCTGGCCTACTGCCTCTCTCTTTTTACTATCCTGGTTAAGGGTCAGGGAAGCTGAAACAAAAGGAGGAAGTGATATACTAACTGGCAAACTGCATGTCTTGGTGCGTAGTGATAGGCGAGGATTATATTTTGGTTGCATGTAAATAGGCACGAGTGAATGGATGGTGATTGTGAGAGCGAAGCATAACTGGACACGCAACGAATGGGATTTTCTCGGGTGGCGAGTGGGGGGGAAAGGGGAAGTCACTGAGATAAGTGCCACGATGGAAGAAACGAATCTTCAAAATTTTCACAATTATTTCTTATTATCACTTTCCTCCCTGCATCTGTAACATCCCTAGGGAAATTTTTTCGTTTTTTTTTTCTATCTTTCTTTTGCTCACAAAAGTATACCGCTACTAAGACATTTCGTATGTCGATTTCTATTATCGACCGTATTTTCCTATTACCGACCGCGGCAATTAGATACATCAATTACCGTCAAATTTAGGTTAAGCTGTCGGTAACACATATATACATATAGACATGTATATATATATATTTGATTTGCGAATATCAATAATCATTAAGTTAGCGAACATATAAGCGAGTTGATCAAATGTTAAGTTCAATTATTAATTATCAGATTCATTTAATATTTCTTTTGTTTAAATAAATAATGTATTATAAGGATTCTATTCTATAAGGATAATAGCTCAAGACTCATAGAAAGAATACGCTGTATTAGAAAGGATAGAATGTATACATATTTTTCATTAACAATGATATTAAATACGAGAGCTATTAAATAACTATGTGTCAAAATAGAATATAGGAAAGCGAATTCGATTATACAGGGTGTCTCACAACTAGTGTAGGTCCCGGAAATGGGGGGTAGCTGACGTTATTCTGAACAAGATTTCCCTTTGCAAAAATGGGGTTTGAAGCTTCGTTTTTGAGTTATTAAGGAAAAACACTGACCAATCAGAGCGCGAGAATAGCGCGCGGCCAGACGCGAGAGCGATAGCTTCGAGTATGACGGTCGATCGTGATCGTGAACAAGCGTATCGATACCGCGTCGGTATAACAGGAAACTATTAGATGAAAATTAAATCGAATAACAAATTAAGAAGTTAAGAATAATATTAAGTTCTTCATTATTCTTAAATAGGACATAAACCAATTAGTTATTGTTTATCCAGACCAAGTATATTATATTTTTTTTATGCCTTCGAAAAGGAATAAAGAATAAATTTTCGAAAATTAATTTTCTCAACTATTCTAATGAAGCAAACGAATAAATTTCAATACGTTTCAAAACGAATGAGTATCTTGTCTATGAAATGAGATAGAGCTGGAATGAAATAACTAATGCAGTAACTCACTGAAGTGAAATAAATCAATTCCTGCGTACGTTTAATTGTAAAAATTCAGAAACAACTTAAATAAAACCTACCCATTGATCCATGAAAAAACTAGCTTAGATAAAGAATATTTGTGTCACCGGGTAGATCCACCGATCAGAGCATCAACAGCTGATGTCCTGGTAGGGTCAATGAACTCTCAATTTATTTCACCGTCTCTTTCTAATAATTGCACAACATAAGCACGACCGGTAAACGGACCGAATGAAAACGCATGAACGATTATTCATAGAAATGTATGTTTAACGATACTTTATATTCTCATTATAAGGTATCCGAATTGAGGAATCGATATTAAATTATATTTTAATAGAAGACATTGTTGAACGGGCCACGGATCTCAGTTTCGTTCTCGATTGCGAGGCGTACGTCGCAAACGGTTGCTATGCAACGATGATCTGTTGATCGACTACGGTGTCGATCGAGACAGTCATTGTTTATTGTGGAAAGAAACCAGCCGAAATAAAATGTATCGTAGTTTTTAATCGAAAATTCCGCTTTCTTGCTTTCAAGACAATGTAGTTAAAATTATTTATGAATATTCGTTCACGAGTTTTCATTCGGCCTATTTACGTCTCGAGCTCGCAGTGACCAATTAGTGAAAAGTGACAGGGAAATGTGATAATGAAAGCTAATAATGAAAGATGACAGTGATTGGTGACAATGAAATAAATTGAGAGTTTCTGTGTAGTGATTTATTTTCTCTAAGGGTAAGGATCGGTGGATCGTCCCGGTGACAGAGATGCATTCTCATCGTGACTATTTACAGTTCAATGGGTAAGTTACATTGAAATTTGTTAATTTTTTTATTTAAATTTTTATTTGTTGAATGGAAAAGATATTTAATTTTTCAAAAATGTGAATTTGTTCTTTTTCATCATCACAATATCTAACGAGAAAAATTTTCCATATTTTATCTATTATTTCTTTGTGATAACGAATAAACGTATCGAATAAATTTGATTTATTCTGATTACGTGAGTAAGTACTAATTTCTTTATTTCTTATCCATTAATGAATGATAATTCAACAATAATCCAGATTTTTTTATTCGTTATTCGATGCAACTTTCACCTAATAGTTTCCTGTTATACCGACGCGTTATTGATACGCTTGTTCACGATCACGATCGACCGTCATACTCGAAGCTGTCGCTCTCGTGTCTGACCGCGCGCTATTCTCGCGCTCTGATTGGTCAGTGTTTTTCCTTAATAACTCAAAAACGAAGCTTCAAACCCCATTTTTGCAAAGGAAAATCTTGTTCAGAATAACGTCAGCTACCCCCCATTTCCGGGACCTACACTAGTTGTGAGACACCCTGTATAATAAACCGAACCGTTGACGGCCAAATATGCATATTGTTCTATTTGAATAGATAATGCACTATAAATAGTGCATTGTAAACAATGTATTGTAAATATCTCGTACGGAAGATTCCGGAATGCCGCGTGTCTACGTGACACAACAATAGGCAGGATTTCCAGGAATTGGCTCGCGATCTCTAGAGAGAGAAAGAATATATAATTTCAATTAATAAGAATTATTGGTCATTAGAATCATTAATTAATAAAATCCAGCAATATACAAAATTAGCAAATATTATATTGAGCTTAATTCTCGATACTCAAAGTCAGATATTACTTTATTAACTCAGATGAATAATAAATTGTAATCGTGACCTATGGAATATTCCGAAGCATCGTATGCTGCGACATATAGTTCAGGTCCTTACTGGCGTACGTGCATAAAATATAGAAAAGGACAGAAAATGGATTTTTCGTTAATATACTATTAATTAATTATTTTTGTATTAAAAACATTAACTATGATTCGGAAACCACTGTTGGCAATGTTAGAAAATCAATTTCTTTATTACTCAACGTTTAATTAAGAATTATATGCAAATTATGCACAAAACTGCATACGTCATAATCCTGCAACGGGTAGGGATTTCGAGTATAAAAGGCCGAGCGAAACCGGCCTATGCAGCAGAACAATTTTCAAAGTCAAGCTAGATAGAAGTCTTAGATAAATTAATCCGGAACAGTTTTCGCTGATCAAGAACCGAAAAGATTCTTAATTCTTGATTGGAAGTGCGGGTATACGCCATTTGGATACCTGATCGCTGGGTCGTTCTAGTAGCCAGTGAACAACAGGCTCCCCAATTAAGCGATTTGGTTGTGGGTGTCAGTGTACGTTCTGACAAAAAGGGCCATGAATAATTAGTTGTCGAGTCATAAATTAAAAGAGTAACTGTTCCGATGGAAATATATTAACTTCATATTAATCTTAGGATTCTGAGTCAAGTTAAATTAATTTATTAAATATTATTGTTCTGTCTCTAGCGTAATACACGTAGTCGACTACACAGCGTCGGGAAATCGATTTAAAGTATTAATTGCATAAATATTGTAAAAGCGAATTTAGGCGACGTCCGAATAGAATCAGACCTAGGTAGGATTTGCGATAGCGCCGGATTTCAAACATATAAATTTTGTTAAACCTTGCAACTGCATTTCGAGTCTATTTAATATTGTAAAAGCATAATAGAGTCAGCCCTGACTGCAAATTAAAATATAGGACTTCGAGATAATTAACTAGTAATTGCGTTCTGTCAAATTTGTCATATACTTACGAATCGTGAATTATTTAATTTATTGAGTTTCTGCTAGTGTGCAGTCAGAGTTTACTTATTTCTTTTGATTTAATTGTTCATTATATTAGTTTACATTTCATATACTTTTCCTATTTTGTTATTTTGTTAAGTGTTAGTCATTATTATTTTACTGAATAAACCTGCTTGTTGAAAGGTATTGACCTGTGGATTTCACTCCTTAACCGCACACCACACGAATCCCACATTCTTTATATTTAGTTATTGCAAGACGAGTCGCTCAGTAGGTAAATACCGCTCTTTATCTCACGAGCGCTGTAAAATTTCTGTAGATTGCTCCAGAGTCGTTACACATCCACCTCTGTCACACTCTTTTTCATAACTTGCGGCGACTTATGCTTTCTAACATTATTTGTATACGTTCTTTAATTCAAGAGTGGAGTCTTGCTATGTAACCCGGAACACAGCTATATGGATTAAACTGTCTTTCAATATCAGTAATTAGTAGCCACTTAGCGAGACTCCACTGTACAATATCCATACAATATCCACTCAATAGATCCCATAACAGCTACACGACGACGTATGTTCCCCAACACATCGCGAAAATAGAATGCTATAACTTGGTTCTAATACAACAACGAGAGGAGATATTAATTATTCAATATTTGCCGAATATCGTGAATTTTGTAATGTCTAGGTAGGCATAGATCACTGAGCTGTGACATTATAAATACTTGCTGTTAACAACTACTTACTTCATTCTATCAACTTATCACACTTTATTTACTTTATTTAAATGTGCGCAAACTGAGGTTTGCAAATGTGGAACACATTTCACTATCAAAGAAATCATTGATATATTATTAGCGAGCACATAAATTATGCAAAAGGCTATTCTCTCAGTGTCAAACTTGTAGCCTATTTTATATTTTATAATAATAAATAACAGTGATACGTTCCCTGATACTTAAATCTTCGACAAATTGCCGATACCAAATCATAACAATTAATAATAGCAGGCAGTACCTATAATATTTCTCTTCAACGCACGTTTTATCCAGCAAATTTAACACTTTAATCACTCCTCTAATAATGGTAAATCATTGTAATCAAGACACGAAATTTTGATGCTGACTCTCTCGTGCATTCCTTTGCAGAACCCTTGTTTCTCCTAAACATTATTTATATACATATCTTCTAACTAAAGGATATAAGAAATCTAGATCGCGCCCTACTGCCGCGAGGTTCAGACACGTTACCATTCGCCCGCGTTTTATGGCGTCTGTCGATTGTCACGTGTCACGTATCGTTTGTCGCGCGTCTTACAGTAATGCCAACACACATTACTTCGATTAAACTAGCCCTACTTTGAATACAACTTCATATCGATTATAACCTCAGCGATTAAGCTAAACTAACCTCAAACACGGTACATAAATCCGCACATACAAACGTTATGGCAGTGTGATGCAAACGAAAGTTAATTAACACAGAACCAATCACTTTTATCACAACTTTCTTAATCGACCTGCATATACACGCGCGTAGCAGGCCATACACTCACTCACTTTATTATAACTCTATTATAACTTTATCTTAGCGATACGCTGCAGATTGAATACATGATGCTGCGTGCACTCTCTAGTAATGTAGACATAGATATTGCTTGTGAAAACAACGGAATCACGGGCAAGATGGATGGAATTTGTTTACTTGTTGCTCACGGTCAATAGGGCGAGGATAAGATGAAGCTACAAAATAATTCCTGCAAATGAGAAAGTGCGCGCCCATCATGTATTAAATTACAATGTTCAATCGCGTCTTAGGTAGATGTAGGACTTACACCTCATATTGGCAGGGTACGCATTGCATCAGGCAACTAAAGAACTCAGTATTGCGATATTGTAACTAACCATGTCTTCTTACCTGTAACGGGACGGATGGAGAACGGTCACGATGAGGGATGACAGGATGTCTTTTCCAGTTTCAATATACTTTAGTCCGAGGTCTCTAGCCTACGACCACAGCATTTTCGTTCTGTAGTGCGTTTCATCTGATAATATAGCCAAGAAAGATAAATAGTGTGAGGAATACGTGAAGTAAGCTACGAGCAAGGAAATTGCATACACTTACCTTGCGCGTTGCTTCTTTGCTGTCGCGGTTCTTCTTCTTGTCTCTCTGTGACATGTTATAACCTCTCTTACACCCCCTCTCTTGCCATATCTTGGTGATTCAGAGATCTGTCTTCCTTGTTATGAAATCCGCTAAACGAGAGTTCTTTCCTCTTCTCTGATAGGAACTTCACTAAATAACATGGTAACATGGTATCAATTGATGAATTACGCGAAATTAATGTCGATAATTAAGCCTAGACCCAACTCTAACTTATTTGTTAATACATACCCCCTGTTTTGAAAGGATGGTAAGAGAAATGCAGAGAGTAAAGATAGTGGACCTGTGTAAGATAGATGAGCATGTTGCCTTCCGGCAATCTCCTCCTTCTAGATTGAATTAGTGACAGATTGTTCTCTCTGACTCTCCTCCTTCTCTTCCGTGTAGTATGACTAGCTGCCCTTGGATGGATGTATGTAGGAATGTAACGTGAAAGATTATGCGTGACCTGGAACGTTCTGGAACATAGACAGAAACGGAAGATGAAGTACGAACAAATATGCCGGTTAGTCACACACGCAGATATAACGCTAAATTAATTAACTGGCTAAATCTTAACCACAAATAAAACAATAGTAGCAGCAGGAGTGGAATCTAAAATCTATCCGACACATAATACAATGAGCACCAAATCACCTCTACGTGAACGCACCGAATGGATCCCTTGAAGAATGCGGAAGAAAATGATGACGACGATCACCGGAGGACAAAAGACGGGGTTGCAATGGGGGAAGAAATAACGGTTATAACGGTCATAACAAAAGAAGATCTTCAACCGACACGACACAACCGACACATTACGCACTCCCGCGACAACTTCATTACTTAACCTGAACTTCATACATAACCTGAAGTTGACACCTAAGCAACTTCATGCAATACGGAGGAAATTGGGCAACTATCTAAATTAGTCAAGGATCAGTAAAGAAGTGCGACGAAGTCAGAAACTCTCAAATTTCAGGAAATTAGAAAGCGAAACTCAGGAATGCTAAATTTCAATTGCAGTTCAAGTGTAAATAATAATAATAAGAATCTGCAAAGGAAGAGCGTAGTAATTCGATAAACCAATAATCCAATTTAATTTAATAATTCGATTCGATAATACAACGAAATACAACGAAAATCTACTAGGCCCAGGGGATGATAGGTGGGGTAGCAGTAATAGTTGCTGGAATGATGATCAGGACAGGACTAGTATGAGTCAACGATAGCTTTCACAGAACTTTGAACTTCACCCAGAACTCTACCCTGGCATGTAACAAGCCAATTATGTTAGGCAGTATTACTTCGAATTAGCGCAAGCGTAGTATATGATCTCATACTGATTCTGATCGAGATTGATATTGATCTTAGAGATTTTACCGATTTTAGTGAATAGTTACAGATAGGCAGAAATCTTCTATTAAACCATCTATTAGAACAGGGGAACGGTAATGAAAGCAGGCTAAAATAGGCTTACTTGTTTAAATGAGAAACGAGTGTCTCGCGTCCCTCATTTCACTTCTTTCTCCCAACACCTGTGGGTATGAGACTGTTTCGGACAGCACAGGTTTGCCTCATTTCCTTCTGCAATCTTCTCTTTCTCTATTGATGCCAACAGGGTGGTTTTCTATCTTTCCTAACTTGATCCTCAGGAAATTACTTAGTAGTGAACGGGGAGAGGGAGAACAGAAACGATATTTAAACCTAATAAATAAATAAACAAGTAAATAAATAAGTAAATGATAGACGAATTAATAAGCAATTAAGAGATAGAAATGGGAGGGTATACCTTTTGTGCCGGAGACGAGGCTGGAATGGTTCTATGCCTTCCGAACCCTAACCTCAATTAGGAAGTAGCGCCTTGGCCTCTCCTGCGTTCTCTTTACTTCCAAACGTAAGCAGCTGAAAATGCTGCATGAAACATAGCGGCGCAAAGCATTAAGGAAGGATAATATATAGCCAATAGGAGAATAATTAAGCCAATAAATTAATAACAAACAAGATAGATTACCTGCAAGACAGAACAACGGGAACTGTCAACTCGCCCGGCGAAACAACATGGCGACGGTTACTAGATCTGACGCGACATCGACGAAGTGACGTGGCCAGCGCCGCGTAGTGACCAAAACCGAAGTCAGCAGCAAGGCGGATTTGCACATGGATCAGAAGATTAGCCTTTAGGAAATGGTGTTCGCGTATTAGAAATGGGTGGAACTAAACAAGGATTCTAGCGATATAAATATAAATAAAATAAAATAAAGTCAAAATTTGCGGATACCTCAAGTAATAAAATAAAATAAAACAAATAAAATAAAATAAAATAAAATAAAACAAATAAATAAATAAATAAATAAAAAGTAAATAAATAATTAAAACAAATTAAATCAAATTAAATTAATTAATGCGCGCAAGTAACAGACTGGTAATTAGAGTTGAAAAATGGTAAGATGATGGGCAAATAATAATAAAAGAAGATAGCGTTTAAAATGGATCAAGAGCAGTAAAGCAGTAAATTAAATTAAATTATAAATTATAAATTCCAACTGGATAAGTGTTAATCATTAACTATAAACTACAAATTAACAAATTAAATAGTTAAGTTTAATAATAGTAATAATTGTATTAATTGTGATTATACGACATTAGGAAGTGGTAATTCTACAATCAATTAACAATATTGTAAATCACTGTACAAATTGCATGCATCTATGCATTGACATACTGATGAATATGTAATAAGTGTATTTACTTGTCAATATGTTCCCAATGTGCCTGTTTGAAGCACCTCTCCCGCTTTCCAATAGTATGGAAATGAAATAAAAGCGGGAGGGTGGTAAATTCTTCTGGCAAGCAAACGACGAAATCCTAAATCCTGCTGAAAGTAGAACACAATTGAATAACAGCAATTAGGAATGCAAGCTAACGAGTATTGTGTAACAAGGGGGCGGACGTTAATATTACAGAGAGCAAACACTGAGTAAACTTACCTTTAATGTTAAGGATGTTATAAACAAGAAAGGGGCCCGGTACCTTCTGACCATGGATCTCACAGGCGGAATGAAAATGAATCTGCATTTATACTATTGCCCCTTTACACTAAAACCCTTGTATAGTGAACCTAAAGTAAATGAGCAAATTTAAGCATAACACAGTAAATGATGAATACTAAATGTTGTAATGTTCAAAGTTAAAGTAATAATAATAGACTTGTAATATACCTGGCAGTCAAGCGTCAAGCGTCAGCCCATATATTAATCTTGTAGGAGTAGATAATTTAATTTAGCTATGTGAAAGGGGAAGACAAGGAACGAAACCTATGATCAATGGTTTGCACTCTGAAATTCGCATGTCTGTCCTTTTTGCTCGCATGTGGAAATGTTCAATGAAACATGAAACAAGAAACATATTATTATTTAGCAGATAACCTCTATCTCTACTTCTCAATGATATGGCGGTAAGAAAGAATAAGAATGAGCATGAAAGCTACAGTACATGACAAGGCTGGAAGAAAGGGGATGCAAGAAAGGAGAATGAACGATAAATGAAATAAAGAATAAAACCCAGAAACGCGAATTTGCAGAGCTACAGAAATGATGCATGAAGAGGACAAGAGCAAGCGGTAAAATGCGTATTGTACGAATGGTGTGAATTGTATGAATTGTAAGGATGGCAAACAACTACAATAATGAACACAGGCAGGCACTCAAAGGGTGAGATTGATAATGATATTAACAACTGCAATAAGTTAGCGAATAGCCACAGATAGGTAGAAATGCTCCTATCTACTTATTAACCCATCTCTAACAACAGGAAATGGTAAAGATAACAGATAGAGTAGGTTTAGAAATAGGCTTTCTCATACAAACCAAGGAACGATCTCCTCACGTCTCCCCTTTTCTTCCTCAACACTTGTAGTCATGCAACTGACGCGGGCAGCGTAGAATTAGCACAGTTTCCTATAGTTTACCATAATTCTCCCTTTCTTTACTCATGTCATGGGAGGGTCTCCCATACTGGTTTACATCTTGACCCACAGAAAGCTGCTTAGCAACGAGCAGGAAGAGGCATATTAGGAGCGATACCTCAAGCCTAAAACGAATGATAAATGAATTAAGCAACAATCAATTAGAAGATAGAACTGGAAGGGGATACCTTACGAGGGAATAGCTCCGTGCTCCCTGGTCTCTAACCTCAACTTGCGAGTAGCTTCGTGGTCCCCTCGCCGTTTTTGCTTCCAAAACAAGCAACGGAGAATGTGGTATACTATACAACGGAAACTGACAACTCGCCCGGCGAAGCAATATGGCGGCAATATGGCGACATGACCAAGAATCGACATGACACAGCGCCACGGGGGACGAAAAGCGGAAACAACAACAAGGCGGATTCACAAGAAGAGCTGAGGACCAGCCTTTAGGAAAGGACACCGAGAAAGCGCTCTAAATGGAGAACATGGACAAGTCTGAAGCGTAATTTAGTGTACTAATAAACAAACAAATTAACAAATAAATAAATAAATAAGTAATATACCAATCAGCATGGGATTATGTATGCACGCAGCGAGGACTAGCTATGAGGAACTTGCATCAGGCATGTACGCGGGAATACTTAGCTATTAAATTAAATTAAATTGAAATGAATCTAAATTGAATTGAATTAATTAAAGTAATTAAATTAATTAAAGTAACTAATTAATTAATTAAATTAAATTAAATTAAATTAATTAAATTAGTAAATAATACAATATAGTAAAGCAAAAATCAATAAATAAATTAAAATTAAAATAAATAAATTAACAGAATAAAATTAACAAATATAACAATACGAAATAACCTAAAAGGATGGCAAAGGTTAAGTAAGTAGTTAATTAAATGAAACTAAAGGGAGTGAAACTAAAATAAAACTAAGCTAAACAATTAAGTAGCAAGCTAAGGCAGTTTAAATGATTAATGTTCTAGCAGGAGCATTAAAACCAGGAATAAACTTGAATCAAACCTAATTGACAAATTGAATGCCAGGAAATTAACCAAACCAATCTAATTAAATTAAATAAAACTAAACAGGGCAAATCAACTGGACAATTGAATGGAATCGGATTTGATAAATCAATAATCAATAATCAATTTATCAATTAATTAATCAATTAATCAATTAATCACTAACGGAATAGAATAAAATTAAAGATAAGACAAGCACAATAAAGCACGAACGAAAATGCAGAATAAACTAATATCGATACATTACGCAATAATAGAATAAAACACAGCCCAAGACAACATGACCCAACGCGACACGCACACAGGAGCAGGGAAGGAGACGAGAGGGCGAGAAATTGACACGTACCTTTTCTGCCTCTTCTACCTGGCTTCTACCTCTACCTATACCTCTACCACGGTGACCTCCGAAGAATGGAAGAAAGAAGTAAGGACGCACGCGAAGGAGGGCATTGCCACCGCAGCAGGATAAGAAAAGACGAGCAAACAACAAATGATGGCACGATTAAAAGACAAATCGCGCGCACAGGAAAGGTAAACGGAATGCGTGCATAAAGGGTCGCGTACTCGACGTTTAAAGTGTACTCATCGACACAGATCGTGCATTGTATTGGGGGCCAGCACGCTTTTTACTCCTATGGTCAATTTCAATTTCATTCTTATTTCATCCTATCTTATTTATTTATTTAATTCAGTTATTCTTATTATTCTTATTATATTACGTTATACTTACTCTACTCCCATTCTGTCTACCCTTACTCTAGTCAAGCGTCTAGTTATAAAGTAATATATACTATGTAGTTAAATGTATATTACTTCATTAATACCGTGACAGTACTTGGGTAACTCAGAAAAGAGCACACTCAGCTACTCATTATTATCCTGTCTTATATTATCGCATATTATCTCATAGTATCTCACGGAGTTTGTAACATGTAGTTAAGATCGAAACAACACTGCTGGCAAGCATCGGTCACGCACGATCTGGGACGATGCAACACAAGCAACAAGCTACAAGCCATAAATTATCGTCACCTACTATACAGCATGATTTATATGGGGCGGGGGGGGGGGGGGGGGATGCATTCATGCCTATCGTAACAAATTACAAATTATCCATACACTCGGGCTGCAGATAATTGACGATTAATTGCAGTGAAATTGTCTGCAGTGATACACGAATATGTGCACGCATGGATGCACGCGAGGGTATGTGGAGATACGTACATAAATGTATAGGTATGTATAGGCTCGTAAGTGTATGTAAACCTGAACAAAAGGAATGGAAGAATGTGGTAAGAGAAGTAACAACGAGTGAATGGAGTGATGAAAGAGTGGCAGTGGAAAGAGTCCTTCTGCAGGCGAGTGATAGCGTAACAGGTGGCCGGCAGAGCCAATGAGACGTCGCGCGGCGAGCGACAAGATGGCTTCTTCTCAATAGACTAATGCATGGAGGGCCCGGGACAGATAGGGGCTCACGGGCAACAAGCCATAAATGTTTAAAATGTTTACTGAAGCACTCAAATTTGATCAAATTTGACAAATTTGATTAATTTAATTTAATTTATTTGACTTTCTTATCTTACGCGAAGCATAACTTTTTGCACAAAGCATAATATAACAACATACAACATACATTGAAATTCAAGTAAAATCCTACACGGAGTATTATATTTACTTCTGAACTCAATTAATACACGGGGTCAAGATGCATTAATTCTAGGGCAATTTGACAGTCTGAAATCATTTAGTATCGTATCTATAAATGCACTTGACCCAAGTCAATACATTTTCTTTCCTCTATACTCTTACTCCTAAATAACCTCGCATCATTTAAATAAATTATAGCGGAATCCCCTTTATAAATTTAAATTGCTAAACCATCTACATACAACACTGCATAGACACTTTCTCTGTGTCTCATTTGTTTAACAAAATACACATGTGTCTACCGTAAAATTTTAAGCCCTCTTTCTATCGATACCTTCTCAGATGCCTCGCACCAACATCTGGCTGCCTGTCTAAGCCATAAATTGCTTTTTGTAGCTTACAGACGTGATTCCATTATTTATAGTTCCTTCAGGTACTATCATATATTTCTATTCTAAATTACCACTTTAAATGCAGTCTTCACGTCTATATGATGTATCAATAAACTAACTGAATTGCAGACGCTAAATAAACCTGGAACTAGTAATACGGGTAACTGTTGCAAACGTCTTATCAAAATCATAATTTACCAAATATCGCTAACTGAAATCACGAGCAACGAAACGTGCCTTGTAATTCGCTGGACCGACAAACTTATTATGTTTAATCACGGAAACCCAAACCCATCTACAATCAACTATATCTGTATAACTCTGATCTGGTAACAGCGCTCATATTTTCATCCGCTAACAATGAATTATATTCATTATTAGAGTAATTTCCCATTTAGCGTCTCTATGTTGTAATTCTTGATATGAACCAGGAATTTATAGACCTTAGATTGCGCGCACATAAGAAAATCATCCTTGTTACCATCTAATAGTAATAATTAAATTATAATTATAATTAAAATCTATTTCTGATACTACATAAGATACGGAAGGATTACTTTACCTCTTATCCTCCCGCTCCGCCGCGGTTCTTATCCATTGGACACTTTATCACCCTTATCATAACATACTGATAAAATGGTTCCTCCTTAACTTACCTGGTCATTTATAGAACCAATCATTTAATTTACCTTCTAACTTCCAATGTTGTAGGGGTTTACAGACTCATTTGAGTTACTAACAGATTCAATTCTTGAAACCGTACCCGATCTACCATAGATTACCCGACTTACCATAAATACCAGACTATGAGATGATGACCCTGACTCATTGCCAGGTGTGAAAAATTTCTTCTTACTGCACTGATTTGACCCTTTTCAATGCAGCAGATCCCCCTAATTCTAGCGATTTTAACCCAGTGGCAGATACACTTGTCTCCTTAATCTCACTGACTCTGATCCAGTGTCAGATGCATCAGTTCCTTTAATTTTACTAATTTGGATCACTGCCAAATGCATCAGATCCGATCGCCAATTACCGTCACCCAGTATATCTGGATGAAAGTATCAACTGAACGAGATGCCAAACAACTACTTCCGTCAAATTACATCTCTTGACGAAATAAATTCTCATTCTGCACATTCCATACCCTATATTCATCTGCAATAACCGAGGAGGATACCCTATCAGGATCCTGCATCAAACTTTGATACCTTGGCTTATTTAATCATCAATCAATCATAAACCATACTACCAAACTTAAATATGTCAATTTAGGCTTACCACTGTGCCAAAGTTATATGATGTATTACTTACGTTCAATACCTTAGTAGGAGCTAAAACTGTATATTCAACAAACCGCAGTTACTACTGCCTCTCCCAAATATTCTAGTTAATCTAGCACCGTGTAACGTTGTACGAGCTCTTACAATGACTCCCATCAGTCGTTCCGTGACACCATTATAACTGAGGCGTATGTGGAGTAGACAAGTAACAAGTTATACCATCTTGCGCACATCGTTCCTCCATTTCATCGGATAAAATTCCCGACCATTACCACAATTAAACTCACTATCTAATAAAATGAGCAGTACCTCTTAAGACAAATCTTGAAACGCAGCAATACTCCTGATTTTTACACAAGCAAACATGTCACATAATAATGTGTAAATTCAACCACAAACAACAATAAATAAATTTTACCAATGTGTATTGATGGAGCAAACGGACCATAGATATCTGCGTGCACAATAAATAAATAGCGGTAATATAAGTTTTTCTGTATCCCTTGAAAGGTAATCTAAATTGCCTACCTATACAATCTTCACACAGCAGTACATCAGGTACAAACTAAATTTGATTCATATCATCAATCACCTCATTATCTTTCAACTCTAAACTTACTTCTGGCCATATGATCTAAACGTCAATGTCAAAGGCATAATTATCCCTCTCAATACCAAAGCCCTAACACTGATTTCCCTAAATTCAAATTAATTGACAACAATTGCTCGATGCACTATCAGAGATGATGGTCCTTTCACCCTTTATTATTCTTACTCCCTTTGACTGGAATGAATTCCGTATCGGCCCTTTGCATTACACTAGCAGGAAACAAATTTTGCGCAACTTCAGCACCATAAGGAATACCAACCAAGGCCCCTTACCCCGGTACCACAAATTGCATGGATAGTTCCTCTTTTGTTTCGGGCATAAATTCCCCATTCTTCGCAATTGAATCTGCACTGACGGGTTCAATTCAGTAAAATTGCAAAGCAGGAAGGGTAGGTAACAAGGCGAACGGAGGCATTGGAATCTATAGCAAATAAATTTAAATTTATTTAAGTATTGCTACTATTACTGCCACTGCCATTTCCACTCTCATATCAATGAATACCAGTCATGAGAGCAAACAAAGACGATGCGCCATCACTCGGTGCTGCAATCATGTAAAAGACTAATGTTAGCCGACTCCCTTTAGTCGAATAATTACTCTCCCGTTCTCCCATGAAATCTGCTCCCTCTTGTTGCCAAAACACAGTCTTTTAATGTGACTATTCCCTCCACACAAACGGCATTTAAATTACTTTTGAAACCCTCCTTTTCATAATTTTGATTTATTCTTTTCTTTTCCTCTCTTTTCCTTCTTAAAAGTGTTCCGGAAATTCACAATCCTATACTGATTTACTTGTCGCTAAATTACTTTCTTCATCAACTTGGAATGCCCTCGTGGAAATCTCACTTATACCATTTTAAATTGCTTCATGGTATAATAACCCTGATCCCACGAAATCAAGAGTAGATTACCTCCCGCTATTTTCAATTGCTGTGATTACTCCTTCATACGGCTTTGAAAGGAACAGCAATAAACGAGAAACTTTGCTTATTGCCCACCTTCCCAATTCTGCGTGCCGTGATTAATCCTGTAATTAGCTCACTGAATTCCGTAAATGACGCATTAACAGCTCACCACTAACAGTATCCCTCTAGATCTGAAGTCAAAGATTTTTCTCACTGATAATTATGATGCCACATCTTCTCACTTTTCTGCTCATATATCCTATCGAAGTTGTAAAGCACAAACTTCTTTGCATTAAATTCACTCTTAGCAAAACCAAGAAAGTCTACCAGATTCTCTATTGTAATCGCCTCGCAACTTTGTCAGCCTCTTTCCACTCTACAGACGCTACCTTGGTTCTCTTACAACGATTATGCTAATAATATTTGAACTTCAGCAGATCGCATCCATAATATACACTTGAATACATTCTCGTAGTATATCATAACCAAGGCCATCCCATGCCCGGACGGAATCTATATAGCTTGGGAAGCATATTCCCAATTCAATTCGTTAGTGAATCAAACAACAAATTAAAATCCCCAAGTATGTCTTGAGTGTACGCGCATATGGGAGTGTGAACATGAGCATGTATGTTTAAGTATATATATGTGTGAATACACGTTCCTTCCTCACCTACAAATTTTCTTTCATTCTCTCATTCTTTCATTCATAAATAGAGTGCACAGGTACGGCAAACCTTCTGATCTTGCAAGATGTTAACTTTAACTTTAACTAATCTTCACAACTTTTACAACTTTATAACTACAATAGACACCTCGCACACTTCACAGATGGACACCTTATGATCACGCGAGGCGAAAATAACCGCGTAAGGCTAACGGGGCTTGGTAAAGTACGGATAGTGAAGCGACGGAATAAAGGACAGGCAATAAAAGAGTAAGCGGACGAAAGGACGTCTGGCGCGGGCAACGGTCATTAACTCAAGTGTCAACATCTGCAGGTTTTCCTGTTTTATCGTCGACAAAACCTTTTCTCTTCCTTCTCTTTCTTCTACTATCCTTCTGGCAAATATTTCACCCGTAGCAATGTTTACCATTGTTACTGCGCTCGGGTGACGAGCTACAGCCAAGCCATGACTAGGCTGCAGGCTGCGAGCCATGTGTTAAATCAAGCAATCAAGCTTAGAAGTTTTCACAGGTTTCTGGAGATTTTACAAGTTATAAGCTGTAAGCTTTATAGGTTACAGTTTTGTGGCTTGTAAAATCTAGCAAGCCCAGTCAGCATAACAGGTCTTTGTTAAAATGCCTTGCAAAATAATATTGCACCTACACTGTACTTCACTTCACTTTACTTTACTTTACTATACTCTACTACTTTACCTTACCTTACTTTATTATTTTACCCTATTATTATCCATTATTTACTATTATTCGCTATTATTCGCTACTATGTACTATTAGTAGCTACATTTCACACTATGCACCATGCGTAGTTGCTCTCCACACCCATATAGCATCGCGTGAAATTGCCCGCAGCCTTTCTTTTCTACACGCTTCTCCTGCGAAGGAAAGTGGAAATTGCATCTCGTGCGGCTAGGATAAACAAATCTTCTCTATCTCAGCAATAGGTCAAACCCGAATCAACAGAGCTAAAACAGTATGAACCTGACTAAATAGAATATAATAAGTGAGACGGAACGGGTTAAATAAGACAAACGAAGAACTAAAAAAATTAAAAATTAATCTGAGCAAACAAACAACGAACTAAATATACTAAATTAACCAATTGATCATTTTAATTAAACCTAGGTAAATTAACTAAATTAAGTAAATAAGATTGGAAGGAATTAGGGAATCAGGGAAAATCTACAGTAAAATTAAATAGATTAGGTTGAAACTCAACGAAACAAATTAACACAAGTAACCAATCAATCAACCAATGAGCTAATCAACAAATCAATCCGAATTAAGCAGAATCGGAGCAAGCGCAGTTATCCATAGTTATCCATAGTTATCCTCACCACACAAGAGACTACTAACACCCATAGCATTCTATAGTACTCTAGCACCCCTTGGTATCTAATAAGAGAAGTAGGAAAAGAGAAAGGGAAGAAATGGAAACCTATTAATTGAATCAATTAGCTTACTTATCTAAGGTAAAATCGATGGAACTGGACACACTGACGCACCGACGGAACTAGGCGGAAGCAAGCGTTAATTAAGTGGAATCAGTGAAATGAGTGAAATTAGTGAAATAAAGCGCAAGAAAGGAAGAAAACGAAACTAACACCCTCGAACAGAAACTAACACCCTCGAACAGCATAACACAGTACAAGGACGTGTCAAGGGCAGCAGATGACTATTATTACTATCATCAGCATCATTATTACTAGCAGATTTCAGATCTTAGGTTTTAGATTTTCAGATTTGCAGATTTACAGATTTTCAGGTTCCAGAAGATTCTCAGCAGATTCTAGCAGATTTGTCAGCAGGTTCCCAGTTGATTATAGCGACCATAGGGATGCAAAATCCTGTTAAAGACAAGAAAGGTATCAGCTAAGACACGCTTTGACATACAAGGAGCTCTAAAGCGAGTAGGAAAGTAGAAATCAGACTGCGAAGAAAGCAACACGTGCTTTACTGAGGCCGTAACAGGAGAAGGGCACATTAAGGGCCATAAGCTAAGACTAAGTATGATGAGAACTACAATCTGAGAACTACAGTCAGCAATTCGCGAGGCGTGAATTGAATGACTAACTGGCTCGCTACATCAGTTAGTAATGAACGATCATCATATGAAAGGATGTAAATGTAGAGGCAAATGCGAATGCAATATTCAGGCACCGAAATAAAAGAAACAAGCGAGAGGTAGCGACCAACAGCAAGAATGGTGATGGTGATAATGACAATGATAATGATAATGATTGATAACGATTGGTATCTCCGCGCAAACAAGGGGGTAAACGACTGACTAACTAACTAAACTAAACTAAATTAACTAAATAAGCGAGAGGCCGGACAATTGGAAACCAATAAAATTGAGATCAACTGGAAACCAATAAAATCCAAAATTCAAAATCCAAAATCCAAAATCCAAAATCCAAAATCCAAAATCAAAATCCAAAACCCAAAATTCAACTGAAACCAATAAAATCCAAAATCCAAAAATCCAAATCCAATACACTCATCAAATTAATAAATAAACAAATAAAACAAACTAACTAAAATCCAAAGCACAGAACCGATTGAACGCGATGAAACTGCAAATGTAAACCGAAAATTGAAAGCTGACTGGCCAACTAACTCGGTCGGACGAACGGATAAGTAATCTAAATAAAGACGTGAGCTATCGCGATCTATCGCGACTATAAGAAGAATCTAGGTGACAGAAAACTAAAACCCAACCCAAAATCCAAACCCAAAACTCAAAACCCAAACTTAAACTTAAACTTAAACCTGAACCTAAACCTGAATCAGAATAAATAAAATGGAACTAAGCTAATTAATTGAAATGAATTAAGTCAAATCAAATCGAATCAAATTAAACGAATCAAATTAAATCAAAGCTCAGCACAAGACCGTGGAAAGTAAAAGCAAAAGGAAAGCAAAGGAAGACCATTGTGCAAGGCGAGGGAGGGAAGGGTGGGAGGGAGAAGTGAAATAAAATGAAATGAAATAAAGTAAAATGATAGGGAAAAGGAAGGCTGACGCAAGAACGAATAAAAGGAGAAGGATGAGTAAGAGACGGGAAATATAGGATTAATAGGAGCTAAAGCTGCCAATCAGAGGCGACAAGTAGGAGTTAAACAGGGCGCAACAAGAACTCAACGGACATTGGTCAATGGACAAGGAGAGGGGAGCCGGTAGGGCACAGGGGATGTAAACTGAAAAGTGGTGGAAAAACAAGGAAGGAGGGAAATCCCTTCGTGCAACGATAATACTAACGCACAGCTCATTACAAGTCAGTAAGCCAAGGAGTGATTTCAAAGTGTAAACGAGCAACGAACAGCAAAGAAAGAACAGCAAATAGTGGGAAGTAGTCAAGCCGAGACGGAGTTTTATCAAGGAAAAGGGATCGAGACAGGATCAGAGAATCGAGGTCAGATTTAACAGATCTAAAAGATTTAAAAGATTTAAAGATTTAAAAGATTTAAAGAGTCAAAAGAGCTTAAACAAACAAACTTAAACTCAAACTGAAATGTAGTCAACCAGACGCTTAGCGCTAACAGTAAACTAATAATAATAGTAAATAATAGTAAATAGCAAATACACATATTGCACATCCATTCAGGTCTCTTCCCAATCCTTTTCTCAATCTCCAACACACAGTTCTTAATACTCAATTTCAAGCTTCAAATACTCAATCACTCAACAACCAGAGAACTAATCACTAAACTTTTAGACGCTCCAACACACGAACACACGGTTATTCAATATCCAATACTAATTATTCAAATTATTTACAAATCCCTATTATTTGTTACCTATCACTAACTAGCAACTAGCAAACAATAACTAACTACTAAAATTCAACAAATAACAACTACCAATCGCCAATTAACTGCCAGCCACCAACTAAAATCATTGCTAATCACAATTATCAAATACGAATGACTAATTACCAAACACTAATTGACAGCTGCTAATTAACCATCAAATTTAATCATTGATTAACCACCAATTACCAACTGTTTACAGCCAATAACCCTACTCACTAACTAACTGTCAAATAAAAAACCGAAATACAATCGAAATACACATACACGCATCAACCAGCGATACCACTATCAATTAAACTAAATTACCAATTGCCAATTACCAGCTACCAATTACCAAATTACCAATCACCAAATTACCAATGACCAAATTACCAAATTACCAAACTACCAAATGACCAAATAAACAAACAACAGAGTGGAAAATACTTACCACAAATCACCGATTATCGATTAGCCGTTATCAAACATCAATTAAATTAAATTAAATTAAATTAACATTAAATTATAAATTAGAGTATAAGCGACCGGCTATTAATTACCAATTATAAATGCAATATAAATTATCAATTATAAATTATCAATTATCAATTGTCAATTATCAACTATCAAGCACCAATTCACCAATTCACCAACTAGCAATCAGTCAATCAACCATAAACAATCACAAACAACCATCATCAATCAGCAATCAGTCAATCAATCAATAAATTAAATTAATTAACAGGTAGCGGGTATTCAACAACAACCAGTGTATTGCCCAAAATGTTCGCATTAAAGAATAAGAAAGGTGGCAAAGTCACGCCGGAGGGAATTAGACAGATGATGGCGGAAGCGAAAGCTAGAGTCGATGAGAGGAAGAAAGCCAACGAAGAAAAGGAAAAGGAGGAGCGGGCGGAAAAGGAGGCTGAGAATGAGCAGGAAAGTGGAAAGCGTAGGCAAAGCGAGAACAAGGGATACAGGGTAAAGGAGCGTGGCGGACAAGAGGAAGAAGAATTCGCGAAGAACCTCAGGAGCAAGGAAGAAGAGAAGGAAGAGGACAGACTTCCTCTCGAAGCGGTAGATAGTATGGATTGGATGGGAGAGGAAAAACGGGAAGGAGAAAGAAGCCAGGAAGGAAATCGTAAGAGAAAAGAGATGACTGGAGGAACAGAGTTCAGCGAGGACTTCCTTGGCCATCTCAGCTGGACAAAAAGGGAGAAGCAGCATCCTGCGGCGGTCCAAGGAAGAAGCGGAGTACAAGGCGGCGACAACGGTAGGAAGAGGAAATTGTGTGTAAGGAGCGTGGTTGATGTGAGTGAGAGCGAGGACTCGCGACTTCTCCCCCTAATCAAGTTGATCAGGCTTGATAGGGAACAAGGAAGGAAAGGTACGGAAACAAATAAGCTACAAAACAAGGGGACCGGGAACACAACAGAGACTGCTGAGACAGGAAAGGTAACAGACACCGACATCGACACTAACAAAGATGAGACAGAAGCAGCAAACCGTAAAGTAACCATAGGCAATAAGGTCACGAATAAGGCAATTAATAGTAATAATAACAATAACAACAACAATAATAACATTAATATTAATAATAATAAGAATGATAGGGACATAGTCAGCAAACTCAGCGAAATTAGTAGAAGCTATAACAACCGAAATAACCAAAGTAACCAAACCAATAGTAATAGGTATAGCGACAGAAGTAGTAATAATAGCAACAACAACAACAAACGCGACAAAGACAACACGCACCACGCAAGACAGGATAGGAGTAGTAGAAATAATAGTAGGAATAGGGAATCCGGACGTAGAAGCAACATACAACAGCAGCATAAACACAATAAAAACGCGGATAACGACGTAGTTCTAGTTAAATATCCAATGGACGAATTCTCATACGCACAAGCAATAGCGTCGATTAAATGGCATGTAGAGGAAACAGAATATGCAAGAGCGGTGGTAGAAATAAAAGAATCCAAGGAGAGAGATCTCATCTTCGTGTTCAGGCACAGGCGCGACTCGACCACGGCTGAGGAATTCGCGACCAAGATAAACACAAACGGGGATGGAAAATGGAGCGCGCGCGTCAAGACAAACCGGGTCGCGGTACATTTTAAACTAGGCGACACCACGGTGGGGGAGGCTGAAATCTTAGAAGGGCTCAAGGAGTCAAATTTTCGGGCTGAAATCGATAATGGGGAAATTAGAATTAAGAACATCAGGCGCGATCGCTTCTGCTCGCTTAAGATAGTCGAGCTAGAATGTACAAAGAGGGCCACAAGGCGCCTCTTATACCCGCGGCAAGAGGTCGGAATTCGATGGCAGGAACTGAGACTGTACCGCCCCAGGGTAAAAGGAACTGCCCAAATACACTGCAGGGACAGGAAGCGCAATTCCCAAAACCCGCAAAACCCTCAAAGGGATACAAAACGAAATTAAGATAGGATAGATTAAATATAAGTAGCAATTAAGGGATGACGAGACAAATTAAATCAAATCGAACTAAGCTAAATTAAATTAAATTAAATTAAATTAAGAAGTAGGGAGTAAAACATACAACGACAGGGGCAGGATAACGGGAATAGAAAGTAAGCCACCGTCATGTAGTAACGCATTATATTATATTAGCATTGTAAATAACAACTTATAACAACCTATCATCATGTATCTTGCTATTATATCTTATATCTTATATCCTAGTTTATCTTAATATACAATATGACATATGACACTGTATGATAATCTTACGACTGTACATGCAATACAATAATAATGCAATAATAATGTCTAATATACTACAATATATATATAATTCTCACGAAATACGCAAAATAGGCATATATATACCCATATAGCACATGTAGTATAGGACACTGCGGTGAAACACGGACAATTGACGATATGAACAGAATATAATGTAATGCAACATAATGATAATAATACAATATACAATATATAATAATAATAATATGATTTACAAACAATATGTATATGTATTGGAAACCTGACTCAAACTCTCAACTCTCAACTAGCAAAATACCAAATACTAGTAAATTATATACAACTACAAAATAACAGCCACTAATAGGCAATAATACACATACACTAACATATATAAATGTTAGAAAGCTCTAAGCTCTAAGAGCTCAGCTTTACCTTATCTCTTATATACTACCACAGTATATTATATTATATTACATACCACATCTTACACCTTATATCCTATATTATAACTATGCTACAGCGTAAGCACACTAAATTAATAAATTACAAATTCGGGTGCCCTCAACTTCAACTTCAATCAAACATGACAAACATGACATTTATTTACTCGCTTATTCTATTATTATTCTTTTATACATCTATTTCATCTACGCACTCACGCAACCAACCACATACACATATACAAGCAGCCAAATAACAGAACAAACGAACAAACTTGCTGGCCCAACCGACCCAAAAACCCGACTGAACTAAATAACAAACTGATACAACTGACGCGGCACAATAGCACGACATATCATAGCAAATAACATCTCAGCACACCGCAACAAATTCTAACTTAACCTAACTTAACCTAATTCAATATAGCAGGGCACAATAAAATGCAGCGAAATTGACAAATAGACGCAAGAATTTATTGATATAGACGTGTCTCCCGTCACCTTCACTCCCCTCTCATTCTCTTCTCTTCTCTCTTCTCTGCTCTTCTCTTCTTCGCTTCTCTTGCTCTTCCCTCTCTGCATCCAGCACCTGCTACGTAAGGCAAGGCAATGCAGGGCTCCTTGCAACTGAGTGTTGCTTCCATTCTAGGAAAATTAAAATTAGAAAGGCAAATGAATGGGACACATATACTTCCTATCATTACTATTATAGTGCTACTACCACCATTATACTCTCATACAATATATAGTACATACCATATATTTTCAGATATTTTTTCAGCTCTTTGTCCAAGATATCTTAACTAACTAACTAAATCAGCTTGAGCAGCGCATCCAGATTGCCCCGACTTATCTCGGTCTGGTCATCCCGGCCCTCTTCAAGAACCCCAGCACTTTCAGTCCTTTCAGTTCTGTCAGTTCAGTTTAGTCCTCTCAAATCTCAGCCGGGCCTCAGTCTGCATCAGCCCAACGGAACGAGCAGATAAGACGGCAATTCCAACAGGAGTTACCTGGAACAAACGCAGGGTCAAAGCAGAATCGGGCAACCTAAATTGAGACAAATTGAATTGAGCGAATTTAATTTAATTTGATTTGATTAAATATGTTGACTTGGTTTTGTTCTGATCTGATGTGGTTGATTGGTTGGGCTGGTTGATTTGATTTAGCTTTGATTTAGTTTTACTCAACTTAAATACAATTTAATTACAACTTAAATATGACTCAGCACGAGTATGATTTGATCTAGTTCAGCTTGACTCAAATATCAATTAGCGATTATCGATTATCTAACACAATCTAACACAATCTAACACAGTTTAACACAAACAAATTCCAAACGATAGTCTTAACCGATCAGTCAACTAAATCAATTGACTCAACTAGCCCAACCTAACTCAGCGTGAACACAGCATGGAACACAACCCAGAATGAGCAAGGCTGAGTTAAGCAAATAAACAGGACAACAAAATAACAGATAACAGTAAAATGCAGCAAGAAACGGCAAATGGGCAAAACTGAAACTTGGAACTTACAACTTTTGACACGAAACGGAAATTGAACCTGGTCCAAGCATAAATAGCAATAGACAAGAATGGGCCGGGACAGGAAATGCCAGCTAAGGCTTATGTTATAACTACTATATAACTACTAAACAATTAATACTTACACTTTCGTTTGCTCGCTCGCTTAATTGCTTACCATAAGGAAAGGAAGACAAGACTCACAGTCTAAAGGATAACGGAGGGCGCGATGCATCAGGTAGCAGCAGCATACAAGCCCTTACAATCTGTTAAGGAAGGAACAAAGCAGGACTAGAACACGGACGGATCAACGTATCTGAAACAAAGCAAAGGACAAACGGCAGGAACAAGCAAACAAGCAATGCAGCTCAACGAAAAGAACAAATCGAGGACCGATGACAAACGATGACGAGTTACAGGATTTTCCCATAACTGATCAATTAATTAACTAAATAACCCTAATTAGCCCTATTTAACCTTGAGTAAACTAAATTAGATTAAAGTAAACTTAAAGCTCCAAGCCCCGATTCCAGACAATGAAGGAAGAAGAAACAACCTGGGAAATAAAATAAAATAAATAAAAGAAATTAAATAAAATAAATATCACCACCAAATAGGTAACTGCAAATTATAAGCAGCGAAACTTCGAACAAGTATCTGCGTAATACCGAAAAGCATCTATCTAATATTGATGACAATTTCGAAATAATAATAACAATAAATAAAATAATAGATAATATCGAAATATATAAATCGAAGCACTGAGAATCGCAAACTCTCAATACACAAATTCCAGTCACACAAACTCTAGCAACAAAAACCAAATACCAAACACCAAGCAACAGATACAATAATATATGTATATGAATAAGCAAGCACGGGAGGAATCAGCAAAGGGAGACACCCAGACACCGTCAAACACAAACCTACAAATCCCATCCAAAACTCTACAATCTTAAAATTCCCACAACTCAGTGAACTCTAGAAATCCTGTTAGCCCTATAGTTAAAACATTCAACACCTATCAACAACAAACAAACAAGTAAATAAACATGCCAAGCATAACAAGAACCCAAAACCAAAAACTCAAAACTCAAACCCAAAACCCTAAACTCAAAACAAAACTCAAGTCAGCAACTGGCCAAACAAACTTCCAGAGATCATCAATTAATTACAATTAATTACAATTAAATTAAATTAAAATCAAATTAAGACAAACAAACTAAAATCAACTAAAATCAATTAACTGGCAAACTAAGAAACATAATTCTCTATGGATCGCTCCACTTCCTCCTTCACCATCATTATGTACTCCACGTAATCTAAAATTGCGAGGTAAGTCGGACGATCGTGAAGAAGGAGGGGAACGAAGTTGTCTACAGAGAACACCCCCACACGAGCAAACAAGGCTGCGCGCTCAGCGTCCCAGGCGACGCAGTGGAAAAGAGTATGTTCGGCAGCGTCAGCGACTTCCGTGGGACAAAACTAGCAACGAGAAGTTTCATAACGGCCGATGCGATGCAAGTAACTCCCGAAACAACCGTGGCTAGTCAAAACCTGGGTTAAGTGATAAGTAAGTAATCGAGGGCCGCCTCGATCTATCCACAGCGAAATGTTAGGAATTAAACGACGAGTCCAATCGCCATGGGGGCAGGTGTCCCAATGACGCTGCCAATCATCCCTAACGATGAAATCAAGTAAACTAGGGGTATTTAAATCGTCAACAAAAGGGTCAAACTCGAAACTCACTGTCCGCGAATGGATAAGAAGATCCCACGGAATGCAACCAGACAGAACGCAAAGAACTGCGGTTGACACCGTACGATAACTACGGCAAATACGGATTAAGCCCACACGCTGGGTAGATTGAAGGCGACGATTAATGCAGGCGAAATTCACAGACTCAAACCAAACAGGAGCTCCATAGAGAACTATGGACTCCACGACACGATAATACAAGAGACGGCTAGTATAACCACAACCGCGAAGATTCGGGAGCAGGCAAGATAAACGCTTCGCTACAGCTAGAGCCTTGCTACAAACACGGTCGATGTGTTGATGATAAAGACGGCTATTGCCAAAAAGCACACCTAAGTAACGAACAAAAGGAGATGTGCGAAGGGTGTTGCTACCATGAGTAAAAGACAAACCACGAGGAACGCGACGGCCGGTTAGGAGAATTGCTTCAGTTTTCTGCGTGGCAAGTACCAAACCCTGCGAAACATACCAGGAATCAAGGATACGTAGACACTCTTCGGCTAACAAACGCAGCTGATCCAGCGAGCGGGCAATTAAAACGAGAGCCATGTCGTCAGCGAAGCCTACGGTAATAGTTCCACCGGGCAAAGCTAGATTCAAAACGGCGTCATAGGCCAAAATCCAAAGAAGCGGACCCAACACGGAACCTTGGGGCACACCGGCAAAAACAGGGGCCTCAATCCAAGAGCCATCGAGCAAAGTAGTGCCAACAAGACGATCAGAAAGGTAACTGGAAGGAACGCGAATCAAAGAAGGAGGAAAACCGCGAGAGGTGGCGGCGCGAAGAAAGTTTTCCCACGCGAGCGTATTGAAAGCGATCTTCACGTCAAGGGTAATTAATAAACAATGACTATTAGTACTACGAGCGCGATCCCACTCGCTGGTAACAACGCACATAGCCTGCATTGTAGAACGATTAGCTATGAAGCCGAATTGACGGGGGGAAAAACCACCGGACACACGAACAGCCTCCAAAAGACGTTCGAGAATGCAGTATTCAAAACCTTTGCTTAAGTAGGGAAACATGCATAAGGGACGGAGATCACAGACAGATCGACAGGGTTTCCCGGCTTTTGGTATCAAGACTAAACGGCCACTCTTCCACGCGGACGGGAAATAACCGCTTGCATAACAAGAATAAACAGCTTGGACACCCACGCGTTAGCCTTTCTCTCCAAAACATGGATAACCTCTCCCGTCCTTCCATCGGGCCCTGGAGCTTTTTTCAAACCTACACGGAGAAGAGAACTCAGAATTATGTGGGTATAAAGAAAAGGGGTCGAGATGGTCAGAGTGCAAATGGATGTGCGGGAGAGCAGAAGTAGACAAGCCGGCAGATCCAGAATCACGGAAGCTGCTTTCAATTTCTAAAGCGGTATTGGGGAGCGGGGGAATAAAATCTGAGGAGGAAACAGAACTCGATCGCGAGGGGGGGGGGGGGGGGGGGCAGACGAAAAGCGACTGCATAGCACAATTAAATTCCTTTCGATTTAAAACCACAGGGGGTTGAACGCCGCGCAATTTCTTCATCATGCATTTGTATGGACGCCCCCACACGTCAGTTTGCGCCTCTGAAACCATCCCCTGGAAACACTCATTTTTGCAGCGGTTAATGAGGATTTTTAGGGCCCTGCGGGCAAGTAAATAAACCGGTAATACAAATTCGGCGGCAGCAATCGGATCGCGAGAAAGAGTAGAAAGGTAGAATCTACGGGACTTATGTGTCTCGCAGCGAAGAGCAGCAATCTCCTTGCTCCACCAAGGAACGTTGCGACGTTTACTGGAACGAGAAGGGAGCGGCGAGCGAACAGAATCAAACACGAGCTGATGCTCAGAGAGCTGGAAATCAATTTCCTCGCGGGTAAACAAAGAAGAAGATGGCTCGCAATCGCCAGAACGAGAAACCACAGCACCCTCCCAGGCTTCCATGTCGCACGAGCCAAGATTAACCACCCAAGGGGATTGAGAAGAATCAGAAGAGCGACGGGAAAAAGAGGAAAACTCGTGGTACAGGTAAGAATGGTCAGAACCAGTGAAGTCAGACAACACAGATGATCGCGCCAAACGGGAATGCAAAGACGGATGACAAGCCAGTAAATCAATGCGTGAGGATGATTCGCCTCTCACAAAAGAAGGACCCCCGGCGCTTTGTACGGGCTCCAGATCAAACTCGGACAAAAACAACTGAAGGAAACGACCCCGCTTGTCAAGCGAGGCAGAGCCCCAAGGAGGGGAACGGGCGTTAAAATCACCGCAGATTACGACCGGCTTAGTAATACTTTGAAGGGACACTGACAGGCAATTAATAACATCATCTAACTCTGAGGAAGACAGATTAGGGGACAAATAACACGATACACGTACAAAATCACGGGTCTCGACGATTACGTAACCGCATCCTACACTACCCATTACACCGAAATCAGAGGAAGGAGAGGGACGGTACCAAACAGTACTTTTCGAGTCTGTGCTACTAGACCACTCGTACCTCTACTGATATGGCTCGCAGATGCAAACGAAGTCTATGCACTTTTCAGCAGATGCCTGCCATAATAGGTCCTGCGCGAGACGGCAATTATTAAGATTAATCTGTAAAATGGTGAAAGCCGCCATCGCGCGAGTATTTTTGATGGTGGTATACCTAAAATAAAGCAAGCGATAAATGAATGAATAACCAATAAACAAATAAACAACAACAAACAATCAGAATAAAATTGAACTAAACTAAGCTAACTAAGTAGGTAGCCTTATAACATAATATAATGTAACATAATATAACACTGTATAGCATAACAAGACAATACAAAGGTAAACAAAGAATCGATAGGGCAAAACTCCAAAACCAGACAAGTAAACAGACAAACAAATACGTAAACGAATAAACAAACAAATGGGCAAACTCAAGGCAGAGAGCAGGGGTGGAGTAAGAAGACAGACAAAACACGTAAACAGCACACATACAAGCAAACAGGGAAGCAATTAAAGTGAATTGCATCAGCTAAGCCAGCACGCAACAACAAACAACCACTTAGATTGCAACAACAAACACAAATATACCCCAATAAACCGCAAACATACGACAGACTATAACATACAGATACCGATAACCGTATAGACAGTAGGCAACGGGGTTACGTAAGGGATACAAGAAATTACTAAACCCAACGAACCTGAATGGCTCAAGTAAACACAGGAGTGGAACGAAGTGTGTACATGTGAAGAGCATATATGTCCTTGCTAACATATGAATATATGTATCCCAGGTACCAAGAACAGCTGCATGTATGAGTGGGATATGCATGTGCGTGTAAGCATGAACAGGGACAATGAATAGAGCGAGTGAAGGAAATGGTAATAGAAACAATAGTAGCGACAGAGGGAGCGAATAAATAGCGAACAGAATAGTAAATAGTAAATAGCAAGTTTTTATGTAGTGAGACGAATGAATGAGACGACCAGAATGTATGAATAAAAACAAAGCGACCTAGTAAGCTTATAGTCCAAACAGGTGTGCAACAAACAAGGATTGTAAACAAGGAACGTTACACACGATGCAAACGTAGAGATTAACACTAGACAGAAACATAGACACAAATATAAGTATAATATAAACACAAACTAAACTGAAACTTAACTGAATATTTCCGAGAACCCCCCCCCTCTTCGAGAAACTCCCAGAACACAATCTTCAAATTTCCAATCGTCAAATTCACAAATTGCAAATTTCAGTGGGGGGAAACGCAGACAATGAACGAGTAAACAAACAAACCAAAACCAAAAATCAAAAGTCAAGCAAAAGACAAAATCAAACAAGCCAAACACCCAAAACCCAAACAAAACCCAAAACCAAGACCCAAACAAAACGCAAAACTCAAATTACAAATTGCAGCTGAATTCAACCAAATCCAGATATACAGTACAACAAACCTGCTAAACCTACTATAAGGAGTCTAATATGTTATAGTAATCTCCTACTTACCTACTAACAAGTCTACTAGCTATTTGCTAATCACACTCTAGACATACCTATAAGAACTCAACTCACTATCAAGGCACTATCAAGGAATATCAAGGAATATCCAGGAATATGCCTCGAAGAATCAGTCTACGGTGACGGACGATGAATCAAGAACAGCAACTATACCAGTAGTGCTCCCAGTAAATCCCTCAACGCTACAATACTTCAACACTGCCAAGAGAGATTAAATCCACAGCAACACTTGTAAACTGAATGCTGCGGCAGGCTGCGGTTTTCCCCACACGGAAATAGCTAAAACACAAAACAAACAAAGAACATAATATAATAAAATAAAATATAATAAATAAATAAATAAATAAATAAAACAGAATAAAGAAATCAAGTAAAACCGAAGCTTAAACAAGCTCAAACAAGCTTAAACAAGCAAAATCAAGCCAAGCAGTAGTGCAGATATGGTAGAATTAAGGATAAGTAAGTAAATAAATAAAACAATTTAGATGGGGCAACGGTAATACAGCAAAGCAGAATGGTGCTACGTACATACGGTTAACCGGCAAGACATAAGAAGATACAAACACAGAATGCAGAAAATACAGAATCAAGCAACAAGTATAAAATCCAACAATTCAACAAACAACAAACAAACTTACCAAGCCTGAGCAATAGACGCAAGGAAGATAGAAATGCCTAGGATGCCTAGGTAATTAATCAAGCGAATCAACGTATGAGCAGCTGTCAATTAGGAGCAAGAGCAAAGAAGACCTGGAAAAACGGAAAAAACGGATAAAATTGAATCAAGTTGACTTAAATAAACTTAAATAAACTTAAACTAATGTAATCTAAGCTAAGTTAACTAAATAAAATTGATAATTTAATTTGATTAGAACCGAATTAGATCAAACCAAGCTAGACTAAACTAATGCCAAATTAAAACTGGCCTAGAAGGGACCAATCAAGTAGCAAACTAGGTTAGATAGACTTGATAAACCAGGTAATCAAACAGACAAGCAGAAGATAAGAAGAATAAGACACAAGAAACAAGAGAGAATTAACCAGAGCTAACAGCAACACACGAACATAATCCAGTCATGCCCCAAGTGCCTCACACACACAACAACACCATCTATACGAATCACAACCACATGCTAACTAAGTAAGCAACCCTAACACACAAACTTGCCGCAAGCCCACATTTCCACATTTACAATTGTCCAATTTCTAAATGTCAAACTTCCACAAATTCCCCAAATTTCCCCAGTTCTCCCAGGAGCACGCTTTCGCTCAGTACCAACAAATCAAATCAAACCAATAAATCAACAAATAAGATCGCTGAAAGATGCGACAGAATTGCATAGATGATAACAAGTGCATTAACAAATAAAATAACAATAATAACAATAATAATAATTAAATAATAAATAATACCCAAACAGCAGACTAAATAAGACCAACAAGGAGAAAGGTAGTCAAGTATACCATGCATGCACACACTTAATTATTAACAGGAAATAAATTAATCAAGCGAATTAATTAAATTAAATTAAACTAATCAAATAGTACCAGTAGCAGGTCACACACAACATACACAGGGCAAATAAGTTCATCGAATCGCGGAAGAGAGTAAACAAACCAAGCAATAGATAAACATAAAAACAAGGGAAGTAAACTATACAGTACAATAATAAATCATAAATCACAAATCACCTGTAAATCAGATAAGCGAAAACCCGATGCACATAAATCATAAATAACAGAGAAATAATCGCATATACACACAGAGTACAAACTCTGGATAAAATCAAATAAAACAATTAAATCAATTAAATCAAACGGCGAAGTGGGAAGGGCTTAGACAAATACGAGCCGCACCAATCAACCCCAAGGAGGAATGCGGGCCCGAATCTAAACCCCAACCCTTCTACAGACAAAGCTCACAAATAATAATATATAATATGTACAATATAAAGTATAGATTTTAAACTTAAGATAGAACCAACAAACAAATCTAAACAAATTCAGGGAACAAGATGATGCAAGTAAATCAGCTAAACCAACAAATAAGTAAGCTAAGCTAAGTTAAGTTAAATAACTAATTAAGCTAAATTAATTAATTAATTAATTGATTAATTAATTAATTGATTGATTGATTAATTAAATTAACTAAAGCAGCTAATAAACAACTGACAAATAAACGAGCAAGCAAACGAGAAAGTGATGTGGATAGACGGCAAACAGTGAACAAAAGGTTAAAAAGGGTAATAATAAGCATGACTATCAACACACGAAACCCAACGAAACTCAACAAAAGGAAAGGTGAAAGTGGATTACTCCAATGGCACAACACGGCACGGAACAGGAAGCAACACGAAATAAATAAATCGTAGGAGAAGGAATTGAAACAAGAGAAAGTAAAGATAGGACGCTCTACTGTCTTGAACTTCAATGTTAACCTCAATCACAGTTTCATTATTTCTTACTTCTGCCTTTACTTCTGATTTTATCTCACTTCCCTCTCACTTTCACCTCTACCTTTATTACCAGCCACAACCATCAATAGCCTATACCTTCTCTTTTGTCTTGCTTTACCTTCACCTTTACCTTCACCTTTACCTTCACTTTTACTTTTACTTTTACTTTTCTTTTTACTTTCAACCCTCACTTTCAAATAACGTCCCGTACCTACTAAACTACTCTCACTCTCACTTTCTCACCTTCACGGCGTCGATAAAACAAATGGAATGAAACGAAAGGTAAGCGGTGGTCAAACAAAGGCAAAGAAACGCAGGTACGGACATCAAGCGAACAATGTGCAGTGACAATACACAGGCGGACCAAGAACAATGCACGAATGCACAAAGGAAGGCAAACAGGTCCCAACACGCTCAAGCGCGAAAACGGGAAAACCAACAACCAGAGCAACGTTGCAACACCAATAATAGAGCAACATGGCAGGCATGATCAACCTAGAGAGGGCAGCACCACGGCGCAAACTCGTAAAATTTCAAATCTCAAAATTACAAAACCTCTAAAATTCCCAAATTTCAAACAAAATCTGAAGCATAAAACCCAGAAACTCAAGCACAAACCTAAAACCTAAGATCTAAAAATCTAAAAACCAAAATCAAAATCTAAACCCAAAATCAGAAATCAAAGCCAAACAAACAAAACCAAGCCTTAAACCTAAAACCAAACAACACACACAAACCTGAAACCTAAAATCCAAAGTTAGATCTAAACCTATAACCAAATCAAAAACCACAATCATAACATACTCACATACTCTCATGCCCTAATACGGAATGGTTGAACCCATATTATAGTATATTATAATAAAACCCAATCCGGATTGGGCAGCGGTGAAATGCCAAAATGCCAAATGTAACATAACATAAACTAAATTCATTCAAACAAATATAGCACAGCTTAACTATAAAACTATAGCTACAGTAGTAACACGATACAAATACCAATAACAACATAACTGTATCTTTAATACCAGCCCAATGCAGCTGAAATAATACAATTTAAGTTAATTAATCAAATTAATATATATATATATATAACAACGCACAAAGCAGAGTACGATGCACAACGGGTAACGAATATACTGAACAAATAAGCACTATTAAACAAGGAAATGACACAGAATCTATCACAACCAAACAATGCAACGTGGCAGGAAGAAAAATCCAACTTCTACGAATAGTTGAAGGAGCAACCAGCGGTTACCAAACGAAATGTCCATCACGTCACCTAAGAACGGCGCAAAACAAGCAAATCTGCCGCTAATCGTCTATCATAACAGGGGATAGGCAGCAACAAAGACGAAATCAAAATCAGAAAACCAAACCAAGCCCAAACCAAAATCAGAAATACTTACTCACTCATGTATGCAGGTATATATAAGCAACGTATGTCCTTCTATTATCGCAGGCTTCCTCCTACTACATCAATGGCTCTTCCTTCATTTCCTTCATTTTTACTTCTTCCCTCTGCAGACATCCCTGTACTCTCTTCCCTTTTCCTTATCTGGCAAGGGACTCCTGCCAAACAAATCATTACAGGGTTATAACAGTTCCGTCCTTCCTTCTATTAGTGCCAATATTACTATATTAGTTTACTCTCTTACTCCCTTACTCCCTTGGTAGTACTGTCCTTTAATACCTTTACTATCCTCTCTTCTGGATGGATAAACTACTCCTGAATGACTCCGTTAACACGATTATCAGGAAACAATTAGTGGAAAGCGGGGAGAGGAAAGCCAAACACGATATGGCACTTAAAACCTGCAACGAATGATTACCGAATTACGGGCACTCTCAACTCAACATAATATAATATAATACAATATAACGTAATATAATATCAGAGGAAACAAAAGAGATACCGTACGCGATTGAACCAATGCTTGAGTAGAGTAGTGTCATGCTTGTGTTTATGTTTTTCCTCCTACTTCCTGCTTTCTAACCTCAGCTAGTAACGTGGCTCTTTCCTTGTCATCGCCTTATGGTAAACACAAACAGCTGAGACTCGTAGGCCTAACTCCGCGGAGCAAAAAGCAAAGCAAAGGGAGTTTAGCACAGGATATAGGCGACGGAAGAATACCAGCGCAATTAAATAAGTAAATAAAATTAATAAAATAAACTAAAACAAAACAAATAGATAAATAAAATAAAAAAAAGAAATAAACAGAAATAAATAAACAAATAATACACCTGCAAGACTGGAAACCGAGAACTGGCAGATCACTCTACGAAGCACTTTGGTGACAGGGAATAGAAGTAATACGATGGCTACAGCAACGCCGCGCGGTCAGCGCCGCGGTGGGATGAAAACCGGAACCAACAATAAGGCGAACTCACACGGGAAATGGAAACAGGCCTGCAGGAAGCACCTTTACCTTTACAATATAGGAGAAACAGAGTAAAAGCGAAACACACTCTCTTGGGCGATGAAGTAACAGGATGAATAAGGACAGATAAGGCAAACAAGCGAAGTAAACATATAATAACATTGTGACGTATCGGTCCGGGGGACGAAGAATAAATTCCCTTCGGGGGAGGGCGACCAGGGAAAGTGGCCCTCCTGTTACCCACGTACACAACCACGGACGATTTTATTTCCGGGCGCCAGTGCAAAGGCACTCGAAGGGTATTCGCCCTTCCGGCTGCTTAGGCGAAAGCGGAAATCAGGGGGGGCAAGAAAATAATTAGACGACCCGCGAGTAGTATAGAAGAGTAAACTTTAATCGAGGCCAAAGTAGGCCAATCTAACAAAATTGAAAAGAGCCCCTCGCGGTACAAATTACGGCCGGGAAGAAAAAGCAAAGAAGAAAAGAAGCGTAACGGTAAAACGAACGCGGACGCACGCACGGGAGCACAACCTCTCGGTGGTGTGGACAAAAGGGGGACGCTGGTCCTAAATTCGAAAATATAACGGAAAAAAAATGTAAGTGGCGCGGTACCGACGCGTAACACGCGGAGGCGCGAAGATCGACGAAATAGAAAAAAAAAAAAAACGGAACGCGGCCTCTCGGGTCCTCGTCGCCGGGGGGGTGGTCCTGCGGTCAGGTACCACCCGCACACACACAGGCAAACACACGCACAACGAAAAAGGCGTAAATAGCCTAAAGGCAAGGAAGGTATCTTACCTTTTTTTCCGGTTGGCACGGTACAGCGGTCGCAACTCAGACTCGTCCACACAACAGCACACAGAACACTCACAAAATTAATAAGAAGAAAAAAAAATGGAAGACGAATACGCGAACAAAAGACGGAGGGGACAAAAGGACAATAAAGGAAAAAAAGGAGAAAAGAAAAAGTGTAAGGTGTACTGTAAATCGTTGGCTTAAGGGGCGCTTGTCACGTGCGTAGCGATTCGCGGCTCGCTTGCTTCTCGTAGGCCGCTGGCTCCTTCTCTTGTCCCCCGGTGCGCGGGGTGCCCCCTCTCCCCGAGGACTTCGGTTTGGAGATGGGCCACCACGTTTCTTCTGTGGCCAGGTCCTGGGACCCTCTTCGGCTGGGGGTGGCTGGTTCCCAGGCCTGGCATCCCTTATCCTTTGGCTGCCGGTCGACCCCGCGGAAGATGACGGGGTGGCGCAGCGACCGGTCAGCGGGCGGTTGGTGGCTTCTCGGTAGGCCCATCCCGCGCTTCCATCACTCGGGTGGAGGTTCCTCGCGACCGGGGACGCAGCTCCTCTTCGGCCAGCGGCCACTGCGGTCGAATGGGGGGGGGGGGGGGGGGGGGGGACGCGTGATTTAAAACCAAATAAAAAAAGAAAAAAATAAAATCACTCATTCCTCCATTCGCTCCGGCGGCGAGGACGTCGCCTGGGCGGAGGAGGGAGGCCGGCGGGGCTAGTGGGTGCTCGTAACGAGGCCAAAAGAAGTGCCTCGTTACAACATATAGTAGTAATTAACGAGTAATTAACGCGAAACGTCAGTACAGCAGACATTTCGAGCCATGCAAGTAAGTCATTTATTCAGCAAATCAGGTAAGAGTATGACAACTTCTAAAGAGCGTAGGACAACAACTTCTTACAGGGCTACAAACCAAACCGAACCATAATACCTAATGCTCAACAAATCAGTGTAATATGCGGTTATTGGACATACATCCTGTAACTCAATTCAATACAATACAACAATTCAAATAAGTACCTTATAGATCTTATCTTATATATACCTTAACTTAAACTAGGTAGACCTACGCGAAATTATGAGACGGCACAGTAGTATTGCATTAATTAAGCTAAATAAATATGAGATTTCTTCTAACAAAACTGCTGGTAGTACTTTCCCCTACCCCAGCAGCGCGAGCGAGAATGTGGGATGGTCGTGGTGTTTGATTGCTGAGTAACTCTGCTGTAAAATAAGATAGGAATGAAACGCAATAGCAAACATCATGAATGAATGCAGGTAACAAATACTATTCGAATGATAAGAATTGAAACAGGCAGGAGGATAGCAGAGAGCAGAAAATTAAATCAAGTAAATCGATTAAAGCAGAAACATAACATAACTTATAACTTATATCTCACCCTTAAACAGCAGAAGCTGCAGCATAAAAGACTCACAATAGGTACAATCAATTGATGGCTCTCGCATTCTCCTCATCTCCCCTTGTCTTATTACTGCAAAGGTTTTACCAAGTCTGTATAAAATCTGTTATAATCAGGCACACAGGATTTCAGAAATCCACGTAAACCCCTAAACATGTGATACAAGCAAACAATTGCAAACCAAGCCTGAAAGCGAATCTTGCGCTCTGATATATCTTAATAAAAGCGGGTCCTGGTTGACACGCTGGCTTTCTGCTGCCTGTTGACATTCTCACGCTACATGCTACACGTTACATGCTACACTGACACAACGCTACATTAACTGGAAGGCAACAACAATAACAGCAAGGCATAATTAATAGAGCAGGGAGGAGCGAATGTAGTGACCCATGGTTAGGATAAGCAAGCAATGAGAAAGGTTGAACAGGTAAATTTGAATAGTGAAGCAGCTCTAGAAACATAAACAGTGCTCAATGGCACAATTGTGCGTGGACTGGGCGTGTAACAAAGGAATAAGATCAAGAGCATAGTACAGGACCTAAAATCCTTGAAGCAAGCGAGTGAAGAAATTCAGAATTCTAAGACTCCAAACATCAAACTGCAAATGCTGACAGGAGAAGACAAGACAAGAGATCCCCCGCCTTTTTTACGGGAAACAATGATGAAGCGTTACCTGTACATCTCGGCTGTAAATCCAATCTACCACTATCCCCCTCCGTCTTCTTCTTCCTCTTCCTCGTTTCAGTTAACGCTGGGACAAAAGGCGAGAATATAATATAATATAATATATATATATTATATATATATATATATATATATATATATATATATATATATATATATATATATATATAAATATAAAATTCTACACCCAAACCTTAACCTTAACCTTAAACTAAAATGAAAAGGAGCAGGACGGACGAATTAAACAGATGTTGAGCGACGGAATTAGCAAACAAGGCAAATTACTTACAAGAACAAATACCGAGAACTGTCAAGTCGCTCGACGAAACATCATGGAGGCATGAAATGGTAATATAAAATAGAAACTAAGCGGCGATAGCGACGCGACGACGCCATCAACGCGGCGACACCCGGGCCGCAACGCGGACAAAACTGGAGGCAAAAGACAAGTCAGGCCCGCATACTAAGTAACGACTGGATTACAAGAGGGGAAAAAACGGCACGACAGAAAGAAGTTGCTATCGAACAAGGAACTTAAAGTTAAACTTAAACGACACATAGGCAGACCGCGACAGTGGCATAACAAATTCTTTCGGATAAAAATCAAAACCAAACTTTACTTCAGCGTAGTTACTTTACTCTATTTATCTCAGACCTGCCTTACCATATTCTATGGCATTTCCTTATTTCCTTATTCCCCATTTGTATTTGGCCCTATGTTATTCTAGCCTAATAGCGCAACGACGGGAGTAAGCCATAGCGCCCAAACTACAATAGGATACGGGATACAAATCAGCAATCAGCAATCAAAATCGGGAATTAAATAATAGAAACAAGTATGAGGATAGGTTACACGATAGGCACAAACAACTAAACCAGGACGACGACTATAGAGATTAAAACAGATTAGAGATTAAACACATTTAGACATGTAAAATCAATCATGTAAAACAACGCGAATCAATCAATCAATTCTAGGCAATATTAATCAATACTAAACAGTATACTTCTTACGTACTACTAAATCTAATCTATGCCTAAAACCCTGCATAAATATTTAAACACTGTATTTATTTGTATTGCATGAACTATATTATACTATACTATACACTGCTACTACTACATTCTCATTTTTCATTTTTCATTTTTCACATTATCTCTTCTTATCTCTTCTCCTTCTTCGCTTTTACCCTTCATCGTCGCGCGCAAACCGGAGGCTAGCGGCGGCTGAAACAACGAAAGCGAACAATGACAAACAACACAGAGAGGTAAAGGAACGAAAGCAAACAAGACATTAGAAATGTTGAGGTTAGGATTACGATGGGACTGTTTATAATGAAAAATAGACAGTTTAAGTGTTATTAATGTTTAATAGGAAATATGGGAATAAGTTTATTATAATTTATTATAACCAGGTAAGTCCTGCCTTCAACCGACTGTTATGTCGAACAACCAAAAACGTAATGAGCCTCGTCGGCGCGGCGGTTAGAAAAAAACAAAAAACAGACGACTGCATTTATGACGTCAGTATAGACGGCAAGGACCTGACCATATATGGGCATGGAATTTTCCCGAAGTATTTCAACAAGAAACTCACCGAGAGCTGGCTAGGCGGCGCACCTCTGCCTCCACTAAGGGCACGTACCCAGCCAACTCGTCCCATTCAGAGAGTGATAAAGAAACACCTAAAATTAAAATTAAATTAAAATCAAATTAAAAACCAAATCAAAATCAAACCGAAATCAAACTTAACCAAAATCAAATCAAATAAACCATTAAATCAATCATTACGTGCAAACCAACAAGTAAATACTAACTAATTATTAATAAATAGAGGTTAGTTATATAAGCAAGTAAAGGAATACGGTGAAGTAAATGGTGACAACAGGATCAACTTACCCCGCCGAGTGGGGCGCAGCTCCCCGGTATCGAGGCAAAAATAGGATCGGAGATCAATCCTCACCTCGCCCCGGTAAAGAGAGACGGTGACGCCTTTGTTGCGCCCAAAATTGCGCACCCAGGTCGCGGCATCAGCGGCGGGTAACGCCGGGTTAACCGGGGCTCGGGGCGCGATCACAGGGGGCGGGGTGTGGGAGCGGGGCCGGCGACGGCTACGACGTTCGTCGCCCCCTGCTACCTCCTCATCATGGGAGGAATCGGACTGAAACGATAAAATAAAACAAATAAAACAAAAGACGCGTTAACAAAGGAGAAATAAAGTTAAATTAATCTAAAACCGAAACAATATGCGAAGCAGCAAATAAACAAATTAAAGTAAATAAATTAAATGGATTTAGTTCAATTAATAAATAAATAAATAAATAAATAAATAAATAAGGAAACAATAAGTTGGCTAGCGGATGGAAAGACAGCCAATCGTAGGAATCGAGTGACGACTAAGCAATTAGCAATTAGCAACTAGAAATTAGTCGCTAAAAATCGCTATAAGTGCTATCATGTACTTCAACAAATTAAACATAGTAATGGAAGGAATGCAAATCAATGCAAGATAGCTTACCGAAACTACAAAAACTGGTTGGCTCTGCATCACGGAAACAACAGGACGAGTTATCTCTGGAACACAAAACACAACGCAACACATTACATGATACATGCACCTACAAGTGACACTCAGATCAATCGCAGGTAATTACAAGTTTAGAACTGACTTAAAACCAGATACATCAATATTCTAGGGCAATTAAGCATACTTTGACACAATACAGGACAAGATAAGCAAACACAACAAATATTTTACAATTTTACAATTACTGTACAATTATTCTACACCAATTATCTTACACCAATCGTAACTCATCAACGCAATGCGCGAGGCACAGGATAGTAGGACAAAGAAATAGGGGACTAAAGAGGACAACAGAAACAGGGAAACAGGAGGAGCTACTGATAGGTCATGAAAAGGCACGGTAAGAGTGAGGAGATATAACGCAAAGAAACGAAGAGAGGGGAGAGACAAGAATGACGAAGACATGGACAATCTAAATCTAAACCCGAAAACCCGACGATATAAACCTAAACCTGACCCGGCAAATAATAAATAAATAGATAAATACAAATATAAATGAATAAATAAATAAAACAAATAAAATATAAACTATAAACTAAAATATAAACCATTAACTATAAAATATAAAACCATAAGCCATAAACTACAAACTACAAACTACATTAAACCAAAGATATAGCCGGCAAATTAATCAAACAACGCAAGGTTACGATAAAGCAAGCAGGCAGAAAAACACAGCACGATAACAAACAACACGAGACAGCATGCACAACGCACACAACACAGCACAACACAATACGACAAGACAGTAAGCAGCAATAATGACAAAATCCTAACACAAGAAATAGGAAGAATGTAGGAAATAGGGGAATGTAACGCTGCGCTACGTACCTCTCTCGATAAAGAATTAGGAAGAAATGAAGCACGAGGCAGCGGTGCACGCGTGCGATGACCGCAAGGAGGTGGACATTGCCGCGGCTGAACAAAGTAATAAAAGACGAACGGGCGCTGGACGATGGAATGAAAAGGCGGCAAACCGCGATCAAAGGGAAAGAAAGGAACCGAAATGTATGCCTAGCAACTACGCATCTGAAGCCGCGGGGCACGCATTGTTGGATATTCATGCGACTATACGCCTATACGTTTCCTGCCTGCCTCCTGCAGGAACTCTATCTGTCCCTCGCTTTCTGTCCTATCCCTTTATGGTTCATCCAGTATATATTAAGCAGAACCTAGCTTAATTGACAGACATATTTCTCTGTATTAACGCACCCTTTACCTATCTGCTACTGTTTCAACACATTACTGCTTCTATTGATTTACGTATCTACTTGAATTCCCAAAATCGCAACAACAACAGTGTAACGACAGCACGCACAATGTGCCACATATAATACGACACATGCGCTAACGGCTACGCGACAACAACGCGACAAACAAATTACGTGTTAACTTAATTACTCACTCAGTGTCACCTAGACAGGATGTATCCGCATCGCAGCGATGCTCGGGTAAACTTACTAGGATAAACATAACCATTCACACACGCATATACATCACCTTAGCTCGCTCTATAATACCTGAAATAAGACTAAATCAAATTACAAAACAACAACACCGATCGCAAGAGTATAATTGTCCTTGGGCGGGACCGACAAGATAAAATTGCAGCTCTTTACCTGCACACGGTGTAACACAAGGAATGCGAGGCAAACTTTGTGTAATAACTGAACCAGCTGCGCTATCTGTGCCGCTCTTATCGCACAAGCCCAAATAACGAAACTCAACTATCCATCTATCCATTCAACATCCAACTTAACCTAGCATACTGCAACCAGGAAACTTCGGGAATATACAAGGTATATAGTTTATAGCGAGTGCATGTATATGTAGGAGTTGGCTAGCAATTGCATGGGCAGGTAATATACTGCACTGTAATACTCTGAATAATGCATTTATTCTATTTAATCGGATATATACAGTGTAATATACACCAATTCACCCTATTTATTCATTTGCTTATTTGTCTAAATTACTCATCCATTTATTTACTCTTTTACTTATTCAGTTACTCATCTCTACTTCAGCTATACATTCTACTTCGCTCTTGAATGATAATGCGGCAATAATAATAATAATAATAATACTAATACTAACATTATATTATGCATTGAATTACATTACATTCTATCAATATGATACGAATTCACCTCTCACTCTCAGTAACTATATCCACGTAACATCGAAGAGATATTATTAACTACTTGAACTATTAACTACTTAAATCGACCCGCGAGTACACTGTATAAATTAAAACTGACAGCATGGCTAAATTATAATTATAATTCTTGCCTATAGGATAGCTATACTCACATTTATACCTATATTTATATTTGCACTATTTAGGCTTACTTTATTACTGTATCTAGGATGTAACTAATTAATCAAATTATTTAGCTACATATATAACTATTTACATGGTATGTGTATGTGTATATGTATATATACGTTATGTTACGAAAACGTAATTAAAGAATGAAAGAAGTAAGTAGAAGAGATTAAGGGTGAGTACACAACGCTGTAACCGTAACGAAGACTAGGTAGCCATCTTGTAGGCGAGCGAAAGCATGATTGGCGGACGGCAGAGCCAATGAGTCGCCGCGCGGTAAGCGATAAGATGGTGGGCCGGCAGGCAAGAGCGTGATTGGCGAGCGTAGGAACCAATGAGACGCCGCGCGGCAAGCGACAAGATGGCCGGCCGACAGATCAGGCGAGTGTGTGACGGGTTGCGGGATAGAAGGGGCTTTCGGTTGCCTACCTGCAGGGGCCACCTGGGCTAAATCTTTCTACGCGGCGGTGCCCCTCCCTGCAAGTACGGTGATTTATACCGAGTGTAAAATTTAAAATCCGTCCCTCTTCGTGTAACATTCTGTAACTTTGCTCAATTTTACACACTCCTAATGACTATTGATGAGTAAGGGTAAATCTCACCAAGGCGATTTAAACCCCTTTTTTCTTTCGGCAAATTCCCGCAGCAGACCCTGTCAACTCTACTGACTAGCATACACGAGCTCACACACTTCTCTTTCAAATTTTGCATTTGAGTGGTGCTTCGAGTTTCACCGGAAATCTCGATTTCTATGTCAAAATCACCCGCTGTGGTCTGATTCTTGCGATGCGGGGCGATGCATGAATCCTGAACACGTCTTCCAAATTATTCACAAATTTTTCACAAGTTTTCATTGTTCTTAAATTTTTAAAATTTTCGCTCGCGGTGGTTTTAAATTTCGCGCCGCGGGAGCGGAAATCATACGAGGGGTCTCTAAAATCCCTATTCTCACGTATATCAATCACGGCGAATCCCGTGAAGCTCTGTCGATCGATATATGAGTACAGGACACTTTTGTTCAATTTTATATGAATTCTCGCTCGCGGTGGAGCGAATTTCGCGCTGCGGGGGCGGAAATTTCGCGCCGCGGGGGCGGAAATCATACGAGGGATCATCAAAATTTCCTATTCTCTTGTATATTCTCACAACAAATCTCGACGACGCCTGTTGTTTGATGTGCATGAATCCTGAACACTTCTTCCAAATTTTTTACAAATTTTTCAGTTTTCGTAAATTTTGAAAATTCTCGCTCGCAGTGGTTTTGAATTTCGCGCCGCGAGGGCGGAAATCATGCGAGGGATCTTCAAAATTCCTATTCTCTTGTATATTCTCACGACAAATCCCGACGACCCAGTTGTTTGATGTGCATGAATGCTGAACACTTCCTCCAAATTTTTCACAAATTTCATTCTTCTGAAATTTTCAAATTCTCGCTCGCGGTGGTTTTGAATTTCGCGCTGCGGGGGCGGAAATCATACGAGGAATCATCAAAATTCCTATTCTCTTGTATATTCTCACGACAAATCTCGATGACCCCTGTTGATTGATGTGCATGAATCCTGAACACTTCTTCCAAATTTACACAAATTTTTCATTTTCGTAAATTTTCAAATTCTCGCTCGCGGTGGTTTTGAATTTCGCGCCGCGACACAGTGGGCCAGAGCGAAATACTAGCTCTTCATTTGTCAAAAATTCACTTCTCCTTGATCGATATGAAATGAACATATATTATTTAATAAATGTCTGTTGTATTCAATACCGATGATATTAATGAAATTCATTAAAAATTATAGTCACAACAAGCGTTCAAAGATCAGACTTTGATGAATGCTATTTTTCACCGAAAAATTTACTCTTTTTCATATTGATGCCCTGACAAACGCATTATACATTTTTGCAAAATTTTTTTTTCCTTAATAAACAGCATATGTTTATATTGATTATACACATGCCACGACAAATTATTATCTGTAGTTTATTTACAAAGTAATTCTCAATGAACTAAAGATAATTTTCATAGTTGTTCATGTTTAGCAAGGGATATCTTTAAAGGTTCAAAGAGTTGCGTGCTCTATCAATGTGCAATATTTTCAGCAACATTTCCTTATTTTAATCCTGCAGGAATCATGTCCCCCCTCGTCCCACCGCAGAAGTTATTATTGTTTAAAGCGTCGCGTGACACACGCTTCAGCCACACGTATGTTTCGTACGCGTCCGCGACGAGACTATAGGAAATACTGCAATTAAATAATACAGTAATAAATAATATTACAGGTGTAAACCAAGGACTACTCAAAAGAATTGGTGTCATTTTAGTTGCTCTATCAAGTTATAGACACATTAATTCAACCTTATTTCAAGAGTATGCAGTGGCAACATACAATTTATATGTAGCAGAATATGATTGGTTCTATATGCCATCAAGTCTGCACAAAATATTATTCCATGGTGCAGACAGAATACAGCGTGCTGGTTTACCCATTGGAATGTTCTCTGAAGAGGCAATGGAGGCACGAAACAAAGATTTCAGAAATATTAGAAAAGATCACACAAGAAAATTTTCGCGATTAGAAACCATGACAGACCTTTTTCAGACTCTATTATATACGTCTGTTAGGGATCGCGTTTACCGACTCTTAACGTAGTCTATTAACGTTATGGCGCTTGCGATCGCTAGGCCCCCCTCCCAAAAATCTCGCGGCGGCGAAACGGCGAGAGAACGTACGTTAGGACAGAGCGAATTCGTTATCAGAACAACTAAGACGTGTAAAAGCAAGTGTAAAATAAAATTCTGTTATTCATCTTAATCGTACAAAGTCGCTAAGGAGCATTTATTCCTATCCTCTCCTGGTTTAAATCAAGAGGAAGAAAAGAAATAAATCATTTTACTGGTATTAGCGCTACTACAATTCTAAGTTAACGGCAATCCATTAAAAAACTGGCTACAAAGAATTCAGGAACTGGAAACATTGGTCCTTCGAGCCGGATGTATTAAAGGTGAGCTAAGCCTTTAATTATCTAATTGCAAACCGGCTTAAATTTAACTGGATTAACGGTTGTCCTTGGCCGCCAGCCCGTGAAAACAAATACTGTTTCTCCTTAACCGTCGCATTGCGTACGTCCCTTTTTCTGGAGCTCTGCAACAATGGACAAATTCGTTACGAAACAACTCGACTTATTTAAACGGATTAAGTCAACCGTTGATAATATGAAAAAGCTAGGAGCGGCAAAAATTACCAAAGGTGTGGTCAGTGCTCGTCTAGAACTTCTGGAGAAGAACTGGAATGCCTTTTTTGAGACACACAACGAGCTCATAGACGTGTTTGCCAAGGAAACGGAGCATTTTTATTTTAAGGATGACTACATTGGCATCTGTGAGGAAGCATATTTAAATCAAAAGGCCTTTTTGCTGGACCTACAAGACGAGCTCTCCACGGGTAAGGTAACCCCTTCGCAACATACCTCGTCGCTGCGATCCTTGCCAAAAATAGTGCTGCCGGTCTTCGCGGGAGTATATAACAGCTGGACGAATTTCCGGGATCTCTTCCAGTCTTTAATCATAGATAACGATTCGCTCTCACCAGTTGAAAAACTACATTATTTAAAAACAAGTCTAACTGGCGAACCTACTCTGTTACTTCAAAACATTCCAGTCACCGGCGATAATTTTGAGCGAGCCTGGCGGTCCATAACTGAACGGTACCAAAATCTAAGGGTTCTAGTCCACGCGCAGCTGACCTCGTTGACATCTTACCCGGCCATGAAAAGGGAGTCGGTTCATGAGCTAAAGGGGTTGGTGAACAGCACCACCGACTCAGTTCAAGCTCTTGAAGCCCTGAAACGGCCAGTGAGATACTGGGACGACTGGTTGGTTTTTCTCATCGCCGGAAAATTGGACCATAAAACAAGGATGGCCTGGGAATCCAACGTCGGAGCATCAACGGACCCCTCCACCTTCGCACAACTGCGCACCTTCCTCCTCACCAGGATACGAGCACTGGAAGCTGTGGAAGGCTCGTCTAATCCATCGGGGATGCCCAGCGGATCGTCAGGAGGTCCTAAAATCGAAAAGGGGGCAACCATCAATTCCTCCGCTCGCGCAAGATCGCACGCGACGACAACTACGACATCTAGTCACAGCACTCGACGATGCCCCATCTGCAAAAAGGACCATCCCTTGCTATTCTGCCCAGAGTACAAGGGCACGAATCCTCGAGAGAGGAATCAGCTGGTCTCGGAGAAGCATTTGTGCTACAACTGCTTGGGTCCTCATTCCTCAACAATGTGTAAGTCGACTAAGCGTTGCCAAATATGCGTGGGTAAGCATCACACGTCTCTTCATCTCAACACCGAGCAATTCTCTGCGGTTGATTCTTTCTCCGTAAAACAGGTACACAGAACAAGTCCTGAGGTCGAGGAAAGCGTGAACTCTGATCGAGCCGGAGCAGCTGGCAAGGTCACTCACTGCGCAACGGCTTCCTGTTCCGTAACTGAGTCTATCTCTATTATACTCGCCACTGCGGAGCTCATGCTGGAGTCAGATCAGGGGAATCGCATACTGGTCAGAGCTCTCATTGATCCATGTTCGGAGGTTTCGTTGGTAGAGGAAAGTGTGGCTCAAGTCTTGAAGCTGCCCAGAGTTCCCGATCTCATTCCGGTAATCGGTGTCGGAAAGACACAAACCTTGACGACAGGTAGGGTCGCTCTCCGTTTGTATTCGCTCCACGATGAGTCGATTTCATACTCCTTAACAGCATACGTGTTACCCCGGCTATCCGCGTATCGAACCACAAAATCGACAAGTCCAGCCGCGCATTCTTATCTGGATGGGCTAAAACTGGCGGACCCGAATTTTCACTCGTCTCGGCGCATAAGCGTCATCCTGGGAGCGAGCATATACGCCCAAATAATTCGGTCCGGTTTGAAACAAGGCCCTCCCAATACTCCAATCGCTCAGGCCACCTCGCTTGGGTGGATATTAACGGGACCCCTACTGTCTTCTCAAGATCACGATGCTAAGTTTGACCAAGCCATATCTTTGCAGTGTCTTACAAAGGAGCCGGACTTAATCGAAACGATCTCTCGATTCTGGAAACTTGAGGAGATTCTTTCCAGTCCTAACATGCTCACCAGCGAGGAGGAGGCGTGCGAGGAGCACTTTCGACAAACCCATTCTCGAGACACGTCGGGGAGGTACATCGTCTCCTTGCCATTCAAATCCCCACCTTCTCAACTAGGTGAGAGTAAAAAGGCCGCTATAGCATTCCTCGAAAAACTAGAGGGACGCTTCGAAACGAATTCATCGTTACAAAAGGGGTATCGCGACTTCATAAAGGAATACGAGTCTCTGGGACATATGGAGCGCATGCCAGATCAAGAAATTTCAAATTTTAATTACTACTTGCCTCATCACGGGGTGTGGCGTCAAACTAGCTCGACTACTAAACTTAGAGTCGTGTTCAACGCCTCACACAAAAGCACTTCAGGTCTGTCTTTAAACGACCTGGTACATACTGGTCCAAATCTCTTACCAGAGGTTTTCTCTATTCTCCTGCGCTGGCGCAGACACGCTATAGCTTTCGCGGCGGACATTGAAAAAATGTATCGTCAAATCTGGGTTTCAAAGGACGATTGTGAGTTTCAAAAGATCGTCTGGCGAGACAATCCTAACTCTCTACCTTCTACTTATAAACTCTTAACAGTTACCTACGGGATGGCATGTGCTCCGTTTCTGGCTATTCGTACTCTACAGCAGTTAGTGCGTGAGTACGGACGAAAAGGGGGTTTATCCGCTGGCATCTAGCTGTCTCTGGCATGACACCTACGTTGACGACGTAGTTTCTGGATCCAATACACTGGAAGAAGCCATTCTCCTCAGTCAACAATTAATTTCGTTGTTGAGGGCGGGCGGCTTTAAACTTAGAAAGTGGGTATCTAACGAACCCGATCTTTTAAAAAACTTACCAGCGGATTATCTTGCCTCTTCTTCTGAACTCGCGTGTAACTTTGACTCTGTTTCTAACCTCCTCGGTTTGAGCTGGAGTACTTCTTCGGATTGCTTCATTTTCAATACGCAACCCCGGAACCTCACTGGACGCATGACTAAAAGGTCAGTTTTCAGTGAGATCTCCGGCCTGTTTAATCCGCTAGGTCTTCTAGCTCCTGTGGTCATTTTGGCCAAAATCTTTATACAATCACTATGGCTATTGAATTTAAACTGGGATGATTTACTTCCAAAAACTCAAAGGGATTTCTGGTTATCTTACTTGTCGGAGTTGAGTGCTCTTTCTTCGCTCCGAGTACCTCGCTGGCTTTCTATTACACCAAGCGATGACATTCTTCAATTGCACGGGTTCGCCAATGCATCCGAGAAGGCTTATGCCGCTGTCATTTATGTCAGGGTTTGGCATCGGCACTCGGAATCGGCACCCACTGTTACGCTCGTAGCAGCTAAAACACGAGTAGCTCCCTTGAAACAAATATCGCTTCCACGACTTGAGCTATGCGCAGCCGCCTTACTAGTCAAACTGATAAAAAAGGTGAGAGACACTCTGAATCACCACACCTGTGAGCTTCACCTCTGGTCTGATTCCACCATAGTTCTCAGTTGGCTTCAGCAACATCCCTCGAAATGGAAGACTTTCGTCGCCAATCGAATCTCCGAAATTCAAACGTCGTTGCCCGAAGCGACCTGGCGTCACATTCCGTCGGCAGAAAACTCGGCTGATGTGGCATCTCGCGGCCTTTCAGGAAAAAGGTTGCAGTCTTGTAGCATTTGGTGGAAAGGGCCTACCTTTAACTTAGATTTTAACTTAGACACTTACCTTCTTTCAAACTTAGTTACGGAAAAGGAAGCTCGAGTTCCCAAGCTGGTTTGCCTCACTGTTTCTGGTTCCTCCTTTTTAGAAGAATTTATCTCACGATATTCTTCTATAGCAAAGTTGTGTAGAATAACATGTTTGTGTCTGCACTTTGGCAAGAGAAAGAGAGAGAATCATTCACCTAAGCTCAATACTCACATTGGTGTTGACGAATTGCTCAATGCGCGACTTACATTAATCAAATGTGTACAAAACATCGAGTTTCCAGTAGAAAAAGCTTTACTTGACCAGTCTGCTTCCGTCTCTCGTGGACCGTTACTGAGGTTGAACCCCTTTCTGGACAAAGCAGGGATTCTTCGCGTAGGAGGGAGATTAAAACATTCACTTCTCGATTTTCAAGAAAAACATCCAATAATTCTTCCCACTAAAGGGCACTTCACCACACTGCTTATCCGCGAAGCGCACTTAAAAACCCTACACGGAGGAGTTCAACTTACCTTGGGGTCTCTTCGTCAACGATACTGGATTCTCTGTGGTCGTCGCGCCGTCCGAACTTATATATTCTCTTGTGTAACTTGCTGGCGATGGCGTGCGAGAACCGCGGAACAGCAAATGGGTGATCTCCCCCCTACTCGCGTTCAACCGTCTAGGCCATTCATCAACACTGGGATTGACTACGCCGGGCCTTTCGTCACAAAAACGAGTCCTGGTCGGTGCTTACGCTCTTACAAATCCTATGTTGCGGTCTTTGTTTGTTTGGCTTCTCGCGCGGTTCATCTCGAGTTGGTGTCAGATTACACAACAGACGCCTTCCTCGCTGCGTATGGGCGCTTCGTGTCGCGACGAGGAATATGTTCCACCATTCGCAGCGATCAAGGGACCACTTTTATAGGCGCTCAACGCGAGCTCCAGCGTCTTTTTCGAGACGCCCAATTCGAATGGACCACGGTGACGAACATTCTCGCTCAGGAGGGTACTTCCTGGCAATTCAACCCTCCCTCCGCTCCTCACTTCGGTGGCATCTGGGAAGCCGCCGTCAAATCGCTAAAATTCCACCTCAGAAGAGTAGTAGGGGACACTATTCTTACCTACGAGGAATTCACAACAGTTCTTGCGCAAATCGAGGCTTGCCTCAACTCGCGTCCCTTGGCACCTCTCGGAGACAACTCATACTCCTTTGATTTTTTAACACCGGGTCATTTTTTAATAGGAGGTCCTCTTGTCGCAGTACCGGAACCCACATTAATCGACGAAAAGATTTCGCGACTTTCTCGTTGGCAGCTCCTGCAGCAGATGCGAGACCACTTTTGGCAACGCTGGGCGACAGAATATCTGCACTCACTTCAAACTCGCAGCAAGTGGTCTCAGCCTCAACCCAACGTGCAACCCGGAGATCTCTGTCTGGTCACCTCAGAGGTCACTCCACCAACAAAATGGCCAATCGGAAGGATACTGGAGGTCTACCCTGGTTCCGATGGCAAAGTTCGCGTCGTTCTAGTGCGAACCCCGCAAACCACTTTAAAACGGCCCGTCGCGAAAATATGTATGTTCCCGGCGAATCGAACACGCGACTAGATTCCGGTACTCGATTGTTCGTCGTGTCGACGAAGGCGGGCGGCAATGTTAGGGATCGCGTTGACCGACTCTTAACGTAGTCTATTAACGTTATGGCGCTTGCGATCGCTAGGCCCCCCTCCCAAAAATCTCGCGGCGGCGAAACGGCGAGAGAACGTACGTTAGGACAGAGCGAATTCGTTATCAGAACAACTAAGACGTGTAAAAGCAAGTGTAAAATAAAATTCTGTTATTCATCTTAATCGTACAAAGTCGCTAAGGAGCATTTATTCCTATCCTCTCCTGGTTTAAATCAAGAGGAAGAAAAGAAATAAATCATTTTACTGGTATTAGCGCTACTACAATTCTAAGTTAACGGCAATCCATTAAAAAACTGGCTACAAAGAATTCAGGAATTCGAAACAACGTCTGATATTTTAATATTTTCAATTTCTGCTGAAAACCGAAAAATTTATAAAACACGTTCGCGTTTTGACATTTTCAAGAATGAAATAGAAAAATTAATGTTACAAGAGGACCTACAAGACGATGATGATGATATATAGATAATAATAAATAAATTTTAGATTAATAAATTAATATACTCTAAAGACTTCGTAAAAAATGTATCCATTTCTGTTAATAAAAATTGTTTCTATGTTAAAATTATGTTTATGTTAATAAAAGTTATGCTTATAAACCGAACGTCCACATTGAGAGTATAGTATATTCACTAAATTTTTGAAAGATAACACTTATTTTTGTTTTATTTTAAATTCGCTACACTTTGGTCTTAAAGTCTTGAAATAACGCTAAAATTAGCCGTGAACAGCTAATTCTTTGCTCTGGCCCACTGTGCGCGGGGGCGGAAATCATACGAGGGGTCTCTAAAAACCCCTATTCTCACGTATATCGATCACGGCGAATCCCACGAAGCTCTGTCGTTCGATATATATGAGTGCAGGACACTTTTGTCCAATTTTATATGAATTCTCGCTCGCGGCGGTGTGAATTTCGCGCTGCGGGGGCGGAAATCATACGAGGGATCATCAAAATTCCTTTTTTTTTTTTTTTCAACGTGGGGGAAATCTTTTAAAGATACCCCGCACCCTTGGGGGAGGGCGCGGGGTTATGCCGGATTTTTACCGGCTAAAACCCCCACGGTGGTCCTTCCCCGACGCATGAGGGGGCCCCAGGAACTCTCTAAGAACACAACTGGGGCCCCCGCGCCATAAGTGTCATCCCGGGGGAGGCCGGAAAGGCCTCCCCCATAAAACCAAACTAATATTTACGGCGGTGCCCGGACGACCGAGGCACCGCCGCCGCGCCCCCCCCCCCCCCCCCGGGGCAGCGTGCAGGGCGTCCTGGGCCCCCACCCAGGACGCCACTGCCCCTGCGGCGGCTCTGCAAGGGGAGGCGTAAGGCCTCCCCGGAGCCGCCGCTACCCTGCCGGGTCCGAAAGGCATGACCCGGGAGGCCGACGGTCCCCGCGTAATGCGAGGATACCGCCGGCCCACTACTGTCATCCGGGGGAGTCCACCCGTGGCCCGCGGCGGCCACGGCGGCTCCCCCTACCCCTAATGTCGACCGCCGGGGTGCCGCGGCTGACACCCCGGCGAGCTCCTACCCGTAAGTTATTGGTAGCCGCACCACGGCGGCTACGCGGCCTTCGCTGCGATCTCCGTTCCGGGTCCGCTATTTCGCGTTCCCGCACCGCGGCCTCCTTCTGCGGCATGACTTGCTCACAGAAGGAGGCCACGGCCTTCCAAGACCTCTCGCTGGCCAGCATAGCCCCAACTACTGCCGGCAGCGGGAGGTCATACCCAACTTCTTGAATAAGGACACGGCGCAGCGCTGAGAAGGCGGGGCAAACCTCCAGCGTATGCTGCGCCGTGTCCAACTCCTCCCCGCACTGATGGCAGGCCGCCGTCGTTTCCTTCCCGATTCGACACAGGTACTCACCGAAATCATCAAAATTCCTACTCTCTTGTATATTCTCACAACAAATCCCGACGACCCCTGTTGTTTGATGTGCAGGAATCCTGAACACTTCTTCCAAATTTTTCACAAATTTTTCACAAATTTCTCATTTTCTTAAATTTTCAAATTTTCGCTCGCGGTGGTTTTGAATTTCGCGCCGCGGGGGCGGAAATCATGCGAGGGATCATCAAATTCCTATTCTCTTGTATATTCTCAAGACAAATCTCGACGACCCTGTTGTTTGATGTGCATGAATCCTGAACACTTCTACCAAATTTTTCATAAATTTTCACAAATTTTTCATTTTTCTGCAAATTTTCAAAATTCTCGCTTGCGGTGCTTTTGAATTTCGCGCCGCGGGGGCGGAAGTCATGCGAGGGATCTTCAAAATTCCTATTCTCTTGTATATTCTCACGACAAATCTCGACGACCCCTGTTGTTTGATGTGCATGAATCCTGAACATTTCTACCAAATTTTCATAAATTTTCACAAATTTAGAATCAGTAATTTATAAAATTAAATAAAAACACACACAAAATAAAATTAAAAAAAAAAACAAAAAGAATTAATAAAATATGTGATCAATGTTTCTATAGACATTTTTCGCATACAATGACTGCTGTCATCAAATTTTAAAAAATTTCATTTTTAAGCTATACATATTGTGTAAACAATTTTATTATAAACAATATATAATATATTTATAACACGCTTGATCCACCTCACACAACTAACAATAAATGTCAGAAATTGTATTATATTTTGAACGTCGCATGTCACAGACACAGTCTATTTAAGTAGGTTTTCGAGTTTTCGTCCGCCATAATGGATCCGCCATATTGAATTTTTATTTCAGATTTGCATTCAGTAACGTACAAAACCGATATATTAAAAACATCGAACAGTTAAAAAATACAGTTTTATAAGGTGTTTCATGCGTAGTGCCATACAAGCGCCGTAAATTAGAAGTTGTTTACCCCCCAAATATTTACATAAAAAAAAAAAAAAATACGTGTTCCCTAATTAGCTGTCCTCTTGAAGTTTTAATAGATTTTATTTCGATCAGATCAAAACTGATTTTTTGCAGCAAGAAATTGGTCATTTTAGGGGTACTTCACCCCCTAATTTTCACTCCCCTTCCAACATACCTGGGCCAAATTTTGTCTTCTATCGAATGATACTTTCATACCAAAAATCATCAACATTGCTTCACTGATCTCAAAGATCTCGCAATTTTTCCATTTTACCCTCACATGTTGGGGGGTTGTTTCATACCCTAAATATGTTTTACCGCAGATAAAAAAAAAATAGGTGTTTCCTATTTTTCCATGTACTATAACATATCCAAATTTCAGGAAAATCGGAGAGTGACACTTTCGTAGGTTTACTTGTCAGTCCAGCGTTCCAAATACCAAATTGTATGTCACCAGTTAATGTATATAAACGAAGGCCACTGATATAATACTTCATTTAGTTTTCTGATCAAGACGCATGTCACGCGAATCTTCGAACCTTTACGCGTATATCAGTGGACCTCTGCGCTCTTCCGAAACTTATAAATAAAAGCTAGTTCAGTGTAAAAGTGTAGTTCTTCTCCAAAAGAACCTCCTCCTGTGTGTTGCGGCATAACAGTACGAAAAGGCGGCAAATCACGTACAAAGGGAAGGCAAACGGAATGCGAGTATAGAGAAATGCGTACTTGCCGCCACAGACCATACATTGTATTGGGTTCTAATGCGTCTTCTCCTCGACTCTCGCAAGAGCTCTCTCTGTCCTTTCCTTTCTATCTCTTTTCTGGCTTTATTCATTTAATAATAGAATCTAGCTTATTTGACAAGTCCACCTCTTTGCATTTAACGATCGCGTTACCTACCTGGTATGACTACTCTTCACATTTTGCTCTTACTCTAATTCCTCAATCCCATAATTGCACCACCGACAATGTAACGATAACATGCTATCATGCATCACATATAACACCACATGTACATTACGGATACGCGACAATACCTTACTAAGCGAATTACGTTTACTATTCAATATTATTTAAATTTGATATATAAGCATTTTGATAATGCACCGGCTTTTCTAGGCTGAATACACTCATTTACTCATTTATATTCATCCGCTCATCTATACTATATTATTTTATTGTGTTTTACACCATCTTAAATAGAGGCCGAAACCAAATTTTGATTCTAGGACAAGTGCAACGGAAATTTATAAATGAAGAACCTACAAATGGAATAGTAATGGCAACAGTAAACGTTCTCTAAAGCTTTGTTCTAGTTCTCTAAAGTTTTGTTTTAGCTCTGACAACGATAATTTCCAAACAATTTCTAAGAACATGCCTTAGCGTGTAAGGATCCAATAATAATAGATAATCTCTCACCTCAGGGTAGCTGTATTTCGATTGGTATTGTCTTTATTGACTAAAGATAGGTCTAGAAACGGCTATTCGTCTCAAGCAGCAATTAACGGGGGCAATATAGGAACAAGACTCAGGTAGAACCTGGACAGCTGTAAAGCATGTAAAAACAGGGAGTAAGCAAGAGCTAAACGTATAAATAAATAAATTAATTAACTAACTGGTAAACGGCCGGCAAACAGTGGAGTGAATGCAAGCGATAGAATTGATAGGGAGCGGCTTGAAAGGGAGGTTATTAAGAAAGTAGGTAAGTGTGGATGGTGCATAGGTAAGGCGGTAAATCATCTATTAGAATAGGGTGAAAGGCAACTAAATAGACTAAAATAGGCAAACTGAATTTACCCGTATGATGGGGAAAGCAAACGATTCGTGCTGTTCTGCTTGTTCTCTTTTCTTGAAACACCTCTGGCCTCATGGCTGTGGCAACCAACAGATTCCAGGTTTCCACGATTATTACTGCATTCGGCATTGCTTTTCTCGTTGATTTACCCCTCCTTCTTTTAGTGGCCTTCTGTTCACAATCCTCAGGAAACAGCTCAGCGGCAAATGGATAAGAAGTAGGACAAGCATAATATTTAAGTCCTGAAATAATTAATGATTGGTAAAATTAGTAGGGGCAGGCAACCTCGACGTGATTATGTTGGGAGAATGAAACAGCAGGGAATACCTTTCATGAAGAAACTAATGATGTAGTAGTTTTGTGTCTCTCGGTTTCTCTAACCTCAATTAACGAGTAACGTCGTCTTGTCCGCTCTCCTTTCTCGTTTGACTTCAATGCAAGCAGTCGTGAATGATATCCTAAACTTGGCGGCGCAGAGAGAAATAGGGAAGGTTAATGTGGTCAATAGAAGGACTAAAGAGTAAATAAATAAACAAGACAAATTACTCACAAGATCGAACATCGAGAACTGTCAACTTGCTCGGGAAACAACATGGCGGCGTGAACAGAGAGTCGACGCCGCACCGGCGACGTGGCGCGGACAGCACCGCGGAACGACCGAAAACTGTAAACAAAGGCAAGGCAGATTCACACGTGGAATTGAAGATCGGTCTTTCGGAGAAGACGCTGGAATGATTGGAAGCAATTGGAATTCAACAAGAAACCTCAACGATTTCAACGATGATAGGTGATGCAAGAAGTTAAGACGGACAAGCAAGACAAATAATAAATAAGTAAATAAATAAACTGAATGAATGAATGAATGAATGAATGAATTAATGAATGAATGATGTATAGAAGCAATGCAGTATAAATGGTGCGGTCAATAATCAATTAATCAACTCAATTTATTTATTTTAAATTCATTCATTTAATCAGCCAAGCAAAGATTGCGGTGCGGCGACGAGTGGAAATGAGAGAAAAGGTGTGTGCGCACGATGAATGAAAAGAGTTCCATCTGTGCAATTATATCTACAACAATTAAATACGAATAGTATATGTGACTGCTGACTACAATTGCATATTATGTATATATGCATGTATTTGTCTGTTTGTGGTTAGGTAGGGGTTGCATGTTTGCATGACAGATAATATATTTGTTAGGGACTTTTGTTTTGCGTTTCAAATGTTTTTGTTATTGATTATTTATTGTTAAAATAAAGGACAACGGTGAGTCACCGACGCCGCGTGTGCCGCTGCGTGTGCCGCCGCGTGTGCCGCCACTGGCCCGGCGTCTCTCCCCGCTGATCCCGCGACCGTCATGGGTGGGTCGAGCAGCTCAGGACCTAGCGGGGGGGGGGGGGGGGGGATTGCCGGGAGCTCACGCGAAGTCGGGGACTCATCGATTGTATTGTTTCGACCAGCAACACAAATAGTCTTACTTATTGAGCTCCGTCGATCTTGAAGACCGAATACGAAGAAAATTTTCGCGAGTCGGAAATTCGGAGTATTTAAAACAGCCGGGTTAGTATCTATAGATAATCCCGTCAGATTTTTAAACTCCTCCATGATGACTTTTTTATACTTTTCTGTTTTTTTTTCAGATTTCATCGCGGCATCCCAGTGGACAAAGAAGGATCTTCTAGACCGGTAAGTAAAATGTCAAAACATATATATCTATGATCACTTAACGTTTTCTCATTCAGGACACCCCAGTTACATACGTGCTTCGTTACCCCAGCGGAATCCAGGGCTATATCCATCACCGATTCACCTAAGGAACTAACGTAAGTAGAAAATCCAATTTTATTAAAACAAGTAAAATTCTCCCCTAAAATCCATTCCCAAATAATCTCCCCCCGCCGATGATGAAAGTTCCCACCACACATACTACTGTGTGCGTTAAAATCTCCTGTACTGATAAAATTTCGTTTCCCTTTCTCCATCAGTATTTTAATACTCCTCGTAAGTCTATCCTATGTGTCGTTAAAATGTACTAAATTAATGTTGGGGGACATATACACCGATACGAACACAAAAACCCTTCACCTCGGCCACAACATAATCACTTCCAACTATCAGTCCCTTATAAGTTAAATCTTTTCCCATACAAATAATAGCAGCCTTTTTATCTATACTCCACAAACACCTTAAATTCCCAACCCTCCTAGGTGGTTCTGAAATTAAAGCAATATCCAACCCCTCCCTACTCATCTTTTGCATTAAGAGATCGAGAGCTCGGTATGCGTTATTTAGATTTACGTGAATACACTTCAGCCGTTTAGCCTTCCCTCCCGTATCTCCAACTGAACCTATAATCGGCATTTTTACGAGTTAAACTTCCTCTTCAATACTAGTTTCCCACTGGAAACTCGTAATCCTCGGCAGTGTTGCCGTCACCTGTTTCATAGCCAGTGTAACATTATTACCCAAAGATCTCTCCTCGCTCCCTCTCCTACTCCTATCCTTATCTCCTCTCACCCCTCCCCCCATATCATTAACCCTTTCACCTTCTTTAACCCTTTCCCGTTCCCTGCATTCCTGCGTGTAGTGCCCAGTCCTTGTGCATTTCCAACAGCTTAGTAAAATACGTGAGTACCGTGTCACCCTGGCCGTTGTCCACCCCGTCCTAATAAATCTTTTCTCTATGAGTATCTCTGCTGCCTTAACTGGTATTTTTATTATCGCCGTCTGTTGTGCAGTTTGCTCTTTAAAGAAACGAGCAAATTCTATCGAACTCCCCTGTAGGCCCGTCCCTTCCAATTCCTGCCCGATTGCCTGTATAACTTCTTCTTTACTCACTAATGGGTCTATTCCCCTAATCCGTAACCCTTCCCTGGGCTCCAAACATCTTACTCTACCCACGTCTTTTAACTTATCTTCTATTTGTTTAGCCCACGTGTTTCCATCTTGTCCCTGCATAAATTCAATTATAATCCCCCCGGCTTTAGCCTCCCTTATTTCTTTAATGTGTAATTCCTTTGGGGAGTCTACCCTTTTTTTTAAATCCTGCAGGGTTTCCTCGTATTTTCCGGTATTATATTTGATAAAAAACGCTTTACTATTGTGTTTCCTAACTTCCTTCCTAGTATCCTTATCCTTTCTATTGCCCGTCTCCTTCTGTTCGTAGTTCCTACCCTGTCCAACCACATTACCCCCGTTCATCCCATTCACCTTCTTGACTCCCACCACCTCACTACATTTAGGTGTGGATTGGGAAATTATTGTGACCTCATCCGTTTGCGTGCCTATTGTTCTGTACCTCCCTCTTCCCCTATCTTCAATTTCCTCCTCCCCAATTCCTACACCTTCCTGTTCCGTCCTTACTTGTTTCCTCATCCTGTTAATTTCTCTTGTAATTGGGGTACAGTTGACCTCATCCGTAACCTTCTGCATATCCTTTTCGATCAAATCCCTTCTCCTATCAATACCAGTATCTGAAGTCCTACCCCAATCTCCCTTCTTACTAGTACCTCTCACCTCATTCTACTCACTAATTCCTTGATATCCGCAATATCTCTCAAAATGCCCCTCACTTTTGCATCGGAAGCAAATCTTATTCTTTAGCTTACAAGTCCAAGCCAAGTGATTCCTCGCACCGCACCTATAACATCTCCTATCGTCTACATAATCCCCAATTCTACACATTACCCATCCTATTCTTATCCTACCCATCCACACCAGAGTCCTAGCTAAATCTTCCCTAACATCTATACACGTCGTCTTGACCACCACCCTGTTACATTTACAGAATGTCACTTTTGTATCCTCCATGTTTGTTACCTTATTCACAGCCTTCAGTATCTCTTCTTCCTCCTTATCTATGTTGATCCCGACAATTACAATTTTCCTTCTCCTCCCATGTGACTTCTCATATTTGTGACCTTTCCCCTCAATCCTCTCACATACCCTATTTAAATCTTCTTTCGATTTCACATAGATCAAGATATCGTTTTTCCCTCGCGATCTCCTGATATCTGTGATCCTGCATCCATCCATATTTATCTTGCTCTTTACCTCCCTCAGTAAATCCTCATATACCTTCCCCTCGTGGCCCACTATTTTAACAAATCCAATAAATGTTTCGTGTTTGCTCCCTTCTAATACTGTTTTTCTTGTTTCATGTGCAGCCCGATCAGGAGGATCAGCCTCGTCAACCTGAGCTGGGGAATCAACCCTCGTTTGTGGAGTCTCTATCGCCCGTTTTTTACTTGGAAGCGACGGCGTTGAACTAGAGGTATCGCTATCCGAGACAATTATTATACCTTTACCCGGTTTCTTTCTCTTCGATCTAACCATATTGAAGAATTGATCCTCATCATCGCTACCTACTCCCATCATCCCTTCCTCCTCTACCTCATCTCCATCTAAATCCCCTCTCGCCAACCTATCTCCACTTTACTCCTCTACCCTGCGGAAGACAGTTTGATCCCTACCCATCCTTATTTGTCCTAAAATCTCCTCTAGTAGAGCATTGCTGAATCTCTTATTGGACCTAAGTAATGCTACTATCCCCTTCCATTTCCCCAGGCCAAATAACAATAGCTTCTACCAGATTCCCCCTATCCGTACTGCTGGTCCCTCATAGGCTGCGGGTTTGCCCGCAGTACGGGATTTGGCGGTCCCGAGGTACCCGAGCCCTAGCATACCGTAAACCTGTGGTCATGTTACACAGGAACGGGGGTCTTGCATTAACCGGCCTGGCCGGGAGGATGTAAACCTCTATAAAAAATACCCTAACCCTAAGCTATGGTGCGCGTCGATGGGGCACCTCCCAGTCTTGCACTGGGGTGTGGGCTGGTGGGAGCATCAGCCGTTAGCGACCACCTCAGGACACCTGGCGAGCTCCTGACAGTAGAAGCCTTCTCCCCCCTGGAAGGGCATCACCCGGGGAGTGACTGACGTTTGTCCCGACTCGTGGGATTCACATGGAATCATTTGTAAAACTTGGGGATTTGAAGGGAGCTGAAGAAGAGGTAGGAGAACGGTCGCTGAGTGGTTCGCGCGGACGTGGGGCCGCAGCCAAGGGCAAAAAATTTGGCTCGAGGAGTCTGAGCCCGCGTAAGCGGACTAAGCGTTACGAGGGAACGGAAGATGTGACGATGGAGGAAGGAGAGCGAGAGGAGAAAGAGCTGCGGGCGGTACGGAAAGTCAGCGAAAAGTTGCGGAGGTTTCTGTTAACGGAGGCTAACCGCGTTTCAAAAGTAGCGACAGAGTTTATTTTAAATTGTGTGAGTGAGTATGAAGGATGCATGATGGGAATGATTGGAAGGAATGAGAGGTTGATTGGAAGATTAGAGGAGAGTAGGAAGATGTTGGAAGAGCGTGTGCGTGTGTCTGGGCCGGTTAGCTACGCGAGTGTGGCTGGTATGAGTGCAACGGGTATGAGTGGAACTGGCATGGATGAACGTTTGAAGAGTGTAAGTGTGAGTGAAAAGCCGAAGGTGCGAACGTTTGTTGTTGTTGTAAAATCCAAGGATGAGAGTGTGAAAATGACGAGCGATCAGGTTAAGGAGAAAGTGATGTGTAATCTGAGTAGTGGCTTGAATGTGCGAGTGAAAGCGGTGAGAAAGACAAGAAGTGGAGGATTAGTGATCGAAGCGGCAAGTGCGAGGGAAATGGAGATGCTGAAACAGCACAAGAAGTTTGAGGAACTAGGTCTCAAGGTGGAAACACCTAAAAGAGTGGGTCCAAAGATGATTGTGTTTGACGTTGCGAATGAGATGATTAATGATGAATTAATGAATGAGTTGTATGTGAAGAATTTGAAGTCTGCTGGTATAACTGAAATGGAGTTTAAGGATAGAGTGAGAATTGTGAGTAGAGTGAATAAAAAAGGTGCGGATGTGGGTAATGTAATTCTCGAGGTGTCGAAGAGAATGCGTGATGTACTGATGAGTGAGGAACGAGTGTATGTGAAATGAAGAGCGTGTAAAGTAAGAGACTTTGTGAATGTTATGCGTTGTTATAAATGTTTTACCTTCGGGCACATGATGTGTGAATGTGGTGTGAAAGAGAGACTGTGTGAAAAGTGTGGTGAAAGTGGGCATTTAAGAGATAAGTGTAAGAGTGTGTGCGTGTGTAGAAATTGTAAGGTAAAAGGCCGAGTGGCTGACGATTCGGTTCTGTCGTGTGAATGTCCAGAGTATGTGAGAATGTTAGAGCGTGAAAAGGGCAGAATAAGTGATGACTGATGCGTGCGTGAGAATATTGCAGTGTAATTGTCAGAAGTTGTATAGTGCGTTGTGCGATTTGAGTAATGTTATGAATGAGAAGGATGTGAGTGTGGTTTTACTGCAAGAAGTGTATGTGTCACATGGGAGTGTGAGAGGATTACCGAGTGAATGGCAAGTGTATGTGTGTGCGGATGACCCTGCTAAAGCCGCAGTGGTTGTTCGGGATGTGAATGTGGCAGTGATGTGTGTGCGTGAATATACCAATGAGTATGGTGTGTGTGGATGGTTGAAAGGGGACTTCGGCGAGCTGTATGTTTTGTCTATGTACTGCAGGTGGGGTTCGGATATTGAGCCCTACCTGGCGTATATGGAGAGTGTGAGAGAGTATGTGAGAGGGAAGCGTGTGTTATTCGGGATGGATGCGAATGCGACCTCGCCCTTGTGGTACAGCAAGGGCGGTGGTCGCAGTAGAGTGAATGAGATGCGTGGAAGAATTTTGGAAGAATGGGTAATAGCGAATGGAATGACTGTGCTGAATGAGCCGAGTGAGTATTATACTTTCTCGGATGTGGCAGGGCAGAGTGACATTGATGTCACTCTGATGAATGACTCGTTAGCCAGGTGCCGTCTTGAATGGGAAGTGAAGAATGACTGGGGAATAAGTGATCATAACGTGATTTTGATCAAGTTGATGTATGATGAGAGTGAGGAGAATGCCTTGGATGTGTAAAAGGGAAGGATATGCAAGGACGTGGACTGGGAAGAATATAAGAATGATCTGATCGAATTTGCGCGGATGTATGGACAGGATGTAAGTAATGAAACAAATGTGCATAGAATGCTTGAAATTTTGATGAAATGGATCCAAGGTTCGAACAACAAAATAATGAAACGGAGAATGAGAGTGAATGATAGAAAGATAGTGTGGTGGACGGATGAGTTGAAGAGAATGAAAGAAAATGTGCGTAAGAGTAGAAAATTATGGCAGAGAGCGAAGAGAAGACGTAGCGAGGATGTTGATGCGCGACTGATTATGTATAAAAGGCTGATGAGAGAGTATAAGCGTGAGCTGCGTCGAGTGAAGCAAGTGTGTTGGCGGAGATTTGTGAGCGTGTCGTCGGACCTGGATCCATGGGGTCCTGTGTACAGGATATGTAGAGGTAAGAATGCGAGGGAGAGAATGAGTTCATCGAATGTTGATGGTGTGAATTATTCCACATGGAGAGAATGTGCACAAGTGCTGTTGGAGTGTTTCTTCCCAGTCTCGAGTATTTCGGAGAGAGTAACTGGTGTGGAAGAGAGTGTGAATGAGATGGAAGAGTTTGATTGGGATGAAGTAAATGAGGCCGTGATGGCAGCGAAGCTGGGCAAGGCACCTGGTTTGGATGTAATAACTGTGAAGATGTTCCGAATGATTTGGTATGCAATTCCGGGAAGTTTGATGAGACTGTATAATGCGTGTCTGAAGATTGGATGTTTCCCGAGTGAGTGGAAAAAAGCGTGTGTGGTAGTTCTGCTGAAGTCTCCTGAAAAGCCGCGAACGGACCCTGCGTCGTATAGGCCGATTAGCCTGCTGTCGGTGCTTGGAAAGACTTTAGAGCGAATGATGGTTAAGAGGCATGAACGGAGAGTGAGTGATAATATGGATGATGCGCAGCATGGCTTTCGCAGGGGACGTTCGACGGAGAGTGCTTGGTTAAGAGTGAGAGAGTATGTGCGAGAGAGTGGAAAGAAGTATGTGTTGGGTATATTTGTGGACTTTAAAGGAGCGTTCGATAACTTGGAATGGAAGGGTGTGATTGATTGGTTGAATGAGACAGGATGCGCGGAGATGCCACTCTGGAGGAGTTATTTCCAGGGGCGTGCAGCGTGTATGTGTGGTGTGAATGAAGTTGCGTGGAGGGATGTAGTGCGTGGACGTCCGCAGGGGTTCGTCTCTGGTCCTTTCCTTTGGATTGGACGGATGGATGGGCTCCTGCTGCATTTGAGAGAACGTGGATGCAAGTGTGTGGCCTTCGCGGATGATTTGTATTTGATGGTTGAAGGACAGAGCCGAATGGAAATTGAGCGAATAGGAACTGAATGGATGGCAATAGTATGTGAATGGGGTGCGTAAGTAGGTGTTAGTGTGTCTGAGAGTAAGACTGTGACAATGTTGATGAAAGGTAGTATGGCTGAGAGTAGACGACCGATTGTGCGTATGAATGGAAAGTCTCTAAAGTATGGTGAAAAAGTGAAGTATTTGGGAATATGGGTGAGTGAAAGAATGAATTTTAAAGTACACCTCGAGTATCTGTGAGTGAAAGTGACGAATGTTGTGGGTGCAATGAGAAGAGTGATGAAGAGATGGGGTATGAGAAGGAAGGCTGTGAGAATAGTTTATAAAGGATTGTTTGTTGCGTGTGTTATGTATGGTGCGAGTGTGTGGTATGATGTGATGCAGTATAAGTATTCCAGAGAATTGATGAATAGGTGTCAGCGTGTAGTGTTGTATTGGGACTTAGAGTGTGTGAGAAGAGGTATGTGTAGTAAGATTAAGAATGGTGTGAGTCTGTGTGTGAATGAGATAGTCGCTTTGAATGAGTTGGATGGACGGACTGTGGATGAGTGTTTGGAAATCGTGGATGAAAGAGTGTATGACTGTTGGCAGAGTAGATGGGACCAGAGCGAGAAAGGACGTGTGACGTATGAGTATATCAGGAATGTTAGGTTTGCTGAAAGTTGTGTGAATTTTGAGCCGAGTGTGTATGCGTGTTTCTTGATGACTGGGCATGGCAGGATGAATGCGTATTTGTATGAATGTAATCGGAGCGAAACTGAGCGATGTATGTGTGGTGCTGTGTGTGAGGATTGGAAACATGTGTTGGCTGAATGCAGTATGCATTATGATCTCCGAGATCTGAATGAATGTGGTGTGACAAGGAGAGAGGATGGTAGTATGGATGTGAGTAGTGTGCTGGAAAGCAAGGCGAAGTATGAACGTTTCTGTGTGTATGCGAGAAGTGTGTTTATGAGGAGAAGGAGTGTGAATGCGTAATTGTCTGTATGGGTGTATGAGGGTGACGCAGGGTGGCCGCGAGAAGGTTAAAGACCTTATGGTCGATTCCTGCTTGTGGCCTTGGAGGGTGGCGTCTCCACGTACCCGAAGCGCCGGCTGACCATTGCCGGGGGTTACCGGACCCCCAAAATGGAAGCGGCTCGGATCGCGCAGATCCCACCAGTATCTTGACTGGTACCGCGTGGACCGAGGCGCCCACAGGGGCAACCCTGGCTCGGTCGTGGGTAGGACCATCGCGGGGGCAGTGGTTAGGCCGTATGCTGGCCAGAGGACCTGCTAGTCGGGCCTTCGGCGGGTGAGCTGCGTCTCAACAGTTCGGGAACCAGCCTGACATAGCTGGTAGAGTGTTGGAAAGTCACTCGGCCCCACCAGAGGTCTGGTATCAGGACCCGTAAGAGCCTGTTGCTGTTCTGGTAGTACCTGCTTCGGCTGGAACGCGCAAATTGGGCGTATCCCAATTCCGCGCCCATAGGGGCCGTGTAGTAGACCTGTGATGGCGGGAACTGCACGTTAAATCACAAACGACATTCTATCCGTACTGCTGATTGCACTAGAGATTTTCATGATGACCTCTTTATGATTCTCGTTTGCTTGGCTTCTCATTTCCCTCCGCAAATTGCCACTGCCGTTATAAATTACGGCGATATCCTCACCGTACTTAACTAAGTCAATCGCAATCATCATTTCCTGGGCCCTCCGTACTTCCCTATCCTGCATCCCATATGTCCTGCCTGTTCCAGTATCTCTCCCCTCTGCTCCTTCCATCTCTTCCACATTCAAATCCTCCCTACCCACCTGTCCAATCTCATCAGACCCCTGTATATTACCCTCTGTCATCCCTATCCTATCCGTAATGTTAGTCGTATTACCTGTTTGTACGTTCGCCGTGTCGTCGTTGTCAATTTCCCTGTCCACTATGTTTGTTTTTGTTGAAATAGAATTATTCGTGTATGCCATATGAATCCCATGAGTAGGACGGAAAAGCGGTCCATCGTGGCAGAGGCGCCATGCGACGGCAAGTCTAATACAACCGGGGGGCGGCCGGTCCCCGGCGGTCGGCATACTAGGGACTGTTGCACCCACCAGCCACGCAATCTCGCAAGGATCACCAGGACCCAAGGAGAGTATGCGCCCTCAATACCGCAGCCAGAGCTTGGGACTAGGGAATTTTTTATAGAGATTTTCATCGTCACGGCCCGACGAATAAAGGTAAGACCCCCGTTCCTGCGAAACATGACCACAGGTTTACGGTATGCTTCGAGCTCAGGTACCCTGGGGTTGCTAAGTGCCATACTACAGGTGTTTTCAGGCAACCTGCATCCCTTGGGGCGCCGTTCACTCAACCGGCAGTCAACCAAGGTCAACTACAAGTAAGTATAGAACTCCTCCATCCCAGCGACCACCACGAGGAGGTGAGAGATCCGACTTTCGTCCACTGGCACCATTCGGCCACCAACCTTTTTTTTTTAACGTTGTAACGAGGCATTTTTTTTTTTGGCCTCGTTACGAGCACCCACTAGCCCCGCCGGCCTCCCTCCTCCGCCCAGGCGACGTCCTCGCCGCCGGAGCGAATGGAGGGATGTGTGGTCTTGTCTTTTTTTTTTATTTTATTATCACGCGTCCCCCCCCCCCCCCCCCCCATTCGAACCCCCTTGCAGTGGCCGCTGGCCGAAGAGGAGCTGCGCCCCGGCCGCGAGGAGCCTCCACCCGAGAGATGGAGGCGCGGGATGGGCCCACCAAGGAGCAGCCAGCCGCCCGCTGACCGGTCGCCGCGCCACCCCGTCAGCTTCCGCGGGGGCGACCGGCAGGTAAAGAACAGGGGATGCCAGGCCTGGGAACCAGCCACCCCAGCCACCACCCGAAGGGGGTCCCAGGACCTGGCCACAAAGGAAACGCGGTGGCCCATCTCCAAACCGAAGTCCTCGGGGAGAGGGGGCATCCCGCGCACCGGGGGAGAAGGGAAGGAGCCAGCGGCCTAAGGAGAAGAAGCAAGCGAACCGCGGAGCGAAAAACACGTCGCGAGCGCCCCGTGTACCACGACATTAGCGTTTTCAGATTTTCTTTTTTCTTTCTTCCCCCCCTGTTTTAGTTGTTTCCCCCCTATATTTTCTCTTTTTTTTTTGTTTTTGTCTTCTTTTTTTTTTTCTTTCGCGTGTATCTGTGGTGTGTTGTGTGTGTGTGGGTGGACGAAGTTAAGGCGACGACCACCTACCGTGCCGAACAAAAAGGTAAGAGATTTTTCTTGCCTTTGCGCGATTTGCGCCCCTTTTTTTTGTGCGTGTGTGTTTTCGTGAGTTTGTGCGGGTGGTACCTGACCGTAGGACCACCCCCCCGGCGACGAGGACCCGAGAGGCCGCGTTCCGTTATTTTTCTTTTCGTAGATCTTCGCGCCTCCGTGTGTTACGCGTCGGTACCGCGCCAAATACATTTTTTTTTCTTTTTATATTTTGAGTTTAGGACCAGCGTCCCCCTTTTGTCCACACCACCGAGAGGGTGTGCTCCCGTGCGCGCGTCCGCGTTAGTTTTACTGTTGCGCTTCTTTTCTTTTCTTTTTTTTTGTACCGTGAGCCCCCGCGCCGCGAAACCCCCTTCGCGTTTGGCGAGTGCGGACCTTCTTCCCGGCCGCAATTTGTACCGCGAGGGGCTCTTTTCAATTTGTGTTAGGTTGGCCCACTTTGGCCTCGATTAAAGTTTACTCTTCTATACTACTCGCGGGTCGTCTAATTAATTTCTTGACCCCCTCTGATTTCCGCTTTCGCCTGAGCAGCCGGAAGGGCGAATACCCCGGACGAGTGTTTTTGCACTGGCGCCCGGAAATAAAATCGTCCGTGGTTGTGTACGTGGGTAACAGGAGGGCCACTTTCCCTGGTCGCCCTCCCCCGAAGGGAATTTATTCTTCGTCCCCCGGACCAGTACGTCACAACGTGGGGAAAATCTTCGAAAAGATACCCCGCGCCCCGTGGAAACGGCGCGGGGTTATGTGGGATTTGTACCCACTAAAAACCCCACGGCGACCTTCTCTTTATTGGGGCGTTCCGGGAACTTTTCGGCAGTACTAACCGGAACGCCTATTTGCACCTTGGTGCTCTTCTCCGGAGGTCAGATGTACCCCCCATTACCGTGCTCTCTTTTATGACCAGTTCCGGGTGGTCATGCCCAGAGCCGGCCTCACCACGGGCAGCGTACAATGACACCTGAGTCCCCAAACCCAGGCGTCTGCTGCCCCGATAGATCTGCAGAAAGGCAGACCCGTTCTTTCTCTCTCGCACGAATGGGAGAGTTATACTGTGCTTTTACAAGCGCAGTAGCGCAATTCTCATAAGGGGGCGTTCTAGCCACGGCGGCCACGGGAAGTACCCCGTGCCGCCGTATGCCTCCTTCGACTCCCGCGGGCGGGACCGCGACCACGACGCTCACGGTCCCGCTCCGCCGTCTCCTTTTATGACACAACAGCCTCGCAAAAGAAGGCGAAAGCTATCCATGACCGCTCGCTGGCAAGGATTTCGCGAACGACCGTTGCCAGCGAGAGGTCCCAACCCACGTAGCACCTAAGTAGCACCACCTAGGAAATGCGGGACAAACCTCTGGGGTATGCTGACCTTTATCATGCCCAGCCCCACAATGGTGACAGCATGGTGTCTCCTCTTTGCCAATCGGCCACAGGTATGCACCGAAACAACCGTGTCCGGTTTGATCAATTAGTGAGTGTAAACCGTCGAGCCTGACGTTGTAGCGCTTCCACTTCGGACTCCAGCCAGGCTATCCCGCCATGACGGAGTTTATGGAGATGCCAGTGTACTCTGGCGTCCCCCTCCGCCATGTAATGGAATGGGATAAACCTAGATAGAGTCATCGCCGCCGCATACGAGACCGTGCGGTACCCCCTGAAGGTTGTGATGGCCAGCCGACGCTGAACTCGACCAAGCAATTTCTTGCTGGACAGGCTGGCCCGACACCCGCATACAGGCGGCGTACTCTATCATCAGGACCCCCAGGTTTGGCAGGAGGCGGCCTAATGCCGCCGCTGCTCTCTCCAAACGGAGGGCCAAGAGCTCGAAGTGACGCTCAAACCGCCACTGGCTGTCCAGGCGGAGACCGAGGTATTTCATCTCGTCTCCCACCTGGAGATACTCATCACCCAACCGGATGAACCACTGGGAGGATTTCTCTCCACCTGGCGGGCAAAACCACATGGCTTCTGTTTTGTCCGCCGCCACCTCCAAACCCAGTCGCCGGATTGCAGAGGCGACTGCTGCCACTGCAACCTCCGCGTGGCGGATGGTTTCAATCCAAGACCGCCCGGTGGCGACCACATGCGAGTCATCGGCATAGTGCGTAAGGTCTGCACCGGGTGGGAGGGGAACCTGCAGTGCCGCGTCGTACCCCAAATTCCATAGAAATGGACCTAAAACTGCTCCCTGGGGTACGCCGCGGTTTACCGATCTCCGGTGTATCTCCCCTTCCCGGTCAGGGAATACAACCCACCTGTTCCGCAGGTAGTCACCGATAACTGCCCTTAGATAGAGAGGCATCTTGTAATAGACGAGGGCCTCCCTAATTCTCTCCCAGGGTAGGATGTTGAAGGCATTCTTGATGTCAATCGAGACACCAAGAGCCACCCCACCCTGGGAGGTGACCGACTCCACGAGGGAACGCACGCGGTATAACGCGTCTATCGTACTGCGACCCTCGCGGAAGCCACATTAGCAGTCGGCCAAATCGGGACTACCGCTGGACAAGTGCCTGGAGAGGCGGGCAGCAAGAATTCTCTCGAATAACTTGCCCACCTCATGGAGGAGCACTATTGATGCAGAAATTGATGTGCGGTAGAGGGAAACCGCCCTTCGGGGCCACGCCCTCGACGATGACCCGTTAACGTTGCTTGAGGTTCATTCTCGATATCACAGGTACTAAGGGTGGCATTGAAAGCCCTGCCGGGATGTGGACCGGCGCTATGCCAAATTGGAATGGACTCTTAGGGGCAGTGACCTTCGGGGTCTAGAATGGGGTGTTGTAGTGTATACCCGACCGGGTGCGGAAACACGTTCGTGACCTGCTTCGGTGGGCTAGACACAGATTAAACTATTGACCGGAACGAGGAGGGAGAGTCAGCAGGCTTTCCCTCTTTTTGGATTAAAATCATCCTTCCCACCTTCCATTGGGACGGAAATCTGCCGACTGCAGACAGCTGTTAAACAGCCGCTGCAGCCGAGGTCCGAGGACGCGCAAGGCTTTCACCCAGATGTGGCCGGGGATGCCGTCGGGACCCGGAGCTGTATTCCGGGCCGCCATGCGAGTAATCCCCGCCATGTGTTCCTCCTCTGTGACCCCCATATCGTCGGACCAAATGATTGGATCCGACGTGGCGGGAGGTGGTGGCTCGTCGTCCCTGGGAAACAGGGTATCCACCACCCCCGCCAGAAATTGGGGGTCCAAACTCTCCGTCAGCGGGGGCGCCTATGGTCGAAGCTTGCCCAAGACCATTTTGTATGGACGCCCCCTCGCATCCTTCTACAAGGAGAGGAGGAACTCATCATACGACTGGGATTTGGCCTCCCTGATGGTCGCCTTAAGGGACGTCGCAAGCGTGCGGTACGTCCCATAAAGGATTTATTCACCGAAATTATTCACCAAAACTGGCGCCGGGCGTGATAGCACTCACGGCGCATTTGCGCAATTTCGCCCGCCCACCAGTATGCAGCCCGCCGGTGGAAGACGCCAGCCCGGGGCATAGATGCGTCACAGATCATAGTTGACGCACCCCGGAACCAGTTGGCCTCCGCATCTACATCGACAGCAGGCCCAGCCGGAACTTCCGACCAGGCCGCGGCGAGGATTTAGACGCTTTAGCGCCCATCTCCGCGGTGGTGCGGCTCTGGGGCGGCGACAGGTGGCGGAGTAATCCATACGGATATAGAGGTGGTCACTTAGTGTTTCTACCTCTTCCGTCACCTTCCAACCGGACACGCGCTACGCCACAGGGGGTGTCGCCCATGAAAGGCCGACGATGGACTCCCCCTGCGGATACACGCACGTGCTCACGGTACCCCCGTTTAAAAAATGGATACCGTTCGCCGCCGCCCAATCGAGCACCGCCTCTCCCCTTGCATCGGTGCTGGGAGACCCTCAGACATGTGCCTTGGAGTTAAAGTCTCCTTCCACCAGGAGCGGACGGGGAAGGCAGCGCGTAATGCACGCTGACACCCCGTCCAAAAACTCCTCAAGCCCTGCGAGGGTCCAACTGGGCGGTGCATAAATGCCCATCACCACGGTTCCGTCCCAATTCACTGCCACGAATCCTCGACCGCGAGAGATCAATTCGCAAACCGAGGATCCGGCAATGTGGTCCACGCGATTTCCACGGAGCCCGTTTCGTCCCCAAACCAAAACTTTATAGTCCCCAAGCCAAACCTACCTGCCACTCGGCCAGGGTATGGACAAACAGGGCCTGCGCCCTGGCCGAGTGGTTCTGGTTGGCCTGAAGGATACAACCCTTATGCGCCATTATTGCTCGACGTCCATTGCCCCCTCCGAGGCTTCTCCGCTCTTCCCGCAATCAGCAGGCTTGTCTGCGGCTGCCGAGGGCGCAGAATCTTTACCAGCCACTTCGACCGCTGCAGTCTGTGCTGCAGCGTCCAGCTCCTTGCGGAGTCGCTTGCCTCTACGCCGGAAAAACTGGACGCACGACTTGGCACCCAATCTATGACCGGCCAGTCTCCCTAAGTCGGAACAAAGCGGACACCGAGGTGCTGCCGAACATTGTCCCGCACGGTGACCGGTCTCACCGCACTTACAACAGCGGTCAGACCGGTCCACGTGACCAGTGCACCGCTGCCTCACGTGACCAGCTTCAAGGCAGTGGTAGCACTGAAGCGGTCGTGTCGGCAGGGCCACAACTCTAGCCGACAACCATCCTACCCGAATCCTACGAGCAGCCACGATTTTATTCATGGCTGCAGGAGGACAGCGAACTCACACTGTACCGCTTCCAGAAGGAGGAGTTCGTACTTCACCGGCACGAGCATCCTCCTCGCTACAGCCGCTAGCGGAAGTGACAACCTCAGCAACCTCTTTGGAGGTCACTGACGCGTCCAGACCAATGATGCGGCGTTCGCCGCACTTCATTGGCCGGGTAGCACGAACCTCCGCGTTCTGAAAGATGACTTTTGGGCGACCAGCCAAGTCATCAGCCTTGGCCGAGCCGCCCGCTCCCGATGCCTCTAGTATCATTCCTCCCGTAACTGCCGGTCTATAAAGGAGGACATCAATGCCAACTTCAGACAGATAAATTTTCTGTTTGGCCTCGTGCATCACAACCACATAGGACCTAGAAGCGCCCGGTGGCATTGTGATTGTCATTGCAGCGGTCCTAGGTGGCCTGGGAGGACTCTTTGCAGTTTTCGTCACAACTTGTTGTTTTGGAGCAAAAAGTGGAGGCGCTGCCTTTGCAAGCGCAGACCGACGCTGCGGTGCAGTAACAGGGCAGCGGCCTGACGTGCCATCCGTTTAGCCTTTCTTCCAACCACCTGCGACCACATTTCAGTGGACGGCGCAGGTGAAGGTGGAGGCGGAGCAAGAGGAGGAGGAGGTCGTGTCTTACGTCCCTCCACTGAACAGACGGTGCCTGCGACGCAGCAGCCGCCAGCTTGGCTGTAGCTGCTACTCCCGCATCTTCCTTCCGTTTGGCTTTCTTAGCCACTTGGGGATCACACTCCAGTGGCTGCCTTGTCTTCCTCTTATCAGCCTGCAGAGGAGGACTGAGTGCGCCTGGCGGCAATAATTTCTTTCTCAGTGTCAGTACCTTCCTCTCGACTATTTGGTCCACCGCACTCAGGATGCGATCAATGTCGCTATCCTTCAGTGACGGTGGAGTGGCCGCACGAGCTGGTGTCGCAGCCGCTAATTCCCACGGCGGTGCCACCATTACTGGGTCTGCTGACCCCTCAGTAGGAGGCGGACATTCGTCAGCGATGTCTCCAATCTCACCAACTTCCGCAACAGCGGGCGCAACTGGGCGCGAGAGGCGTCCGCTTGCGATCGAGTCGCAACTCTACAACGCGATTGGAGAGACTCCATCTCGCGTTGGATGACCTCTATTTGACGTCTCATCGTGTCACATTCCAAATAACGTGCCCGTAACTTTTGTTGGAGCGGTATATTTTCTCGCTCCAACTGCGGGGCATCCACAGACAAATGTGCCTTTCAAATTCTTGGAATTTGAGGCAACCCACGATTTCGGCATCCGAACGGCCATCCATCCTTCTGACGAGATCGTCCATTTCGTCAAGTGGAAGCGTACTGCGGCATGGAGGACGCGGATCCACATCAGGATCGAAAACATCGCTCTCAGCTTTCGATTCTGACTCCTTGCGGTGGATTTCAGGTAGTTTCTTTTTGTGGTCCGCGCTACTCTTATATTCCCCAGGTGTTTGGGGCTTTGAACGTTTCCGCGACGTCATGCGGCCCAATGACGCCACTGAACAGAGAGAAAGATCTGCTTCGTCTCCGCTGTCCGCTCGCACGGATTCGGCGGTAGGTGAGTGGTTCCCAGCTCTTCGGCGACGAGATCGACTTCTGTCGACCCTCGACAGGCGTACTGTCGGGAAATCAGCCTCCCTTCCTCGGGAAGGAGGAGGTGAATGGCAAGGGGGGGGGGGAGACTGGCGCCTTCTCCCCCCTTCTTTCCTTGTGCAGGTCCACTTGATGTGGAAATATCGGGATCATCCTCCACAACGCTGCGGCGAGCTACCTCATCCCCCGAAGATGGACCTGGGGAGGTAGCCATCCTCTCTGTGGCATATAATTTTGCCATCCCCCTGGTAAGCCTGGCAGTGTCAGAGGTCGTGGAATCCATGGATCCCCTACTCCTGGCCTGCGCCGCGCTATGTGTACCTGGAGCTGTGTCGATGTTTTGCACGCTCTCACAGCTACCCCGCGCCTCCTCATAGCGAAGCGACTGCACCTGAGGGCGAGCCGCTGCCTCCTCCTCCTTACACGTCATTTTGGTTTTATTTATATTGTAATACTCTATATCGGTCTCACGAGTAGGTCGGAAAGGATGTCCACCCGGGCAGAGCCGCCTTACCCGGGTAAGCCTAAGTACTCCGGGGGGGGGGGGGGGGGGGGGGGGGGGGCAGGTACCCCGAGGGACCGTTTGAGACTGCGCCTGTTTAACGTACAGGCAGGCATGCACCCATCGGCACGGTTGTCCTCCACACCTTGGGTTTGGACGTCCTCCAACCTTTTTTCCTTTTTTAACGAAGGGAAATCTTCGGAAGACCCCCCATTCCCGGGGGGGGGGGGGGGGGGGGGGAAGGAGTGTGAGATTCTTACTCACTAAAATCCCTCCATGGTACCCACCCTATACGGTAATGCGAGTGGAAGGACCCGGGGTATTGCGCCACTACTCGCCAACCGCTACGTGCGTTGCCCATCGGGAGGGGGAGGAGACACCCCCCACTTCAAGAATAATACCAACCCCTAAATTTCGAGCCGACCAGTTCGTGAATTTCGAGTCCGTGACACCTGCGGCCATGACAGTTCACCGACAACAGGGCTCCGGTGCCCTGCACACGTGACCGCCAAATTGCCCGCGTCGGACGACGGCAGTCAGCACCAGGGAGGACGATGCCACTCCACCTCTCCACTCCCTCACTTAAAATCTCATACACACGCACACTCATACCACATAGACACAAACACTCAATCACCCCCATTTCTACAAATGCGGCCCACTGGCCGCGGGCGACGCAGGGAAGCCGCGCCGCCCCACTATCCTCAGGAGGGAGACCAGGAAACCGGGTCCGGATTCCCCGGCCGACGTCGCCTCCTCCCTACTCCCCCGCGCCGCTCACGCTCACGCTCTGCCGTCTCCTCCGAGACGACAGCATTCCATTCACACTCACTACTCAGCATTCGCTCCACAAGCGCATTCACACTCAGGTCTAAACCTACCTCACACTCTAAATAGTGGCATGGCCAGGCCCACGTCGGACACTCGGAAACCGTGTGCTCGACGGTGTCCGGTCCTACACCGCAGGGATAACACCTCGGTGATTCCTCCTTACCGATCTGGCACAGGTACTGGGCAAAACACCCATGCCCAGTCAGCACCTGTGCGACTCGGAACGAAAGCTGCCCGTGTCCGCGATCCATCTACTGCTCCAGCCGTAGCAGGATCGCACCGACCGAGCGCTTCTCACCGGCTCCGCTGGCGATCAGCTCCCGACGCCAGCGGGAGACAGCAACGCGGCGAGCCTGGAGCTGGACCTCTTCGACGCTGGGTCCTGACAGGCCACCCTCGTTATCCCGGACCCGACGGAGGGCGCTTCGGTGACGATACACCTCTACCTCGACCTCCGCCTGGTATTTCCCGGGAATTACGCCTGCCAGGACCATTGCCGACGCCCAGGAGATCGTGCGGTACCACATCACCACTCTGATGGCCAGCCTCCTCTCCACGCGACGCAGAATCCTCTGCGCGTGGCTGCTAGCCGCCAGATCGGCTGCTCAAACTGGGGCGCCGTATACGGCCATACTCCGCACGACCCCCATGTAGAGTCAGCGCACCTTCTCGCTCGGACCCCGCAGGTTGGGTAATAGACGCACCAACGCGTCCGCCGTACGCACCACCCTGGGGGCCAACGCGTCGAAATGGCCATCGAAATTCCAGTGGCTGTCCAGCCGGAGCCCGAGATACTGCATCTCGGCCCCGCCTACCCGGATGGAAGCTCCGGCAGGAGGCACACGGGTCCCCACGTGCGTGGCAGAAGGCCATCACCTCCGTTTTGTGGGGTGCCACCTCCAGGATAGTTGCCAGGATATGCGTGTCGTCGGCAAAACATGTTACGAAAACTCCCGGTGGTAAGGGGGCGCACAGGGCGGGTCGTACCCAACGAGCCACAGGAAGGGCCCGAGTGCCCATCCCTGGGGTACGCCCCTCCGTACTTCCCACATTCTTTCCGCGGCCGACCGATCGACGCAATGAACCGACCTACTCTGGAGATAGTACCCGATTATGTGGGATAGATGAGGATACACAAAAAGTTGAAATTATAAGACTGTTTATAGATATAGGGTCTACCCAGACGGCTTTGATCAAGCTACCCACAATAGACGATGATAAAATGATAGGGAAGGGTTTTATTAAGTTAGGTTGGTCTCAAAGAAGAATTCTTAGGTACTCGAAATTATTATTGAAATGATGGGGCTGTAACGGCTTTGGACATAAAACAGATGAGTGTAGAAGAAAGGGGATAAACAAGATGGATAATGGGAAAGATAGGGTCGGAAGGGAAGAAGGAAAAGGGAGTAAGGAACATGTGACACAATGGAAGAGGAAGAATAAGGACTTACAATTAGGGATAAATGAAATAAGAATGCACGCTAAAAGCATGCTTATGGATATTAACAATGTGATAAGGGATGTGGAGAGAGGAGCTATGGAGGAAGATAAGTACGTATAGATCATATAAATTATGTATAAACTATATCTAATTGTATATACAAGTGTACTGTATTATTGTTTTTGTTTTTATTTATTTATTTATTTGTGTGTATATATATTTACATATTTAGTAATTGTATATCATTACAGTATTATAGTTAGCTATTTATATAGTAACAATGGATAAGTTAAACAAGAATACGGTCAGAGGTGATAATATAAGCGTAATACAACTAAACATAAACAATTCCAGACAGGCATATGGTTTGTTATGTAATATAAGTAGGACGGATGAAATAGACATAGGCCTGCTCTCTGAACCCCAAAAAACATAGGCAACGCTATCGGATTGTGGAGTCGCGATTTTAAAACGGTGATAATAATAAACAAAACTCAATTAAAGGCCCAGGTCATCATAAGTGGGAGAGGATATGTGATTGCGGAGATTGAGGGGATAATCTATATTAGCGTATATTTTTCACCAAATAAAAAAACAGAAGAGTTTAGTAACTTTTGGGAGACAATAAACGAATGGGTATATAAGTTAAGGAATTTGAAGAAAAAGCATATAATGATCTGCGGGGACTTAAATGCACATGTGTAACGATTCTGGAGCTATGCACAGAAATCTACAGCGCTCTTGAGGCAAAGAGCGGTATTTACCTACTGAACGACTCGAATCTATAATAACTAAATCCAAAGAATGTGGGATTCGTGTGGTGTGCGGTTAAGGAGTGAAATCCACAGGTCAATACCTTTCAAAATGCAGGTTTATTCAGTAAAATAATGATGAGAATGATTAACAAATAACAATTATAACAAAATAGGAAAAGTATATGTAATATAACTAATATAATGAACGACTAGATCAAAGAACTAAAGAAATATTGTCGTATAAAGAACAGAACTCTATAAATTAAATAATACGCGATTTGTAAGTATATGATGAATTTAACGCAATTTCTAGTTATCAATCTCAAAGTCCTATGTTTTGATTTATCGTCAAGGCTAACTCGACTACGCTTTTACAATATCAATAAGACTTGAAATTATAAGTATTTATGATTCGTACTCTTTCTGTTTTAACGCAGTTACAAAATCTAACAAAATTGATACGTTTCTAGCTCTGCGATGAATCCTACCTAAGTCTGATTCTTTCTCGAGGCTAATTACGCTTTTGCAAAGTTAACAATATTAATACTTCCGAAGTCTAGCGGTTTGCGGAATCCTGCCTAAGTGTGATTCTCTATCAAGCTTGACACGATTCGCTTTTACAATATTAATAGATTAATACTTCAAATCGATTTCTCTAACGCGGTGTAGTCGACTACGACAGTGGCAGAACAATATTTCTTTTATAGATTCAAATCCTAAGCTTCGCTCGATTCAAGATTCTAACTTTATGTAAAAATATGTGATTCGTCGGAACAGTTACTCTTTTTAATTTGACTCGACAACTAATTGTCCATGACCCTTTTAGCCAGAGCGCACATTGACACCCAAGACCAGATCGCTTAATTGGGGAGCCTGTTGTTCACTGGCTACTAGAACGACCCAACGACCCAGAATCAGATGAACAGCATACGTCCGACAGGGTAGCAAATTAATATGACCCTAATTATAAAATCGTAATTACTTGACTGCCACCCAAAAGATACGGGTTTCAGACACCAAGCTGCTCAATAGGGAGCCTGCTATTAGCTGGCTACGGAACCACCCAGAGCTAACTCCGAGAGTCTGATGGCGCGTATAGTAACTCGACAAAAATGACAATATATGAGTAGCTGAGAGCTCTCGTTCTGATGTCTTAACCTTTCTTGGCGCTGAGTATAGCACTCTCCTGACGGAGTTTCAGATACAAGACCGCTTGAATGGGGAGCCTGCTGTTCGCTAGCTACTAGAACGACCCAGCGATCAGGTATCCAAATGGCGTATACCCGCACTTCCAATCAAGAATTAAGAATCTTTTCGGCTCTGACCAGCGAAAACTGTTCCGGATTATATTTATCTACGACGTGTAACTAGCTCGACTTTGAAAATTGTTCTGCACCCTAAGCGGGTTTCGTTCGGCCTTTTATACTCGAAGACCTTTCACTTTTCAAGGTTCTGGAAAACTACCCTCGTGTTCGACGTGTATAATTTTGCGTACAGGTTTATATACAATTTTTATATATTTCTTAATTAAACGTTAATTAATGAATTAAATGATTTTCTAATATCGTCAATACTGTTCTCTGGATAGTAGTTAATGTTTTAAATACGCAAATAATAATTAAATAGTGTATTAAGCGAGAAACGTATTCGCTGTCTTTTTCGCACGCATTTCTATAAGGATATGAACTATATGTTGAAGCATACGAAGCTTCGGAATATTCCGTAGATTAATATTACAAATTATTATTTATCTGAATTAACAAAATAATATCCGACTTCGAGTATCGATGATTAAACTTAATATAACATTGGCCAACTATATGTATTAATGGATTTGACGAATTAATAGTTCTAATGACAAATAATAATGTTAATAGAAATTATATACTCTGTCTCTCTCTTTAAAGATTGCTTGCTAAATTCCAAGAAATCCTGGCTAGCTTCGTGTCACGTAGGCACGTAGGCATTTCGGAGTATTGCGTATGAAACATTTACAATATATATTATTTATTTAAATAAACTAATATTTGATTTTGATTATTAATGATTCAACTTTAACATATTATTAAATTAGCTTTTCTATATATTGACTCAACAAATAATTATTAATAACTTTTATTTCTAACATTATTAACGAAAATAAATATTCTATCCTTTTCTAAATATATAGCGTACTCTTTCTATTTCCCTGAGTTAAAGTCGCAGCGCATGTAATATTCCATACAAAGTCTATATAATATACTATTTGTTTAAATAAGTAAAATAATAAATGAATCTGACGTTTGATAACATAACTTAATTAATTAATTTGCTTATATATTCGCTAAATTAAATAGCTATATAATATTCATAAATCAAAGTACATATATATATATATATATATGTATTTTTGTTACCGACAGTCAAAACTAAATTTCTATGGTAATTGACATGTATATATATATATATGTATTTTTGTTACCGACAGTCAAAACTAAATTTCTATGGTAATTGACATGTCTAATGTCGCGGTCGGTAAATGAAAATTACGGTCGATAATAGAAATTAAATATACCTCTCGGAAACGAAATGAAAGTGGCTTTTAGACGCTTATGGGGATGAAAAAAAAACGAAAAATTCTTCAGGGATGTTACACATGGAGTTATTTGGGGTTCAAAAAAAACATGCCCAAGGGGGAACATTATTATAGACTGAATGGTTAGAACGGGATGTAATATTATAAATAACAGAAATGTACCTACATTTAGTAATAATAATGGCTCATCACATATTGACCTAACGATTGTTACCAATGAAATGGTAGGGATGATTAATAGCTGGAGGGTAGAAGAAGTGGAAAACTTCAGCGGCTATAAAAATATAAGATATATGATTAAAAACAATTGTTTTGTATAAAGTCCGAGGATGGCTATTTAAATTAAATACTAGATTTTTTAAACACGAACACGATTTTATTTACACAGACGAGACACACAAAATCACACACCAATCGCCATATACAAAATCTGTTCTTATCGTTAATTTATACAAAATATATGTTATGTAACTCCTCAACCGCTTCGCACTTCGCCTTATTTCCTGCCGTGAACGCGCGGCAAGTATTACGTTCGCTCGTAATAGAATTTCAGGCCGTCCTGTTCGTATATTAGCTCGTACTGGAATGAAGGTGGAATCTTAAGAAAGGGCAAACGGCTCGCCGACGAAACCGTTTTGTCCTTCTCGAAGATTCCAAAGCAAATTTCAAAGTGCATCACGCCCACTACATTCGTACGAACTCGTATGTCGTGTGAGCGCGACAGAGTGTTCGATGACTCGAGTGTGAGCGTAAGTGCGACGCCGCATGTTTACGTTATTCTTACAGCGTTCGAATTGGCGCGCATCGTAGCGCGAAGCGAACTGTAAGATAATTATATTGGTTATTCCCAGAGGGCCTACGCGACGCCGCGAGGCCAATCGGATAGTCATCGCGACTAGCTCGCCGCTAATTTGATTGGTAGACGACGCACAGTGGCGAAAAACGGCGAAAACGTGGACAAAATTAATATCTTCGATTCTATGATAAATTATTCAAATGTTTTTTTATAAGATGATTGTATTAATGTTACAAATTAATTTTTTGTGTTGAAAATTGAATTTTGATTTGTTAATTAACTAATACGGAGTACTGTACGTATGAATTTTTATCTTGGAAGCTATTTATCGAAATTAATTAAAACTTATTTCATTTTAATCTTGAATGTTCGAACTATCTTAATGATATTTTTTTTTATTGACAAATTAATTTTTTAACATCAGAAATTGTAAATAAATTTTATTTTTTAAATTTTTGTATGAAGTTTAAATATCTAATATGTAATATATACATGAATATGTAGCTTGAAATCTTATCTACAAAAGAAGACCTTTTGCAAAACTGAGTGTTTAAAATTGACATCACAATGAGCTAAACAAGAAGTACTGTACCCCCCTCTTTGGCGAGCAGTATAAATAGGTTTCACATGCATTTTAGGAGATTTACATCTGGGAAGGTGTTTTAATAGCCACTCTTGGCCAATGATACCTTTTTTCGAGAAAAAGCAAGTTCAAAGATATGAAATTGATTGTTCATTGATTGTTGATTATTTATAAGAAAGGTGTCATTGCTCGATGGAAATCGCGAGATGGTGGTGTAATTCTATCGGGAAAGGATAGGAAAGGTTAGAATGACTCAAGTGGAATAGTATAATAATTCAAGAAAAAAAAAAATAATAAAATAGTTAGAGAAAAATAGTATAATAATTAATCACCATCTTCTTCGGATGCTTAGAAATCACCTGCACCAGAAATAGCAAAGAATTAAGTGATAGCTTTTGGATATATTTTACAACAGGTAATTTACTATTGAAAAACTCGACGACTAGATTTAACGAAACTGGAAAAACTACCTCATAAAGAGCTTAATCCAAACAGTTTCAGAAATATAAGAAATAATAGAAGATATATCGGCAGTGTAAACGTGACTGTGTCTCTTAACATAGAATCTTGTTATTTACTAATCTAAATCCCGCTATGACAAAAAATGGTAAGATAATGCCTAAAATATGTGACGCAATGTGTATAAATCATCAACAGCGACGACATATTTGAAAAACGTCCGGAACTGCTGTTGTCGCGTATGATAATAAGACGCGCGTATGAACAAAAATGTGAATAACTCAGAAAACCGCAAATTACCGCAAGATATCCGTACAGAGTCTTATTCGGGAAGCTTCCAGCTTTCATTTAAGCCCATTTAGTAGATGAACCGAGGTGAAACTCACAACTTTTTCCTTACATAAACATTAAATATGTCTATAGTTTATATCTCTTACTTCGAAATGCTAATACTAAAATCTTTGAAAGTGTAAGAACATAATGCACAGATTTCTTATAAATTAGTTCCACTAAATGGATTTCAAGAATTACGATTTTTATTTTTTGTCTTTTGTCCATGTTTTCACCACTGTAAAACGTCTGAAACTGCTGTTGTCGCACGCGCTAATAGGGCGCGCGTATGCACAAAAATGTAAATAACTCACAAGACCGCAAATTACCGCAAGATATCGTTACAGATCCTTATTCGGGAAGCTTCCAGCTTTCATTTAAGCCTATTTGGTAGGTGAACCGAGGTGAAGATCAAAACTATTACCTTACATAAACATTAAATATGGCTATGGTTTATATCTTTTTCCATATCAGTGTTAAAAATAAACATTTTGTGCAATTTACGTAATTATAATACTAAAGTATCATATTAATTGCCAATAATAGTGAATGAACATAATATTTAAAAAATAATGAACAGCAATATGTCAAACTTTGGCCGGAAAAATTGACTTTAAAAAATGTTCAACTTTGGAGGCTTATATCTTCGAAATGGTAACAATAAAATCATTAAGAGTGTGTGAACATTATGACCAGATTCCTTATAAACTAGTTCCACTAAACGGGTTTCAAGAATTGCAATTTTCATTTTTTGAATTTTGTCCACGTTTTCGCCGTTTTTCGCCACTGTGCGACGGTGAAAATTCTACACATTTCAGGCAGTTAAGAATATATTCCTGTACCTTCTCACGCATACGCGGAAACCAATACACTCTCGTGATGTTTTCGATCACTTTGTCAATATCCACGTGAACGAGGTCGTCATGGCACGTTCGTATAACATTGGACTCCATGGAACCCGGAACATAAAAACACAACCGTTTCTGTTTATCCTTACGGTATACTAGTCCATACCGTAACTCATAGTATTTTACATTGCCTTTCTCGCGCTCGTTACGGATCTTCGAAATTTCATCGTCGCGGTTTTAACAAACAGACAACGTTCTCTCCAATGCATTACCCTCCAATACAAGAATACTATGGCATCGACTAAGCGCATCGACGTGACTCAGCCGCTTACCAGAATGATGAACAAATTCATAATCGAAGAGCGCCCATCGTGAGATTCGGGGATTTATATCCTATCTATTCATTTTCCTTTGTGCATTTTGATGTTGCAAATCAAAAAACTAACCGTACAGTCATGTTAATTAAAAAGAAATGTAATCGGGACACCAATATTTCGAAAAATAATGCCGTATTGGAGATTTCCCCAGAGTTCACGCTTTTTGCACATACTGACAACGAAGTTGCAAAAGATAATGACAATCGTTTATGTAAACTGCAAAGTCTAATCGATTATTTCAATGAGAAATTTCAAAATACTTAAACTCCTGCAGGATACATTTCGTTAGATGAATCACTAATGAAGTAGAGAGGTCTGATATCGTACAAACACTATAATCCGTCCAAACGAGCACGCTCCGTGCTCGTGGAGTGGATATGTAAGAGAATTATTTATCGTCGTTTAAATTAATGACAAAATATGTTAAAAGTTATAAAAAAATATTGTTTTACATAGCAGATAATGGACTGCACAATTCTTGTACTTTATATTGCAAAAAAATGGAAATACGAAAATGTAAAAAGTATTCTGTTTTGAAGTTTCCGCCTACAAACGCCAAAAAAATCTACAACGGAGGCATGTAGTGTGCGCCAAACATAAAAAACGGAGTGAAATTACGTGGGAGTGTAAAAAATGTCTTGTAGCGTTACACATACCAAGCTGTTTTGAAAAATATCATGTAACGCTTCTCCTCGCCGTCAGCCACGTCGTGAGGCGATGTGGCGGCGCGCGCGACTTGCGGGCCCCCAGATGCTGAACGCTTCAGTCCGCCAGGGTTTTCGCGAGGAGGCCAGTCGCAGGATGAAGTGAACTGGACTGGGGTGAAGAACAAATAACGCACGGCTTTCCCTATAAACTACTCCTTTATTCCGCTATTGTTAGGCTGCCGCAGCCGACGAGGTCTTGGTGGCGGTGGTGGTTCCCTCACCGGTCGTGGTTTTCTGCAGAGGATTTATAAAATGAGTACGGTGACGGTGGTGACGCGGTATTACAATAAGTTTTACATCTAACTTACATGCTAACGGTTCGGTGCGATATTCGCGGTACTTATGCTACTACCGTCGGGGGAACTTCGGCGCGGCGTTCGCGGTACGGTCGGAGGAACGTCGGTGCGGTGTTCCCGGTGCGGTCGGGGGAACGTCGGCGCGGCGTTCGCGGTACTTACAACTAAACGCGCCATATAGCTATTCGCGCCCGAGAGGAGGAGGAGGAGAGGAGAATAAAATACACGGTGTAATGGCCACTTTTGGCCTAGCCTTTCTCTTATTAATGACACCGAGATATGTTCCTGGAGTTGACTGCCTGTAACCGACGATCTGGCGAGCCCCGCGGCGAGGACTATCCGTCGCTGCGACGCCTGCCCGCGGCTTACATCGGACCGACGCTGGCCTCCAGCTCGCCTAGTCCAAGGTTATCCGCAGACTAGAAGAGCCATAGTGCCACGAAGAGGACCTCCGGAGAGGTCCTGTCGGGGCCAGAGCCCCGAGCCAACTCATCGATCCTGTGATTGGTCGCTATCGGTTTTCGGTGGGGCGTTCCCACCTCGCGGTGCACGGCTGACGGTGCTTTGCTAACGGTTCGTGACGTATTCGTCACAATTACATTCTGCAAGATTATTAATAAATAAATTTAGTATTCATAGATATGTAATTTTATCATCAGGTGATGCGTCTTTATATTCTTTTCTGGAACCCCCTGAACGCTACGTGAACTAGCCACGAAGTGATTTGCGCTCGACTGTTCTGGTACGCGGTGCCGTGAATTTCTTTGCACAGCAAGTGGTTAAATTGTAAATGGTGTTTACCTACAACTTCAAAGATTTCCGAAGCAATTGGAATATGTTCATTAAAATTTTTCGGCGCAATTAACGAATCATCAATATAGAATAATACTTTAGTTTCTCGAATCAGCGGCTCGAAAGCGGCGTGTACGAAACGTTAAAAAACGCGCGACGCATTTGTCAAGCCGAACGGCATATGTATAATAAATATTCAAAGTACCCTACAGTTTCTCCCATCGTAATACATAACTGTAAACACTTGAATAAATCCCTCCTATGGTACACCATTGTATTACCCGATACCGTATAAAATTTCGTTCTTATTTGCACGCCGTTGATTTCTAACATACCGTAAACTATCCCGCTAATTATTTATCGGGAACCGTTGATTCCGCAGAATAGAGGAACACTTTCTTTCTCTAACTAACGTGTTCGCCTAAAATAATGTCATTTCGCATGAGGCTAATGGGTGATCCGGAGTCAATTAACGCGTCGAGTATGTAATGACACAGTTCGTTATTCGTTTCTTCGGTTGTAATTTTTACACGGGTCATGTACGGTTTTGGCAAGTTGATCAGTTGCACAGTGTTCGTCCATACCACCCGCGTAACGCCTCTAGGCACCATCGACATCGAAGTTTGACGCCGTTTCGGATAGTTATGCGCCAAATGCTCGGCTGATTCGCATACGTATCACGCCTCTTTCCCCTGCGCTCGTGTACATTGCGTCGCAACATGCCCCGTCTCGCGACACTTGTAAGATCTTACTGCACGTCCCTTCATTGACATCCGCGGCGCCTTCGTCCTCCCGCTTGTAAGGAAATCCGTTTGCCGGCTCAGCCGGTACGCCAGGTTGGGGCAGGGCGAATGAGTAGAATTTTGTAGTTTTGTACGGTGTTTATTCCGGATTCCACAATACAGTTACGGACTTACTAGCTAACGCGAATCGGACGCGGACTAACTAGCCAACGCGGATTGGACGCGGACGCGATGTCGGACGCGGACTTACTACCTAACGCGGATCGGACGCGGACTTACTAGCTAACGCGGACGCGGTGTCGGACGCGGACTTACTAGCTAACGCGGACGCGGTGTCGGACGCGGACTTACAATGGTTCGGCGGTTGTGGGGTTACAATGGCTCGGCGGTTGCGGGGTTACAATGGCTCGGCGGTCGCGGGTCGCGTATACGGTGCGCTGGGACAGACGGATAGTGGGAGGTCGGTGGATGCCACTAGGGCAGCGGTTGCAGGGCAATCCGCTGGAGCCTCGACAATCTGAGACCGGTAGTCCGAGGCACGCTTCGCGAGCGGTGCACGTCCTTCTGGCGGTCAGGGTTGCCACCACGATAATAATATCGGGCGTGGCGGAGGAACCGGTGGTTTGCCCTCTCCCGGTTGCAGGGCAATCCGTTCGATGCACCGTCGGAGGATGGGGAGTAGAGTCGAAGACTCTTTTCAAAAACCGGAGCAGGATGGTATCGTTCTGACGTGTATCGGCTCGGTGGGGCCGATTGTCAGAGCGAGGTCCTGGTTGATGTTTGACTCTGCCCTACACTTATTTATATACGAGCCGCGACCGCGAAATCGCGAGAAACGCGTAACTCATGGGGCCCTCTAGCGGCCGCGGTTTCCGCGGGCCGCCAGATCCCGTCGCGAGATGGTCGCGGTCTTACAGGCGTTACACGCAGCTGCCTGCCCTTCCCTTCTCGGTCTGGCGGCGTATGGTCTGCTGTTGTCAAGTCATACCTGCTCAAATGCTTTCAACTCAGCCCTCGTTCGGTAGTTCATTGGGCAGACCTGGTTTCGCAATTGTTGATTGAGAATCATCTTGTCCTGATAGTAATCAGACTCGAGACTCAAATTCTTTTCTAAGGATTAGCTTGCCTGACTGCTGGTCAAGCATTTGTTCCATCTATTTAAGTAGTTCATCCACACGCATCGTAAGATATTCGGTTCTTGAATAAAACCACGCTAACGGCTGAATTTTCTATCGATAACTTATCAAAATTCGCGCTGAAATATCGTCTAGTTGATAGGTATGTCTTATTGGCTGTAGCTGCTGCCTCCATCTCCATAGGGTGTTTTTGGTTCCGTCAAATTCTCGTAATAATTCTTTGACATTGCTAATACCTCCGAGCACCGTGATACTGTCACTGTCCGCCACCGCGCTCGCATTTTTTCCCGTCGTATAAGTATAGGCTCCTTTCTCATCCCATTTGATTCCGGAATACTCATTTGCCTATCTCGCGCTGCCGACATCTGGTCGGTCGAGTCGCGACCTCGAAACGTTGGCCACTTGCAAACAATTACTCCCTCGACTACCGAGCTCTTCCCACACATTCGGATTGTATTCACCTAATCGTTTAATCTATTCTGTTTTTGTTCCACTCGTGATTGGTGCCCGCTCAGGAAGGGCCTCTTTTAATTCGAACATTGTGAATTCCGTTTCTGGGCATAATTCGACGTTTGCCATTGTCGCTCAACCCTCGGTTGATAGATACACCGTGACGCGATTCAAACTCACCCAGAGTTCACCTTTATTAAAGTTTGTTCCGAAATAATAGAAGAACAAGGCACTCCGAAGCCTTCTGACAATCCTGCGAAGGGTCATACCCGCGTTAATCCCTCCCGCGCAGGATTAGGGCTACCGCCACGCCATCGACCGGATCGATCGCGCGATTTATGACAGTTTTTGATTTAAAATCAGAACCTCGTTAGAAGTCAAAGAGTACGCAGTCAACAGTTTTGTATTCCTTCGCGCAATTTTCAACCGACTGACTCTAAGGTTTTTTAACCGTAACCGTTGTTTATTGTTGTTGTCCAGTACCGTTGTGATTGTATTGTTTGTGGAATTATTCCATTGTATCGTTGACGAGTGATTAAATTATCGTGTAGACTATTAAATTTCAATTTCTTTCTACCGCCCGAACGTGATTGTGTAAAACTGAACCTTTGCTCCGGATACTAGCTAGGATTAAACTAGCGAACCCCCCCTAAGTGGTCAACCGACTCGAAGAGATCTCGTCAGGTTCATTGACCACTAAACAAAGTTCGACACACGAACAATTCGCGATTCTGACGCTCCGTACCGATCGGTTTTACTTAATCGAACAGTTTTCGAAGGAGAAAAAACAAAGTCAGGAGTTCGAAGGTAGAATTTGTTGTTGTTGCTAGAGACATGCCCTGATTGGATTCGCTGAGAGAAATTCAACAACTCCTGTCGTCACGCTAACAGTGGTGTTTCGTGGTCAATGAGATCGATGAGTATCTTGAGTCGGCCGACCACGATGAAACTCGCTAGTTCAGTTCTAGCTAGGATCCGGAGCAAGGAATTGGTTTTATACAGTCACGGTAGTGTTGTCGGAAAAAAATATGCGCTTATCTCTTACAAAACGATTTAATAATACACTTGATAGTCACAACGGTACACTGGACGATTATTTAATGGACAAAGGTTGACGGTTGAAAAAACTAAAGTTCGGTTGGTTGAAAATCACTATCTGAAAAATCTCAAATACTGCGGACTCTATGACTCTTTACGAGGTTCTGGTTCAAACACCAAACAGTTACAGATCGCACGCACGATCCGGTCGATGGCGTGGCGATAGATCTAATCCTACGCGGCAGGGCTTAACGCATGTATGACGCAGTTTACGTTGCGCAGGGTCGTAACAAGGCTCAGGAGTGCCGCGGTACTATCTTTTCGAAACAAGTGGGATGTTTTTTTGGACATTCCATCGAAAGACGTACTGCATATTTCAGTTGATTCAAGGGCACATTTAACGATCTTATTGCGATAAACCCCGTCCATCTATAAATAAATAATGTTCATTTTCATAATATTTTTTTTTTTGCTTTAAAAATAATTATTTCTGTTGCGGACGCTGGCGAAGGGGAGTACTCGAAGGAACCAAATTTATAAATCGCACAAAGTTCGGTAGTTTACAAAACGTTTAATAAAAAAAAGAAAGCACAAATTAAACGCAAACAATTTTGGCTTTGGCACTTAAAGGCAGTTACACTGGATCGGAAAACGAGTGTTCGCTTGGGAACGTATAATCGTACACACGCCGTTAAATCTCTCTGGAACCGCGGATTCGGATGAGCGCGATTTCGGTTACGACAAAAAAAAAACTGTTGTATTCGAAGCAGAGAGGTAAGGGACCGGCAAGGTGTTCGGGAAACGTAGTCAAATGTAATCAAAAGGGAAGAACAAAACAAAATATTTCAAACAAACGGACTATTGGAAATTGAAGGCAACCGGTGTCCCGAACAATTTCCATACTCAAAAATGTCTTACTGTTCGGGACACCGGTTACCTTCAACTTCCAATAGTCCGTTTGTTTGAAATATTTTGTTTTGTTCTTCCCTTTTGATTACATTTGACTATGTTTCCCGAGCACCTTGTCGGTCCCCTACCTCTCTGCTTCGAATACAACAATTTTTTTTTGTCGTAACCGAAATCGCGCCCATCCGAATCCGCGGTTCCAGAGAGGTTTAACGACGTGTGTACGATTATACGTTCCCAAGCGAACACTCGTTTTCTTATCCAGTGTAACTGCCTTTAAGTGCCAAAACCAAAATTGTTTGCGTTTAATTTGTGCTTTCTTTTTTTTATTAAACGTTTTGTAAACTATCGAACTTTGTGCGATTTATAAATTTGGTTCCTTCGAGTATTCCCCTTCGCCAGCGTACGAAACACTTACTAATAGTAATAAGTTTATCACCATGTCAACAAATATTATATAGTTTATTGAGCGAATTTTCGTTTGATTAGATGTCCGCAATGGTTCGGCCGATTTTCGCTTTTTTTCTGTTTATGAATCTTATCAAAATTTTTCAGGTCGTGACGAAGCTCGATTTTTGAATTTGTAAAATATAAAAAATTTATTTTGAAAAGAAAGAAGCCCATGGGAAATCACATTGAACAATTCAACAAAAATCAACGCGCACCTTTTTTCGGCTCTACACTCATTTTGAGGGAGAGAAGGTTTTTTGTGCGATTTTTTCGGAACTTTTTTCTTTATGATCAAATAGATAGCAAGCCTTACAAGTTAGAGAAACAAAGGCAACTGAATTATCTTAAAGGAATAATGTATCAATTTGACAAAGAAGAAGGAAGACCAAAAACAGAACAGTAAATCGAAGCTTTGAGTCAGAAAGAAATTGAAAAATGTTGTTAACAGATCCGCAAACTTGGTTTGAAAGAAAGGGAAAAGCGTGCTAAGTAAGTGCAAGACAAGTTGAAAAAAGAGAAAAAACAAGTCCCTGAGCCGCTCAAACTTAAACTAGAATCAAGCAACATTATTGTCAAAAACTTGTAATTTCCGGACTTAGTCCGATGGGGTTCTATTTGCCAACTCAGTCGGTTTGCCGGTTTCGCGACTTAAAACTAAACCGAACCGGAGCGCGAAACGCGGTTCGGAACGCGGCTTACAAAGTAAACCAAAACGGAGCGCGGTTTACAAACTAAGAGACGGAGGACGCTATCGCTTGATACAATGGTCGCGAGTCTGGTGAAGAGGGAAATCGGGAAATGAAGTCGACAGTTTTCCGCTGATAAGGTCGGAGTGCTGCTGATGCGCACCTGCAACTCCACCCCTGGCAGGAAACCAGTGGTCCGAGCATACGAACCTCGTGTTCTTTCGGCGGTCGGGGGCCCCAGTTTCGTGGTCGAACCACGGCGTAAGGCAAGGATTTGGAGTCTGCTCCGCGACCAGTTGGCTGCTGAAACGCTCTTGTCGCCTAGTCGCCCTCCGCGGAGGAAATATAGGAAATATCAAAAAGTACAAGAGAGCTGGCACGGTGCGATTCACTTACGGTATCGCTCGTTTGCCAGGGGCTCTCCGGCTTATCGGCCCGTGGCACGGTCTTATATATGCCGCGGACGCCGATTCTCTCGCGAGAATCGCGGTCGCGGCGGTCTCCCTCTAGCGACGGAGATAAGGAGGCTAGTTCGCGCCTTCTAGCCGTTACATACTTCAAGTTAAAAGAGTACACTCATGTTCAGTACACTTGCAACGTTTGAGACCACAGGAGTTGACTCCTGATCAAAGGAAAGTTTTAAAACTAAAACTGTCATTTGTTGTTATTGTGATTCCCGTTGACGAAACTTTGGGCTGTGATTTTGTTTATTGAAATAAACATATTTTTCTACAGCTCTGTTCAAATTTATGCTGCAGCGAAGCAGGACGCCGAGCGTCTGCGACCCGACTAGTATACTTTAAATTAGTGGTCAGAATTAGTTGCACATTTCGGGCCGATTCCTGAGTAACCGTCTACCGTAGCCCCACTATATAAACAAATCGAACTTGTGTTGCCTAACCATTCACAAACCTTGGCGCTTTTCAAGTTACTCAAAGCCCGGCACGTAATAATATAACTTTTATTTTTTATCTAACTATTGTAACTGTTACTAAATACCGCTAATATTCAAACATGACTTGCTAAAATTGTCAAATGTCGACTTCTTTCCATCTCGTAACTCCATTTTCTAACTTCATCATATCCGAAGTAATATATACTTTTCATACTTTTTAAGATCCTAATCTTCACATTTCACTCTTTAACCACACACCACACGGATCTTTATATCTCCTGAAGTGAACTAGTTACGAGTCGCCCAATTAGGTGGACCACTTCTCCATTTCACGAACACTGTCAACACCAGAACCACAGAATCAGGGGCATGTCGTTTAAAAACTTCTGATTAGAATTAAAACCAGTTTTGTCCAGAACTATCCATATATCAATAATGAAAGTTATAAACGAAATTTTTAATAAATTTTAGAACACCTTTCAGCGAACTAAACATCATTCATTTGTACTGTTAGGTGAGAATCACCATGAACTTGCCCGCGATTCCCACGGTGTTTCCCTGAACGCAGATGCAGAAAAGGTTGCGCTTTGCGTTCTTGCTAATATCGTCGCCTGTAAAGAGTCACACGGTCTGACAGTGCAAGTCGGAAGACACTCTACGTCCAAGAACCGTGTGCCCACCCCTTTACACAGATGGTGCAGTTAAAACGTGTATTAGTTAGCTGTCTATGCGAGATTCCGAACTTCAAATAAATTTGTGTCTCGTATCCGAAAGAGTTCGGGAAGATTTATTTCACCCGTACCGACGTGACGCTGCACGTAAGAGTACATAGAAGGTATATATGTAGGTAGGCGGTTTAAAACCATCGGAAGTGCTCAGCTACTACTTTCACGTCTAAAACACTCGTCATACAAGACAAAATCTGCATACATAAAGGTTGCATGTAGGATAACTTCTACAGTTTTCTTCGTGTCACAAGGAAATTCAAGGCTTTGTACATGGTTGAGCTTATTCAAAGCGAAATGTGTGTCGTATCCAAAGGGATAGGAATGATTGAAGGGTCTAGCCGTAGTACTTGTAAGACCATCATAATGGTGCTACCCGATAAAATAAATTGTGAAAGGATTCAGTGTATAGAGTTCAGAATTAATCTTATCCAGTTATCACATTGTAACGGCTGTTAAAGGCGCGGACTCACTATCACCGCCGATAGAGTGCGACCGCCGCGATCGCGATTCTCGCGGGAGAATCGGCGCCCGCGCCATATATAAGACCGGCCCGAGCACCGATAAGCCGGAGAGAACCCGGCAAGCGAACCGCGTCGTATGCGAACCGATAACGCACCGCCAAGCGAACCGCAACCGTGCCAGCTCTCTTGCTCTTTTTGTACTCCCGTATCTTTCCTCCCCGGAGGGCGACTACGCGGCAGAAGGCCTTTCAGCCGCCAAACGCGTCGCAAGACTCCGTTCCTAGGCCTTACGTCGTGGCTTGATCCACGCGACGGGGGCCATCCGACCGCCGAAGGAACGCGTAGATCGCGTGCTCGGGTCCACGGTCTTTAGCCAGGGAAGGAGTGCAAGGCGTTCCCCGCAGCACTCCGACCTCTATTGCGGCGCACTGTCTACTCCATTTTCCCACCGTCCCTCTACCCGGCGTTAGATATTGTAATTCTGCGTTAGTTTGTAAGTCGCTCACCGTCATGTATAAACCGCGTTCCGTCGAATACCCCGCGTTCCGCCTTGTAAAAACCCGCGCTCCGTTGATTGTCAATCCCCGCGTTCCGTTGATTGTCAATCCGCCCGCGTTCCGTCGTGTCAAACTCGCGTTCCGAGCTCCGGTCCATCGGAGCTAACCCCGCGTTAGAGGATAAGTCGCGTCTAGGTTAAGTACATTGTATCCCCGGGATCGAACACGGCGTACCGGCTGGGCCGGCTGTGTATATATAGAAAATAAATTACGCCGGACCAAGTCCGACGGTTATAACATTACAAAAGTTTCACGACGTTTATATGTTTTTGTGAGCCACTTATTGGCCATGCTCATAATAAATTCATTGTAAAAACTGTATAGATAGTTGAATTATTTTGAGATGTGGGATGCCATAAATCTTATTCGATATTATATGCAGCAGATAATTTACAATATTGTTATTTAATATAGATATTTCAATCATTATATGTTAAGAATTTAAACATTCAAATACATTCATGCATGTGTATATTTTAAATTTTAAATTTGAAACATGAAAAATTTCATGATTTTCTTACTAATACACCGCAATATTTTTTCATAAAGAATATTTCACAGAATCAATCTGTATAAAAAAATGGAACAGTTGTCTTTAAGGAAGATACAAATTACCTTGAAGTTTCGAAGAAATTCCACCTAAATAAAATTCGTGTCAATCACGAAATATTCCGCATGAAACAAGCTAAATTTTATTTATGACATTTTTCTCAGTTAGTGAATAATCTGAGGAATAAATTAAAGTGCGCCACTCCGTAGATGATATACAACTAATAAGTATAAGTTCACATTTTGATATAGAAACGACCACACGTTCTCTGTTTGGTGCGTGTGTTCGAGCGCGGCGGGATTTTTTCCATCTCGCTCGCTCACCGTCTTGTCCGATCCCTCTGTAATGGGATCGAGGCGAAAGTGTCTTCGGGTACTCCCTAAACATACGGTTCCGCGACAACTTTGAAAAGCAAGAGCCTAGTCGCCTTTAAGCAAGCAACTGATAACAAATAATTTGCGTTGTATATGTCTGCCCCATTTCTTTCTAACCACGTCACTGCGGAATTGAGTATTCATAATATTGACCAGAAAGTCACGATTTCCTAACAAGTTAGAATTAAAATATTTCCTAAATTAATGATTTTTTTACATATATAGGTTAATACTTTTTTGTAAAGAATATGAAGGAGCATCAGCTGATATAATAAACAATATATGATTCCATTTAAAAAAACATGAATGATCTTCATATCTCCTTTACACGTCCACCTACAAAAAAAAATATACCATCAGAATGTGTCCCTCTCAAAACCATTCATCTTCATCTGAGACATTGTTTGCTATGAGGAATAATAATGACGTGAATCTAGATGGCAAAATGTGGTGAACCACCCTGTATATATTCGTACCGCAGCAGATTTATACCTACCCGCTGGACCTTTTCTGGCTACCGAAGGATCAATAAACATGTAATATTATCCACTTGCTAAAAACGCGGCAAATGATTGCATAAAACGGACTCAACCTCTTCGAAAACAAATCTCAACTCTTTTCACCTTAAAAAGTAGGAGAAAATTGTACATGTAATAATTATTGCTAAATTGCAATGAACAAAAAAGTCTGCCCCCATTTTGATCCATTTTTTATGTATACAAATCTGCATAAAAATCGAACTGTATTTAGAATAACAAATTGAATGAAATATCCAATTTTTTAATATATTACTTAAATCAATCATTTCTCCCGAAATTTTCGAAATCAACTAAATTCTTTGCTTAAAAATACACAATTTAAAAAAGATGCACTCTCCTACACCATCTAGATTCCAAGATATTAAAGAAAATATGTTCTCAACCCCCAACTTTGAGGGCTGTTGTTCAAGGAACGGTCAACGATCACTCCAGAATTTCTTAGAACGTTCCCTTACTCAAGTTTGTATTTAAATTTGACGAACGATGTCTCGACGCGCTCTCCCCCCGTCTGCGTACTTCCTATCTCGCAGGCCACGGGGAGGATGACTCGGTGCGGGAGGGCAGTCGCGAGACGTCGCGAAGATTCGAGTAGGCTAGGAGTTCTGGAGCGTACTTGGGAACCGATAATGAAGGGGGGGGGGGGGGGGGGGGGTTATCGTAGCGAGATTCAGACTGTAGAACGCAAGCGAACAATGAAGAACAACCGTGAGCTATTGTATTCTTTAAAATACACTTTTAACAAAGATACAGAAAGGGCCTAGCCGAATAAGGTGGTCAAATGTGCCCTTGAGTCAAATGAGAAACCCAATACGTCAGCCGGTAGCATATCCAAAAAAAATCATCTCACACCAAGTTTGAACCCCCTACCTCATCCGTGGGGGTAGTAAAAGGGAAAAAACGAAATTCCGGTTTTTGGCCTATTTTGCCTATTTAATTTCATACAAAAATTCTGAAAAAATTCTGAAACATTAAGGTCCACATAGCACATGTTATAGAATTTTTTCAGATTTTTTGATCGCAAATTGTAGTTGTGAAAAATCAAAAACCGAAAAAAAATCGGAAAAAATGCGATTTTTTATTGAAGATGTCGGAGCACTACTTTTATATTAATCTGGTAGTTAGGTATTGGTACAACTATTATCCTCTAATTTTTTCAGATTTTTCGGTGAGGTGCGCCGTAGTTAAAAAAATCAAAAATCGATATAATCCTTTAAAAAAGTACTTTCCGCTTCGAATTTACATGCCTTCTCTTCTCAGTATATTTGTTAAGTAATCTTAAATAGATTCACATTCATAACTGAGACAAATGATATACATTTCTGCATTCATATGGTATAAAATAATAATAATATACATATATATTACTGCATGTATTAAATACTCACCAAAAAATCTGAAAAAATTAGAGGATAATAGTTGTACCAATACCTAACTACCACATTAATATAAAAGTAGTGCTCCGACATCTTCAATAAAAAATCGCATTTTTTCCGATTTTTTTTTCGGGTTTTGATTTTTCACAACTACAATTTGCGATCAAAAAATCTGAAAAAATTCTATAACATATGCTATGTGGACCTCAATGTTTCAGAATTTTTTCAGAATTTTTGTGTGAAATTGAATAGGCAAAATAGGCCAAAAACCGGAATTTCGTTTTTTCCCGTTTACTACCCCCACGGATGAGGTAGGGGGTTCAAACTTGGTGTGAGATGTTTTCTTTGGATATGCTACCGGCTGACGTATTGGGTTTCTCATTTGACTCAAGGGCACATTTGACCACCTTATTCGGCTAGGCCCTTTTTGTATAAGTTCCACCTGTCCCCACGAAAAGTTAGGTGCTTCGTTGCATGCAGACGGGCAAACATTTTCTTTTCGGGTAGAAAGATTTAACTCCTGTTTGTCACATCGATCAATTACCCCGAGCAGCTGTTTCCAACCCCTCAACGTGCATGTCAGCAGATGTAAAAAAACACCTGTCAAATAATTTTCGAAAAGCTACCACATATGTAAATTTCCTTAAAATTCGCGTGTGACTGCTTGGTGATGTCCCTCGTAAGAACATTACGCTGCACTAGGGATGTAAGCAGACGACGATTGTGCTTAGAAAATAATTTATTCCCAAGAAAAGACAACGATGCGGAAGAAGTAATTATACCACCAAAAACAAACATAATGTTGAAATATAAAGTAACAAACATCCAAAATAGAGAAGCAAAAATAACATTGGAAGACACACATATATTCGTTATCGTAAAAGATAGAATTACATGAATACCCGCGTATAATCTTAGTGAAATACAGGCAAAGAAAATGGAAAGAACAGAATTGTTAGGTCAAAAAATTCAACCGATAGATTTCCCCTAAAATCCTAAATCACTTACTAAGGAACGTGAAGAATTGTTAAAACAAAATACCGGATTAGAACATATTACTGAAGGAAAATAACAGTTATGGGAATTGATATAAAATACCACATTTTTATATTACTAGGAGATTCTATACCACTAACGAATCTAAGCGAACTGTTTCGGCTAGAAGCAAGTTGATTTTTGTGCTAACGGGGTGCTACGTGGGGTGCATTAGAGTAATTAGTCACAGTTTAACATAGAGTATATTTGACCGATACTTACACGAATAACAAAACGACGATGAACTAAGATAACGCTATAAAAAGTAACACTAATAAGATTTACGCGGGATAATGAATCGTTTGTACGCTAAGTGTTTGCTGTACGCTTGAACGCTGCGAATAGGATGCGCGTTCGGTTGTTAGGACCTTTTGTCATACGCGTAGGTAACGTCGGGCCCGACGTCACCTAGTAGGGGGGTACCTGGTTCGTTACTCGAGATAAGGTAGAAATCTGCCTTACCGAGGACGAGCTGCAACACGAACATTCCATAAAGCTAAGAGATCCAACCCCAATACGTAATAGACAATACAGGTTCCCGCCAATGCATCAGGAGGAAATAAAAACGTAAGTTAAGAGAATGTTAGAACAAGGAATAATTAGGGAAAGCAACACTTCTTTCAATTTACTTCTCTGAATTGTACCCAACAAAGCAGATGCATCAGGAAAACAGAAATGTTTCCTTATAACAGATTATCGCAAATTCAATGAACGAACGAAACAAGACCAATATCCAATCCCATTAATAGACGAGATATTGGATAAACTGAGCAATGCGAGTTATTTTTCTGTTTTTGATCTAGCTTCATGTTTTCATTAGAAAGCTATAAATGAAAGAGATAAACTAAAAATCGCTTTTTCCACTACAGACAGTCATTATGAATATAAAAGGATGCCTTTTGGATTAAAGAACGCAACAGCATCCTCTCAAAGAATGATAAATAACGGATTAAGGGGGCTAATTGAAAACACATACTTCGTGTATATGGACGACATAATAGTATTCGGAACAACTTTGAGAGAACTGTAACGAGGCACTCTTTTTTGCCTCGTTACGAGTACCCACTAGGCCCGCCGGCCTCCCTCCTCCGCCCAGGCGACGTCCTCGCCGCCGGGACGAATGGAGGGATGAGTGATTTTTTTTCTTTTCTTTTCCTATTTTTTTTTTTTTAATCACGCGTTCCTCTTTTCGGTTTCATTAGATTGGCCTATTTTGGTCTCCATTAAAGTTTACTCTTTCTATACTACTCGCGGGTCGTCTAATTATGTCTTGACCTCCCCTGATTTCCGCTTTCGCCTGAGCAGCCGGAAGGGTGAATACCCTGGACGAGTGCCTTTGCACTGGTGCCCGGAAATAAAATCGTCCGTGGTTGTGTACGTGGGTAACCGGAGAGCCACTTTCCCTGGTCGCCCTCCCCCGCCGGGAACACTTTCTTCGGTTCCTGGACCAGTACGTCATAAAATTGGCGCCCAACGTGGGGCCAGATTAGGCTTTGTGATGTATCGGCAGCCGGTACACGCGTGTCAAAGAGTGGGGGGCCACGGAGGGCGAGGTGGGATTGCGGCGGAGCGACGAGCGATGTGTGAGCTCAGTAGTGTGTAAGCCTGGAAGACAACGTAATCGTAAATAAAGAGTTGCAACTTAAAGGGCAGTACATTGTGTTTCCCAAACTCCCCGACGTATGCGACAGTCTTGACCAAGGGACGCGAGTATTTTAAACCAAGCGACGGTTATTCCGTTTGGTGTGAAAATTCCTTGAATAGTATCGCTAGGGTAAATAAGTTTTTATCTTCGTATCGCTTATATTGCCGCGGTCGTTGATATTGTTAATTTTCGAGCAGGCCTATTGTTGCTATCGTTTTCTGGAATTTACCGTTCATTATCCGATTCCAACGAACGTTTGTTTTATTACCGTAACTCGAATCAATACCCGTCGAGGTTTCGGCTACCCATTGTGGTTTTCACTCCGGGTCAGGCCGCAAATACCCGACATGTCCAGCTCCGCGGCCGCCAAAACTGACCGCTCCCGCCGCCACGCCCTTCGTGAGCAAAGGGCCGAGGTGCGGTCACGACGTACATCGTTTTTAGAGCGGTATTATGTCATCGACATCATTATGTTGATGGATTTGCTCGGCCTTAAGACTACCGGTAATTGGGCCACGTTAACGGACCGAATTCAGCGCTACCATTTTCGGCGCGAATTCGGACCTAATGCGGGCCCGATGGGACCCCGAAGTGGACGCTACGGACGCAGCGTTGACCACTGCGGTCGAAGCCGTCCTAACTTCCGGACGTGGAGATGACCCACTCTCCCCGTACGAGTCCATTTTGTACCGTTCCCCGACACAAGGAGTTATTCCCGTAGGGCACACACGACCCAAAGGCCAGTTCCCGCGGCGACCCAAAGGTCAGCCCCCGAGCCGGTCCCAAGGACAGTCCCCGCGGCGGCCCCAAGGTCAGTCCTCGCAGCGGCCCCGAACACGACCGTGACCGCACCCACACTCACGGTCGCGGAACCGCTGGAGGAGGACCACCACGTCGTGTCCGAAATTCCGGGGGTTACGACTACCCCCGAGTTACCGCGCGGTTGGGTTGAGTCTGACCGTTGGCTGCCCACTGGTCAGTCCGCCGGCCGATGGAGGGATCCCGTTAGTCTTCCCTCCATCAAGGTGGATATGACCCGGCGGTCGAATGGTGCCAGGGTGGCACAAATCGGATCTACCACCTCGTGGTGGTCGCTGGGATAGAGGCACTCTATGCCCTCTGGTATTCGACTTTGGTCGGATACCCGAGGGTGAGGGCCTTTATGCTAACGGGAAAACGGCGCCTCAATGGCTGCAGGTGCTTGATGGCAATTCCAGTATGGGATTAGCGCTCCCAGGGTCCTGAGCTTCTTTCATACCGTAAGCCTGTGGTCATGTTTCGCATGAACGCGGGTCTTGCCTTAACCGGCCGGCCCGCGAGGAGTAAACCTCTATAAAAAATCCGCTGTGTGGCCGCGGGGCGGAATACGCGCACGGTATTCCCTGCCTGTCGTATGAGGCGACTAAAAGGGGTTGCTCCCTTCGTCCCTGAAGTAGGTCCGAGGATCTGCGAGGCGATGCCGGCGGGGTCTTCGGACCCTGGCAGGGCCTCGCATGCCGGTAAGGCTCGGACGGAGGTTCGAAAAGGGGGCGATGCGCGGGGTGTGAGGACATCCAAACCTAAGGTGTGCAGGAAGACCGTGCCGATGGGTGCGTAGCTGCCTGTACGTTAAACAGGTGCAATCTCAAACGGTCCCTCGGGTGTACCTGCCGACCCCCCCGAGTAGTTAGGCTTACCTGGGTAAGGCGGCTCTGCCCAGGTGAACTTTCATTCCGACCTACTCGTGGGAACAGCATGCAATGTTCATTTAATAAAAAACAACCGGCGTTAGCGGGGGGGGGGGGGGGGCGGACGCGGAGAGCGCGCAGGCGCTCCCGTGTCTTGTGACATTGGAGAGGATGTCCGGGGATGTGGTGGGGCGCGCGCTTACCTCATCACCCGTGACTATTGATGATGGTCCGACGATCGCAGGGGATCGCGGGACGCAGCCTTCGGTGGGTGGACCTGAGGAGAATGAGAACAGCATCTTCCGGGTCCCACTTCCGAGGCAAAAACGGACGGCCTGGTTGGCTCCAACAAGTCGATGTTTGTCGCGGACCTCCTCCTGCGCCTCCTCCATAGATTCTATGACGGTGGCGGAGGTAGTGGGATGTAGGGGCGGTACCGACGGAGCAGAGTCGGATGTCTCCTCTGTTTCCCAAACTTCCGTCAAGCGGAAGAAGAGCAGCCGCCCGCCCACCACGGGCCAGTATGTGTACTTGGCTACGGCCAAGAGGCGCCTCCAAGAGGTAGAGGCGGAGGTGGAGGTCGCAAAGGCGGTGCTCGACCCGGAGGTGCCGGTACGGCCACCTTCCCGGTCGAGTATCCCTCTGCCGGACGAGGCGTTGCCGACGCGTGAATATCACGCCTTGCCCACGGCGGCGATTGTGGCTCGCGTCAACGAGCACATGGATGTGGTCGAGAGGGTTGCTGCGCATAGCAGGAACCTGAACGGCTGCTTCGTGCGGGCACTGCGCATGGCATCGCAGAAATGAGGGTGTCTGAGGCAGAGCTGGCGATGCGGTCAGCTACCTCTGCAACCTCCGTCTTCGAAGAGGAAAATCGGGCCCTCCGGAAGAGGCTCCACGAGTTGGAGGAGGCCCTCCGCTACATGCGCCAGGAGATGGCGATGCAGCGACGGGAGCCAGTACCGGTTCCTGCGGTGCCTGCGTTGCCCCCAGAGCCTACACCGGCTCCGGCGTCGCCGTCTAGGCCGGCGGGCGTTTCGCAGCTGGCACCGGCACCGATGCCTGCATCGACGGTCCCACCCGTTGGCGTGTTTACGCAGGAGGATCTGCTGCTGCACATTACGCAGATAATGAATCAGCGGTTTGCGACAATGCGCGCAGAAATACAGCCAGTGGTCGCTGCGCAGCAGCAGCCTCAGAGGTCGGCGCACGTTACGCTGACACAAAGCGTGCCGGGAGCAGTTCCAGCCGTGAAGGTGGGCTCCAAGAAGCAGGGCAAGAAGCGAAAGGCTGCTTCTTCAGCTTCTGATCGACAACCACCAGTCGCACCGTCCGCTGGCCATGCACCTGTGCGCCAACAAGTGGCTGCACGCCAGCGGTCGGCTGTGCGCCAACAGGTGGCTGCGTTGGCAGGCTCAGCGGTGTCACAGTCGGCGCCCAGCCCCAACCTGTGGCACCGACCAAGACGTGGTCGATGGTAGTCGGCCGAAAAGAGAGGCGTAGGGCGGCGGCGGCAGCTGCGACGTCGATGAATCCTGGCGCGGCGCCATCCGGCAGTAAGGTGGCGCCCAAACTGCCGGCCGCGAAGAAGGTGGCAACAGCCATCCCTCCGCGTGTTGCACGGACCGCAGCCATAACGGTGTCCATCCCGCAAGGCTGCACCGCAGCATACGCAGAGGTGATGGCGAAGGCGACGTGGCCTAAAATGGGGCCCGAGGGCCCGAGATCCAGGACGGCTGCACGATCTCGTCTCGGATACTAGGTCAAAGCCCGACACCTCAAATGACGGCCCTGTCACGCAAACCCTTGGGAGCGAGCCGATATGGCGCCTAATACGCTCATCAACTCTACCATACGTTCCTACTAAAGACGGTTCTGCTTTGCCCAGATTCCTGGGATCACACAACACCATGCGCAATGGTTTTATGGCCCATAGCAGTGTGGTCTGGCCATGGGCCCGAACTGGCCATGGGCCCGCGCTGAAGGGGGTGTTTAAAACCTGCCTTCGGCGCGGCGACTTCCCCGCAGAGTGGAAGACCAGACGTCTGGTCGTCTTAAAAAAGGATGGGAAACCCGCGGATTCCCCCTCCGCGTACGGGCCTATATGCCTGCTCAACGAGGCGGGAAAGCTTTTCGAGCGTATAATAGCTTCCCGCCTCGGCAGGCATCTGTTCTCGGTTTGGCTCTGTTCCATAACCGACCAAAGCAGGAGCGAGCGATCCCCGAATTCAAACGCATCAACGGTGAATTTCTCTGTCTCTCGTCCTCCTGGACGCGCCGGAAGATCTCTTTCGGTGCGTTCTGGAAGGATCGAGAGACCGCGAGACCCCGCAACCGTTTCCGAGTCAAAATTATTGGCTTTTGTCAGCGTCGCGGCTGATTAGCGCCAGCTGATTGGGCCGTGACGTCAGACCGTTACCGCGGATTCCCGAATTCAGGTGATCGCCCGACTCTCGCTCAGCAGAACAAAGTCGACCGGTAACCCGATTAGACGCGAATACGGATTAAGCGATTCCGAATAATCCCCGGTGCGCGAACGCGAAACAAGTTCTTTTTTTGATATTTTGTACGTCTCGTCGTCATCGTCGTCGTTTATTTCAGTGTGCGTGCGTTGTGTTAATTGTGTCGTTGTATTTCGTCAATAAACAGTAAAAATATAACGAACGGGTAATTTTACACCCCGGCTCCCGAGTCCATTTCCCGGTTACCGAACATTTACTGGGCTTTCGAGCCGGATCTGGCTGACTGCCAGTACGGCTTCCGTGAGGGATGTTCTACGCTTGAAGCGATCAAGCGCGTCATGTCCCTCGCGCTAGCGGCAGTCTCCCGGGGTGGGGTGTGTGTGGTGGTGTCGCTTGACATCGTCAACGCCTTCAACACCTTACCCTGGGCCGCCACCAGGGAGGCACTTGTACAGCACAATGTGCCTCCATATCTCAGGGCGGTGATCGGGTCCTACCTGGAGGACAGATGGATTGAGTACACGGGCCGGTACGGCAGCGTGCGGAGGGAGGTTAAACGTGGCGTGCCTCAGGGTTCGGTGTTAGGGCCGATTTTATGGGCCCTGGGGTACAACTACGTTCTGCGGGTCGTCCTCCCCGACGGCACTTATGTCGTCTACTATGCAGACGACACATTGATTATCGCCATCGGGGAGACACTAGAGAGGACCATTCGGCTGGTCGAGGAGGCCGTTTCCGCCGTCGTCGAGCGGATCCTCGAGCTGGGGCTGAGCATAGACCCTCGTAAGACCGGGGCCATGGCCTTTCATGGCCTGCCCCGGACGAGGAGTCTGCCCCAGTCGTGGATCCGGGTAGGTGATGCCTAGGTCGAGGTCAGGTCCGAGATGAAGTACCTTGGGATTGTCCTCGACAACCGCTGGCGTGTTGAGCGGCACTTCGATTGCTTGGTCCCCCGAGTGGAGCGGATAGCGGCCGCTCTTGGCCATATAATGCCCAACCTCGGGGGACCCAACGAGAAGGTTCGCCGCCTATATGTAGGAGTGGTGCGGTCTATGGTCCTATACGGCGCTGCTGTATGGGCTGCCGCCCTGATGGCCCGCCGGAGCAGAGGTGTAATTTTGCTGCACCGGCTTCAGAGGAGGATGGCCATCAGGGTCATAAGGGGATACCGCACCATCTCCTACGCGGCAGCGATGGCTCTGGCGAGTTTGATAACGTTTGAGGTGCTGGCGGCAGCGGATGCGTTGGTCTACACGCGCGTCCATGCCGTCCGCCAGCTCAGTGGTGTCCCGCCAGAGCCCAGAACAATCGAGGGTTTCAAGCTCCAGGCCCGACAACTGGCGGAAAAACGGTGGCTTCGCGAACTGCGTAGCTACGCCGACATGCCAGTTGTTGGGGCTCTCCTGCCGCTGCTAACACAGTGGCGGGAAAGAGGCCATGGTAGGCTCACCTAACGTATGACGCAAATGTTCACCGGGCACGGCTGCTTCGGTGAATATCTGCGTCGGATAGGGAAGGAGCCGACGGCGGCATGCCACCACTGCGGGGAAGAAGTGGACACGGCGCAGCACACGCTGAAGGAATACCCCGCCTTTTCAGCGCTGCGCCGGAGCCTGCGCCGAGACATCGGCCACGACCTTTCGCTGCCAGCAGTCTTTGGGGCAATGCAAGTGAGAGGAATTGGAGAGCGGTGACCTCCTTCTGCGAGCAGGTGATGCTGCAGAAGGAGGCCGCGGAGCAGATCCGTCGTATGACGGCCCGCTCCGCTGCGAGAGGGTGTGGCACCAGGGCCGGAAGGTCCTGGTCGTCCACCCGCAGACGTCGAGGGGGTGTTCGGCGGCCATAGGACGCCGATCGTCCGGGTTGTTTAACCCGGCGGGGTTGTGGCGGCTCCGGGGAGGTCTTACGCCTCCCCTTGCAGAGCCGCCGCAGGGGTAGTGGCGTCCTGGGAGGGGGCCCAGGACGCCCTGCACGCGGCCTCGGGGAGGACGGCGACATGTCCGTGGTCCGGGTGTCGCCGTAAATTCTGGCCTGGAGGATGGGGCAGGTTTTCCGCCTCCCCCGTGAAGGGCTCACTGAGCGCGGGCGCCATGGGGAGTCCCAGTTGTGTTCTCTGAGAGTTCCTGGTGCTCCCCAACGCGCCCAGGAGGACCACCGTGGGGGTTTTAGTGGGTAAAAATCCCACATAACCCTGCGCTGTCCCCCAGGAGCGCGGTGTATCTTTGGAAGATTTCCCCCACTTAAAAAAAAAGAAAAGGTGGATATGACCTGGCCGCCCGAGTCGACTCCCCGCCGACCCTCACATATCGCGAGCCCTCCGCGTGCTTCCACGTCGCGACCTGCGGAGTCCGATTTTCCAGGACAGGGGGGAAATTACAGCGCGTCATACGCTCCCGCACTACGCAAGTCGCGATGGGCTTCGGCTCCCCGCTCCCATACTGAGCCGATTATCAGTGATCGGCCGGTGACGCACTTCGTCAGGGAGGGGGTTGCATCGGCGTCACAAGCAGGGGGAGAGAAAACAACGGGTCGGCACTTACACCGTATCCCGACCCCCCTATTCTCCCTCCGACAGACTCGATGCGACAGTCTTGAAAGCAGTGGGAGCGAGAGAGAGGTCCCACTTCCGGCTGTCGACGAGTCTCGCGTCAGCCATCAGGATTTACGACCCGAACCGCGGCGTGAGACCGGACGCGAGATGGAAGCACCGGGTCGTGACCGGCTTCGTTTCCGAGACCGTGAGGAGGGATTAGGGGGGGTACGAGAATTACCGCCAGCCCCTACCGTCACGATATGCGGAGTACCTTGACCTTGTCTCGAGGGTGCCCATTGCGGCGCCCCATGTCCCTTTACAGGCGGTAAGGAGCGGTAGAGAGAAGCTCGTCCACCTTCAGCCGCGCCTCGTTCCCCCCGCTCCCGCTATGTTGCACGACATCGGGAAGAGGAAACCGAATACGAGGAAGATGCCTGGTTGCCTCGACGGCCACCCGCTGGCGGTTATCTCCGCGGAGATAGAGCCGTCGACAGACTAAATAAATGCCATATTTCCTACTCCAACGAGTACGAGGAAGGAGCCGAAACTTTTTTGGACCGCCTCTAACGATGCCTGGACAATGCCGGACTGCCTGACCAGGACATATTGGCCGCGTTACCTGCCGTCTTTAGAGGAGATGTGTCGAAATGGTATCGCCTCCGCGGAGCGAGCTGCCAGAACTGGCGCACGTTTTCCCGGGCTTTCCGGGAACGCTTTAGCGCTAGAGATTTGCAGCAGCAGCTCTGGAGCGATGCTGAAAATCGCACGCAGGGAGAGCGAGAGACGATCGGCGCGTTCTCAGATAACCTAGAGCTGATCTTCTCGCACATGATCTCCCCTCCACCATATTCCGAGCGCCTGGGTATCGCTTACGATAACCTGAGGCCATTTTAACGCCGTAGATTCCGCCGATCAGAGTTCCGAACTTTTGAGGAACTCCGCGAGCTGGGAAGAGAGGTTGAGACTGCCGCGGCTAGGGATAAAGCCGGGTATCGTCCCCCTCTCTCCGCGAGCGAACTCGCGATGTCGGAGACCGCGTACAGGCCACCTCCAAGAGGACCTAGCGCGCGACTCGCTGCGGTCGACGAGGACAGGAGATCCGACTATTCGTCGGGTCGCTCGAACGGGGGAAGAACAGGTACGTCCCGGAGAAAGAAAAGGTCCGGCTCTTCAAAGCCCATGGCCGAGGAGTGGCGAGAGAAACCCCGCTCCCCGGTCCCCGCACATTCGAAAACCCCCGCACCAGTACCGAAGGCTACTGCTTCTCGTCAGGCGGTGTGGAAGAGCACCCCGCCGCGACAAGCGCGGAGGAGCCCCGCGAAGGCGGCTAATACCGCAACCTAACCTGCTGCAGCGACCCCGTCGACATCTAAGGGGGCGCCGTGTTTCAATTGCGAGCGGCCTGGACATTGGGCCGCTGACTGCCCCGAACCCCGCAGGACACAGGTTTGTTACGGTTGCAACGCGGAAGGGGAAACCATCCTGACCTGCCCCAAATGCTTCGCATGGCGGTCGGGAAATGTCAAGGGGGGAGGTCGCTAGAGGTCTGCAATCCCGTTCATAAAGACGAGGAGGGCTCACTTGCAGGCGCGACTCAGAAAGAGGAGGGAACGACGGGCTCGAACCTTTGTTCGAAATTATCCGGAACCCCAGAAATCCTCGCTGAGCGAACCCTCCCGTCTATTCCGCCAAATTCCGCGGGGCCCCTCCCTTCTCCTCCACTTCCGGAGAAAAAGGAGAAAGTCACCTCCGAGTCCCTACTTTTTCCATGGGACGGCCGAGAGGCCGGTTGGAACAGGGGACAACGAGGTAATGATTTCGGCCCGCGAGCCCACTCCCCGCTCCTCCACTTCGGGAGGAAAAGAAGGAGGCCACCTCCACCATCCCTACTTTGTCCATGGGACGGCCCATTGGCCGGTTGGACCACGGGACAATGAGGTGGTTGTATTGGCTCGCGAGTCTTATAAATTTCGCCGCTTTTTTCCGCCGGGATACGTTGACCGCCGCTATTATTTCCGGTTGCTTTTAGCAGGGCATCCGCTGTGGTCCTCAGTCGACAGCGGGGCCGCGCGTTCCTATTTGGGACCGGACGCGATCGAGTGGTTAGGATCGCGCCTTGATTTCACTTTTTCCGGTGAAATGCGAATGGCCAATGGTACGCAAGACCGTATCTTAGGCGAAGCAGTCGTGGAGATCGAAATCGACGGGTGGAAAATAGATTTACCGATTCGAGTCGCGAACAATCTAGATTACGATTGTGTGTTAGGGATTGATTTTTTAGAGGCATTCGAGATCTCCCTAGATACTTCAATCGCGACTTGGAAAATTAGAGACGGTCCCGTGCACTCTTTTGTAGTACCAGGTTTTCAGGATTCAGAGGAAATTATCCACGCTAATTGAGCCGTGATCGTTGAGCTTAATCCGAGACAAAGCGAGCGCCTAATCAGTTGTTAGATCGAGTAATTTCCCCTCCCGCAGAAAAACCTGCCGCGACGAATCTTGTTTAACATCGAATCGACGTGCAAGGACACGAACCGATTAAACACCGCGCGCGCCGAGTTTCCCCGAAAATTTTCGAAGTAGCGCACGCGGAAGTTGATAAGATGCTCGCGGAGGGGTTTATCGAGCGCTCGGAAAGCGCGTGGGCGAGTTGTCCCGTGATAGTCCCAAAACCGAACGGGAAATTCCGATTTTGTATCGATTACCGTGATGTAAATAACGTAACAAAAAACGACGCTTACCCCCCTCCTCATATGGACGCGATCCTGGACAAATTACGCACTGCATTGTACATTTCTACAATAGATTTGAGCCAGGCGTACTTACAAATTCCTCTGGAAGAGTCCAGTCGAGAGATTACCGCGTTCATAGGCCCCGGGAAAGGGTTATTCCAATTTACGCGTATGCCGTACGGGCTGACCAACGCCCCCGCAACCTTTCATAGGCTAATGGATCGCTTGATTGGTCCCGAGCTTGAGCCTCACGCCTTCGCGTATCTTGACGACATCGTTATTGTCCATGAGACTTTCGATGACCATCTTCTATGGATCGAAAAGGTCATTGGAAGTTTGAACGAGGCAGGGCTCGAAATTAATCGGGAAAACAGCGAGTTTTGTCGCCAAGAGGTCCGGTATTTAGGATACTTAATCAACCGGAAAGGCCTCGAACCCGATCCTGAAAAGGTCGCGCCGGTTTTGTCATACCCGGCGCCCACTACGGTCAAGCAACTGCGGAGTTTCCTCGGCATGGTCGACTGGTACGCTCGATTTTTGCCGAACCATGCGCGCGACAAAGTCCTCTTGGTACAGTTGCTAAAGAAAAAGGAGCCCTGGCATTGGGGTAAATCTCAGGAAACGGCTTTTCAGAATTTGAAAAAAGCCTTGAGCAGCGTCCTCGTTCTTGCCCGTCCTGATTTTTCATTACCGTTTGTCCTTCAGACTGACGCGAGTCACTATGCTATTGGCGCGGTCCTCACACAAAAACAAAACGGGGAGGAACACCCCATTGTTTACGTAAATCGAGTCTTGACCGCTGCCGAGCAAAAATATTCAGTGACTGAGAAGGAGTGTTTGGCCGTTTTATGGGCCATTAAAAAACTCCGTCCGTACCTCGAGGGGTACACTTTTACTGTTATCACGGATCACAGCAGCCTGAAATGGCTGTATAATTTGAAAGATCCGACCGGACGACTGGCGCGATGGGCCCTTGACCTGCAGCAATATTCTTTTTCTATTGAGCATCGCAAGGGAACCCGCCACCACGTCCCGGATGCACTTTCACGTGCAATAGTACCCCCGAGTGACGTCGTTGAAGAACCTACCGCGCACGATCTCCTAGCGGCTCTCAAGGACATTGAGAGTAACTGGTACTTCGGCCGCTTGGAGAAAGTAGTATCGCATCCTGCGTCGTACCCCGATTGGCGGGCTGAAGACGGACGGTTGTATTATCATCGTCCGTCTCCCACGCGAGAGATTATCGGTGAGGATGACGACGCGTGGAAGCTGGTTCTCCCCGAGGATCTGCGGGAAAAGGCCATCCGAAATGCCCACGATCCTCCGGCCGCTGGTCACCCAGGTATTGATAAAACATACCACAGGGTGAGCCAAGAGTTTTACTGGCCGGGGATGTTTCGAGACATCCGCCGATTTGTGCAGGGATGTCCCGTGTGTCAACAGCTCAAGGTCGAGCAGCGCGCTCCCGCTGGACACATGGGCCGGCGAATACCCGAACGGCCTTGGACCGTGGTATCCGCTGACGTAATGGGCCCTTTTCCGCCCGGGCGTGATCAATCTCGGTACGTTGTAGTCTTTTTGGATAATTTTACGAAGTGGGTGGAGTGTAAGGTGCTCCGGAAAGTTACGGGGTCGACTATTTTGACGGCTTTCGAAGACCTCGTGCTATTTCGTTGGGGAGCCCCCGAAATACTCCTCACTGACAACGGTACCGAGTTTTGCAACAAAGATATCGATACCGCCCTGAAAGAATGGGGAACAGCCGCATACCTCCACGGCCGCGTCGTGTCCAGATTTGAAACGGTCCGGCGTAGTCGACTCCCGTGTGCGAAAATGGACGTGAGGGAATCACGCGGAGAGCAGGGAGTTGACCCATAAGCTGTTCATACGTACGAGCTCGGTGACGAATACAAACGACGCAACGGTTTATAAACATTCGTACTGGACTACGACCACCAACGATCCAGTATGTTTGACGCAGTGTCGCGAGTGTTAGCTGGGGCCCGGCGTGTACCGCTGACTTGTGCGCGTGATCAATGACCAAGGTTGTGAATGGAGACGTACGCTGAAGAATCAACGGATTTTTCTGGTCATGAAGTAAAACTGATTGGTTCAAGCGCCCGCCGACGCGCAGAAGACCGTCTGCATCGATGTACGGCAATAAATTTTTAATACTACTGAGTTTGGAAACGGAAGATCCGGACTTTAAAAGTGTGATTTCACGTTAAAAGTGTTGTTGCTGAGTTTCTTTCACCCAGAACATACGCGCGTGCTTTAATTCTTCAACACTTAATCGTGAGACGAAAGGAGTCCGGGGTGATTTTGACCGGAAGTGTTTTATAGCCCGCAAACGCCATGCAGTAATGCGACATAGTCTACTGAGAGCAGAGTAACGAGAAACTAGATTAAATGTCTGCTCTTTACTGACGAGTAACGAATTGGCGATGTTTTTACCCGATAATGCCTCATCGTTAATGCGATTGTCGGGTTCTCGCGTTTCCGTCGGCCACGCAGGGGACGGACACTTGAGCCATTCAGGACCGGCCCACCAAAGATTCGAATACGCGAGTTGGTGAGGAGTGGCACGACGTGACGCGAGGTCTGCCGGGTTTTCGGTGCCTGGTACGTGATGCCACGACGCGTCTGGAAGAAGTGTTTGAATCTCGGCAACGCGGTTGTGAACGTATTCCTTCCATCGTGATGGGTGACTGCGAATCCAAGTCAGCGCTACAGTGGAAGCCGATCATAAGTGCACGGGAACGTGATGCAGACCTAAGATGGTGCGGACACGTGTAATGTGACGCGTAAGCAACACGGCAGCGGTCAATTCGAGTCGAGGAATAGTAACGCGTTTAATCGGTGCTACTTTTGATTTAGCTAGAAGCAAGGAAATACCGATATCGTTGTCGCTTGTGAGTGTACGAAGATAAATAACGCTTCCCATGGCAAGTGACGATGCATCCGCGAAACCGTGGACTTCAAAGGCGAACAGCGAAGGTGAGATCCCGATCCAACGCGGAATTGAAATTAAATAAAGATCGAGTAAACTAACGCGAAACTTTTCCCATTGATGTGCGAAGGCTGACGGAAGGGGGTCATCCCACCCTAATTTCATAGCCCACAGCTCCTGCATCAAGATCTTGCCTTGGACAATTACTAGCGCGATCAATCCGAGAGGGTCAAACAGTTGAGAGATCGTTGATAGTACGCTGCGTTTCGCGGTGGAATGAGAACCGTCGTCGCGAAAGGTAAACGAAAATGCGTCTCTGATTACATTCCAAGAGAGACCTAGCACTCGATGCGATGCGTCAGTATTGATGTTACGCTCACCGGGTAAACAAAAGGATTCTACAGGGTGCTCCACAAGAATATCATTGTCGTTTACGGTCCATTTGTGGAGTTGGAAACATCCCTTGTTTAGAAGCTCGGTTACCTGACGAATTTTTTCGCGTCCCTCAGCTTGGCTGTGTGCGCCAGATAGTATGTCGTCGACGTATGTTTCTTCAAGTATGATTTTACTCGCGAGAGGTAGAAACTTTCCGTCGTCATGTACTAACTGATGCAAGCATCGAAGCGCTAGATAAGGTGCGCATGCAAGCCCGTAAGTGACAGTGGTTAACGCGTAATTGCACACGGGAGCTGACACCTCGCGTCGCCGGAGAATGCATTGCTTGCATTGGTCGTTTTCGTGTACTCGAATTTGTTTGTACATTTTTTCAATGTCGGCACAAAACGCGTATGCGTATTGACGCCAACGCAATAAAACGTCCGCGAGGTCGGTTTGTATTTTCGGACCAATATGCAAGCAATCATTTAACGATATGCCAGACGAAGTGCGATGCGATCCATTGAATACGACACGGATTTTTGTTGTCGCGCTTGTTTCACGAAGAACCTCGTGATGAGGCAGATAAACCGAGGTGGAAGAATGGTCACTGTTGAAGTTAACGCGACGCATGTGACCAAGACGTTCGTATTCTTCCAGGAATTGCGAATACGCGTGACGCAGGACCGAATTAGCAACGAGACGTTTTTCGGTATTACAAAGAAGATGATACGCAGAATGTCGTGAGTTCCCGAGATCGGCTACATCGCGAGCGAAAGGTAAGCGTATAACAAATCGACCGTTTTGATCGCGAGTATGCGTGATAACAAAATGATCCTCGCATTCGCGTTTCGCTTCAGAGAGAGGTTGCTCACACTTCGAGTTTTCCTCCTGACTCCAGAACTGCTGCAGGAGATCAATCAGCTCACGATCCACGCAGCACTGCAAGCTGGATGCGGTGGAAGACTGGGAGTCGCCTAATGTTGACGGAGCAGGGCCCGTCACAATCCATCCCAACTGCGTATTCTGTGCGATAGGTGTAAGTGGCGGCCCTCAGATCACCTCAGGGAGCAAGAGCTGGCTGTAGACCTCCACTACGATAACCAGATCCACTCGGAGAGGTAACGACAAGTCTGGATCAGCCAGTGCTAGCCGGTGGAGATGCGGCATGTCCACAATTTTGCAGGTTTGATCTGGAATTTACGCAGTTAATTTGGGCAAAATAAACGCTTTTACCTTGCAGCTGAAAGTCGAATTGATAAGCGACGAGATGGTGATTGTAGAGAAGCCTCGGGAAACGACCGTCGTGCCAGCTCCGATGCCACGAACTGGAATATTTGCGTGACGTCGTGGGAGGTTGAGCCGCTGGACGAGGTCTTCTGTGACGAACGACACCTCGGAGCCTTGGTTGAGGAGCACCCGAGCAACGCTGTGTTCACCGCAAGAAGAGGACGCTTTGACGAGTGCGGTGGCCAATAAGATGCGGATGCTTTGCCTGGACGGGCTGAGTTTTTTCGCGACGTGAAGAGAGGTTGCAGGTTCCTTCGAACTCCCTTCAGAAGTCGTGTGCTCAACAGTCGAGGGAGTTGCTTATGAAGTTGAGGCATTCGGCGTGTCGTGCAGTGACGTGTGATGGCGTACCCTGCAAATGTTGCAACGTCCCTTCGATCGACAGGCCTTGCGATGATGAGCGCCTAAGCAGTTGAAACGCGGGCCCACGGCCAGACCACACTGCTGTGGGCCATAAAACTGGCACGCGGAGTTGTGCGATCCCAGATTCGCCCTCTGGGCAAAGTGCAACCGCTTTCAGAAAGGAACGTGTGGGAGAGCTTCGGCTCGCTCCAAGGGAAGCGTGACAGGCCGTCGTTTGAGGTGTCGGGTAAAGCCTAGTATCCGAGACGAGTCCTGGAGACCACACACCGCTAAACCCTAAAAAGTCTGCGACAGGAGCAGTCCGATCCCAGGAACCTGGGCAAAGGTTGCCATCGCATTCAAAAACTGTGTGGTAGAGGAGTGCGAGAGTCCTCCTCGGCGGTGACCCGTCAAACGTTTTGGTCGGAGGATTAATAACACGGGTACGAGTGTTCGATACAGTACACAGAACAACATATAACACATTACACGAAGACACATGGCGTATTACATGCAAACGTACACTCAGAAGTTGGACGACAGGACCAATCAGGAATTATGGACTTCACGAGGACCTATACGTATAAACGAAGAACGAAGAAAACTTCAGACTTTAAACACATGAGACGTACAACACATGAGGTCGTTATGCACTTTTCCGCAACCAAAGCAATACGCACCCAGACACACATATATTACGAGCAATTTTGTATAAAAGAGGACTTATATGGACTAACGAGGAACTAAACAAGTACACAAGTATCGTACATCCTAATGACGAAAACACAAGGGCGTCGACAAACAGACCACATGAAGAGGATGGACGACGTCACGAAGAAGGTGGACGTATACAAACAATGGCGAATTATAAATACACAATACACACACTCGGGGCCTGCCAGCAGACCACACTCTGCAGGCCATAAAACTGTCGTTTGTTGTTGTACGATTCCAGGACTCTGGTTAAAAGTGCAAACAGCGGCAGAAATAATTATGTGTGGTAGAGAGAAGAGCCCAAACCCAAGGGTTAGCGAGACGGGGCCGTCGTTTGAGGTGTCGGGGCTTGAACCTAGTATCCGAGACGAGATCCTGTTTTACCACGCGCCGCTGACCCTAAAAAGCCGCGACTGGAGCTACCCAATCCCGGATCCCCGGGTAACGGATGCCATCGTCGGCAGAATCGCGTGGTAGAGGTGCTGCGAAAGTGGCCCTCGGCGGTTGCGACCCATGTGCGCGACGGGAGTAGTCCCGTCTCATGGGTAGATCAGGAACTAATGTTAAATCGAGCACTAAAACCGCGGGGCTACGGCCCCGCGTCGGGTGTAGTGGAGACAACACGGTCTGCACCCGTAGAACTATTGGTGGAGCTACCCTATCCCATGACTGGGCAACGGATGCCGCTGATAGAATTTTATGTGTTGTAGAGGTTAACGGGAGTTTCCTCGACGGAGACCCATCAAACGTTACAGGAAGAATCCTGTTAACATGGGTACGTAATACGAAAACAGGGGATAGGTGCACGGCCGTCGTTTGAGGTGTCGGGCTAGTTTTTCCCAACTAGTCTAGTATCCGAGATGAGTCCGTGGTCGCAGACAACACGACTCCTATCCTTAAAACTGTCGCGCGGAGCTATCCAATCTCAGGACTCTGAGTAACGGATGCCACCGACAGTACTAATGTGTTGTAGAGGTATGCCGGGAGGTTCCTCGAACGGTGACCCATCCAACGTTTCAAGGGGAACCTTGATAACATGGGTACTACGGGTGGTGCAGTGGCCCAGCCGGGGTTGTTCGCCCCCCGGCGCTGACACCAATTGGAGTTGGATTCGTAATGGCAGTAACTTTCGAGGGAAATAGAGAGTAATAGGAAGTTATTTATGCGTATACCCAGTGGGGTGAGGAAGCATATCTGTGCCCCCTTCGGGGTGGCCAGATTTACAATAATAAGCAGTTGAAACACAACAAAAACTGAGTGACGAAGGCCTTGTGTTGTTCGGACGAGTTGGCGAGATAACTCGGACATGCTGCTAATGGGTGTGATGACTTGCAGGCTGGACAGATATTTCCCGAAACTGAGGCTTGGTGTGCTTGCAGTTTTACAACTCGTGGCTTGACCGGCAATTGCGTCCCTGAGTTTCGCTCCATCGACTCCAGTGCACGAATGTGTTGAACTAAAAACTCGTTTAGTTGTGCCAAAGTGGGTAGATCCGTGGTGCTGCTGATGTGCACTTCCCATTCTCGGAGAGTTTCTGTATCTAATTTGCGAGACACCCAATATACTGTATATAAACGGATCCCAGTTTGTAGTATCGCATTTGAGACCGTTGAGCGCGCCAAGGACTTCTATTGTTGTACCATGTAAACGTTTCTGTTCCGCGGCAGATTCCCGCGATGCGAAAATAACAACTCCAACTGACTGTCGTCAAGGACGCGGCGGTTTTCGTAACGGTCGGATATTATTTTCCAAGTCAATTTGAAATTTTCACACGTAACGATAAAATTGATGATAAGCTGCGCGGCTTCGCCAATAACACTTAGTTTTAAATAATGAAACTTTTCCACCTCAGATATTGACGCGTTGTTGACCACCATCGACTCAAATACGTCTCGGAAGGGACACCATTCCTTGTAGACTCCCGAGAACTTGGGCAACGATAGCTGGGGCAGAAAACGCGACTGAGTGTTCTGAGTGAGGCCAGAGGTGGGCGAGTTGTGGCTATCGCTACCTGCGATTTTAGGTTTAACGTCGAATCGAGTCAGGTACTCACTCAGAACAGCTTGATGGTCAATAACCATTTCCTCGCATTGTGATAATAAGTCCTCGGAGAAATAACTGGAAATCTTTACGGCTTCCGTTTTCAAATCCGTGATCCTTACGTGATTTTGTTGAAAGGTCTTCCAGTTCTCCTGAAGGGCTTCAATGCGGGACTTGACGTAGGCTTCGGTGATATTAGCTTCTCCCTTCTTCTTCAGGTTAACGATAGTGCGGCTCATCGAGGTAAAAAGTACATGTTAGCGATCTAGGAGACCGTTAATTGTCGACATGCTGACGGTTAAAAGTTCTTTTTCACGTACGAATAGAGCTGTGTTAGCAAAGGTCACGACGCGCACAGAGGTCGCGGACATACAAGTTTTAAATGTAACTGTAACTCCACGCGTTGCACTGATAAAGCACCTTTTACAACACCTTCTCACTTCCTTCGTTAACCGAAAAAATAAAAAGGAAACGCGGTTTATCCGGCTCGAAGGACCAAAAAATGTTTCGGCTAGAAGCAAGTTGATTTTTTGTGTGAACGGGGTGCTACAAAAGATAATGCTATAGAGGTAACACAGCTAATACAATTTACGCGGGATAATAAGTCGATAAGTACGCTAAGAATTTGCTGTACGCTTGAACGCTGCAAATAGGCAGTGCGTTCGGTTGTTAGGACCTTTTGTGATACGCGTAGGTGACGTACGGCCCGACGTCACCTAGGATGGGGGTACTTGGTTCGTTACCCGAGGCAAGGCAGAAATCTGCCTTACCGAGGACGTGCCGCAACATACCCATTACACGATTCCCCCGTATCACGCGCAGGCGAATCCGGTGGAGCAAGTTAATCGCGACCTGAAAACGATGATTTCTTCGTTCATCAAAAAGGACCATCGTGAATGGAACGTGCACTTGCACGAATTCCGATTCGCAGTTAATACCGCTGTGCATTCTTCAGCCGGAGATTCTCCAGCGGTGCTCAACTTTGGAAGAGCTCCTCGGCAGGTCGGCAGTCTTCGCCGCGCCGTGGAAGGAGAACCCCTGCTCTCCCGCGGAGACCCGCAGGCTTGGGCACAGCAAACTTGTCGCTTGTTGTTGTTACACGACTTACAAGGGACCTCACTTAAGTGTTACACGCGGATTTTAATGAAATTTACATATGTGGTAGTTTTTCGAAAATTAGTTGACCCATATTTTTTTATATCTGCTGACATGCATGTTGAGGGGATGAAAATAGCCCTCAAAGTTGGGGGTGAAAACACATTTTCTTTAATATCTCGCAAACTGGAGGGTGTAGGAGGGTGAATTTTTTGAGTGATGCCCACTTGGACGTCGACCGTTTGGACGCGTGCCGTTTGGACGCATCCCGTTTGGACGCGTCCCGATTGGACGCGTTCGAATTCAAAGCGGTGCAGATAAGACCTAACCAGGCCTAAGAGAACCTAAAATAACCTAACTCCACCTAACATAGCCTAACGTAAGGGAAATTAGTGTTCAAACGGCATCGATTCGAAGTGGTAGACGTCCAATCGGGACCGTCCAATCGGTCGACGTCCAAGTGGGGCACCCCCGAATTTTTTTTTAAAATGTGTATTTTTGAATAAGGAATTTAGTTTATTACGAAAATTTCGGGAGAAATTATTTATTTAAATAATATATTAAAAAATTGGATTTTTTTGTCAATTTTTTACCCCAAATACCGTTCGATTTTTATGCAGATTTGTATACATAAAATATGGATCAAAATGGAGGATACGTGTTTTTGGAATTTTTTGTTTATTGCAATTTAGCAATAATTATTACATATACAATTTTCGTCTACTTTTTACGGAGAAAAGTGTTGTGATTTGTTTTCGAAGTGGGTAAGCCTTTTTTATACAATCATTTGCCATGTTTTAAACAATTGGATAATATTACATGTTTATTGTTCCATCATCGGTAGCCAGGGAATGTCCAGCGGGCAGGTATGAATCTGCCGCGGTACCAGTCGTCGTTGTACGGAACGTAGATTTTTATAGGCAATGGAACTTTTAGCCGAAGGTAAAATTACAATCTCTGATACATAATCAACATTCATCACCAAGATAGAAAAATTTATTCCGATATGTCTGGTTCCGTTATAAATACGTCAGCGTCGTACTTGATGAATTTAATAACCCAGTTGATTTTGCTTGAATGATTTAGAAACTATGTTTTATTCTCAATATACTGATGTAGTTTCTATAAACTGTTCGTGGTGAGCCCAGCATTTGTATTTTACGTATTTCTTCGTTGAATTCCATTACTGTACACACTGCATAACATAAGTTTCAAAAATATTCATTCCATTTTAGCTTTATTTTTTTTATTAGAATTTAAAACTTTTAATTTTTATTTTAATTTCAAATATTTATTATTTTTATTACATTTAATTTATATCTACATTCGATACGATCAAAGGATCAGAAATTTTTCGACCAAAATTTTTCCAAATTTGAAACCTATAGACGCCAAATGGTTGAACAAATGTTGTGGCATTTTTTGGTATTTTTAATATATCCAGTTTCTTAATCTGTTTTTGACATTGGGATTGCACGTCATAACTGCTTCTTGCTACACCTTTTCATGAGTTGAGGAGCACAACAGTATTTTCTGTTGCACGCGGAAAGAAAACTTTGACAAATTCTTAAGTAGAAGCTCGTTCCATTTCCTCTTCATTGACAGAAAAAGGTAAGATTTGGTCATAAGTCAAATCGTCAAATATAAGTTCTTGTTGCATTCCAATATTCGTATGTCGATTCTTTATATATGTTGATTGCATCTGTACAACGACGATCGGTACAGCGGCGGATTTATACCTGTCCGCTGGACCTTCTCTGGCTACCGATGGAACAATAAACATGTAATATTATCCAATTGTTACAAACTGATTGAAACTTGTTGAAAAATGATTGCATAAAAAGGGCTTATCCTCTTCGAAAACAAATCTCAACACTTTTCTCCGTAAAAAGTTGACGAAAATTGTATATGTAATAATTATTGCTAAATTGCAATAAACAAAAAATTCCAAAAACACGTATCCTCCATTTTGATCTATATTTTACGTATACAAATCTGCATAAAAATCGAACGGCATTTGGGGTAAAATATTGACCAAAAAATCCAATTTTTTAATATATTATTTAAATAAATAATTTCTCCCGAAATTTTCGTAATAAACTAAATTCCTTATTCAAAAATACACATTTTAAAAAAAAATTTACCCTCCTACACCCTCTAGTTTGCGAGATATTAAAGAAAATGTGTTTTCACCCCCAACTTTGAGGGCTATTTTCATCCCCTCAACATGCATGTCAGCAGATATAAAAAAATATGGGTCAACTAATTTTCGAAAAACTACCACATATGTAAATTTCATTAAAATCCGCGTGTAACACTTAAGTGAGGTCCCTTGTTAGTGCGAGAACAGTTAGAGCGTGCTCACAAGCGACAAGCGAAATATTATGATGCGCGTCATAAAAATATTCGATACCGGGTAGGCGACTTAGTTTGGCGTCGAAATCGCGTTCTTTCGTCCGCCGCGGACAACGTGGCCGCGAAGCTGTCGGCAGCTTACGCGGGCCCGTTTCGAATTAAAAAGGTCCTCTCGCCGGTTGTGTGTAAGTTGGAGATGTGCGGAACCCGAATCAACCCGAAGGTGCACGTCTTCGATCTGAAGCCGTTCGTCGGTGACGATCCCGACGACGTCCCGTTAACGACCCCCTCTGATCTTCGTCTGCCACTACAGGATGCCACGACGAGGAATAAGAGGAGGCAGGACCCAGTCAACCCGGGCGCCCCCAGAGCCTCACCGGGTAGAGGTCGCCTTCGTCCCCTTCCCCCCGGGGGCATACTTGGACCTGCGACGACCCGCCGCGGAGGTCCCGCAAAGGCCAGCGGCGGCAGAGGACGCCGCCACCGCAACCCCCGGGCATAAAGTGAAGATGAGAAGGAGGCGCCGCGGGAGGATAACGGCCAAGGAGGCCACCGCACCCGACCGGCCACTCGAAGCAGTGGCCGCCGCCGCCCAGGAGACGGCGCGTGCGGAAGAGGGCAAAGGCGCCCGCTAACGAGGCAGCGCCTATCGCCCCGCCTCAGCCTCGTCCTAGGGTCCGGGTGGAGGTGGCCTCGAAGCCGGCCAAAAGGACCCGCCTGACTGTCGAGCCGCCCCACCGACCAGCGGGAATTCAGGAGAGCTGTTGACGGCAACCCTGGAGTTGGTCTGGGTCCTGTCGAGGCTAGCGGCCTCCGGAGGGTCCGAGGCCACTCAAGGGGCCAGTCCCGCCCCTGCTGGCGTCTGCTTCCAGTGCCGGCGGAGGGGGCACGAAAGGGCAAATTGCCCACACCCTACCACCGGCTCCTACTGCTACCGGTGTGGGTGGCAAGGGGCAACTCTGCGGTCATGCCCGCGACGCGCGCGGGCATGGCAAGCAGAGCAAGAATCGGCCCCATACCGGAGGCAGTAGGGGACTGGCGGAGACCAGGTCGGTTCTTCATCAACCGTACCGTCCCGTATCTCTGGTCCTTTTTTTAATCAGTTTGGTGATGGGTAAGTTTAGATAAGTGTTTGTTGAAAAAAATAAAATATATATATATATAATTAAAACAGAAAAAAAAACTTATATGTCTGGTGGTGGGTTTCATTTAATTACGTTCTCTTATTATTAATATTTCAGTTTTCTTTTTTTTCTTTCCTTTTCTTTTATAATTTATGTTACTTGAATTTTCCTTCTCTTATTATTTCATTTTTTTTTCTCTTCGTACAAGATTCAATAGTTTTTTTTTTTGTTTATTCGATGTGGCGGCCACCTTTGTGACCGCCCATTTCTCTATAGTTTTTTTTTCTTTGTTTGTCTTTCGTCCAATGTTTTACCGTCTGTACCGTTCCGCGCGCAGGTATTCTGTCCTTGTCACTCTCGTATCGTTTTCTCCTTCGTTCCTTTTTTTTTTATTCTCACCGCCTCTTCTCCGTCCAGTTGTAGGGGGCAGACTTTTCTGTTCATGGACAGGAGAAATTGATGGCAGCTTTGCTGATCGCCCAGGCCACATGACATCTCTACCACGGATTTCGAGTGGAATTTGGGGTTTCGGAGCCTAGCACTGAGTTTCAGCTGTTAGGTGCAGGATCGAAGACCTCGCGCTCCGAAACAGCTGATCAACGAGTGTGAGAAAGTATCGTCACCGGAGAGTACCATTTGTAAATCGACAGCGATGAAAAAGCCAAGCCTTGAAATTGAATTCGGTTAAGCCAATTCAGAGGGCTTGGCGCGCCCGGATTAGAAGAGCGCGACCATTTCTTGCGCCAGTTCTTATCGCGCGACCCGTCGCTCGTCGAGCCGCGAACCTATCGTATACCGAATTCCGAGGTATGAACGAAATTGGATTGTGGTATGAATGAGGAAAGGCAGAAATTTTTTTTTTGTATGGTTTCCCTTCTCCCCTCCTCTTCCCGCTTAATTCTTTCTTTCACCTCCTCCTCTTCCGTTTTTTTTTCTTTTTAGTCATTGGCTTTGGAGTTTTTTTTTGCAGGGCCAGCCGCTTGTTTCCACGCGCGGCCTCACGGAGCGGGCGCGAAAGCGAGGAGAGGCAGGCCAATTTGGGGGGGGGGGGGGGGGGGGGTGTAACGAGGCATCTTTTTTTTGCCTCGTTACGAATACCCACTAGGCCTGCCGGCCTCCCTCCTCCGCTCAGGCGACGTCCTCGCCGCCGGAGCGAATGGAGGGATGAGTGGGTTTATTTTTCTTTTTTTTTAAATCACGCGTCTTCCCCCCATTCGACCCCCTTCGCAGTGGCCGCTGGCCGAAGAGGAGCTACGTCCACGGTCACGAGGAGCCTCCACCCGAGCGATGGAGGAGCGGGAGGGGCCGCCGAAAAGCCGCCAGCTGCCCGCTGACCGGTCGCCGTGCCACCCTATTATCCTCCGCGGGGGCAACCGGCAGCTAAGGATAAGGAACGCCAGGCCTGGGAACCAGCCACCCCAGCCACCACCCGAAGGGGGTCCCAGGACCTGGCCACAGAAGAAACGCGGTGGCCCATCTCCAAACCGAAGTCCTTGTGGAGAGGGGCACCCCGTGCAGGGGGGGGGGGGGGGGGGGGCAAGGGAAGAAGCAAGCGACCCGCGATACGTTGCGAGAGCCCCTCAAGTCTTTTAAAATTATATTAATAGTCTTCCTTTTATTCTCATTGTCCACCGTATATTTTTCTTTCTTCTTTCTTTTCGTCCCCTCCGTTTCTCTCGTTGTGTATTTAGTTTCTCTTTTTTTTTTAGTGTTCTTGTGCTTCTGTGTGTGTGGCAGGATTGGACGTGATTGCTGGGCTATATCGTGCAGAAAAAAAAAGGTAAGATACGTTTTCTTGCCTTTAGACGATTTACGCCTTTTTCGTTGCGAGTGTGTTTGCGGGTGTGTGTGCGGGTGGTACCTGACCGCAGGACCCCCCGGCGACGAGGACCCGAGAGGCCGCGTACCGTTTTTTCGTTGATTTTCGCGCCTCCGCGTTGTTACGCGTCGGTACCGCGCTAATTACATTTTTCGCTATATTTTCGAGATTAGGACCAGCGTCCCCCTTTTGTACACACCACTGAGAGGTTGTGCTCCCGTGCGTGCGTTCGCGTTTGCCTTACCGTCGCGCTTCTTTTCTTTTTTTTTTTCTTTTGTATCGTGAGCCGCGAAGGGCTCTTTTCGGTTCCAGTGGATTGGCATATTTTGACCTTCATTAAAGTTTACTCTTTCTATACTACTCGCGGCTCGTCTAATTATTTCTTGACCGCCCCTGACTTCTGCTGTTGCCTGAGCAGCCGGAAGGGCGAATATCCCGGACGAGTGCCTTTGCACTGGCGCCCGGAAATAAAATCGTCCGTGGTTGTGTACGTGGGTAACACAGGAGGGCCACTTTCCCTGGCCGCCCTCCCCCGAAAGGAACTTATGTAATGATTCTGGTGGTATGCACAGAAATCTTATAGCGCTCGTGACGCAAAGAACGATATTTACCTATTGAACGACTCGAATCTACAATAACTAAATCCAAAGAATGTGGGATTCGTGTGGTGTGCGGTTAAGCAGTGAAATCCACAGGTCAATACCTTTCAATAAGCAGGTTTATTCAATAAAATATCGATGAGAATGATTAACAAATAACAATTATAACAAAATAGGAAAAGTATATGTAATATAAACTAATATAATGAACGACTAGATCAAAGAACTAAAGAAATATTGTCATATAAAGAACAGAATTCTATAAATTAAATAATACGCGATTTGCGAATATAAGAAGTCTTTAATAAAAACGCAATTTCTAGTTAATGAACTCGAAGTCCTATGTTTTGATTTTCGGTCAAGGCTAACTCGACTACGCTTTTACAATATTAATAAGACTTGAAATTCTAAGTGTTTATGATTTATACTCTTTCAAAATTAACGCAGTTACAAAGTCTAACAAAATTAATACGTTTCTAGCTCTACGGTGAATCCTACCTAAGTCTGATTCTTTTTCGAGGCTAATTACGCTTTTACAGAATTAACAATTTCGATACGTTAAAAGTCTAGCGTTATGCGGAATCCTACCTAAGTGTGATTCCCTATCAAGCTCGACTCGATTCGCTTTTACAATATTTACGAGATTAATACTTTAAATCGATTTCTAACGCGATGTAGTCGACTACGTGAGATACGCTACGCAAAATACGATAGTGACAGAACAATATTCTTAAATAGATTCAAGATCCTAAGATTGACTCGATTCAAGACTCTAAATTTTATGTGAAAAATATATGATTCGTCGGAACAGTAACTCTTTCTGATTTTGACTCGACAACTAATTGTCCATGACCCTTTTAGCCAGAGCGCACATTGACACCCAAAACCAGATCGCTTAATTGGGGAGCCTGTTGATCACTGGCTACTAGAACGACCCAGCGATCAGGTATCCAAATGGCGTGTACCCGCACTTCCAATCAAGAATTAAGAATCTTTTCGGCTCTGACCAGCGAAAACTGTTCCGGATTATGCTTATCTAACAACATGTAGCTTACTCGACTTTGAAAACTGTTCTGCACCCTAAGCGGATTTCGTTCGGCCTTTTATACTCGAAGTCCTTTCACTTTTCAAGGTTCTGGAAAACTACCCCTATGTTCGACGTGTATAATTTTGCGTATAATGTTACATACAATTTTATATACATTTACTAATTAAACATTGATTAATGAAGTAAATGAATTTCTAACATTGTCAATCGTGTTTTCTAAATCGTAGTTAATGTTTTAAATGTGAAAATAATAATTCAATAGCGTACTAAGCGAGAAACATATTCGCTGTCTTTTTCTACATACTACGCACGTATTTCTATAAGGACTTGAACTATATGTTGAAGCATACGAAGCTTCGGAATATTCCGTAGATTACTATTACAAATTATTATTTGTCTGGATTAATAAAACAATATCTGACTTCGAGTATCGATAATTATACTTAACGTAACATTGGCTAACTATATATATTAATGGATTTAACGAATTAATAATTTTAATGACAAATAATATTGTTAATTGAAATTATATACTCTGTCTCTCTCTTTAAAGATTGCGCGCTAAATTCTAAGAAATCCTTGCTGGCGACGTGTCACGTAGGCACGTAGGCATTTCGGAATATTGCGTATGAAACATTTACAATATATATTATTTATTTAAATAAAGTAACATTTGTTTTTGATTACTAATAATTCAACTTTAACATATCATTAAATTAACTTTCCTATATTTTGACTCAACAAAGGATTATTTAATAACTTTTATTTTTAACATTGTTAACGAAAATGTATATTCTTTCCTTGTCTAATATATATCGTACTCTTTCTATTTTCCTGAGTTAAAGTCGCAGCGCGCGGAATATTTCATATAAAATCTATATAATATAGTATTTGTTTAAATAAGTAAAATAATAAATGAATCTAACGTTTGATAATCTAACTTAACAATGAATTAATTCGCCCATATATTTGCTGAATTAAATAACTATATAATATTCGTAAATCAAAGTATATATATATGTGTTACCGACAGTCAAAACTAAATTTCTATGGTAATTGACATGTCTAATGTCACTGTCGGTAAATGAAAATTACGGTCGATAATAGAAATTAGATATACCTTTCGAGAACGAAATAAAAGTAACTTTCAGACGCTTAAGGGGACGAAAAGAAACGAAAAATTCTTCAGGGATGTTACATATGGCTTTAGAATCTAGAAAAATTTTGCTCGGAAACTTTCGGATCTGGTAATCATATTAGATTTACAAATTAATTTACATACGCGTGATACAATCATAAAAATGCAATCATTAATACCTAATCAGTTATCTGCACGTAGATATAGAGAGTTATTTAAATATGCCTGGTTTCGATGCGGATACACGGATAGCAGACCAGAATATTTTGAAAACCCAGTAGATTATTGTTTCAATCAACTCGAATCCACGAATTGTTCAGATTGCGCGGAACTTGTACTGAAATGTTCGTGGTGTCGACTGCATTTATGTTTCATACATTTCTTTGTGTGTTTTCATTCTTGTGACAATAATATAAATTAATATAAAATTGCATGGATGTATGAAATATTTATTTTTATTTACTTTCACACTTCTTTTATTTACCTCAAAAAATTTGGAGTGTACTATTAGTTTCAGCTATCACTTCCTTATGATTAGAACTTTTCAAGCACTTTTTAAAATTACAAAACCAGTCCTTCTTCAAGGTACCAAAATCAGTTCTTTTTAGAACTAATAACATCAGCTCTTTTCAGAGCTACCATACATTTCTAAACATAGAACAATTTTGAAGGAACAACCACTCCGATTTCAACAAACCACTAGCATTCCTCACGCTTACCACTCTTACCTCTTTTTATTTGCTATGCCGTTTTCCTCTTCTCGTGAAGCCATTAACAAAGCATAGTGTATAGTAATTGAATAATATTACAAAAAATTATATCAAAATAGAACGTAGACATCGCTATGGAGGGTCAGCAGAGTCGAGATGTGAGTATAACTTGCAACGTAATAATATCTACTATGACGGCGAACTTAAGAATTCTAATTTATCCGCATTCTTTGTCAAGATGTATAGTTTATTTGTACCAATTTTCACAAAAATTGGTCAACATTTTACCAAAAAAAGTTACAAAAATTTATTATTTTTCAATATATTTTTTAAACAAATAAATTTATCAAAAAATGGCTATATAGAAAAATTTGCCATTCAAAAACACGCAAATCCCATTTTGAATTTTTCGCCTACGCCTAATAGTTTCTGAGATATTCAAGAAAATAGGTTTCGCAACCCCAACTTTGGGGGCTATTTTCACCCCTTCAGCATGGACGATTGCCCATAAAAAACAATACGTGTCGAATATTTTTTTGTGTTCTATATCATATTCAAAGCGCATCAAAATCGGCGTGTGTCGATTGGGTAATGTCCCTTGTTAGATAGGATTCATTGTAACACTAGGTTCCAAGATTATTAACCAGCGAATTGTGTTTCCGTTAGATTCATTTAAAATTCGCAGAATATGTATTATTTTATTTATTGAGTTTCTTCCTTTCATACTACACCGTTTATTATGCGATAAAGTCTATTTTGTTCTTTTGATAGAGTCGTTTATTATATGAAATTATAATATCAAATATATATACATTTCATAGTTTGCATTAATTGTTAATTGTAAAATTCAGCGTCTTCATTAGTTAACTGAATAAACCTTTGGCGGTTTGGCTAGCGAGTGGAAAAGCTAGGAAAAATATAAGTATGGAAGGGATGGATAGAAACTATATGTAGGAATAGGAAGGCTCATTGAGTACTAGCAAGAAAGTCTAGTCTCGGTCTTATGCGCCGTCTAGTAGCGATGAGCGTAGCAACGAAACCGCCACAAACCTAATTATTGAAAGATATTGAGCTGTGAATTTCACTCCTTAACCGCACACGACACGAATCCCACATTATTTTAGATTTAGTTATTATAAATGCGAGTCGTTCAATTGGTAAAAGCCGCTCTTTACCTCATGAGCGCTGTTAACTTTTGAGCCTTGTTCCAGAATCGTTACATCTTTTCTTCAACCATACGACTTTCTTCTACTTTTATGCTGTTTCGATCAGGCAAACTGTGACAATGTCTACTTATAGTAACCGCGAATATGTCGATATGATAAAAGCTTTAGGAGCTTGTCATGGAAATACAACAGCAGCAGCTGAATATTATGGGCAACAATTTCCAAATCGTCGCTTTCCGGACAAGAGAGTGATACACAGGCCAGAGCAAAGATTAATTGAGTGTGGTTTTTTCGTAATTACCATAAGTCTGGTGGCAGTAGACGATCTCTTATTGGAATATGGGAAGCAGGTTTAAGTTTCTATTTTAAATAATAAAATACAGTTATACTTTTTAAATGATATTAACCGATGTTCTCTCTATCTAAAGACTAGTATAATTAACGTCTCTGGAATATTCCAGAATATATTGTATTCTGGGAGAAATAAATAAAAATCGGGTAACAACATCATCAGGCAACGTGCAACGATCGAGAAGTTCGTCGTTCGTCGAACTTCTAATTTGCAGGATGTTCACTCCTTACCTCTAAATAATATATGTGAAATAAGCAATAATTGATTTTTGTATATTCCAACATCTCTAAATTTAGAAACAGAAGTTCTTAATACCGTTGCTAATAATCCTAAGATAAGTATACGAAAACTTAATGCTCATCATAATACTACCGGTACGAGAACTATTGGTCGCAATAAATAATATTAACATTAACATTAACATTTCTTATTTATAATACATATTTAAACCTAAAGGTGGTATAGTGCACGCGTACTGGATAGAATTTTCAAACTTGATTCTCTCGAAAATGAAACGCTAAACGAAAAAATGTTATTCTTTTTTTTCGACTTATTTTTACATGTAGTATCACCTCCTGCTCGGTTGTATCACCCTGTATAAGTATAAAACGCTATCTAGTTTCTTTTATGTTCAAGCGATTCCTTTTCTTTTGATTTATATACTCCTGTTCAGTTCGTCGTGTTATGACCGCCACATGTGTACCTGCAAAACATATTCAAATATATGTATATCCATCTATATTTATAAGAATCTATCTAATTGATTAATTTGAGTATCCATTTCCATTAGAGTCTATTTAATCGGAATTTGATAAAACTCGTTTCTTAATAGTTCGGAGATAATTTTCCGTACTTCCGCCCGTTGCGATAATGACAGACAATAAGGCTTGTATTTGACTGTCCTCTTTCCTCTTCCAATACAATCTTCATCTTTCCAGTTGCTTTGAAGTGTATGCCCTTCTGCGATTATCTGTTTATATGTGTCTAATAAAATCGCAAGCGGTTGACTAATCTTGAGTGGCAAGTTCTCGACCACGTTGTACTTTGGGACAGACTTGTTCTTTCGAAATTGGACGAAAAATGTAACAGCTTCTTTTTCCTATTAACTTTCTTTATCTAGTGATTTTAGTAATTTAGAATATTTGTCCCAATGATAAAGTCGTATATCATCACTGCGGCTGCTCCATTTTCAATTTAGATGGTTACAGTAGTACGAACAATAACAGACACGATGATTTAGAATTTCAGTATGGCCTCTCGAACGGTCTAAAAGGTTCGAAAACCGTTAAAAGTTTAAGTATTTTAATATAATGAAAAAAGACTGATAAGATCGATGAACAATCAGTGTATTCCATTTCTGAGACAAAAAGTCTGTAGTAAACACGAGGATATTTATCACAGTAATCGTGTTCTGTTTTGGACACGTGCATTGCAGAATGTTCGTGCAGTTAATACGTGAATCAGGCAGAATTACAAGTTTTAGTAGGTGGTACTGTTAAGCAGCCTACATTAACTCGCCAAGTCAGCGGCCCACTTCATACAACTCGGCAATGGAATACTTACTTCATAATTACAAAATCCAAAAACACTCAATCAGCGTTCCAAATACCAAATTGTATGTCACCAGTTAATGTATATAAACGAAGGCCACTGATATAAGGGATCACTTAGTTTTCTGATCAAGACGCTTGTCATGCGAATCTTCGAACCTTTACGCGTATATCAGTGGACCTCTGCGCTGTTCCGAACCTTATAAATAAAAGCTAGTTCAGTGTAAAAGTGTAGTTCTTCTCCAAAAGAACCTCCTCCTGTGTGTTGCGGCATAACAGGACTACCAAAATTGGCGATCCTACCTGGATTCACGCAAGTTCATTGAAGAAGAACGTGTAACAACCTGAAGATTATAGTGTTCTGCGGAATACTAGCGTCAAGCAGTCAACTAAACCCAAGATCAAAGGAGCCCAAGGAATGCTAATCATCGTCTTTTTACTGTGAGTAAATGTCTAAATCAACTAGATCCAAAACAAGAAAAAACGAAACCGTTCGAGCAACATTGGTCGAAATAGATTCCGGTGTAAACCCAAACCAAGATACAAGCTTCATTACAATGGACCACAACGAATCAACAATAAATATTCCGGTCCCCGATATGCCGAGTCTCGCAATACCACGAATTAACGATCCTGAAACACAACAAAATATTAGCGATAGAGAAAAAAATCTTAAACAATGCAAAGACGCACTCGATTTCGTAAGCATTTTCGACGGATACAACATTTGCACTGAAAAATGGATATTCCAAATCAAATTAGGATTACATACCGTAATAGACCATAGAATGTTTATTGCACTAATTCTAGTAAACAGAACATCGGGAGACGCGCAACGTATACTAAATAACAAATTTATTACCGAAATAAAAGAGTTAGAAGATGCCGTAGAACAAGAGTTCGGACTTTCGAAAAGTAGAGATCTACTGACACATGAAAGGACACACCTTAGGCAAGGACGCGATGACGTTAGAACATATATTCAGAAATTCAATCTCTTACATCAGGATATAATTAGAGCCGTAAGCAACGACAAACGATTTAACACAACAGAACAAAAAGTAATCTACCGTATAGAAGAAGACAACTCCTTAGCAACATTCATTAGGAATTTAAATCAGCCGCTTAGATCAATAGTATGGCAATCCCGACCCTCAACGTTAAAACAAGCACAAGATCTTGCGTACGAAGTTTGTAGAGAAGAAGAACTAGCCAACAGAATGACCGTTCCGAATTACAGTAGGCAAATAGCACGGCCAGATTTCAAAAAATTCGCGTACGAAAAACCCCGACAGACCCAGCGTAACTTTAATAATAATACACCGCGCCAACAACTACGATATTTCGAGCCACAACAACAAACGTTACCACCGCCTGCACGTCCCGCTATTATGCCGTCACCAACTGTCTGCTTTAAATGCAATCAAGAAGGGCATTACTCGCGTGATTGCAAAAATTTTCGCAAAAACACAGCCGACCGCGGACCCAACATTAGGTACTCACAGCCCGAAAAAACGGAAACATCGATAGAGGAATCAGGATATCGCTCCGAGTGGGAAACCATGACCAACGTAGCTTCCAACATAGACAATTCCTTATCGACACCGGAGCAGGAATAAATATTATAAAAACCACCCCGGTAATTGAATCTGGACTACTAACGCGGAAACGACGAACTAGTTTTCATGGAATAACGGACGAAAAGATAATTTCGGAACGCGAAGCACGCATTGATATAGGAGACAAAACACACTTATTAGCCATTGTACCTGATGATTTCCCTCTAGAAGAGGATGGAATATTAGGAATGCCCTTCCTTGAGAGTGAAGGCGCAAAAATCAATATCAAGAAAAAGACATTAGAGCTAACCGAAACCGTTCATCGACTTATGAAGATTCAGATCCCGCGGGATAGAATCACCAAGTTACGCGAAAATATACGGTTAGGCCATATCAGCAATCAAGATGAAAAGAACAAATTAATTGATTTAATTGAAAATTACCACGATATATTTGCGCTTCCGGGTGATGAGTTGCCTGAAACAAGGCTCGCGAGCCACGAAATTTACACGAAGGACGAAGTCCCAGTAAATGTAAAACAATATAGATATCCACATATTCATAAAGAAGAAATTCGCAAACAAATAGGTGAAATGGTGAACAAAGGAATCTTGCGAGATTCAGATTCACCTTACAATAGTCCTCTCTGGATTGTCCCAAAGAAAATAGATGCCAGTGGAAAAAAGAAATGGAGGATTGTCGTAGACTACAGAAAATTAAACGATAAAACAATACACGATGCATACCCGCTACCCAACTCATCCGATATATTCGACCAACTAGGCGAAGCCCGTTATTTTAGCGCATTCGATCTTGCTAGCGGTTTTCACCAAATTCCGATGCATCAGAATAGTGTGCAAAAAACAGCATTTTCTACCGAAGACGGACATTACGAATTTTTACGAATGCCGTTTGGTCTCAAAAACGCACCAGCTACATTCCAACGGATGATGAACAAAGCCTTGCGCGGGCTATTAGGAAAAATATGTTTAGTATACTTAGATGACATCATTATTTGGGGAAAAACACCGGAGGAACACAGAGACAGACTCCAGTTATTGTTCCAACGCCTGCGGGAAGTTGGACTTCGTTTACAACCAGATAAATGCGAATATTTAAGCACTAAACTAAAATATTTAGGACACCTCATTACACCCGAAGGAGTGAAGCCGAATCCGGATAAAATACGTGACGTCGTAGAATTCCCAGTACCAAAAAGCATAAAAAATATTCGGGAATTTCTAGGGCTTGCCAATTATTATAAACGATTCATACCCGAGTTCTCACAAAAGGCAAAACCGCTGAATAAGCTGTTGAAAAAGAATGTAACATTTAAGTGGGACAATGCTTGCGAGCACGCATTCCAGCAACTGAAAAAGGAATTAGTCAGCGATAATGTATTAGCGTGTCCAAACTTCGAAAAAGAATTCATATTAAATGTAGATGCCAGTGGTACCGGAATAGGTGCGATATTAGCGCAAAAAGACAAAGACGGAAAAGAAAGACCAATAAGTTACGCGAGTAGAAACCTCAATGAAGCCGAATGCAAATACAGCACTAAAGATAAAGAAACTTTAGCTATCGTTTGGAGCGTAAAGTATTTCCGACCTTACCTATTTGGAAGACATTTTAAAATTTATACAGATCACCAACCCATCCCGTACATAGATAAAAGCAGGAATCCGACAGCAATGCAAGAACGATGGCGAGTTACACTAATGGAATATGATTGCGAAATCATTTATAAGAAAGGTTCACATAATGGAAATGCGGACGCGTTAAGTCGTAATCCAGTACGCATTGCGCGAAAATCAAGACCAGCACTTCGAAAAAACATCACCTTCAGCGAAGACATTCGTGAAGATAAATTATTTGTAGACTTTCGACTTGAAAAACAGTTTGGTTACAAATATGAAGACAATTATTTAATTTTCGAATCCAGCGAATATAACGACCAAACAATTAGAGAAACCTTTGAAATCACGCGGAACCTTATTATTGGTAATGATGTCAACGATTTTACTTTAAATTTCAAACATTTGACACAGCTGGCAGTAATTTCAGAAAAACAAATTAAAAACCTAATGTTAGAAGTCCTTTATGACCCCTCCATTAATATAGTTTTATTGACAAAGGATCTAAAAACACCTGAAACTGAACACGAGAAGTTTGAAATAATCAGACGTGCCCATGACACCTTAATAGGAGGGCATGCAGGAATTAGGAAAACTATAGCCAGAGTAAGAGATTCGTATACCTGGATAGGATTACACCGCGATATTAGTAACTATATCAATGAATGTCTAACATGTCAAGAGGTTAAAATTAATAGAAAACCAACGCGCATGCCAGTCCAGATTACTGACACACCAATATCTTTTAATGACAAAATTGCAATGGACATTGTAGGCCCCTTGACAGAAGACGTCGAAGGTTATAAATATATTCTCACAGTCCAAGATCAACTTTCGAAATATTTAGAAGCAATCCCATTAAAAGACCAACAGGCAAAAACAATAGTTAGAGCACTCTTAAACCACTGGATATTACGCTACGGAACCCCTAAAATTATTATGACTGACCAGGGAACAAATTTTACAAGTAATATATTGAAGGAACTCAGTAATTTGTTGGGCTTTGATTTAAAACATACTACAGCATTCCATCCTGAATCAAATGGTAGCCTCGAAAGAACACACGCAGTCTTAAAGGATTTCCTTAGAGCACAAATGAACATAACAGAAGAACCAACCCCGTGGAGCCTTCAACTTCAAGCCGCCGTATACTCGTACAACACCACCATTCATTCAGCAATTGGGATCAAACCCTTCTGTCTCACTTTCGGTAGAGAACCACCCGAATTGAGCCAATTAGACGGTAATGACGATCAAGCAACATATTCCGACCTCGTGGAAAGCATCAAGGCACTTGTAAACAGGACTAGTAAACAAGCACACAACGCCCTAGTAAATAGTAAGACAAAAGTCAAATTGAAATATGACAAAACTATTAAACCACTAACCTTAGAACCAGGAGACTGGGTCTGGATGCGTAACCAAGGGAAAGATCGTTTACAAGGTTTAACGAAACCCTTTTTAGGTCCATACCAAGTTATAAAACTCGTAGGAGATGTCAACGCCATTTTAAACGTTAATAAAAAAGAGCAGCTTGTACATTTGAATCGTCTAAAATACGCAAACATGTCATCTATTTTAGGTTCTCCTCCTGCGGACATGCCACGGACAGCGAACCAACAACTATAGGATCACTAACCACACTTTTAGTTATTTTCGCAATTATCTATGTTTGTAACAAAATTGGCGTCTTTATCATTATAAGAAATTTATGTAAAAAAATCGAAAAACAAAAAATCCTGTAACCAGATCAATGACCGTCACTAAAGAACACGACCAGCAACCGTACAAGCCAAAACCAACACCGATCGCAGTATCATCCCCAATCAAGGAGGTCATCTGGGACAAGTCAACATCGTTTTTGAAACTTCCACCTAAGCTACCCATCTAAGATTTTTCTGTAAGAAAAATCTCTTTCAAGGAAGGGGGTGTTAAGCAGCCTACATTAACTCGCCAAGTCAGCGGCCCACTTCATACAATTCGGCAATGGAATACTTACTTCATAATTACAAAATCCAAAAGCACTCAATCAGCGTTCCAAATACCAAATTGTATGTCACCAGTTAATGTATATAAACGAAGGCCACTGATATAAGGGATCACTTAGTTTTCTGATCAAGACGCTTGTCACGCGAATCTTCGAACCTTTACGCGTATATCAGTGGACCTCTGCGCTGTTCCGAACCTTATAAATAAAAGCTAGTTCAGTGTAAAAGTGTAGTTCTTCTCCAAAAGAACCTCCTCCTGTGTGTTGCGGCATAACAGTACGAAAGGTAGAAAGTAAAACCTCTCGCGGAAAGAAGCAGAAGAAGTACCGCCGTTCTCTACAAAAATAATTTAGGTACTTCTGAAATGGTCAATCCGACGCACTTGCATCTTGGTGCATTCGTCGCTTGGACAATCCTTTGCTGAACTGTTTCTTTCAATTAACTTATGTTGGAATTGAAGTGGTTGCGTGAATAAAGAACGCGATGTTGGCTTACACTAATTTATTACTGTAAATACTTAAACTATCTTTAGAGACTAGTAATTATGAACTACGAAATATTAGACTAGATTATATACAAAGGTTCGTAGAGTGGCTGCGAAGCTTCGGAGTTTCCGGAGTGAGGACTGATCACCGACTGATTAATTTGACCCGGGAGCAGGGCGATTTATATACTCATTTGTTTTTCGCGAATGTTTAACGTCCCTGGTGCTAGACTCGGGAGTTTACAACACTCATGAAGCAAAGAGCGGTATTTGCCTAGTGAGTGACTCGTCGTCTTCTATTATAACTAGCTCTAAAAGGATGTGGGATTCGTGTGGTGTGCGGTTAAAGAGTGAATTCTACAGGTCAATACCTTTCAATAACTTAGGTTTATTCAATTAACTAGTAGAGAGTGAGTATTACAGTTAACAATTATTACTGTGAAAAATATAAAAAGAATATGTATCTGATTATTTAGCAAAAGAACCAAACGGACTTTTTATCGCTTAATGATTAAATAATGACTCTAATGAAATGAATCTAATTGAACGGAAACGCAACTCGCAAATTATTTGTCTCGGAATTCAGTTTAAAATATTACAATGAGTTCTATCTAATTCGCTTCTAAATTCGGAGATTAACGTGTTCGTAGTCGGCTACTATGACGCTACGCAAGTTTCGCTGTTTTACAATAGTTAATCGCAAACTGGTCAGAACAATATTCAAGTTTAAGAATTTATTTTAGTTTCAAGAATCTATGCAAAAATAATTTTAATACGGAACAGTTACTCAGTATTTTGACTCTAAGACTACTGGTACATTCGCCCTTTTTGTCAGAACCTGAATTGTCACCCAACCCACATCGCTTAATTGGGGAGCCCGCGTCAGCTAGCTGCTATAACCCAACGATACTGGAATCAAATGAACAACCAAGTCCAACAGGGTTGCAAAATGAAATGACTCTATAGGTCGTGATTACTAAGCCGCCACCCAAAACACACGGGCTTCAGAGACCAAGCTGTTCAAAATGGGGAGCCTGCGTTAGCTAGCTACTGTAACCCAGAGCGAACTCCGAGAATCCGATGGCAAGTCAGTAATTCGACAACAATATTTAATAGAGTGGCTGTGAGCTCTCGTTTCGATGTCTCAGACTTTCCTGGGGCTGAGCATTGCACTCTCCAAACGGAGTTTCAGATACAAGACCGCTCAAATGGGGAGCCCGCGTTAGCTAGCCGCTATAATCCAGCGATCAAGTATCCAAATGGCCGATACCCGCTGTCCAGTCAAGGCATAAGAATCTTTTTATACTTCTCCTTCTCGGTTACACTTCTCCTAGGAGGTCCATTTGCCTTTCACTTTTCAAGGCCATGCAGGCTTACGCTCATGTTAAATGCGTAGTATTTTTACATATTTTTTTATATTATTTTATTACGCTTTATTTAATAAAGAATATATGTTAATTTGATGAAGAAAAATATGCTTTGATTTATCATCAATTAAGATTTCACAAGCTAACTCGGTAAATCGTAGTTTTAATTAATTTTTATGTACGCAAATTAGCGGGTCTATACAAGTACTTTAATAAGAGAATAATTAATCGCAAATAATACATAAAATAATAGCTAAAAATACGTTTTGATTTATAGTAAATAAATAATTAATAATAGTAATGTTTAAATGATAATTCATAATGATTTCTTCTCGATGTGTATCTGGCATCTCTTTCTATCTAACGTGCGCGCCATCGATCGGTTATCTAATTCAACAATGTTGCACGCGTAATCTACCCGTGACTATTACCGCGCGAATTTTTATGGTGCGGTCGGTAATTCGCGGTCGATAATCAAAAATCTACGCGGATATTCTTCATTGTGGACTGGGGACGTTACAAATGTTCTAGCGCGCGCGCCTCGTCGTGAATGTTCTCGCACACGCTGCGTTGCAAATGTTCTCGCGCGCGCTTCGCGAATGTTCTTGCTCGCGGCGGTCCGCCACAGAATATACAAAAATCAATCATTGGTTATTTCACATATCTTATTTAGAGGTAAGGAGTAAACATCCTGCCAATTATAACTGCGTTGTCGAAGATAGTCCTTCTAATGTAAGCATGCTGAGATATACAAAAGTATCGATGAAGTATGGGACCTCTCGAGCACGAGGAAAAAGGGTCCGAGGACTAGTCTTTAGAAAGCATTTCGTAAGAGCACATCACAAAGAGAGAACATCAGTTCAATTTTCATTTTAAAGTAACAATTGTATTTTATTATTGAAACACTTAAACCTGCTTCCCATATCCCAATATCTTACTTAGCAAAATGCAACATCATCATCGCCCAGCAAGTGGTTCATCGTCGCCAATTTCAAGACTATCGAAGTATAGCTGCTTACATTCAATTCATAATGTATGTCAGATCGTTTTCACTATATATGAAAGATATATTTACAGTAAAATATTTGAAACATTACTTAGCTTTTCATTATTAGAAAAGTAGTGTGAAGGACTGTTAAGGATCCATGAGCAAATACATGAAATGAGTGAGTTGATTTGGATGCAAATAATCTTGGCAAACAACCAGTGTTGTATATAAACCAATAGTGTGAAATTTTATAATCGTAGGCGCGTGTCGGTGTAGAAGAAAACGATAAATCGGCGGTCGTCGCCCTCTATCGTCAAATATGATTTCCGCGACTTGCGAAATGATTGTGTGCGGCAGTGGGTGATAGAGTTTAGGCAACGAAGGACGGTGTGCCTGATTGTAATATTGAGAACAAAGAAAGCGAAGGACTGCTTTTCTTTTCATTTCATTCCTTATGTATTTTGTTCTATTTTCAAATTAGTATGTATTTCATTAAATATCTATATATGTGCCTATCTATTTCTTAATTCACTGTGCGCGAGCCAATTAAATTTGGAGTTATCGTTTCGCACTTACATAATATAATTTATAATTTAATAGAATCAGAAAAATATTGGACACCGTATATAAACTCCGGTAAATACCTCTGGCATCTTCGCTAATTTTTATTGCTAATAACTATTTAATAAAAAACGATAGACAGCTAAAACTTTTCGAGGGATACTCACAATCAGTAGTGTGACCTTCATAAATTGTGTGAACGTCAAGGTTATATTGAGAATACGCAGATTGTAGTGTAATAGTAACAATACATTTTTATTAATAACTTTTTTAATAGAAAACGATAGACCGCTAAAACCTTTTAAGGTTCATTCAGGATAGCGACTTTGACAACATATGTCAAGGTGAAGGTCATCGCAGATGTCTCTCCGAAAGTAAACATTTCCCATATTATTTACTCATATAAACAAAACCTTTGCTGTTTAAATCGTCATATTCGTCAAGAAAAAGTTGTAAAAATACATCTTCATTGGAGCGGTTACCTGTTGTATGCCATGCAGTTTTTAGAAGTAGTTCACTAAAACAATTGTAAGGATGGCTTATGAAAATATACAGAGATCGGTGTAAAACGTGTTTGTTCAATAATGATCTGTTAATGACTAACGACCGACTCCCGTTCCTCGTCTGTTAGACAAAAGGCGATCGGTACATTGGCGCAATAATGCCTAAAATGTATACATATGTAGACCGCATACTGCATGCTTACACAATAATTGGCAAATTTTGGCCAAAACTGACAATAACTCTGATAAAGAGCATTGAAATAACAGTATAACATAAATATTTATATTAATATGTGTCTTTAAACGCATGTACCTTATCTAAATTTTTCTGTAATTCCTTTTTTTAAACCATTATGTATAAATTTAACACACGCGCGCGATCACTTTTATTATTTTTTGGTGTGCTTAGTAAAGTTTTTGCAGCATACAGTAAAGCTTTCATGCCTGCATCTTTTGAACCTCTCAATAATCTGTTTAAAGCATTGTTTGCAACATGGTGCACTTATCTCCACTTGCTCAGAAACTTGTTAAAATCAAACTTTATTTTAATATGACCTAGTTTTTCATGCGATAATGTTTTACCTTGCGAATTATTTTTATTATTAGTAATTGATATATCAAAATAATTAAATACATTTTTCAGTATAATCAAAATATTAGGATATCTAAACTTTTCTTTATACTATAAAATACGTGGCTTTTTTATTGATTTGACAATTCAGTGTATATTTTTGTATTATGTACAGCTTGAATTGATGATATACAACTAAATGTGGTTTAAAATTCTGTTATAATAAAATTGCAGATTTATACAATTGTTAGATTATATTGGAGAGATTTAACATACCTAGCAAGAAATAATAGTTTTGGAAAATGTGACGTTATTTATGAAAATAGTTAAACAAACTCTTCTTTTACTCTCAGTCAAGATCTGCACACAAGACACATGTGTGCTTCTACCATTTGACTCTTTTTTTTTAGCTGTTGACTTCAGTTGTTGAAACTCATAGGCAGGGGATGATCGCTTAAAGAAATCAAGTGAATAATTAATACATTCGTTACTGTGAAGCATGTTCGAATTTGATATGTATTTCAGAAGTTTCGTACGTATGATTCGTATTATTCTGTGTATTTATGATTGATACGTAAGATGTGTATCAAACTATGTCCATGTGTCCAGACGTTTCAGTACTAGCAATGAATTTTAGAATACAGCCTATGTAAAATACCTATTATTTAACCTAACCTGAAAAAATGTTATTTAAAAACAAAAGACGAAGAAGCCACTATATTAAAAATATAAGTTCAGTGTTGATTAATCAATATAATCATACATATTATTTTGTAATTACAAAGAGGTTTTATATTAAGGGGGGCAATACCTTTAGAATCTTAAAAAATTGCAAATTTTTTTTTTTTCTATAAAATGTTAGTACAACTTCTCAAAAATATAGTCTCAAAATTTTAAAGCGTAATACGGAACCCTTTTGACGTTATGGCCGATTATCGTGACTCATGTCTGGTATCGCGCCGCAGATATTCACGCGCTCGGTGCGGAGGGCTATGTAGCAGATTTGTTATTATCATGCCATTGCTGTGCTTGAAATTTTGTATTTTTACGGAGAATGAGCTTATGGAGAAAAATCAACTTTACGAGTAAGCCGAAGGATTACTATATGGCGCAGGAATCGCAGATTAGTTGGTAAATCATTGAAATTATTCAGGTTTTACTTATCGAAACTTTAAACGCATTTTTCTCAAAACTGCGTTTTTAAAATTGGCGTGACTGATAACTCGAAAACTAGTTTATCAATCGTGCTCAAATTTTTTGCACATATCCATGACAATACTATCTAACATATGAACCTAAATGTACGAAATAAATTTATTATTAAAGGCCTTTTTTATTGCAAAATATTGCGAAAATTTTCAGTAAAATTCAAAGTTTTTCTTTAAAAGCGCGCCATCTTTTCAATTTTCCATATTTTTAACATTTCTTAGGTTCATCTACTAACTGTGAATGTTAATAGTCGAAACATCGTTTGCAAACTTGTTTGAGACCAATGTAACTAAAGTTAGAAGTCACGCCGTTTCACGAAACGCGCCGAAACACTTTCAGGAAAGACAATCATAATTCCGCCATTTTTTAATATTTTTAAAGAAAGAAAATATGTTGTAATAGGCAATAGTTATAATAAATTATACCTGAAATTTCGAAAATACAAGACAAAGATATCCTATACAAAAGAATTCACAAATATCAGTTTATTTTCATCTATCTAAAGGTATTGCCCCCCTTAAGGTATTTATATTAAAATATGCATTTATGTAGGATTGGGTCTGAGGGAGTTGTCGAAAATAAAGGCTCGTCACACGTCGTTTCAAAAAATATGTAATATAATATAATAATGAATAATTTGGAACAATAATGAAATATCGTAGGAACGCGTCGAGAACAGGTCTACGCACGTCGTCGATCGCTTTTTGACTGTCTTCTCATTTCTTTTTGTCTTTTGTCTTCGCACGCACACACACACTCATCCACGCTCGTTCGTACTCTCTCTCGCACATACGTTCATGCATACTCTCTTGCATTCTCTCATTTGCACGTTTAACCATACTCGTATTCCCTCATTTATATGTTTTTCCTAAAATGTATGGACCTGTAAAACAATGACATCGATATGGCGCTGAATAAAATATTTTTGGTTGCTCTATACTATCTAAAATTATTAAATGTGTCGCATAGAAGGGTGATTAAATATTCCCGACAAGTATGTTCGCAAGCTATTTTACTCAACGTAAATGAAAGTATGTAGTGGATCGAAGGCTAAACTGGTAATCCTCACTTTTGCACCTTTCCGTTGTACTTATTTTCGTCTTCGGAAAGGCGTAACCCCTTAGGAACGTCGTGGGTGGGGTTAATTTCCTTTTCTGAAGTCACTTCGATTCAAAGAACGTTTGAAAATTAGTGAATGTCTGTTACGTTCTAATGGATGTACATAGAAATTTTGCAGCTAGTATCAAGCGTATCGTATATGCTGTTTACAATGCAGATTATGACAGACAATTTTTCACACGATACAACAAAATGCTTAGAAAATGCAGGATTATTAGACGATTATGTGGCATAAATATATTTCTGCTATATTTGTAATCCAATATTGCATCACCTATGATTAGTATGAATAATAAGAGTAATTTATGGTACTCAACTTACAGCAGTCATAGTGGTAGTTTATTAGCCAAGTCCGTAGTAGATAAACAATTTGCAAATTAAATTAATGAATTTTTAAAAGAATTAAAAAATCCTGGTCTATAGCGTGGCATTTTAAACAAAAGTGGTAAAAGAATGAATTTAGCCTGTGAAACTAGGTAGAAGCTATAGAAGATGCATTTAATTGTACCTTACAAAATTTGGATATAATGAGAAATGTAGCAATTCCGACAGTTTTATTCTCTTTAAATAAAAGATTCTAGAGCGTCTTCAAAATCAAAATTTTGAACAATAATTGAAGCAGTATATTAAAATATTGAATCCACTTTATATTATATATTAATAAATAAATATCAAAGCTCTGTATGCAATATTGTTGAGCAACTCAGTCAGAGTTGACGTTAGAAGAAGCGTCAGTCGATAAATTTTATGATCGTCTGCTTCAAAAACGTACGGGTAAAACGTGTTAGACCAATAGGAATATAAAACTAATCTCTTGCACCCATACTACCAAGTCAAAAAATGATCTGCAGTAGAATCAAAACAGGTATCACAAAATTCTTCTCAGGAATTAAATTCGGAAGGAATAAATAAATTACATATTTATTTAACTCTCGATTTTGATAGACTTATTAGTTTTTTGTCAGTTTATTTAATTCGTACATGTGGTGTTGAAAATCCCATCGTACTTGTCGACTTTCTCTACCATGCTGTCCTTTTTTCTTCGTTTTCTTTACCCTATTGTCCACGGGTACGAACTTTCTCGTCTGGTTAATATCACATAAACATGCCTCTTTTAGGATTTTCGTTAGGCTCAAGATTTTTCCAAGGACCCCCTAAATCACTTCCCTCTACATCCTAATTTTCCATTTTTTAACCACCTCTCTTCTTACAAAATTAACCAATGACTTTTGCAGCTCCCACACCCTTATTCTAAAGATCAACCAATAGGTTTTTTCCTAAAGTTTACGTTTTTCCTGTCAATGCCGTTTTCCAACAGATTTTATTCCTAACTCACCGAGCTAACATATATACATATTTCCAAGTAAAGAGCTAGATTAAGGATGAACTTTGTATTTGTTACGTAATAGACGTTTTAATATTACTAACTCGAGTTAATCTTGATTCGGGTCTCCACAGTGGAATATGTAGAGTAATGATAAAATTCATAGAAATTAATATAAAAAAGTATTTATATATGTAGGATGGAAGCAAGAAGATGAGAGACGGATTAAAATAATAATAATAAATTTAATATATTCGAAAAAAAACAATCAATCTGAACACTTACACGGGTCAGTCGCCACTGCCATTCCGACGCCTTCGCGCTTTATATGCATACACTACTCAAAAGAATTAAGAGAGCAGAAAAATTCCTTAAATTTTTATGTCATATTCAAATTGCTATCTCTCCGCTAAACGTCATCGTAGCAAACAACTAGAACAGTCATTTTGAAGCTTCAAGTCTTTAGTTTTTGGCTCTTTATCTCCATATTGTCTTTTACCTTTTTTTATTAATGAAACAAACGAAAAATCGTGATGGAAAAATGTTCGGAAATTTTTTTCTATTTTAAAAGTTTCTACAGTCGCAGGAAAATTTGTTTTATTAATGGCTCTTCAGGATTATTTTTCCTTGTTTCTTCCCCTATAATTTGCACTTCGATGGAGTTTGTTTCGATGATTGGTTGCAAAGTTACGAGCTACTAAAGCCAAAATGACACTTTTTCCTTTTACAGTCTTTATCTCATCAACTCACCATCAACCAGAAATTATAAGGGCTGTTCTGGAAACCTAAGAGTATGCCCCCCAAGATAGGTACATCAATTTTTGATTGAATATTTTTGTTTGATGTGTGACATTGATGTAAAGAAACGTCAAAAAATGGCGTTTTTCCGTATATTACAAAAGTTACAATATCCTTGTAAATATCAATCACAAAGATTAAGCCTAGGAATTTTTTTTAAGCTTATACTGTCCACGAAAAGTGTGCAAAGTTTTAAATCGCTCTGATTCTTTCTTTCCTATGGCCAGAATGATCAAACTTTGAAATTTGTGTGTAAAAGTTAAAGTAACATCATTATTGCTCCTAACCTTCACTAATCCGTTTATTGGGTAAAAAATTTGTTCCTCTACATTTACCCGTATTGCTGAATTTTTTAAAAAATTTTGGTTTGAAAAAAAAATGTAAACAAATTTTTACTGTCCACTATCAGCATTAGAATTGCCTAAAGTGTACTCACACACAAAAACAAGTGAAAATCCATCCATGCAACTTCTATGTGGTATACTTTGTTTGATTACACTGTACAATATATTTTGACTTTTCTTTCATTTCATAACTGCCACCATAAAATTCTTATAGACTTTTGCGAGCTAAAAACGAATCAGAAATCCGGCTTTCTCTAGGTTGTACAGTTTTTGAGAAAATTGGTAAAAAAAATTGCAAATTTTCAACTTTGGAGAAGTTTTGTTCTATTACTATAGCAACTATTCAGTGCCTTTTAACATGAGAAAAATCTGTGACCCTTCCCGAATAAAACAATATAAATTGTTATTACATTATTGTAGTATCCTAATTTTAAGAAGCGTTGACATATAAAAGAAAGACCATGATAGACGGACAATGCGTCGATGCGTCGATGTTTTTGTAGAAATGTAGTAGGATGGGAGAAGAGGGCTTGCGATTTTTTTCCTAACGGAGGAAGACATTGTTGAAATGTCGAGCGTGTCGTTAAATTGCGTTGAATAATTTCTTACAGTATATTTCGTTGTAACAGTCCACTGTACATTTACATAATTCATTAAACTTTTATTATTATACCTAAATATATATTTTTTATATATTATTCTCTATATTATAAACATTTAAATTTGTTTAAATGATGAACAAAGTAAGAAAGACTCCAAAAACGCATCAATTTTTGCTAATATTTTTGAATTTATTTAAAAAATTAAGGGACTGGGCGAAAATGTAACCATACGTACGTTATAGAGCAGGCATTTTTGATGTAGAAAGCATCAAGCGAGCTTACAAAATCACTTTTGTTTTCATTTTACTAGGGAAAAAGTTTGGCAAAACATGCGTTTCTGTTTGCGATACTTAATGTTGGCGCGGTGCAGTGATGACCCTGTCTACGGGCTTGACGTTTTGGAATAACTGAGTCGTGCGGTGCACAGTTATTATTATAATTGTTTCAAAAATTCTGTCATTATATATGTAAAAAGAGAAAAATGAAGGACATAATATACATATTATGTAGGCATTACTCCAGGTTTATAGCAAATCAAATTTATAAAATCAGTGTTTTAGATTTTAACATCGTGCATGCGATATAGTATTATAAAATTCATGGTTGTATAGTTTTGTTATTAATATGAATATCCATGAATGTAAAATGCTTAGAGTAATAATTTCGGTTGAGAAAATTGCTATTTTCCCAAAATTACGAAGAAATTTGGAATAGTTAATTATAAATAAGGATTTATAGCATTTATTCCTTGAATTGTTTCGGTTTAAGTTAAATTACTGTAAAATGTGAACTGTACATGAAATACAATTTCTCAAACACTTCTTCTAGAACTCTCCGATATCTGGAAACCTAACACTGTATTAACTATTAATTAAATAAACAATGATTCATATAAAATTATTTAAAACTTAAATAACAATTTTTTAACAAGTATATAATGAAATTCAGTATAGAAGGGGGTGCGAATAGATTGCCGAAAACCTCTAACTTTCGGTTAAATCGGTGTCAGCACGGATAAGATTAGGTCCGGATAGGATCCGTTGCGTCCGTGAAAAAGATCACCGAGTAGACTTAGCTTAGTCTTGTTCTTTTTAATAAATCACTGGTACAGAATATAGAAGATCGCGTTGTTTTGACACTTGACGTCGGAAGCACTGTTTATTGAACTCTGCCGGATTCCGGGAATCTGGCGGGTATATAAACAGCCCGAGAGAGAAGATTCGGGAAGTTCGTATCTTCTCGAATCTCTGTATATAAATTTAGCGGACAGCAAATCGCGAAGGTTCGAGGCGAACGTTCCATCGCGATCCTTCGCTAGTCTCGCCCTCCGTGCCCCTCACTTCGTGCTGGGTGTTAAAGGTAAAAGAGAGATTAAAAGCGCGGGAGCGAGACAGCTAGGACGCGGCTTTGACGGTTCGTTGATTCGGGGTTTGCACGGACAAAGGGAGGTAATAATTGTGTGTCGCGCTGTGTCGTTCAGTTATTCCGTTACGCCAAGACAGTAGACAGGACAATCACCACGCCGCGCCGCGCCGCGCCAGCATTGACTACCGCTGGCAGCGATGCATGTTTTGTCGAACTGTTTCCTTTGTAAAATGAAAACAAAAGTGATTTTGTAAGTTGACTTACTGCTTTCTGCAGCAGAAATGTTTGCTTTATTACGTACGATGGTTAGATTTTCGCCTAGTCAACAAAGTTGAAAATTGGAATTTTTTCAACATTAACTTTCTCAAAAATTGTACGACCTAGAGAAAAGCAGATTTTAGTTTTATACTTAGCTCGCAAAAATCTATAAGAATTTCATAGTGGCGATTATGAAATCATTTGGCTCTTGTACAGTGTAATTAAATCACGTAAGAATTATATAAGTTGAACGCCACTGCCGAATGAGATACACTGTGAAATATTTAACCACCGGTTATGCGGTATGCTGACATAACGTCGGCAAACGTTAGCGGCTACCCGGTGCGCTGGACCAAGCATCGCCAAAGATAAGCGACTACCCGATACGCTGACCAAGCTCTCAGCACCCGATAGCGCGTACCGAGTATGATCTAAGCTTGCGTAGATCTTTTTGCCAGTCAGTCTACTACCATGTACCGAACAAGTAACAATTTACCGACGAGTTGTCTTCAGTGCGTGATATAAAGTTTTAGTTAGCCGTTGCTATAACCAATTGTGACTAACATTTATTGAACACGTAAGTGTCCTTATTAAATTATTGTATTGTTATAAAATTCATCTCTTGACTTCAACATTTCGTGCATCTACTATTCCCTTGTTGTATACTATTGTTCCATTTCTATTGTCATTATTATTATTGTTCTAATGAAATTGTATCACAATACCTCTCGACTCTGGCCAATCTGTTTCTAATTCGAAGACGACCTATGTAGTCTAATAGCGTGGCTTCTGTTCCTATTCTAGTTGATTATCAGGACAGCACATCAGAGATGTTCTCGAGAAAGTTTAGTTTCACATCAGGGAAGCGCTACTTCACAGTCGCCACAGTCAATGTCTTCTATGGAAATTGAGAACCGCTGATAGTTGAGAACCACTTATTGTAAGTCTTATATTTAACAATTTACATTTCTGTTACGAAAAAAACGTCAGACACTCTATAATACAATGCAGTACTTATAAATAATATATGGGACACTTACAGGGTCCCATTATAGTTGATTACAGTTTTGGCCAATGTTATCAAATTCTGTCCTGAGACTTATACATAATAGTTAAATACGTTACAATATTACAACTCAAACATTATAACTTGCAATTAAATTATAACAGTTAAAGATATGCACAAAATATAGATATTTCTAAATTAAGTGCATCATACAACGAAGTAAAATGCAAAATGACTATAATGCTATTAGAAGAAACAGTGTTTGTCTGTTTTAAACATTATCATTTGGTTTTTATTTTCGCCACGATCTGAAATTAACAGCCTCCCAAATATTAGAGATAAGGCTGTTGTGTATTAAAAAACTTTCAATATCAGATATCACATAAGGATTATTTCGCAATTATTTACCAATTTTGCATGGTTCCTTCAATATTGGTATTCATTGTTTAGAAACATTCGGACTATTATTACAGTTACGCAACATCATATAATTGTCAACTTCGTATTCATATGACTTTTGCTTTTTCTTTTTTTTTTCTTTTTCTTTTTTTATTTACTCTACATTTAAAACTGGCTCTAGTGAGCCAACCAGCAAATTTTATAATTTGAATATTGCATGCGCGTGGATAACACTCATTGTCAGTAGTGTTACCACTCCCTTTCTTTCATTGTCTGTCAAGTAGGTCGTGTGGTTTCGTCCTCTTCAGTCTTCTGATTTTGGATGTTTGTTAGGTTTTTAGCCAGTTCGCTAGGATGTGTTCCAAATTTGTTGTTGTGTGCTGTTGCGTATTTTTGAATTTGTTCTTTTACGTATTTTATTCCTACGTCTTTATGTAGAGTTTCCCCGCTGACATACCATGGGGCGGCTGTTATTGTTCTTAAAGCCTTGTTTTGGGATCTCTATAGAATATTTAGATTGCTTTTTTTTACACAGCCCCAAAGCTGGATACCATAAGTCCATATTGGAATGATCGCCACTTTATATAGCACCAATTTATTTTTTCATTTTTCCACGTAAGCCTTTTGTCCAGATGCATGCCTAGGTATTTCACACTGTCCCTTGTAACAAGACTCTCCCCATTAATTTTGACTTCCGAGTCCTCAACATGTTTTGTTGTAAAAGTGATGTGACTGGACTTTTTATCATTGATTTTGATTTTCCATTTTTGTGCCCATTCAGAAATCTTGTTCAGGGATTCCTGTAGCAGTTTTGCTGCTTTTGATGGAGTTTTATGCGACGCTAAAATTGCTGTATCATCGGCGTACGTAGCTGTTATTACTTTCTTGGTACATGGGAGGTCCGCTGTAAAAATCTGATATAGTGTGGGCTCTAGTACACTTCCTTGTGGGACCCCAGCTAAGATTGGGTATATTTTGGAAAAGCTGCCATTTTGATTTACGTGAAAGTATCTTTCACTTAAATATGATTTGAATAAGGTGTAATAGTTATAAGGGAGGTTCTGTTTGATTTTATGTAGTAGTCCTGTATGCCAGACCTTATCGAAGGCTTGGCTTATATCTATGAAAGCAGCAGAGCAAACTCGGTGTTCCTCAAAAATAATTTCAATTTCGTTTACCATACGGTGTACTTGTTCAATTGTGGAATGTTGCTTAACCGAAACTGGTGTTGAGGTATTAAGTTTCTTTCTTTCATTATAGGTTCTAATCGTTTCAGGAGTAGTTTTTCAAACAGTTTTGATAAGATAGGCAGCAAGGAGATCGGTCTATAGGAGGTTACTTCGGATGGGGGTTTATCAGGTTTTTGAATGAGAATAATTTCGGCAAATTTCCATTGTATTGGAAAATATGTTAACCTGATAATTACGTTGCATATTTGTGTTATTGCAACTATTGCTTTTTTTGGAAGTTCTTTTAGTAATCCTGCAGTTATTAAATCGTACCCCGGTGCTTTTTTATTGTTGAGCAGCTTTGTCTCCCTCGCTATTTCTTTGGGACTGAAGTGTTTAATGTGATTGCTGGGTTGTGATGGAGTGATACAATCTTCGTTATCATTGTTGTTCGCATGCGTATTTGTGGTAGAAAACGTGTTTTCGTTGGGTTTGAAGACTTCAGAAAGGTGTTCAGCAAACGTTTCAGCTATATCATAGTCCTCCCTGGCCCACGTATTGTTTTCTTTGCGTATGGGGGGGGGATGTATTTTTCTGGCTTTTTAAGTTTTTTTGTAATTTACCACAGTGAATAGTCGTCCTGTGGATACGAGGATACAGATTTTGTATATACTCCTGCTATTTGTCATTGTTCATTTTGCTGAGCAATTTTTTCAGTTCTTTCAATAATTTATTTAGTCTTTTCTTATCGTCTGCGTGTCTATAGTTTTGCCATCTTTTCCTAATGTTTCGCTTTTCTGCAATTTTTTCACGTATGAATAGTGGGTAGTTTATTGTATATACAGGGTGTCCCGCGACAGGTGTAAGTCCCTGAAACGGGTTGTAGAGGACGTCATTCTGAACAAGATTTTCCTTTGCAAAAATGGGGTCTGAAGCTTCGTTTTTGAATTATTAAGAAAAAACACGGACCAATCAGAGTGCGGGGATTACGCGCGCCCAGAAGCGAGAGCGACAGCTTCGAGCCTGGCTGCTGAGCGCGAGCGCGATCAAGTGCCTTTGCCTCGGAATAGTCTATCGTCTAACGAGAAGTCTTTACATCGAAACTCAGTTAAATAATCAACAGAATTATTGAAAGTAGTGTTCATTTACTCATTCCTTATGAAGAAGGAACGGAATTAGTTATGTGTAATTAGTAGAAACTGAGAAAATTAAATTTCTGTAATTTTAAATTTACACAAAACTTATTAACCATTAAAATAAGACTCCCCAACTGTTTGAAAATAATCTTGCTTAATTAAAAATGGATCCTCGTAACTAGATCGTTCCATTTATCCTAACTCTTCGTATAAATAATACGCTACACACAATAGCTGATATCACAGCCGGTTCACTTCACTATTATTTTTTATTATCACTGTTCACTGCAATATTTTGTTGTCACTTTTCACTAATTTCCTAATGTAATAACAGTGGATGAACAAGCGAAGACGCGTGAACGATTATCCGAAAATAACTTCAGTGATTTTTTCTTTTCAACGTTTCGCTTCGAACGTTCTGTCCTAAACTGCCGATCGTGACTCCAAATCTGCCGAGTTTGAAGAAAGTGAGAATTCTGGACATCGTTTTCGGCCGTTCGGACCGTCCAGGTAAGGAATCATAAAACAATTAAACGGTTCCGTTTTGCTCGCTCGACAGTCGCTTCATAGGCGTCCGCGAAAAACCTTGTCCCTTTCCCTTTCTAAAAGGCAAAAACGGTTTTCGCCTTTTTATAAAGAAAGGCATACTCTCACTTTCGTTCGAATGTCAAACGTCCTTCTTGCAAGGGACTGCTGTCTACATTTCCAGTCGAAGATGTTCATCGCGTTGCGCTCGGCAGTTTAGGACAGATTGTCGGATGTTCAACATCAAAGAGAAATTAAAAAGTCGCTAAAATTATTTATAAATTATCATTCAGGCGTTTTCATTCGCGTTTCTTTATCTGTGATTATTTGATTAGGAAATTAGTGAATAGTGATAGCAGAATATTACAGTTAAAAATACCAATTAGAAGTGACAGTGAAGTGAAATGAGTTCACTGACTAGGTTGTGACATTAGATATTGTGCAGTGTGTATTTTTACAAAAAATTAGGATCGATGAAGTGATAAAAACACAATTTTACTGGAACAGGATTATTTCTAAACAATAGGTGAGTCTGATTCAAATTTGCTTATCGCGTATTCACGAAAAATTGATAAGTGAACATTAGTTGTCACTGTTCTGTTCATTATTTAGCTGAGTTTTATTGTAAGGGCTTCTTATTAAACGTTTAGACTGTCCCGGCGCGTAGGCACTTGATCGCGCTCGCGCTCAGCTGCAAGGCTCGAAGCTGTCGCTCTCGCTTCTCGGCGCGCGTAATTCCTGCGCTCTGATTGGTCCGTGTTTTTGCTTAATAATTCAAAAACGAAGCTTCAAACCCCATTTTTGCAAAGGAAAATCTTGTTCAGAATGACGTCCTCTACAACCCCTTTCAGGGACTTACACCTGTCGCGGGACACCCTGTATAACGGGCCACGAATCTCAGTTTCGTCCTTTATCGCGAGGCATAAGTTGTAAAAGGTTGCCATACAACAATGCGTAAGAATAATCGAATTACAGCGTAAATGTTAGTATTAAAACTAAATACTGTTCGTGAGCGTAAAATAAAAAGAAAGTGCATGCTGTAGAAAACTGAAATATAATTTCCTTGCTCTCGCTAAGACGGCTACAACAAGACGGCCCCGAAAAGGACACTTCTAGCCTTAGGACCCCCTTCGCCAGCATAGCCAACGAACTGTTTATTGCTCTAACGGTTCCCTTCAAAAACCATCGACAAAACGTCGGTGGTCGGCGTTCAACTTTCGAATTTACGAATTGCTAACTTTCGAATTTCTTTACAAATGATTTGTTAAACGACTTCGGCGTCGATCGAAACAGTCATTGTTTGTTGTCGAGAGAAATCAGCCGACTTAAAATATATCGTAGTTTTTAATCGAGAATCTCGCTTCCAAGACGAATATTATTTCATACGTGTTTTCAGTCGGCCTATTTACATGTCGAGCTCACATTGACTAATTAGTGAAAAGTGAGAGAGAAGAGTGATAATGAACGCTGATAACAAAATATGACAGTGCTAAGTGACAGTGAAGTAAATAGAAAGTTTCTGGGCGATGTGTCTTATTCTTTCGAACGATAAGGATCGATGAGTCGACTGGGTGATAGATTTATTTTCATCGAAGCAGGACTATTTAGGGATAAAGTGAGTAAGGTACATTTAAATTGTTTGTACATTTTTTCATTTTTAACATAGATACGAATTATTAAAGGGTCTAGTTGAAAAAGTTGGTCAAAAGTGCGTTTGAGCTAAATGAAACATTCAACATATTATGCGATAGCATATCCAAAGAAACGTCTCACACACAACTGTAGTCGTAAAAAATAAGAAACCGCGAAAGAAGCAGCAATTGCGGCAGATAATTATTTAATAAATGATTCTTCAACTAATGTATCATTTGTATCACTAGCTTTCACAACATCGTTATTAGTTTCTACAAATATTTATAGAAAATTTATTTGACTCTCAGCTATCTTTAACCGTGGAGAAGTTAGTTCTTTTCATTTCTTTGTATTTTATGGATGGCAACTTGTTTATGGTGAGTTTCAAAATGTCACTTGATAGATGACGTATAACATACAATAATTTCAGAACTCATTGTCAGATCACAACGGCTTTTATCTTCATGTGTAACAAGGCGATAATCAACAGTCCAAGTATTTACAAAGCTCCGAACATCCTTCGGTTTCTGTTTTTTATTGGTGTTATATTTATCATGCGAACATTAAAATTTATATATTTAAATTAACACACAAAGGGTACAGCTGGAAGCGGGGGTCAAAAGTGTCCGTAGAGCAAATTAATGAATGAGCATATCAATTAATAGACCGTTCAGAGAAAATCATTTTTGCATAGTATCAAGACGTTACGTCTACTTGGAAGGTAGTTTTAGAGCGAAACGCAATTTACAGTTGAAGCTTTATATATTTTGTTGTACCGTATGAAAATTTTTGAAAAAAGATTAGGGGTATTCTGCTTTATGGCGTAAGTGTTTGTGAATTTTTTCAGAATTTTTAATCGAAAAACGGATTTTTAAAAAATTCGGAAACGATAAAAAAATTTTTTTAAAATAGAAATTATCAAATGACCACGTTTATATTTGTACAGTAGAAATGCCTTATCATGTGCGTTAATCTGTAATTTTTTCAGATTCTTTATAGAAATGTATCACATATAAAACAATTATAAATCGATGTTACTTAACGCTGTATCACCTTCGTCTATCACTTACGAAGCTTCTAAATTCTCTCTTTCTAAGATTGTTGGGACTTAATTATAGGAACAAGTAATATTGGGTTTTAAACTTAATTCCAGCTATTTTTCAATAACAAAAAATTTGCATCTGTAGTCTGCGATATATCCTATTGAATTCGAAGTATTGTCCTTCAGAAGCTACGACGTTTTCCTATATTTTACACAACGAATAGATTCTATGCCAGTAGAGATTGTTGCGTTTTGAGAAATCGTTTATATTCTTTGATATCTGCAGAAGACTTGAAATGTTGTAATGACAAATGATTCTGAATCGCTCGAAGTAAATGATAATCAGACGATGGTATCTACAGGTCAGGCCTTCTCAGGAAGCAAAATTAATTTGCTATGCCATTTGGCGTACTGAAGTAGCTTTTCCTTTAGTTTTGTCAGTTGTTGTTTATAGCGAACAATTGAAATGGATTCGACGAAAAATTACTTCCTTTCGCATCGTTCAAGTAGCAATTCACAAATCGTTTTTCACTTTTCGAGTTTTCGCCTGTTTAGTAGATATTGTGATCAATTTCCCGCTTTTTAAACTAGTCCAAGATTATGTAAACGTTTGTTAAAATTCCATTTCAGTAACATTTAATGTATCAGACAATTCGTTAAAAGTCTGACATCGATCTACATCTTCTAACACGGGACATTACCCAATCGACACATGCCGATTTTGATGCGCTTTGAGTATCATATAGAACACAAAAAAAAAAATATTTGACACGTATTTTTTTTTATCGGCAATCGTCCATGCTGAAGCGGTAAAAATAGCCCCCAAAGTTGGGGTTGCAAAACCTATTTTCTTGAATATCTCATGAACTATTAGGCGTAAGCGAAAAATTCAAAATGCGATTTGTGTGTTTTTGAATGACAAATTTTTCTGTACAGCGAGTTTTTTGATAAATTTATTTGTTTAAAAAATATATCGAAAAATAATAAATTTTTGTAATATTTTTTGGTAAAATGTTGACCAATTTTTGTGAAAATTGGTACAAATAAACTATACATCTTGACAAAGTATGCGGATAAATTAGAATTTTTAAGTTCGCCGTCATAGTAGATATTATTATGTTGCAAATTATACTCACATCTCGACTCTGCTGACCCTCTATAGCGATGTCTACGTTCTACTTTGATATAATTTTTTGTAATATTATTGGCGTGTGGCGTGTGGTTAAACATTAAAATCTACAGGTTAATACCTTTTGGATAATTACGTTTATTTAATTAATTGTAGGTGAGGGAAATATTGTAATTATGAATTAATCAAGAGAAAATAAAAAAAGTATATATATTTGGATATTATAAACTTTTCACATAATATGATGCTTTTATCGTCTGAGAACTGAAGCTGTCCGGTTAAAATGCTAATCACGATGTTTAAGTTAATTCGCCGAATAATTAAATTAATAACGCCGAGTTAAAACGCTAGGTTTTACGCGATTCTCTACTATATCGCAATATTCGCTATTACAAAAATCAATGTGTTTTTCGGGTTATGGTACAAAGCAATGCTCGATGATTTAAATAAATAGTATTGTAATAAGTTTAACGCGGTTCGCTTGACGCGATTAACTTAGGACTTAGAATAATTAATTTGATTTTACAATTATTTTCAACAATTGCCTATTAAACGAAACATCGGCGTCGCCACGCAAAACAGCGGAATTCAGAAACCAGGCCGCTACATACGGAGCTCCGCTGCTTGCTACTAATACAACCTAGAGTAGATCCCGAGAATCGGAAAGTCGAATGTGTAATGCTCTAAGCACGTCAGAGTTCGAGAGTTCCTTAGGTAGGTTTCAGCGTAGGGTTTTCAGTTTTTCTTATACTTCCTCTCAGAAGGTGTTGTGCGTACTAGATCGAAGATTGTTCTGCTTTATGTTATACAGCGTTCGCCGCACACTCTTTTATACCCTGAAAATCATGGATTTTCCCGCCAAATGCCAAGCTTTCTCTATGCTTAGACATGTATAAAAGACCATTATTTCTTATTGCATATTATTTAATAACGGAAATGTATTAATTTGGTTAATAAAAATATATTTTGATTTATCATTAATTAGTTTTTTATAACTTAATTCGTTAAATCGTAGTTTTAATATTTTCAGTTTTCGCAAAATATGAGATATTTTAAGTTTGTAACGTTTCGCTTCGCCGTCGTCCACGTCGTGAGTCGACGTGGCGGCGAGCGCGACTCGCGGGCCCCCGGATGCTGGACGCTTCAGCCCTGCCAGGGTCGTCGCGAGGAGGCCGGTCGCGGGAGGAAGGGGACGGGACCCGGGGTGAGAAATAACCAACACGTGGCTTTCCCGATAAACTATACTTTATTTCTAAGGCTCCGCTGGTCCGGCCGCGGGGGTCTTGGTGGCGGCGGTGGTGTTACCCCTGGTCGCGGTTTTCTACAAAGAAGCACGCGGTATTACATGAATCTTACATATCTATCTTATATACTACTTCGCGGCGCGGTATTCGCGGTACGGTCGGGGAACGTCGGCGCGGCGTTCGCGGTACTTACAACTAACGTCCTTAGAACTATTCGCGCTTGAGAGGAGGAGGAAGAGAAGGAGAATAAAGAACACGGGTAGTGGCCACCTTTGGCCTAGCCTTTCTCTTATTAAATTTCACCGAGATGTTCCTGGAGTTGACTGAGCCCGACGGTCTGGCGAGCCCCGCGGCGAGGACTATCCGTCGCCGCGACGCCTGCCCACGGCTTACCTTCCCCGGGGCTATCCACAGGATAGGGAAGCCGGTTGACCGTTCGCTCGTGACTCCGCCGGCCGCGGAGCGAGGTCTATCCTTCGCACCACGGTCGATTTGGAGCCGCCGAGGGTTGGCGCGGCAAGCCCCGATGCGAGGTCTATCCGTCGCAGCGACGCCGGCCTCCAGCTCGCCTAGCCCGGGGCTATCCGCAGACTAGAAGAGCCTTAGTGCCTTGGAGAGGACCTCCGGAGAGGTCCTGTCGGGGCCGAAGCCCCGAGCCAACTCATCGATCCGGTGATCGATCGCTATCGAGGTAGTGTCGGTTTTCGGTGGGGGATCCCCACCTCGCGGTGCGCGCCTGACGGTGCGCGGCTGACGGTGCGCAACTGACGGTGTTCGGCGCGGATCGTGACGTATTCGTCACAAGTTCTTTAATAAGACATTAAGGTTTTTTTTAAGGCAGTCCCGTTTTTGTTTCCCTCCGAATCGATCGAAGCGCCGATTTACATAAACGGAGAACGGTGGAAATAAAAAATCTGCAAATGAGACAAATCGCGTTGCGTTATCTACCGGTTATCATACAAAAATAAATTGTCGTTCCTATTACCCACCAAATTTGATCAAAGAAATGGCACGAGGGCACAGTTGCCAGATCGTTACTATGTTGCCACATGTATCACATTCACTTTTATACATCAAGAAATTGTAGAAATACGAGCTCGAGCCTAGCTTGCGAATTTTAGCGAGCGTGTCATTCCACGCCAAATCGATCACTTTTGGACATCCACATCTGCGATTTTGCTCCAATTAAAATATGTTGTAGTCCATGTAAAATTAGGGAGGGTTTAAGTCATAATTTTGCCGGTTTCGAATTTGTTAAGAAATAATAAGCCTACGAAGTTTGCAATTTTTGCCCATTTTGTCGAAAATAGGCTTCACTTACGAATTTTTTTCTCATAAACTACTCAACCAATTTAGCTAAATTTTTTTTGTTTTATTTGTAAAGGATTTAACTATTTTAAAATATTTTTTTTTAATTCCATCAATTTGTTATAAAATGTCGAAAAATTTAAACAAATTATTCTTTTGCGTTTTTTTCAATGAGAGGCGTAAGAGGTTTAAATTTAAAAAAAATATGGTCATATTCTTTGAAGGTTCCCCTTTGAAATGAGCCCTTCAGAACGATGGAGCCTCAAAAATTGACGTGGGGTACCTCCGTTTCAGATAGACGAGTCGCGCGTTCAACTACAGTATTCAAAAGAATTAAGGAAACAGAAAAATTTCTTAAATTTGTAGGTCATATTCAAATTGCTCTGCCTCCGCTAAAAGTCATCGTACCAAACATCTAGAATAGTCATTTTGAAGCTTCAAGTCTCTAGTTTTTGATCCTTTTCTCTATATTTCTCCTGACTTTTTTTTATGAATGATACAAATAAAAAATCGCGATAGAAAAATTTTCGAAAATTTTTTTCTTCTCTAAAAGTTTCTACAGTCGCAGGAAAATGTCTTTGATTAATGGCGCTTATGGGCTGTTTTTCCTTGTTTCTTCGCTTATAATCTGCACTTCTATGGGGTTCGTTTCGATGATTGGTTGGAAAGTTACAAGCTCCTAAAGCCAAAATGACACTTTTTTCTTTGATAGTCATTATCTCCTGAACTCACCATCGAAAAGAAATTCTAAGGGCGGTTCTGGAAACCTAAAAGTATATTCTCCAAGATAGGTAAATCAGTTTTTGATTAAGTATTTTTCCTTATAATTTATTAGAGCAATATGATCGGTATAACCGCAACGCCTGGAATTACAAGTAAATATGTTTCGAATTGTGTCGTATTTGGTCTCGTTTTAATCAGGAAAATGTGACAGACATGTTTTACAATTATCGACAGATTTGTATTTTTATCGCCATTGTCGGTAACTTTGCCAAAATTAAGAAAAGTACTACGAGCGCCGATACCGGATAATCGTCGAAGTATTTACGGCCATCTAGTTTGTGGACGTCAGCACCTACCTCAATCTTGCACCTTAGAAAATTCGACTTTATTAAACATGCGGTATTTATTGCTGTCTAAAAATACCTGACCAAGTTGTGGCGAAGTCTACCGATGAATGCTGTGCTCGTAAAAACTTCATTTTTGCAATCATCGAGTCTTAAAGTGGAATCTACGAAATCAGCTCGTTTCTCTTGCACATTACATATATGTACATGGTCCTGTTGTCGTGTGACTCCGGATGTGCGAGAGAGACTAACTGATTTCGTAGATTCGACTTTGAGGCTCGATGATTGCAAAAATGAAGTTTTTACGAGCACATCATTCATCAGTAGATTTCGCCACAACTTGGTCAGGTGTTTTTAGATAGCAACAAATACCGCATGTTTAATAAAGTCGAATTTTCCAAGGTGCAAGATTGAGACAGATGTAGTAGATATACGAAGAAATATGGCCGCAGTGAAACGCATGCGAAACGATCACCTTAACTAATCAAGAAGAATACATGAAATGATAACTAAAAATACATTTTGATTTATAATAAACTAATATCTTATAATTTTATTATTTAAATGATATTTTATAATAACTTTTTTTTTATGTGAGGGTTTTACGTCGCATCGACTTTGAGGTCATTAGCGACGGCTTCTGTATTGATTTTATATCTTATGGAGTAGATTAGTTTGTTTGAGGAAATCTATGGTGTATGTTATGTGTTTTTCTGACGTAAGGGCGGTATTTGGATTAATTTCGAATTTCAATCATTGGATACAATATATTTGGCAAGTGTACAGAAAGTAGTCCATTGTGAGCAGGGTTTCACGACACATGAGTGGGTCTGTCTTTTTTATAAGAAACTCGTGCGTCATTCTGGGGTGACCAGTTCTTAGGAGGACGAGGACTATTCTTTCCTTTATGTTCATGTGATTTCGCGGGGTGTCTTGGAAGAAATTTAAAATAACTCTGTGGATGTTGGTTGGTATGGAGTTCCAGATGTTGTTTCATTCTTCTTGGATTTTCTCTTTTTGATGGTGAATGATTTCCTGATGTGGGATAGGTGTTGGCTGGTGTTCGGTCTGCATAGTGGCTGCTTCTTTGGCCCTGAAGTCTGCTGGTGTGTTCCCAATTATTCCCTGGTGCGTGGGGTCCATATAATATATACCATCTTCTTGGAGGAGACCCAAGTTCCGTGTATAGCATTAAGGAGTTTCTGATAATTTCGTTTTTGTTATTTTTGGCAGTGTTTGCTAAGGCTCGAATTACGCTCATGGAGTCAGTATAGATTGCGTGGTTTTGAGATTTACAGCTATATAGCATGCTACTCGCGGTCCGCAGAAATACGTGTTCGTTCAATCCCCGCGAGCCCGCCTCGTCCGCGGATACTTTACTGGCCCTGCACGAGCCCGCACGCGAGTTTGACCTTCGCGGCGCCTCCACGGATCCGCGAACGAGTAGCACTTCTATGACTAGTACAGTGTGACCTCTCGCGACCCGGTAAATCGAATTAGATCGGAATGACCCGTACTCGGCAAAAGGCCGCTACATTGTATTGGATTAGATCTTGAATCCGCTAACGTTATACGCTAAATTTTCTAGATCCTTTCGCGATTTCCGGCCTCAATACTTATTAAACGAAACGAAACGCAACGCAGACGCAACTTAATACTGCGCGCGAGATGATTCCGTAATGGCGACCGCCTTGAAAGAGAACGTGAGTGACAAACTGAGGTTTTTCAGTACGATATAACATGCAACTTTACGATCTGCACCCGCATTTATGAGATGACGAACTCGAGACGCGGGGGGGGGGGGGGGGGGGGCGCAATACAAAGCAGAACGCGATAGATTGCGGCTAATGCGGCAACAATTCTCCAATCAGATTCAGTAATTGGTAGCAGCTCGGCCTCTAGAAGGATCGGGAAGCGGTCCTTCTAGATTCGTAATCTCAGTTACGATACCAAACGATACGCCCGGGAATCGGGATCCGCGAATGTACCCGGGCAGGGGCTCCGGGGTTTACCCTTCTACTTGTAACCGTGCGGGTTACACAATTAGTGGTACACCCTGTATATTCATCTATTTCAGCGGTAAGGGATATCCCTACTCTAGGCACAAGTCATGATCATAGTCGCGGGTGTACCTACTTAGAGTATTTGCCCCACTTTAGGGTAATTATGCGTGCGCATCGATTCCTTCTCGATAGCGATCGAAGAAGGTCGATGCGAGGATCAATTTCGACACTTTACGTCTGGAAACGAACCTAGAAGGATCTCTCTAAATCTATTCAGCGAAAACGGTACGCGATCGGGAGGTCAAACCGACCTGGTATGATAGACAAACTGGCTATCTATCCTCGATGCATACGCGCCTCAAACCGAGGAGTCACAAGTTCAAACCGAACTGTGGCACTGCTAGAATACGATTATTAAAAGCCTTTTTGTCGTGTACAGCGTAGTTGTCAAAACGAGAATTTTTATTATAATAAAGTCAATTTCTAAAGTCATTTACGTATAAACTTCGCTGAATAGGAGTCGGTGAGTAATTGTTGTTTGTGAGTCAATTCTCAAAAGTAGTCATCGCCAGTAATCCCAAAGTCGTAGATAGCGACTGAGATCGTCCAATTAAACATTTGATCGGGGCACAGCTCACAGACTCGTTTGAGCAACCAGAGTATCGCTCAGCTCACGGAAGTGCCCCGCCGCCACTCCTTGGTTGTACTCAAATGCCTTTGTGAAGAGGTGGACACGATCGTGTGGTACTGCTTTCTCACTGTTTGGAAGTAAATTTGTCCAAACATAGTTCATACTCAAATTGGGTAACCGAAGTGTCGCTCAGCCCACATATTGTGCCTGCCGTCATCTTCTGGTTGTTCTCGATTGGTTTATGAACTTCATAGTACAGGCACCATTTGACTTTTCCCGAATTATTCGACAAAGTCGATCTGAGTGTTTCTGTACTATACGCGTCGCGAATAATACGATCAGATTAGCACTGTTAGAATTAGGTGTCCGGCATCGGAGGAAGTCTTGAGCCCAACTACATTCCTCTTGACAAACTCTTAGGTCTCTCAACCTGGTTTTGACTTCGTGCGTGTCTCCACCGGAACAACTCCCCCGATTTATCGGCCGAGTGTAAAAGGTGCTGCGACGGTCTTCAATCGTACTTTCCACAGAGATTTTGACTCCAATGACATAATAACACTAACAGTTTATTTCTTTTATAAAATTCAATTTCTTTTCCACGTGCCATTGCGCGTTAATCTATTGAAATCCTTAAATTTGATATAAAAGGTATTTTTGTACGTGTCAGAATTATAGTTTGGGAGATAACCCATCAGATAATAAGTCTACTCTATTTGTTCATTAAATAACGCGATCATTCCATATTAAACTGACGATGTCTATACTGTGTTAAACAAAGCGTGCGTGTTACTTTCTTTCGACATTCATGTAACGATATTGATGTTACAGAATATATATTTTTTTTATTATTTGTTATTACATAAATCGTGTCTAACTTTCTTCAACGACCAACAGACCACTCCGCAGTCCTGTACCTAGAGGCCCGAATCCCTCCAATAAAAACCCTTAATAGAACTTGAATTATACTAACTTAGTGTTCATTTACGCATATACGCCCAACTTGGGCACAACTTGACAAAATTCACCATAAATATAATTCTAACGCTTACAAAAGTGGTCCCCACCCTGGGGCACAACAAAAGTTAACAAATTACGTTTACAGAGCTGATCAGTTAAATGTTAAGTTGAGTCATTAATTATCAGATTCATGTATTAATTTACTTATTTAAATAAATAGTACGTTATAAAGGTTTTGTATGGAATATTCCACGTGTTGCGACGCCAGCTCAGAACATCATAGAAATAATACGCTAAGTCTAGACAAGGATAGAGTATATATATATTTTTATTAACAATGCTATTAGACACTAGAATTATTAACTAAGTAGACCAATCAATATATATAAAGCTAACTAATGTTATGTTAAGTTAAATTATCAATAATCGAATTCAGGTATTATTTTATTCATCTAAGTAGATATTAAATTGTAAAAGTATTCTATGGAATATTCCGAAGCACCGTATGCTTTGACGTTTAGCCCAGGTCCTTGTAGAAATTCGTGCGCAATAAGTAGAAAGGGACAGTGAATATATTTCTCGTTTAAAACGCTATTTAATTATTATTTTCGTATTAAAAACATTAACTACAATTCAGAATACACTATTAATAATGTAATAGAATCATTCGCTTCGTTAATTATTGTTCAGATAATATAATTAGAAATGATACGTAAAATTGTACGTAAAATTATACGTAAAATTATACGCAAAATTATATACGTTGAACATAGGGGTAGTATTCCAGGGCCTTGAAAAGTGAAAGGATCTCGAGTATAAAAGACCGAGCGAAACCCGCCTAGGGTGCAGAACAGTTTTCGAAGTCGAGCAAGCTAGAAGTTCTCAGATATGTATGATCCGGAACAGTTTTCGCTGGTCAGAGCCAAAACGATTCTTAATTCTTGATTGGAAAGCGGGTATACGCCATTTGGATACCTGATCACTGGGTCGTTCTAGTAGCCAGTGAACAACAGGCTCCCCAATTAAGCGATCTTGTTTTGGGTGTCAATGTACGCTTTGACTAAAAGGGTCATGGACAACTAGTTGCCAAGTTAAATTATAAAGAGTAACTATTCCGTCCAAATTTATTAACTTCATACAAATCTTAGGATTTTCAATCAATTTAAGAATATAGTTCTGTCACTATCGTATCTTGCGTTGTCGACTACACCGCGTTAAACAACCGATTAAAAGTATTAATCTTGCTAACTTTGTAAAAGCGTATTTAGGTAGGCTTGGAAAGAGAATCAGACTTAGGTAGGATTCCTTGTAGCGGTAGACTATAAACGCGTTAATATTGTTCATTTTGTAAAAGCGTAACGCTAGACTATAAACGTATTAAGGGATAACACCACTCTAGGATTTTCAAAAAGTCGATTTTTTTTTTGGCTTAAACGATGCTTTAGAGTCATAGAAACAGAATACCATTTGATTTATAGTGGAAAACAAATTTTGAAAGAGTCAATTATCAATTTTGCCGCAGCTTCTCAGATCGCGCACTGAGTACTTACGCGGCGTGCTGCGATTAATGGCTTTTGTATTACTTTTACCATTTAAAATAATAAGTACATCTGTTACCTACAAAAGAAACGGTTGTAGAGGAAGGTAGAGGAGGAGGTGAACATCGACCTGGATGACCAAATGTATGGCGCAGGAATCGCAGATTAGAGGTAAACAAGAAATTGAAGGATTAAAATGTTCATAAAACTTTAAACGCGTTTTTCTCGAAACCACTTTTGTCATACTGGGATGATGGATTTCTCGGTGACTATTGTATGGATCGAATTGAAATTTTTACAGGAGCATCACAACAATATCCTCCATGGTAGTGCGTAGCCGTTTTTTGATTGAAAGTAAACTTTTTTTTTTATAAACAATTCAATGCACATTTTTCATTCAAAACGTCGATTCATTTCTTAAAACATGCATAACTTTTACAAAAATCGCGGTATTTTATACCCGTCACAAGGAACCTCCTCTGGAACCGGAAGAGGTCATAGAGCGCCGGCAATAGCCGCCTAGGGAGAGAGCGAATCGCCCGTCATTCCGTACGAATGTAATTTGCCGCCTTGTTGTTTTATATTTACCGCCATGGAGTAACGACGTACGCCGAGGGAACGTGCCGATACCATGCCGCTACCTCGCTACAATCCTACGATAGACCAGAGCGGGGTAGGAGGAGATCCTGCTAAGAAGACATCGCAGGAAGAAGGAGACCCCGATGAAGGGTGGAGGCGATCACGAGGAGTCTTCGTACCGGCACGAGGGCTCGCGCGTAGATTATTCCGTTTTTAGCAATTGCCGAGTGCGCTCGTAAAATCATTCAGCGATTTCCTGAATTTTCCCGTGCCGGCCAGCGACAAGGACATCACGGTAAGCCCCCTCTTACTATTATCGCTTGTAAGGGTCACGAACGCGGGATTTTCGTATCGTGGGTTGTCGACCACCGATCGGGCAGTTCATATTCAGATGCCGCGAAACATAATCATAGAGTATCGGCCTTTGAGCGTTTAGTAGATAAGTAGGTTAAGTTAGCAGGGTAAACCCGGGGGCCCCTGCCCGGGACATCCGCGGATCCCGATTCCCAGGCGTATCGTTTTGTATCGTAAAGCTAGAAGGACCGCTTCCCGATCCTTCTAGAGGCCCAGAAACTGCCGATTATTGAGTGTGATTGGAGAATTGTTACCGTGTTAGCCGCAATCTATCGCGTTTGGCTTTGTATTGCGCCATCCCACATCCCAAGTTCGTGACCTAAGAATTCAGGGAGCAGAACGTAAAGTAGCATGTGTATGGTGTCAAAAAACTGCTATTTGTCGCTCTAACATTCTCTCTAGACGGTCGCCATTACGGAATCATCTCGCGCGTAGGATCAAGTCGCGTTCGCGTTGCGTTTCGTTGCGTTCCGTTTAGTACGTATTGCGGCCGAGAATCACGAAAGAACCTAGAAATTTGGCATATAACGTTACCGGATTTAAACTGTGTCTGTTACTGTATCTCGGCCTTCTGCCGAGTACGGCGCGTTACGATTTATTGGCTTACGAGTGGTCAAACAGTACTACTCATAGCTCTTAATTAGATTTAAATAAACGCCGGCATTAGAAACTATTTCCGCATTGTCAAGGTCTCTTTTGATCTTTCTGGGTTTTATGTTCCCGTCAACCTCCGCGACTAGAATCCTCTTTCCCTGAAGAATCCCGCCACTCTACCATTTCTTTCGATATCTGAGCAGCCGTGCCTTTCCGCCGCCGCACAGTGGCGAAAAACGGCGAAAACGTGGACAAAATTAATATCTTCGATTCTATGATAAATTTTTAAAATCTTTTTTGATAAGATGATTGAATTAATGTTACAAATTAATTTGTTATGTTGAAAATCGATTTTTGATTTGTTAGTTAACTAATACGGAGTACTGTACGTATGAATTTTTATCTCGGAAACTATTTATCGAAATTAATTAAATCTTTTTGCATTGTAATCTTGAATGTTCGAACTATCTTAATAATATTTTTTTTTATTGACAAATTAATTTTTTAACATCAGAAATTGTAAATAAACTTTTATTTTTTAAATTTTTGTATGAAGTTTAAATATCTAATATGTAATATATACATGAGTATATAGCTTGAAATCTTACCTACAAAACAATACCTTTTGCAAAACTGAGTGTTTAAAATTGGCATCACAATGAGCTAAACAAGAAGTACTGTACCCCCCTCTTTGGCGAGCAGTATAAATAGGTTTCACATGCATTTTAGGAGATTTACATCTGGGAAGGGGTTTTAATAGCCACTCTTGGCCAATGATACGTTTTTTCGAGAAAAAACAAGTTCAAAGATATGAAATTGATTGTTCATTGATTGTTGATTATTTATAAGAAAGGTGTCATTGCTCGATGGAAACCGCGAGATGGTGGTGTTGTTCTATCAGGAAAGAATAGGAAAGGTTAGTATGAATCAAGTGGAATAGTATAATAATTAAAGAAAAAAAAATAATAAAATAGTTACAAAAAAATAGTATAATAATTAATCACCATCTTCTTCGGATGCTTCGGAATCACCTGCACCAGGAATAGCAAAGAATTACGTGATAGCTTTTGGATATATTTTACGACAGGTAATTTACTATTGAAAAACTCTACAACTAGATTTAACGAAACTGGAAAAACTACCTCATAAAGAGCTTAAACCAAACAGTTACAGAAAAATCGGAAATAATAAAAGGTATGTAAACAAAGTATAAACGTGATTTTGTCTCTTAACATAGAATCTTGTTATTTACTAATCTAAATCCCGCTATGACAAACAATTGTAAGATAATGCCTAAAATATGTAAAGCAATGTGTGTAGATCATCAATAGCGACGACATATTTGAAAAACGTCCGGAACAAAAATGTGAATAACTCAGAAAACCGCAAATTACCGCAAGATATCCGTACAGATTCTTATTCGGGAAGCTTCCAGCTTTCATTTAAGCCCATTTAGTAGATGAACTGAGGTGAAAATCACAACTTTTTCCTTACATAAACATTAAATATGTCTATAGTTTATATCTCTTCCTTTGAAATGCTAACACTAAAATCTTTGAAAGTGTAATAACATAATGCATACATTTCTTATAAACTAGTTCCACTAAATGGATTTCAAGAATTACGATTTTCATTTTTTGTCTTTTGTCCATGTTTTCACCACTGTAAAACGTCTGAAACTGCTGTTGTCGCGCGCGCTAATAGGGCGCGCGTATGCACAAAAATGTGAATAACTCAAAAAACCGCAAATTACCGCAAAATATCCGTACAGATTCTTATTCGGAAAGATTCTAGCTTTCATTTAAGCCCATTTGGTAGATGAACCGAGGTGAAAATCACAACTTTTTCCTTACATAAATATTAAATATGTCTATAGTTTATATCTCTTTCTTTACTTTATATCAGTGTTTATATCAGCACAGGTTTCTTATAAAGTAGTTCCACTAAACGGATTTCAAGAATTACAAATTTCATTTTTTGACTTTTGTTCATGTTTTCGCCGTTTTTCGCCACTGAAACGTCCGGAACTGCTGTTGTCGCGCGCGCAAATAGGATGCGCGCGTGCACAAAAATGTAAATAACTCACAAGACCGCAAATTACCGCAAGATATCGTTACAGATCCTTATTCGGGAAGCTTCCAGCTTTCATTTAAGCCTATTTGGTAGGTGAACCGAGGTGAAGATCAAAACTATTACATTACATAAACATTAAATATGACTATGGTTTATATCTCTTTCCATATCAGTGTTAATAATAAACATTTTGTTGTGCAATTTACGTAATTATAATACTAAAGTATCATATTAATTGCCAATAATAGTGAATGAACATAATATTTAAAAAATAATGAACAGCAATATGTCAAACTTTGGCCGGAAAAATTGACTTTAAAAAATGTTCAACTTTGGAGGCTTATATCTTCGAAATGGTAACAATAAAATCATTAAAAGTGTGTGAACATTATGACCAGATTCCTTATAAACTAGTTCCACTAAACGGGTTTCAAGAAATGCGATTTTCATTTTTTAAATTTTGTCCACGTTTTCGCCGTTTTTCGCCACTGTGCGCCGATTCGAGACCTCCGTGTTTCGCATTTCTGACGTATTATATTCGATCGATTCCACTGTATCCGTATTGTCGCGTGACGTATAGCTTTTCCGCTTTCAATAGTATCGTTCGGTATCGGTGACGCTGAAAAGCGTCTGGCGCCCAACAAATTTGGTTACGTTTCGAGATCGCGAGGATTCGAATCGGGCGCTGAAGTGCTACTCGTTCGCGGATCCGCGGAGGCGCCGCGAAGGTCAAACTCGTATAGTTCGATTTTCCATTAGACCCTTACTTTTTAAGATAAATTGAAAAATATACGTAAAAATTGGTGCAAAATCCGTGTCTCTCGGCGTTCAATGATTGATTAAACATGTTTAAATATTCAGAATGCATAAAAACCAAATATCATTGTATTCAGGAAAGTCTGTAGAATCTTATGATACAAACAGAATCTTAGTATGTTTTATAGTTATCTCACAAAATTGGTTCAAATTTTAAAAATGTGTTTTTTTTTCAAACTCAAATTTCTCAAAAACTGTACGTGCTGGAGAAAAACGAGCTGCAGATTCGTAATCAGCGCGAAAAAACCTATAAGAATCACTGAACGAAAATAGAAATGCCAATTGGCTGTTGGACGGTGTTACCAGGGCAACGACCACACATCATTCCCAACAGCGGATAGTTACCACCTACCGCAGGAAATTACCAACTACACACGATTAAACGACCAAAGACTGTTGTCGATAATAAGTAGTTACCATAGGAGGTTAGTATCCACAAGTAGTGATCGCCGACCATAGGAGGTTATCAATCATGATCGGATATCGCTCCCATAGAGAAAGGACATGCATCGTGTCACTCCGCATTGAAATGCGATAAAAATCGTAAAAGGTTCAAAATATTGTAATGTAGAAAGTCAAACCGTTAGAGTTTGAACAATGCGACAGTTAGAAGCATATAAAGAAATGCAAACAGTAGCTGTCGTTAGGGCCGCAGATCAGTTGTCGATCATCGACAGCATAAACAAAACGACAGGTGAATGACCGAGAGAACGAGTGAAAGAGAGTGCGAGAGAAATATTAGGAGTGATAACCTCAATATCTGTGTATGTGAGAATGTGAGTGAGTGATTTGTATATTTAGGAAGGATGCATGAGGACAAGTCAGTCGTTTGCGAGAATTGAGAGTCAGCGAGAAAGAGCGAATAAGTGTGATAGAGTTAGCGAGAAAGAGCGAATTTATAGACTTCTATTAAATTAAGATTATTTTAAACCTGTTTTGATTTATTCCAATCCCAATAAATTTGTAAACTCCGATTATATGTTTGTGTTGGGGCAATATCGCTCTTCGCAAAATTATCAAAGGGTTAGAGATTGACCCGAAGAAAAATCACACAAAGAGTTGCCGGCGTTCCGACGGAACGAAAAACACAGTTTATTTTTGATGTATTTACAAAAGTCAACACGCTTAAACCACGAATAATAAAATCACACAAAAACGTAATGTCTAATTAATTAAATGATGGAAGAAAAAAATGTCTTAAGAGATTCCCGAAGCAGGACGTTCGGTTTTTTAATGATTTAGATCAATTTCTCGCGGACAAAGCAAAACGAGGTGTCGAAGCGAGCTCGAACAACTTCGTAATCGTAATAATTCAAGCGTAACGGACGAGGCGCTAAATAGATAGGTTTTGGAGATCACCGTCGCCGCCCCGCGTCACCCTCGCCGTGACTCTAAGTAGCCGGTTCGAACTAGATCCCGAGCGAGAGAGAGACAGCGGGTCTATCGCGTTCGTCTAAACAGTAACCGTTTTTTCTCGAACAGTTTGTTTTATTTGCGAAAAATAAAAATACATTAATGACAGTTTGATGCAATCAACAAACACGTGGCGATATTTAATATTAATAAAAAATATTTAGAAGAGACTACGTGCAGATTTTAACTGAATTAACATTAAAACACATGTAACAGTCTTCACAAAACGTGGTCCACGCATCGGCAAATAATGGATCAAACGCGATTGTGACGGGTGGAAACAGAAATTTGATTTTCAAAGACAACAAGTAAATGAAGACAAAGACTTTGACGCACATTAAGCTGTGTAATTTACGCCCAAACAATAGGAAATTACGTACCTTTAATGAAAAATGCAAAAATGTAAATTTCAATATGGCAGCTGAAATGCGCCAAGTGTGAGTGAAAACGACGGAAAACGTTCGTTACCAAATACAGCAGATGGAAGAGAATACTAACTGACTGGGGACAGAATGGCAGTGCAACACATATAATGTGTTATAACGCATCAATATGACTATGGTAGGTCATACAGACGAATGAAAAGAGGGAGACAAAGAACATGCAGAGAAAAGAAAGATTAAAGGGAGAGAGAGAGAGAGAGAATAATGACGGTAATAAAGAGAGGCAGTTAAAATATCGTTAGAAGATGTGAGTATCAGAGCATAAATATCGGGCGTGAAGTTAGTATATTAATAACTGAAAAGATACATGAACTAATTCACACAAACAAGCAAAATAACTAAACAACTGAATTTATTCAACAGATAGACAGATCTACAGACAACTTAATTAGTTCCTTGGGAACGAATTCTTTCAAAATACAGGAGCAATAATTAATTATCCAAAATCCGTAGTAATCACTAAAGACTTCACAATACCATTCGAAGAGCCAATAATTCATATACAAGCTAGGGAACGAGACGTAATACCAATTAAAATCTTAAACAAAACTATTAAAACCGGTTACGTCCCAAAATTAAACATTAATCCTAATTTGCATCTTGGTAACGCTGTAGTAACTAATAGAAATGGAGTAGCATTCATTTACGCTATTAACGTTTCCTCTGATGAAATAAAAATAGCCATGCCTGAAGTAGAATTGCAACCTTTCGAAGAATCACCTATTCAAGATTTACAATCACAAGACACACCAAGGGTACAACAATTATTTAATTTATTACGTCTGGACTATTGAAACTCTGAAGAAAAGTCTAATGTCAAAAAATTAGTTAGAAAACACGCGGACAGATTTAGTCTACCAGGAGAAAATTTAAAAGCTACAAATAAATTATATCATCGAATCATTACTACCGATGATGTACCCATTAATGTAAAACAATATCGCTATCCACAATTTCACAAAGAAGAAATCAACAGGCAAATAGACGATCTTCTCAAAAAGGGAATCATTGAGCAATCAACATCGCCGTATAACTCCCCTTTATGGATTGTTCTGAAAAAAAGAAGATTCATAGGGCAAAAAGAAATGGAGACTGGTAATAGATTTTAGACGTTTGAATGAAAAGACTATTGGAGACGCTTATCCTCTTCCTAACATCACTGATATAATGGACCAATTAGGAAGTGCCAAATATTTCTCAAGTTTCGATTTAAAATCAGGCTTCCACCAAATACCAATGCATCCTGACGATAAAGTTAAGACGGCGTTTTCTACACCCTATGGCCATTATGAATTTAATAGAATGCCGTTCGGATTAAAAAACGCGCCAGCTACCTTCCAAAGACTAATGGACAACGTGCTATCTGGACTACAAGGAGTCGAAGTATTCGTGTACCTGGATGATATTGTAATCTACGCCAGTTCGCTACAAGAACGCGAAGTCAAGTTCAATAAGTTAATGGAAAGATTAAGAGACGCAAACCTCAGTCTGCAGCCTGACAAATGCGAATTCTTAAAAAAGGAAGTAACATACCTGGGCCATATCATCGACGAGAACGGGGTAAAGCCAGACCCAAAGAAGATTGAAGCAGTTGAAAAATTCCCTGTACCAGAGATCGTCAAAAACGTAAGACAGTTCCTAGGAGTGTGCGGCTACTATCGAAGATTCATCAAGGACTTCTCAAAAATAGCCAAGCCACTGTCAGACTTAACCAAAAAGGAGCGGAAGTTTGAATGGACTCATTCCCAACAGGAGGCCTTTACTATCCTTAGGGAAAGCCTATGTAAAGAGCCAATTCTAATGCATCCAGATTTCCCGAAGTCATTCAATATTACAACTGATGCATCAGGGACAGAAATTGGAGCCATTCTCAGCCAGGGTAAAATAGGAAAGGACCGGCCAATCTCTTATGCCTCAAGAGTTCTGAATCCCGCTGAAACCAGGTACTCTACGACTGAGCGAGAACTACTTGCTATCGTATACGCAGTACACCATTTCTTCCTCATTACGGATCAGAAGCCTTTAGTCTGGCTGAACAGTGTCGCAGATCCTACATCGAGGTTGTTACGCTGGCGAATTAAGTTTAGGGAATACGACTACGAGATCAAATACAAGTCAGGAAGATTGAGCGCCAATACGGACGCACTATCCCGTTATCCAGTTCAGACGACCACACTACCTGTGAACTCCAAAAGGCCGCGATCATCGACTACAAGTTCTGATACAAAAGGGAAACTCAAGAAGAAGAAAGAATGGCACCAGCATATTACTCGACCACGGGAGTCTACTACTACTACTAGTTCAAGGGAGAAAAAGAAAAAGAAAACGCATCATCAATATCCTACTCGTCCACTAGAAGACAAAAATTCTGACTCATTACCTAATAAACGAAGAAGAAAAGTAAAACAGACAGAAATAAGCTCTGACGAGTCAAATTATTACAACACAGACGATTCGGACGAAGAAACCATTATCCCAAGAAGAAATGAAGAACATGAAAGGACAATAGAAGTACAAGTATACCAACGGCCCTCAGAATTCAAGAGGAAGACTCCGCCACCTCTAATATTACGAAAAAACGATCCGATAGTTATTGGAGACGAAATAGAAGAACTAGATGAGGAAACCATAATCCCGAAACATATGTTCAGAGATCCTCCAAAAATTAACGCCGCCCTTCCTCCTCAGAATCCCAAAAAGACGAATCTCTTCCCTATAAACCTGAAAAATTAAAAAGTCTTGATTCCACTCCTGCAAAATCCGGACCAGTAACTCTTATGAAAATTAAAGGGGAAAATGGAGAACTCACTATAAGTAAACCTGGAAGACCTAAGATAATAAATGAAGAAATAATAAGCTCCATAATTGAAGTAAAGGACCATCTTTGGACAAGGAAAGGACCAGTAGTTGTATTCTGGGACTCACAAGGGACTCCTCTTGACTCTGAGTCAAGAATATTAATTAAGAAGAGGAAAATTAGACCACAACCTGAAAAGGAAATAGCACAAATTAGATTAAAGAAGCAATGGATATTTGCAATTACAATTACATCAAAAGAAGAAATACCACAAACATTAAGGAAACTTGCCTTACTACTCCAACAAAACAATATTAGTGAAATCAGCTTACCAGATGTTAAAGTTATTAAAAAAATATTATATATAGTCTTTGCCGGTACACCTATCCAAGCAACGCTCTGCACAGGAGATATTAAAACTCCTTCATTCTTGGACAGGATTCCTATTATCAAAGAAAACCATATGACACCAACGGGGGGACATAAAGGAATAAGAAAGACTTACCATCGTATAAGGGACAATTACTACTGGAAAAACATGAAGAGAGACGTAGCCGAATACATCAAAACCTGTATAGACTGTCAAAGAAACAAATTAGTACGGATCAAAAACAAGGAACCCATGGTAATCACTGATACCCCCATAGATGCATTTGACAAAGTATCGTTAGTTATTCTGGGCCCTTTACCTGTAACATCCAAGGGTTACAGCTACATATTAACAATCCAGGATAATTTAACAAAGTATTCTATAGCAGCACCTATAGCATCGATAACCGCAGAAGATGTTGCAAAAGCATTCACGGAACACTTCATCTGCAGATTTGGAAGTCCTAGGGCAATTCTAACAGACCAGGGGACATGCTTCATGAGTGCCCTGATGAAGAAGTTAGCAAAAATTTTTCACATCCAGACATACAGGACCTGCTCCTTCCACCCGCAGTCTAACGGATCCCTGGAGAGAAGCCATCAGATATTAATAGAATATTTAAAACATTTTCTCACACAACGAAATCAATGGAACGAATGGTTACCACAAGCTATGTTTTCATACAATACCAGCATCCACGAAGGCACCAAATTTACTCCACACGAACTTGTATTTGGGAGGAAAGCCCGGCAACCATCACATTTTCCAACTGAAGAAAGCATCTCCACGTATCCTGATTACGTTGACAGACTCATTTCTATATTACACAGTATTCGGAACACCGCCAGAAATAATCTTAAACAATCTAAACACCGTCAAAAATATTACTATGACAGAAAAATTCGACCGAAACACTACGAGATCGGCGAGGACGTATTCCTCTTGAACCCACCACGAAAAAATAAACTGGAGAAGGAGTACTCAGGCCCCTTCAAAATTACGAGGACCATAGAAGATAACAACGTAGAATTGCAAGTGGGTGGTAGAAACAAGAAAAGAATCATTCCTAAGGATCGGCTCAAACGGGCCCATCTACCAATCAGGGATCCAGAATCGATCGAGAGATGAACGAAATTGCAACTTGAAAAAGGGGAGGATTCAAACTACCGCGCATGCGCACTACATTTATTACAAAATTCTGGAATCTTCGAAAGTATAAGCCGGCAACCTTCTTGCTAAGAATTTAAAAAAAAAAAAAGAAGTAAGAAAAGTGAAGAAAAGAATTAAAATGAAAAACTTGAGCTCCAGTCAAAGCCTCCAAGAGGGAATTTGTGTACGAGTTAAAGAAATTGCATTTCTATACAAATATAACACAGATATGGGCGGATTGTGCGTTTTCTGTGCCCTACAAGCGGCCCCTGAAATAAAGAACGACTGGTGGCATTTAGGCAAGCATTAAATAATTATTAACAAAAATGCGTATATTTCCCACTAATTAGAAAGAATATATATATACATATACAGGGTGTCCCGCGACAGGTGTAAGTCCCTGAAAGGGGTTGTAGAGGACGTCATTCTGAACAAGATTTTCCTTTGCAAAAATGGGGTTTGAAGCTTCGTTTTTGAATTATTAAGGAAAAACACGGACCAATCAGAGCGCAGGAATTACGCGCGCAGAGAAGCGGGAGCGACAGCTTCGAGCCTTGCAGCTGAGCGCGAGCGCGATCAAGTGCCTACGCGCCGGGACAGTCTAAACGTTTAATAAGAAGCCCTTACAATAAAACGCAGTTAAATAATGAACAGAACAGTGACGACTAATGTTCACTTATCCATTTTTCGTGAATACGCGATAAGCAAATTTGAATCAGACTCACCTATTGTTTAAAAATAATCCTGTTCCAGTAAAATTGTGTTTCTATCACTTCATCGATCCTAATTTTTTGTAAAAATACACACTACACAATATCTAATGTCACAACCTAGTCAGTGAACTCATTTCACTTCACTGTCACTTCTAATTGGTATTTTTAACTGTAATATTCTGCTACCACTGTTCACTAATTTCCTAATCAAATAATCACAGATAAAGAACGCGAATGAAAATGCCTGAATGATAATTCATAAATAATTTTAGCGACTTTTTATTTTCTCTTTGATGTTGAACACCCGACGATCTGTCCTAAACTGCCGAGCGCAACGCGATGAACATCTTCGACTGGAAACTTAGACAACAGTCCCTTGCAAGAAGGACATTTGACATTCGAACGAAAGTGAGAGTATGCCTTTCTTTATAAAAAGGCAAAAACCGTTTTTGCCTTTTAGAAAGGGAAAGGGACAAGGTTATTCGCGGACGCCTATGAAGCGACTGTCGAGCGAGCAAAACGGAACCGTTTAATTGTTTTATGATTCCTTACCTGGACGGTCCGAAAGGCCGAAAACGATGTCCAGAATTCTCACTTTCTTCAAACTCGGCACATTTGGAGTCACGATCGGCAGTTTAGGACAGAACGTTCGATGCGAAACGTTAAAGAGAAAAAATCACTGAAGTTATTTTCGGATAATCGTTCACGCGTCTTCGCTTGTTCATCCATTGTTATTACATTAGGAAATTAGTGAAAAGTGACAACAAAATATTGTAGTGAACAGTGATAATAAAAAATAATACTGAAGTGAACCGGCTGTGATATTAGCTATTGTGTGTTGCGTATTATTTATACGAATAGTTAGGATAAATGGAACGATCTAGTTACCAGGATCCATTTTCAATCAAACAAGATTATTTTCAAACAGTTGGTGAATCTTATTTTAACACTATTCCTACCGACACTTCATATATACCTATTCCTACCGCGACCGGTCAAATGACCGGTCTTTGGCAGAACTTATACTTTTTAATATAGAATGAATATAATAGCCAATTAGACAGTATAAAAATATAGTTTCTCTTATTCAGAATCCTATAATATTATTTATTTCACAGTCATAGTAGGTAAGACGGTGTAAGAAAGCTCGAGGTCCTGGACTGCTTCGGGTACCAATCAGGCAAATAAATACCGCGAGCCCAATAAGCGCGCTAAAATTGTAGACACTTGGAAGTGCTATAAAGCAGTCCCTGGAAGGCATTTTTTGGATAACATCATGCTATAACTGCATTATCTTTCGTTTGTAACATTTTTATAGGTTTGGAATTGAGTCTCTGAGAGAATACTATTACAAAAAGGTGTAAATCGTTCTGTCGGTCAAATGACCGGTCGTGGTAGGTAAGACAAACTACAAATTTTTCTCAGAAAATAAACAATAAAAAAAGAAGTCAATATTGAAAAAGGTATTATATGCATATTTCAGGAAAAGTCATGAAGTTTAAAGGCATTTCAATTACGTTGTATACAAGAAATTCTAATCGAAATTTTAAAAACGGTCATTTGACCGGTCGTGGTAGGAATAGTGTTAATGGCTAATAAGTTTTGTGTAAATTTAAAATTACGGAAATTTAATTTTCTCAGTTTCTACTAATTACACATAATTAATTCCGTTCCTTCTTCATAAGGAATGAGTAAATGAACACTACTTTCAATAATTCTGTTGATTATTTAACTGAGTTTCGGTGTAAAGACTTCTCGTTAGACGATAGACTATTCCGAGGCAAAGGCACTTGATCGCGCTCGCGCTCAGCTGCAAGGCTCGAAGCTGTCGCTCCCGCTTCTCGGCGCGCGTAATTCCTGCGCTCTGATTGGTCCGTGTTTTTCCTTAATAATTCAAAAACGAAGCTTCAAACCCCATTTTTGCAAAGGAAAATCTTGTTCAGAATGACGTCCTCTACAACCCCTTTCAGGGACTTACACCTGTCGCGGGACACCCTGTATAATACATATGGGTTATATATATAACACACTATATATATACACTTTGATTTACGAATAGTTATTAAATATATGCGCGAATTAATTAATTGTTAAGTTAGTTTATCAAACGTTAAATTTATTTATTATTTTACTTATTTAAACAAATAGTATATTATATAGATTTTATATGGAATATTCTGCGCGCTGCGACTCTGAATCGTTACAAATGGACCAATATGCAATTCCGAAAAGAATGATAAATAAAATAAACGAATACAAAAAACGACAAAATAAATAGTGTTGTGCCCCTCGAGGTTTAACAAGGATTATGGGTAACTCAGGTTTGAGAGCGATTAAAGAACTGAAGCGAGAAATAGAATTGAGCAAGAAATAGAAAGAGTTTATTTAATAATTTTAAATTTACGCGCGTCACTATTCAAATTGTTACTGATTTTTGACTGAGGTTGGAAGATCCTGCAAGCCGATAATACCGATTTTTATAACATTGAGTTATAATGACTTCGCAGTCAAGATGACTATCTTATAGAATTTTTCGTACACCACATGTCACTATGCCACACATTTCTGACCCGAGCGGTAACAGTCGCCCCGATTATGTCACGCCCGAACTTTTTCTTACTTATTACTGTATACATACATTGGTAGCATCCAGTAATACACTCTTCCTTACATAGGGACTTATTAATCTTTCCCATATCTATTTACAGTATAATTTAAACTTGTCACATATTCAGTAGAGCAGAGATTAAAAAAAAAACTGTTTTTGTTTCGGATTCATGACACACTCTCTTGCATAGGGATCTTGCTAACTTTTCGCGTATCAAATTTTAGTATAATTAATTACTTTTTATAAGGATCCATAAAACATGCGGGAACTTCTACTATACCTAAGCTAGAAAAATTAAATGGAAGACTCCCTGTACCTCGTATTATTCCTGATAAAAAATCCAAAAAGTGCCTTGCTTGTTTTAATTGTAATTGTTAAGGCCTGCCATAGATTTAACTGTATATACACAGTATGTCTGAAAAGTAACGGAACTTTTTAAATAAAAAAAAAGTATTAGTTATTTTGCCAAAATTAATTGTTTTTAGTCAAAATACATCCGTTCCGCATCAATACACCGCTGGGCACGCTCAGGCAATGTTAACATAGATTTTTTTATGTCGTTTTGCGGAATCGCTTCAATCACCCTTGTCATAGCTGCTTGGACTTGTGTAGCAGTGTCATAAAACGTTCCTTTCAAGGCTAATTTCAATTTTGGAAAAAGGAAGTAATCGTATGGAGATAAGTCAGGCGAATATGGAGGATGTTGGAGCAAACAGACTTTTTCGCCAAAAATTCACGAACTGTGACAGTTCTGTGACATGGTGCATTATCATGCAACAGAAACCAACTCCCTGGCGCTCGATATTCGAGCCTCACACGAACGATTGTTTTCCACAAACGTGTAACGTCCCCAGTCCACAACGAAGAACAACCGCGTAGATAAGTAGGGTAATCCCAATATATGTACCTTTATTTTTTATTATCGACCGCGAATTACCGACCGCACCATGAAATTCGCACGGTAATGGTCAGGGGTAGATCACGCGTGCAACATTGTTAAATTAGATCACCGATCGATGGCGCGCGCGTTAGATAGAAAGAGATGCCAAATACACATCGAGAAGAAATTATTATAAATCATCATTTAAACATTCATATTATTACTTATTTATTTACTATAAATCAAAATATATTTTTGGCTATTATTTTATGTATTATTTGCGATTAATTATTCTCTTATTAAAGTACTTGTATAGACCCGCTAATTTGCGTACATAAAAATTAATTAAAACTACGATTTACCGAGTTAGCTTGTGAAATCTTAATTGATGATAAATCAAAGCATATTTTTCTTCATCAAATTAACATATATTCTTTATTAAATAAAGCGTAATAAAATAATATAAAAAAATATGTAAAAATACTACGCATTTAACATGAGCGTAAGCCTGCATGGCCTTGAAAAGTGAAAGGCAAATGGACCTCCTAGGAGAAGTGTAACCGAGAAGGAGAAGTATAAAAAGATTCTTATGCCTTGACTGGACAGCGGGTATCGGCCATTTGGATACTTGATCGCTGGGTTATAGCGGCTAGCTAACGCAGGCTCCCCAACTATGCGATCTGGGTTGGGTGACAATTCATGTTCTGACAAAAAGGGCGAATGTACCAGTAGCCTTAGAGTCAAAACACTGAGAAACTGTTCCGTATAAAAATTAATTTTATACAAATTCTTTAACTTGAAGTAATTCTTGAACTAAACTAACTAAAGAATATTGTTCTGACCAGTTTGCGATTAACTTTTGTAAAACAGCGAAACTAGCGTAGCGTTATAGTAGTCTACTACGAACACGTTAACTTCCGAATTTAGAAGCACATTAGACTCATTGTAATACGGAATTCCGAGACAAATAATTTGCGACAAGTAATTCTCTCTCTCTATTAATTAATTGAATAAACCTAAATTATTGAAAGGTATTGACCTGTGGATTTCACTCCTTAACCGCACACCACACGAATCCCACATCCTTATAGAGTTAGTTATAATAATAAGAACGAGTCGCTCAATTGGCAAAAGTCGCTCTTTGCCTCACGAGTGCTGTAAACTTCCGAGTCTAGCACCAGGGACGTTACAGGTTTAAATATAACAAATAAATTTTTGGTGGCAGCGGTGGGATTGTACAGGTGCAGGTCCTTGATCGTAGCTGCGGATACGTATCATTGATCTACTGTGTGGTAAGAGAACTTTTCTCTGCGGAGGTCAAAATCTTTCATCTCTAAAAAATAGACATATGAAAAGTATATAAGTAAGAAAATATAAAAAGCCAAAAAGAAAAAAAACTACTTATTGTAGACTTTTTTAAAAGATTAAACTTTTATTAATTTAAGGAAACGACGACACACGTCTTTACCAATGCACAGGATAACATAAATTAAACTAGAAATGAAAAGAATGCTCATAGCAATGAATACATAACGACAACTTGATACCACTTGCCACCCCAATTCACTCCGTTCATACTTGTTCCAATCACTAACGGGTGATTCTAATAACACTTTACAAATAAATGCCTACAGTTCGGCCATTCTGACAATATTAGCCGTACTCGGCTAATCCAAACGCAACAATATTTCTTTAACAAAAATTAATTAATTAAATTTTCTTTAACATCTTTAACACACTACAAACTCTCTACTTCACAATTATCCTTAATACACAATTAGCGAATACATACAGTGGGGGACAAAATTATTCGTACACTTGAAATACTGTAATAAAAAGAACAATATTTTCTATATTATTAAGTATATTTAATCATATATAGCTGCATATTAAACATTACACTTACAGCAACAAATGACCCAAAACCGAAGTCAATAACATCATGTAGTAACTTGAAATGACTTGAAATTCACGAGACGGTAAGAAATCGCCGGGACAAAAATATTCGTACATTATCATTTATGTTGATAAATACAAGAGTTGCGGTGACATCAGGACATTCTGATCAATGTAACCATTACATTAACAGATATTATGTTAGTTTAGTCAGTAGTAGTCATGGCGAGTACACTTTAACACTAATATTTGCAATATAGGGAGGAAACGCAATGAAATAACATTGGAAGAAAGAATAATTGCTATACGGTTATATGAAGAAGGTAAATCATATAGAAATATATCAGAAATACTAAAAAAAAGTCGATCGACTGTACGAAGTATTATAAACAAGTATAGAAAAGAAGGAATATTGCGGAATAAAGAAAGAACCGGTAGAGTCCGAAAATTAACTACAAGAGAAGAGCGTAAAATCGTCCGAACTATTAAAGAAAAATCAGATACCAATGCATCTGAAATTGCATCACACGTTAAAGAATATATGCTGACGGAAGTTCACCGTAAAACAGTACGAAGAGTGCTACATCGGGTCGGATATAACAGTAGAGTTGCGAGGAATAAACCACTTATAAGCAAAGTAAACAAAAAGAAGAGATTAGAATTTTCAGAACAATACATAAATGCTAGCGACTGAATTGGATTTCAAAAATATGTAACCGATGACGAAACACGGAGGTGGAAGTGTGATGGTGTGAGGATGTATTGCTGCTTCTGGAGTCGGCAATTTAGTGATAATAGATAAAATAATGGATAAACATTTATATTTAAATATTTTAAAAGAAAATTTACAAAATAGTGCAGATAAATTAGGCATTGGGAAAACATTTTATTTTCAGCAGGACTGTAACCCGAAACGTACAGCCTATACAGTGCGTTAGTGGTTGTTATACCATACTCCCCACGGGTTAGAAACTCCTCCACAATCGCCACACTTAAATCTTATTGAACATGTATGGGTGAAACTAGAAAAAAATGTGCGAAAACATGATGTAACGTCGAAAAAACACTTGAAAGAAATATTAAAAAGAGAATAGTGTAATATAGAACCTAACTTCGTTAAAAGTTTAGTGTTGTCAACACCCCATAGGTTACGTGAAGTAATTCGCCGAAAGGATTATCATATGAAATATTAATTTATAAAATTCCTGCTAAAATAATTGTAGCAATAATTAAGTGTACGAATACTTTTGTCCTGGCGATTTCCTACAGTCTTGTGAATTTCAAGTCATTTCAAGTTACTACATGATGTTATTGCCTTCGGTTTTGGGTCATTTGTTGCTGTAAGAGTAATGTTTAATATACATCTACATATATAATTAAATATACTTAATAATACAGAAAAAATTGTTCTTTTTATTTCTATATTTCAAGTGTACGAATACTTTTGTCCCTCACTGTAAATACAAAATTAATGCTTAACAAATGTTTCCAAACAACTATAATAATTTTTAAAATAACTATAATGCCTTATATTAGTCTCATATTATCTGAAGACAAAACACCGTGGTACGGCATTTGTGTCACTTGAAACCCGTCAATATCACTAATCACATATCGATCACAATCTAGGACCTTTGTCACTACATACGGTCCCTTGAATTTAGGTATTAACTTTTTATTTGTACCCGCTGATGTATCAATATTTCTAATCATAACATAATCTCCAACGTTATATACTAATGCATCCTTACATTTACTATTATAATATTTTTCATTAGCTACTTGTAATTTATTAATATTCCCTGCCGCTTTTTCACGTATTACTTCTAAATTTCTGTCTTCACTCAAACTCGATTCTAACCATAAACGCAAAGAATCATTCCGTTCTCCTAATTGTTCTACTCCAAATAATAAACGACTTGGAGTGTCTTTTGTCGCTCGACAGACCGTGTTATTTAAAGTAAATTCTACCTGTTCTAAAACACCATCCCATTTATTTGGCATTTCACATAATTTCGCAATCATCGGAGTAATAACCCTATTAAACCGTTCTATTTGACCATTCGCACGAGGGGTACCAACTGCAATAAGTACATGTTCAATACGTTCTGTTTTCACAAATTCCTTAAAATTTCGAGAAGTAAATGCAGTTCCACGATCCGTTATTATACGTTTGGGTCTATTATATGCACGAAAATATTCTTTAAGAAATTTAATTACTTCTTGAGTACCCGTAGATTTACATGGAAACAATTTAATGAATTTTGTAAATCCATCAATTATAGCTCATAAATGTTTATACCCTTTCCCCGTTTTTTCCAATGGCCCCAAATGATCTACATGAATTGTGTCAAACGATACATTCCCTTTCGCAATATTATGCAAAAATCCCGCTCGTTTCCCATTCGGAGGTGAAAATTCTATACATCGAAGACAATTAGAAATATATTCCCTAACTTTTTCCCGCAAATTCGGAAACCAATACAACTTACTTATATTACTAATTACTTTATCTTGCCCCACATGACCTAAATCATCATGGCATGTACGAATTACTTTATCCTCCATCGAACGCGGTACATAAAATAATAACTTTTTCATTTTATTTTTCTTATACACCAATCCATCGCGTAACACAAAATGCTTCATTTCTGACTTTACCAATAATTCACGTATTTTACCAATTTCCGGGTCTCTATCCTGACATAACGATAAGGTTTGCTCAAATGAATTACCTTGAATTACTAAAATACTATTACAACGACTTAGGGCGTCCACGTGACTCATTCTTTTACCCGGTCTGTGTTGTACTTCATAATCAAATTCTTGAAGATACAAAGCCCAACGTGAAATTCTCAGGTTAATACTTTGCTTACTTAACGTTAAACGAAAACTATCACAATCGGTTATAATTTTAAAATGAATTCCACTCAGGTAAATTCTAAAACGCTTAATCACATTCACAACCGCCAGACATTCTAATTCGAAACTATGATATTTCGCTTCAGTCGGACTCGTACGTTGACAAAAATATGCAATTGGTTTCAAACATTTATCTGCTTGTCTTTGTAATAATATCGCACCAAATCCTAACGCACTCGCATCGCAATGTAATTCGGTTTCAGCTGTGGGAGAATAAATTGAAAGAATCGGTTTATTTGCCAATTGCTTTTTCAGTGTTTCAAAAGTATTGTTTTCTTTTTCACCAAACACAAATTTAGCTTCCTTTTTAACCAAATCGTACAATGGTTTTGCAATAATGGAAAATCCAGGTATAAATCGTCGAAAATAACTTGCCAAGGACACAAAGCGTAAAACATCTTTTGAATTACGTGGAATTGGATAATTAAGAACAGCCTCAATGTTGCTGTCACTCGGCCTAATTCCTTCAAAACTAACGCGATACCCTAAATAATCGACTTCAAATTGCGCAAAAGCACATTTACTTAGTTTAAATGGTAAACGACATCGCGCTGCCGTTTGAAAAACTTCCCGCAAAATTTTCAAATGTTCTTCAAGGGTTTCCGTTGCAATCATAAAATCATCAAAATAAACCAGTATCTTCTTGGCTCTAATTAAGTCACAAAATATCTTTTGCACAAAACGCGCAAATACCTTCGGAGCATTAGTTAATCCAAAAGGGCAAAATAAAAATTCAAATTGACCAAGAGGTGTGACAAAAGATGTAAATTTAATTGCCTGCTCAGCCATCCGAACATTATAATACTCGTCTTTTAAATCCAGAGTTCTATAATATCGTTTATTTTTTAATTGATCTATATTGTCCTCGATTAGTTGACTCGGAAAATTGTCTTTTATAGTAATTTTATTGAGTTCTCGATAACCAACACATAACCTGGTTTCTCCACTTTTCTTTCGAACCAAAACAATAGGGCTACAATATGGTGACTCACTCGGACGAAGAATGCCTCTATCTAATAAATCATCTAAAACTTTTTGTAGCTTTTCTTTATCAGCATATGAAAGTCGTCGTGGTCTGAAAGAAATCGATTGATCATGTTTTAAAACTATGTTCATTTCAAAATCAACACTACCACTACTTGATTCCTTTACTTGCAAATAATCTAATTGATAGGATTCTTTAATCTGTTCAACCACTGCTGAACCATTTTCCGGATTGATTCTAAGTTTTTCCGTCTCTGAAATCGAATCATTCGTATAATCTATATTTAAAATTTGCGAAACCGCCGAATCAAAATCATTCACACAATTATTCTCCCTTCGTGTCACCACGAAACCATTATCAAACGATAATTTAATTGAAAAATTTGAGGAAAAGTCTCGTCCTAACACTACCATAAATGACATGGTTTTATCCGGTACTACATAAAATTTCAATTTAACCGGAATTCCTTCGACTTTAACTTCGCGCTCAAAAATACCTAAAATTTCCATTCGTGAACTATTGATCCCCACAAATTCATGCATTTCAACAGGCAACGGAGTCCGTATTTCCTCCGGTGCAAAACTACTCTTGATGAAGCTAATCGGTGACTCTGAATCTAGCATTGCACTTAAAGTATACTTACAATAATGGTTGTTTTTGTCAAGAACGTCAAAAGTAATTGAAAGTAAATACGGAGCTGGTAAAACTAACTGGACCATGTGTAACGACTCTGGAGTTACTCGCAGAAATTTACAGCGCTCGTGAGGTAAAGAGCGGTATTTACCTACTGAACGACTCGTTTTTATAATAACTAAACTAAAGAATGTGGGATTCGTGTGGTGCGCGGTTAAGGGGTAACACCACTCTAGAGCCAGAAAAAGAGACCTAAATTTGACAATTTATTTTGGAAGTATGACAAGGTGAAAAGAATTTCTTTTCAAAGGGTTTATTTAACACATATTGAAGTACGAAAAATAATTTTCTTTTTGTCATTTTCGTTCAAAATGGGGGCGACAGAGCCCATCGGTGGAAACAGCTTTTGTAGAAACACCGCCACGGGAGGACGGATTTCTCGTCATGTGTGACATTTGGAATAAAAAATAAAAAAAATTTATAATCTATATACAATTGGCCTTGGTAGTACGTAGGGGTTTTTTGTTTAATCAATTTTGGTAAAAGTTATGCATGTTTTAAGAAATGAAACGTCGTTTTGCATGAAAAATGTGCATTGAATTGTTTATAAAAAAAAAGTTTACATTCAATCAAAAAACGGCTACGTACTACCATGGAGGATATTGTTGTGAAGCTACTGTAAAAATTTCAATTCGATCCATACAAAAGTCACTGAGAAATCCGTCCTCCCAGTATGACAAAAGTGGTTTCGAGAAAAACGCGTTTAAAGTTTTATGAACATTTTAATCCTTCAATTTCTTGTTTACCTCTAATCTGCGATTTCTGCACTATACATTTGGCCATCCAGGTCGATGTTCGCCTATTCCTCTACCTTCCTCTACAACCGTTTGTTTTGTAGGTAACAGATGTACTTATTATTTTAAATGGTAAAAGTAATACAAAAGCCATGAATCGCAGCACGCCGCGTAAGTACTCAGTGCGCGCTCTAAGAAGCTGCGGCAAAATTGATAATTGACTCTTTTAAAAATTGTTTTCCACTATAAATCAAATGGCATTCTGTTTCTATGACCCAAAAGCATCGTTTAAGCCAAAAAAGAAAAAATCGACTTTTTGAAAATCCTAGAGTGGTGTTACCCCTTAAGGAGTGAAATCCACAGGTCAATACCTTTCAATAAGCAGGTTTTATTCAATAAAATAATAATAATGATTAACAATTAACAAAAATAAGAAAATAGGAAAAGTATATGCAATATAAAATAATATAATGAATAATTAAATCAAAAGAACTAAATTGGTATTGTAGTATAATGAACTCTATAAATTAAATACTTCGCTATGTGTAGTATTAGTAGAATCTAATAGAATCGCTTATTCTTGGTTGCTTTAACTCGAAGCCCTATAAATTGAATTTCAGACGAGGCTATCTCGGCTATGCTTTTACAATATTAAATAGACTCGAAATGCAGTTGCAAGGTTTAACAAAATTAATATGTTTGAAATCCGGCGCTATCGCAAATCCTACCTAGGTCTGATTCTATTCGGACGTCGCCTAAATTCGCTTTTACAATATTTATGCAATTAATACTTAAAATCGATTTCCCGACGCGGTGTAGTCGACTACGTGTATTACGCTGGAGGAAGAACAATAATCTTTAATAAATTAATTTAACTTGATTCAAGATCCTAAGATTGATATGAAGTTAATAAGTTTCCATCGGAACAGATACTCTTTCAATCTGTGACTCGACAACTAATTGTTCATGGCACTTTTGCTAGATCATACACTGACACCCAAAACCAGATCGCTTAATTGGGGAGCCTGCTGTTCGCTAGCTACTAAACGACCCAACGATCCAGAGATAGATGAACAATATACGTCTCACAGTGAGCAAAATAAAAATTGACTCTAATTATAATTCGTAATTTCTTGACTATTAAATTGCTCAGAGCTAACCCCAAGAATCTAACGGCGCGTTTGGTGATTTGACAAAAATTATAATATGTCTTTGAGTAGCTGAGAGCCCCTGTTGGATGTCTCAACCTTTCTTGGCGCTGAGTATAGCACTCTCCTGACGGAGTTTCAGAACAAGACCGTTTGAATCGTGAGCCCGCGTTAGCTAGCTACTGAACGATCTACGATCAAGTATCCGAATGGCGTATACCCGCTCTTCCAATCGAGAATTAAGAATCGCCTCGGCTCTGGCCAGCGAAAACTGTTCCGCGTTAATTTATCTAATGCTCGTACTTGACTCGACTTCGAAAATTGTTCTGCACTCCTTCTAGGCCGGTTTCGCTCGGCCTTTTATACTCGAAATCCCTACCCGCTGCAGGATTATGACGTATGCAGTTTTGTGCATAATTTGCATATAATTCTTAATTAAACGCTAACTAATAAAGTAATTGATTTTCTAACATTGTCAATAATGCTTTCTGAAAACTAGCTAATGTTTTTAATACAAAAATAATTAATTAATAGCATATTAACGAAAAATGCATTTTCTGTCCTTTTCTACATTTTATGCACGTACGCCAGTAAGGACCTGAACTATATGTCGCAGCATACGATGCTTCGGAATATTCCATAGATCACGATTACAATTTATTATTCATCTGAGTTAATAAAACAATTTCTGACTTTGAGTATCGAGAGTTAGGCTTAATATAACATTTGCTAATTGTGTATGTTGATAGATTTTATTAATTAATGATTTTAATAACCAATAATTCTTATTAATTGAAATTATATATTCTATCTCTCTCTAGAGATCGCGGGCCAGTTCCTGGAAATCCTGCCTATTGTTGTGTCACGTAGGCACGTAGCATTCCGGAATCTTCCGTACGAAATATTTACAATACATTATTTACAATGCACTATTTACAGTGCATTATCTATTCGAATAGAACAATATGAATATTTCGCCGTCAACGGTTGGGTTTACCATATGATCGAATTCGCTTTCCTACATTCTAATTCAACAAATAGTTATTTAATAGTTTTCGTATCTAATATCATTGTTAATGAAAAATATGTATATATGCTATCCTTTCTAATACAGTGTATCCTTTCTACGAGTCTTGAGCTATTATCGCAACGCGTGGAATAGAATCTTTATAATACATTATTTATTTAAACAAAAGAAATATTAAATGAATCTGATAATTAATAATTGAACTTAACATTTGATTAACTCGCTTATATGTTCGCTAACTTAATGATTATTTAATATTCGCAAATCAAATATATATATATATATATATATATATATATGTAAATATCTATATGTATATATGTGTTACCGACAGTTTAACCCAAATTTGATGGTAATTGATTTATCTAATCGCCGCGGTCGGTAATAGAAAAATACGGTCGATAATGGTAATCGAAATACCTTTGAAGAATGAGATATTCTAGCAGTGAGATAGTTCTAAGAGCGAAAGAAAGATAAAAAACGAAAAAAATTCCCCAGGGATGTTACACATGTTCGCCGACATCACTGCACCGGGCTCCTTCCATGCACTACTCCCACTTGCTTGGTTCGATGCTCGTCTCGGACAATCCTTTAGTCGATGCATTGTTGATCCGCATTCGAAACAAGACCCATGTTGTCTTCTTGGCTTCTGACACGCCGACGAAAAATGACCTGGTTCCAAACAATTATAACACCTCATCGTTTTCTTCTGCGGTGACATCTTTTCTTTCAAATCAGGATTAATTTTACTTCTCTTCTCTGGCGGAAAAAATTTCTTCGAATTTAATGTTATTTTTTCAAATGCTTCCAGTAATTCCACAGTCGTCCGGAACCTCATTATTCTGGCATGATCCTGTAACCGCGAATCAGTAATCCCGTCAATTAAATAATCAATAAGCTCATCAGAAGGAATTGGCACCCGATTCCCCAAAATTATTTTATCGTGAAAATAACCTGAGAATTTTTCGTCTGCTGTCCAAACTCGTCGCTCAAATTCTTTTCTCAAAAATAATTTGCTTGGCCGATGATCAAACATTGATTTCATTTCCCGCAATAAAGTATCAATATTTAAAACTAAATGTTCCGGCTTTGAATGAAACCAGCTTGCTGCACCACCCTTCAACTTAGAACTAATCAAAACTCTGCCCTATCGTCCAGTTCATAAGTTTCACGTAAAAGCCGTAATTGCTGATCCCATTTCCAAAATGTACCATCACAACCATCAAAGTCACTTAACAAGTCTCCAATAGCACGAATGCTCATATTAGCTGATATTGCGCTTCGATTTGAGCCACCCGTTACACTTTCAATCCCCATCGGACTGGCCATGGCTCGTGCTCCTAACAATTGTTCACGACGAAGAAGATCCAGCTCCCTTCTTAATAAATCGCGTTCTCTTCTCACAATTTCAATTTCTTGAACACCAAATTCGCTCACTCGTTCACCTTCGGCTTGCAAAGACTGCATCCTATCCTTTTCTTCAAATCGTCTTAATTCTTCTTCCCTTGCAACTCGCTCTGCCTCGAGTATATTCCAAATATTACTATCATATTCCTCTAATCTAAGAATTAATTCTGATTTCGAACCGGACACTGCCAAATTCCGTGCACGTAAAAATTCTTTCAATTCATTAATCGTATATTCTTTCGACATCTTGAATGGTCAAAATCAACAAAATTCAAATCACCTGTGGCCTTTATCAGACAGTTAGCGTCTCGACATTTGTCCATCGTCTCGAGGAAAACCACTCCAAAACCTTGAGCAAGACGCCAGTGTTCGCTTGCATCGGTTTCTTGAAGATGGATCCGTTCTTCCTAACCTCTTCGAGGAAAACGATGTCCTGACCACTCCTCGCCCTTCCCCTTGGTTCTTGAGATTTGCGCACTTCTTTCTTGAAGACTTGTCGGATGTGGATTCTCCCAATCTCACGGAACAACTCTCCACAATTTCGCTGTCCGACCGCCAAAACTCTATCGGAATAGAGTTGTGACTGAGGGGCGACCCTCCTACGAGAATCGCACTTCCTCATCCGTATAGACTCACGAAAAAGAAGAGTCCGCAGCCAGTAAGTAATTCCCACCCTAGCCTTCTGCGACGAAGCGTCCTCTTCTTGGGCGAAGATGTCGGACATCGTCCTCAAAATTTATTTCTAACTGTTCTTCATTCATGAGGGATGTGAAGCCCAGTAGCGGGCAAGCCGATTAACATGCACGACCCTAGGTTTGGACTTTGGAAGACGAACTATTCGGTAAATTAATTCGTTCAACCGATTCTTTACCACATAGGGTCCTTCCCAATCAAATTGTAGTTTAGGACACTTCCCCTTTGTTCTTCGAGGATTATAAAACCAGACTTTCTCTCCTGGCATAAAAGAGATTGGTTTTGAAAGAGAATCGTACCACGTCTTCGTCTTCTCAGCACAGACCTGCATACGTTGACGAACGAAACGATGTACTTCTACAATTCTTTTTCGTGTGTCCTCGATGAAGACATTTTCTTCTTTTCGTGTATCAGGCGCCACTCCTCTTAGGAGATCCATAGGTAAACGTAACTCTCGTCCCATGAGAACCATTGGCGGAGGATTTTGGGTAACTTCGTGTCGTGAAGAGCGATAAGCCAAGAGAAACATCGGAATCCATTTATCCCAGTCTTTCTGGTTTTCAGCAACAAACTGAGATAAATATTGCAACAAGGTTCTAATCATTCGCTATACGAGTCCAGCCGACTGAGGGTGTAAAGGAGTTGTTCTTGTCTTCTAGATTCCCAGCATCTTCATTAGCTCCTTGAATATACTGGATTCAAAACTCCGACCCTGATCAGAGTGCAACTCTAGCGGCACAACATGTCGACTAATCACCGCCCGAAGAAGAGTCTCTGCAATCGTCGTAGCATGCTAGTTCGATAAGGGAAATATCTCCGGCCATTTCGAAAAATAGTCCACCACAACCAATGCAAATTTGTTCCCAGACGTTATAAATCTTCAGGGTCCCTCTTCCCTTTTCCACAGAGTCTTTCTTCGTGGATCATCGATAACATCGACGACACCACTTTTTCACGTCTCTTCGGTGATCTAACCAAAAATATCTTTCACGAACCTTTGCAAGGGTCTTCCTCATTCCAAAATGTCCTCCAGCAGGTGCAACATGACACCCTTGTAGCACCTCCTTGACCTTACTTCTTGGCACTATTACCAATTTTGTGATCTCCTCTCTGTCCACAGATTCCCATCTTCGGAGCAGCAAACCCTGTTCTACATCCAATGAGTCGCAAATGGTCCAGAAATATTTCGCTCCAGAAGAAAGAGCGGAAACCTCTTGCCAAGTTGGTTTATTTCCTTCTATTTTGTATTTTCTGATAACTTGAAGGTCTTCGTCCTCTGCCTGTGCGTTTGCCCATTCGTCAATTTCCACAGGACGGCCTACCGTTCTTAAAACCTGACCTTCTTCTTCCTTGACCTTTTCTTCTAGGCGGATACAACGCTTACATTGCGAAGTTTCAGAGGGTCTCCTGGAGAGAATCTCCGCATTTCCATGGTTCTTTCCAACTCGATGTTTAATTACAAAATCGTATTGTTGAAGCGTCTCTATCCATCTTGCGGTCTGTCCCTCGGGTCTCTTGAATGAGAGAAGCCATCTTAGTGAGGCATGATCCGTTCTCACTAAAAATTTTCGACCATAGAGATAGTGATGGAAATGCTCTATGGATTTTACAATAGCTAGAAGTTCCCTCCTTGTTACGCAATAATTTCTTTCAGCCCTTCCCAGCATCTTCGAGAAGTAGGCGATCACCTTCTCTCGACCATCTTGAACCTGGGACAGGACTGCTCCTATTGCGTCATTTGATGCATCTGTGCTTAAGATAAAATCTGCATCTGGCAAGGGATAAGCCAAAACAGGAGACCTAGCAAGATGTGTCTTCAACTCTTCGAAAACCTTCTGGCATTCTTCTGTCCATTGAAAAGAAACCTTACTCTCTGTCAATCGATGCAAGGGATACGCAATCGATGAAAAATTGCGAACGAATTTTCTGTAATAAGTACAGAGTCCTAAGAAACTTCGCAATTCTGTTTTATTCTTCGGCACTGGCCAATCTTGAACAGCGGCAATTTTCTCGGAATCAGTTTTCACTCCCTGCTCGGAGACTATGTGTCCCAAGTATTTCACCTCTCGGCAAAAGAAGTTGCATTTCTTCGGGCTCATGATTAATTTCGCGCCGGAGACGGGTGAAAACCTTCCTGAGGTTTTATATTTCATCCTCAAAATTCTTCCCGAAGATTATAATGTCATCAAGATACACCAGACAGATCTTCCAATTAATATCAGCTAAAACGATATCCATAAGTCGTTCAAATGTAGCAGGAGCGTTACAGAGTCCAAACAGAATTACTTTAAACTGCCAAAGTCCGGTTCCAACACAAAACGCAGTCTTCTCTTTATCTTCCTCATTCATCGCTATCTGCCAATATCCACTCTGCAAATCTATGGTTGAAAATCAGGTTGAACCAACCAAAGCATCCAACGTATCCTTGATCCTTGGGAGTGTATAAGAATCCTTCTTGGTGATTTCGTTCAGTCGACGATAATCAACACAAAACCTGATGCTTCCATCTTTCTTTTTGACTAAGACAATTAATGAAGACCACGGATTATTAGACTTTTCAATAACTCTCTGCTTCTCCATCTTCGCAAGCATTTCTTCAACCTCACCACGACGATGAAGAGGAAGTCGTCGTGGTGGTTGCTTAATTGGACGATGGTCTCCAGTATCGATGTTATGTCAAACAATTTCACATCTTCCTACTTGATCCGAATTGCTTACGAAAATGTCTTGATAGTCGACCAATAATCTTCGGAATTCATTCCTTCGTTCTTCAGATAGGGAAACACCACAGTGCTTGTAGAGATCTTGAAGATATTCAGGAACGGGAATCTCTTCTTTCCTTCCTATCAGAGCCGCACCCTTTTCTTCAAAACGCTTCCTCTTCAAGTCAATATCCTGATGTCCTTGAATCCTAAGTTTATTTAGAAGAAAATCTAATTGACAAGAATGTTTTTGCAGAAAATCTGTTCCCAAAATGCATTCTTCGACCATGTCAATTAGAAGACAGTCCTCTTCAGTCTCCAGGGTACCGATTCGTACAGGAAAACGTTGTCTTCCATAAATCGGTAACTGCTCTCCCGAGACCGAATAAAGGTGGAATTTTTCCATCACTCCCGCCGCGCAAACTTGACTATCACTATTCAACTTCTTTAAGTTCACCGATGAGCCCGTGTCGATAATTAAGTTAGCCTTGTTTCCATTTATGTATCCTTCAACATGGGTACAATCTTCCGACAGATGAATCCTCCGCACGACGGGGGTAGAAGGGAAAGAAGTCGAAGGTTCCCCCTCTACATCGACTTTTTCTTGTTTCCCTTCTTCTGCTTCTTTTCCGTGGATCCACGTCTAGGACAATCCCGCTGGAGATGTCCTGTTTCTCCGCAAGTCCAACATGACGGTCGTCGCTTCATAGGTTCAGCTTTCTGGTTCTCTCTCTGTTCACTATCAGGGACTCTTCGCTTCCGCGAGTTTTTCTCAAAATAAGAAGACGATTTGAGTTTCTGTGCATTTCGATCCTCAGTATTTGCAACAGAATCAACGGCTTCGATCTCCAGGGCCCTGACAACAGCTGCCCTGAGAGACAGGAAACCGCCGAGCCTCAAATTCCGCTTCATTTCTTCGCTGGCCAGAGCGGACACAAATTGAGAGGCATCGAGCTTATCTCTAGTTTCAAATGGACATTCACTAAAGGCGCTTTGTGCCAGCCTCTCAATTTCCGTGACCAACTCAGAAATGGACTGTCCTTTCCGTTGTTTATAATTTTGGAATATTGTGTAATGTAGATTAGAAAAATTTGTAGTTCCATAACGGAACTCCAAAGCCGAAATTAATTCACCGAAATTATTCCGTTTTTCAGAGCTAAGGGCAGTCAAAATGCTTCGCGCCGGTCCCTCCAAAGACGAAACCAAGGCCAAAGCTTTCCTTGTTTCATCCCATTTATTTTCCGACGCAATAGCCTCAAATTGAATCTTATATTCCTCCCAACAACTCTTGCCATCGAAAACTGGCGCTTTCAGAACGTAGCCTAAATCGGATTCACGTCGAGTCACGTCATTCAACAATCGAGGAGGAAGCGACTGCGAAACAGGAGGGACTGTGAGTCCGGAAGAAACGCGACCATTTACACGAGCAGACTCAAGTTCCTCATCACGAGGATCAGAACTTCGTGTATTTTGAAAAAGAGAAGATAGGACCTGATAATGGCTATCAATCGTCCCTAATCTCTCTTCCAGACCAGCTTCCTTGGCTGAAGCAGCCGCCTTCTCCAGAGCCTGCTTCTCCTCAAGCCTGCGTCCGTTCTTGCTCCCACTTGGCCTCGAACATCCGCTGCTGCTCCCGGAATTGCGTAGAGATGCTCCGTTGTAAATTCTCAAAAAGATTTTCGAACGAAGTAAGGAACTCTCCCTCGGCGGCAGAAGACCGGATCTGCATCCCACTTCTGACACCAATGTTGCGCCGAGGAGTTTCTTCACTGGTTGCCATTATCAATCAATAACACGAACTAATATTTAACAACAATAATTTATTAAACTTAGGGAACAAGGAACTGTATTCTTAAAACGTGTCTGTTCTCTTTGAATTCTCGCGCTCTTCTGATTTCAAACAACGCGGTTGCTCGAAGCTACCGGAAGTCTTGACCACTCGATCGCTCTCGCCCCGCTTGACAATTTCCGCTAACAGCTTCAGTTCGTGGTCAAGACCAGCTTCACATCATAATATTGCATCGCCAACTTCACGTCGCAACAATACAATAGAGGAATTAATCTCTGTCCTAAAATCGCATTTTGCTCCGCTATATACGGCGTACCAATTATATGGAGATCTATCAAAAATGGCGCAAATGCCGAATGAGGCAATAGTAGATTACAGTAGTCGCGTTTCCAGTCTCTTATTGCAAATTAAAAATTGTAACGAAATCGAACAACCAAATTTAACCATACAATATAACAAGACCGTCGAAAGTAACGCGATAAGAACATTTCTGACAGGGCTAAGACCAGAAATATATAGTACGTTACGACATCACGATTATATTTTCTTAGACGATGCGATTAGCACGACGATTCTAGCAGAAGCAGAATTTAGGGAAAGCCAATTACGCTTAAAAATAGCTGAAGATTATTCGCGAGCAGTTAACTATAGGCGTCCTAATTATATAACAGGAACCCAACAAACAGCTAGAGTACAATGGCAACAAAAGTTTTGCCAACATTGTCAAAGATTCGGTCATAGATCGCAAGAATGTCGAAATTTTAATCAACATGGAAGATCTTGGATGGGAGTGAATCCAGGACCCTCGGGACAGCAACAACACTTAGCCCAAACCCCTCCTAGCCAGACCCCAGTCAATCCAACAATATTGAAACGGCCTCCAATAGCTAAACCTACTCCTCCTACTTGCACATTTTGCAACAACATTGGACATATAATCGAGCAATGCCGGAAAAGGGCATACGAAGAAGAAAATAAACAGAACGAACAGGTACGTAATACGACAAATCTCATAGTATCTACAAGAATCATAAGAAAACCCCCAAGCATCGAAGTAGAGCATAAAACGTTCCAACAAGGAGCAGCCTTATTTATGATAGACACAGGATCAGACCTGAATTTAATCAAGAAAGATGCATTGCTATATCCCACTCATGTCCACACTGATATTTGCCTGGAATTAAGCGGCATTACTAAAGGAAAAATTTCAACCACAGGATACATCAAAATGAAGATATACAACACCAAAGCCACTTTACACATAGCCGAAGACTTGCCAATCGAACAAGACGGAATTCTTGGCAACGAATTTTTCCAAAACGCAGGAGCTATAATAAACTACCCCACATCTGTGGTGATAACAAAAGACTTCACAGTGCCATTTCAAGAATCGGTAATCGAAATTAAAGCCAGAGAGGGAAACGTCATCCCAGTAAAAGTATTAAACACCCATATTAATACCGGATATATTCCAAAACTAAATTTACATCCTAAATTACATCTTGGCAATGCTATCGTAACAAATAGAAACGGAGTGGCTTTCCTCTATGCAATAAATGTCTCATCAGAAGGAATTAAAATAAACATGCCAGAAGTAGAATTACAGCCCTACGAAGAATCACCAATAGAAGACTTGCATTCAGAAGATACAAAACGAATGGAAAAATTATTTGAATTACTACGCCTGGACCATCTGAATGCCGAAGAAAAATCTAATGTTAAGAAACTCGTTAAAAGACATGCAGATAGATTCAATTTACCAGAAGAGTCCAATAAACGTAAACAGTATCGTTACCCACAGTGCCATAAAGAAGAAATAAATAGGCAAATTAACGATTTGTTAAAAAAGGGAATTATAGAGCACTCCACATCACCCTACAATTCACCCTTGTGAATTGCACCAAAGAAAGAGGATTCACAAGCCCAGAAAAAAATGGAGACTAGTCATCGATTTTAGAAGACTAAACGGAAAAACCATCGGCGACGCCTATCCTAACATCACGGACTTATTAGATCAACTTGGCAGTGCTAAATATTTCTCAATTTTCGATCTAAAGTCAGGTTTCTATCAAATACCAATGCATCCAGATGACAAATGCAAAACAGCCTTTTCCACTCCGTATGGCCACTACGAATTCAACAGAATGCCATTCGGCTTAAAAAATGCTCCAGCGACGTTCCAGCGACTGATGGACAACGTACTATCTGGTCTTCAGGGTTTAGAAGTTCTCGTTTATCTGGACGATATAGTAATTTATGCTAGCTCATTACAAGAGCATGAAATTAAATTTGACAAACTAATGGGAAGACTAAGAGAAGCAAACCTTAGCCTACAACCCGATAAATGCGAGTTCCTAAAGAAAGAAGTAAGCTACTTGGGACACATAATTGACGAAAATGGTGTCAAACCAGACCCCAGGAAAATCGAAGCAGTAGAAAAATTCCCTGTGCCACCAATTGTGAAACACATAAGACAGTTTCTAGGACTATGTGGTTACTACAGGAGATTCATAAAAGATTTTTCTAAAATAGCAAAACCACTTTCAGATTTAACTAAGAAAAAACGGAAATTCGAATGGACTCATCTCCAGCAAGAAGCATTTACAATCCTTAGGGATAATTTATGTAAAGAGCCTATCTTGATGCACTCGGACTTTTGGAAGCCCTTTAATATAACTACAGATGCATCAGGGACTGCGATTGGAGCTATACTCAGTCAGGGTGAAATCGGTAAGGACCGACCGATCTCTTACGCCTCTAGAGTCCTTAACCCTGCCGAAACGAGGTATTCAACTACCGAGCGAGAATTGCTCGCCATAGTCTATGCAGTTAATCATTTCCGCCCGTATGTTTACGGAAGAAAATTTTTCCTTATCACGGACCACAAACCATTGGTCTGGCTAAACAATGTTGCCGACCCTACGTCAAGATTATTACGCTGGCGAATAAAACTAAGCGAATACGATTACGAGATTAAATACAAATCTGGAAGTCTAAACGTTAACGCGGATGCACTATCCCGAAATCCCATTCAATCAACTATATTACCAATAAATTCTAAAAAACCCAGATCTACAACAAATTCGGACAGTAAAGGAAAAACCAAAAAGAAGAAAGAATGGCATCAACATGCTACCCGAAGACGGGAATCAACCACGTCTAGTCCAAGGGAGATTAAAAAGAAGAAATCCTATCACCAATACCCCACTCGTCCATTAGTAGATAGGGATATCGACGCCCTACCAGACAAAAGGAGGAAGAAAATAATACAGGAAGAAGTAAGTTTCGATGATTCTAATTATTACGATACGGATGATTCGGATGAAGAAAATGTAAAAACCCGACAACCAAACGGAGGACATAGGAAGAGGGTAAAAGTACAAATTCATCGACCACCCTCGGAGTTCAAAGTAAAGACTCCGCCACCACTAGTAGTGAGAAAAGACGATCCTATAGACATTGGAGACGAAATAGAAGAGTTAGATGAGGACATGATTCTACCCAAACACATATTTAGAGATCCCCCAAAAATAGACTCCTCTTCAGAATGCAAAAAAGAAGAACCTTCTTCTGAACCTGAAAAAGACATGGAATCAGCTTCCAGGCCAACAAAAACTGGCCCAGTAACACCAGTTAAAATAAAAAGGGAAGATGGCAAACTTACAATCAGCAGACCAGGAAAACCCATAATAATAACAGAAAAAATAGTAAGTTCCATATTAGAAATCAAGGATCATCTCTGGACAAGAAAGGGACCAGTAGTAACATTTTGGGATATACAGGGAAACCCTATTGACCCTGAATCAGAGCATTTCATCAGGAAGAAAGGAATTAAACCTGTACCTGAAAAGGAAATAACATTAATTAAATTAAGGAAACAAATAGTATTTGGATTACGTATAGCATCAAAAGAAGATTTACCACAGGCTCTGAGAAAACTTGCACTGATTCGCCAGGAACAAAACATTAAAGAAATTAGCTTACCAGACATAAAAGACATAAGGTAAATTTTGTGCATTGTATTTGCTGATACATCCATCAAGGTAACAGTCTGCACAGGAAACATCAAAACACCACTGCGGGAAGAAAGGATTTCAATTATTATTAAGGAAAATCACGAGACACCAATGGGAGGACATAAAGGGATACGTAAAACTGACCAGCGGATCAGAGACAATTACTATTGGAAAAACATGAAAAGAGATGTAATTGAATACATCCATACATGCATAGATTGCCAAAGAAACAAATTGGTACGCATGAAAAATAAGGAACCAATGGTAATAACAGATACTCCCATCGACGCATTCGATAAGGTATCCTTGGACATCCTGGGACCCTTACCCTTAACTTTAAAGGGTTACAGTTACATATTAACAATTCAGGACAACTTGACAAAGTATTCAATAGCAGCACCTCTCACATCCATCACTGCAGAAGATGTTGCTAAAGCTTTCACCGAGCACTTTATTTGCAAATTCGGATGTCCAAAAGCAATCCTTACAGATCAAGGAGCATGTTTCATGAGCGCTCTAATGAAAAAACTAGCAAGAATTTTCCACATACAGACATTCAGAACATCAGCCACCCATCCTGAAACAAATGGTTCCCTAGAAAGGAGTCATCACATTTTAATAGAACATCTAAAACATTTTATGACAGAAGAAAAACATTGGGATGAATGGTTACCACAAGCCATGTTCTCCTACAACACCAGTATCCACGAAGGAACAAAATTCACACCACATGAGTTAATATTCGGCAAAAAGGCACGACAGCCGTCAAACATCCTCACTGAGGAACAAATTAGCACATATCAGGATTATGTCGACCGATTAATTTCCACACTGCACAATCTTCGGAAAACCGCACGATATAATTTACAGCGAGCAAAACACCGACGGAAATATTATTACGATCAAAAAATTCGACCGATGAATTACGAAACAGGCGAAGATGTATTTTTATTGAAACCACCACGAAAAAACAAGCTACAGAAGGAATACTCAGGGCCCTATAAAATCATTAGAAACATTAAACAAAATAACGTAGAACTGAATGTTGGTGGGAAAAACAAAAAGAGGATCGTACATAAAGACCGTATAAAGAGGGCTTTTGTACCAATAAACGATCGAGGATCAATAAGGTGAAGGTATGGCATGCGCGTAACAATAAAACTATAATAACGGAAAAACGCACGTGTCGAACACGCACAGTAGTAAAACGACACGAGTCTGAAACAGACAGAAAGTAGAAGTTTTGAAGAGAAACCCAATAGAAGAAAAGAAAAACAAGAGAGAAGAAATGGCGCAAGATCAGCAAGCCCTGAATATTTTGGCTGGATTGTGCATAAAGGATAAAAAATTAACTTTCTCCTACAAGTACAATCCCGAAATGCGAAGACTATGCACCGACTGCGGTACACGAATGACGCCCGCAGCAAAGGAACAATGGTGGCACTTAGGCAAGGAATCAGGCATCCTTATTAAAAATTATTTTTCATAATAATAATAATAATACTAAACCCGTAAATAGGAACCCACCACCACGTCCATCAGAACTTTGCACAGGACAAAATACGATGCGTGGGATGCGGGAAAAGAATCAGCAACATGAGTCCGGCAATCTCCTGTACGGAGTGCTGGAATAGAATACAAGGATACGACAAGGAGGAAATCGAGGCATATGAGGCGGGGGTGCTGATCGCCACAACTAGCTCTTTTAACATAATGCACCTGGACCGAGTACAGTGCATCAACGGGAGGCTGTACCACCCCATTGATTAAAATGCGTGTTTTTACATATAAAAAAAAAGGAAAAAAATATATATATATATTATCTATAATACATATTTTAATAATAAACTTAAACTTAACCTAAATGAATGGCTACATATATATATGTATATATATACACACCTATCCCCATTGCGCCATATTTGGGAAAGATCCCATAAATCATTGCTAAAACCGCCATATTAGTAAAACAAAAATGGCTAAACGTCGTGCAGGCAAACGAGTCGCTCTGCAAAGATTTAAGCAACAATTGAAAGAACATCAACCCGAGGTAAAAATATGAACATATATACATACATAAGGAGATTAGAGATGGGAAATTATAAAAAAAAAAATTTCGTAAAAGAAGAGGTGTAACAATGATGAGCTCAACAACATGCCTCATCACGAAGAGTGTTCAGGAGGCTAGTGGAGGTTCAAGGAAATAGAAATACCATAACGAATTTCACGTAGTCGACTACACCGCGTTAGAAAATCGATTTAAAGTATTAATCTCGTAAATTTTGTAAAAGCGAATTTAGACAAGCTTAAAAGAGAATCACATTTAGGTAGGATTCCGCGTAACGCTAGACCTTAAAAGTATTGATATTGTTAAATTTGCAAAAGCGTAGTTAGCCTCGAGAAAGAATCAGACTTAGGTAGGATTCATCGAAGAACTAGAAACGTATTGATTTTGTTAGATTTTGTAACTGCGTTAATTTCAAAAGAGTACAAATCATAGACATTTAGAATTTCGAGTCTTATTAATATTGTAAAAGCGTAGTTGAGTTAGCCTTGACTGAAAATTAAAATATAGGACTTCAAGATAAATAACTAGTAATTGCGTTAAATTCTTCATATACTTACGAATCGCGTATTATTTAATTTATTGAATTTCTGCTAGTATGCAATCAAAGTTTATTTAGTTCTTTTGATTTAGTTGTTCATTATATTAGTTTATATTACATATACTTTTCCTATTTTGTTATAATTGTTATTTGTTAATCATTCTCATCATTATTTTATTGAATAAACCTGCTTATTGAAAAGTATTAACCTGTGGATTTCACTCCTTAATCGCACACCACACGAATCCCATATCCTTTAGATTAGTTATTGAAAAACGAGTCGTTCAGTAGGTAAATACCGCTCTTTACCTCACGAGCGCTGTAAAATTTCTGTGCATAGCTCCAGAATCGTTACATCTTGACTTTATTGCTTGCCACTGTTAAGGGTTATTTAAAGGGCCAAATTAGTTAGATTTGGCGAGTGGGAAAAACCCAAGAAGGGCGGAAACCTTCCACCTCCCTTCCATAGATGTCACATTTTTTAACGTATCAGAACACTCCTCCCCCGCCAGGAACGTCTATGCCGAAGTTACATCGGACATAGCATTAGATACTCCCGTCAGAAATGAAATAGAAATCAAATAGAAATCGACTAGAGCTGAAATAGCAATCGACAGAACATTTTAGAAATTACATTATGACACTTAGAAATCGTAGGTCACTTAGAACAAATATAGTTAAATACATAGTTACAAAGTAAACACTTAGAATTTTTCCCGAACTATCGGGTGGTCCTTCGAATACAGTTCTACAGTTTTTCGTTGGCACAAACGTGCAAAACACCTACAAGGCTCGAGCACCTTCGAGGTAACCACGAACAGTTAACAGTAATAAAAGGCATAAAACATGTGACTGTAAATCAAGACTATATATTGGCGATTGTTTGCTTGACCATTACATAAAAGACGAATATGAATAATGAATTACATGTACAAATGCATAAATAATTTTTATGTTTTTTAGTTTAAAGGAAATCGTACTCAAAATTTTTTTTAAACCGACATTTGTGCAGAAAATTAGTTTTTATGATAACTACTATTTTATGTTTATAACACATTTAGAAATATTCTAACAAATAAAATACTAGCTCATAAAAAGTATGCAGTATCTTCTTTCATTATTTTGAAATTAACAAAGTTTGGAGTTTGTTAAAAATCACTCTATACTACCCTTGAAGTGACAAGGGCTAATAGATAACAGATCGATTACTTTATCGAGATTTTTTAAACAGGTTCGTATTTTATATTGATCTGAACAATATTATGAAATGAAAAAATCATCCAGTCTTGAATCTCTTACCATTCTTAAAAAAACTAATGTCAACAATGATGAATCTAGTAATTCATTATATAACCATAATTATGCAACTCTATTAAAGAAAATGAAACAAAAGTATCGTACAAATATGACAATCAGAATCAGATAATTAAATTATTTTGTTATTTTATCGTTAGATTTGAGCACTCATAGTCAGCCAAACGATAATATAATTTAAAAATTAAAAACGATAATAAATTTAAAAATTAAGCGTAATCGGCACCGTCTAGGAATATTAGGACTGCTTTTTATGCCCTCATGCGGTGACTTGCAGAAGTTCCTGTCCAGCTTTGTCTATCTTATGTGTGTTTGGTTAGGAGAGACAAGGATAGTAGTTTCAAAAATGTGTAAAACACGAATTACAAACGCCAAAAGTACTCAGCGAAAAAGTAATATTTCGCCATGATTTCTTTTGCGTACTATTCCCAGAACTCTAATCTAGGTCGGTACGGAGTTCGATTTTGGAAAAATGGGACGTGAAAAATTTCCTTCTATAACAAAACATTAGTTTTCAGCTCATAAAATTTCAAGGACAAAATTGAAAATCGAGCTCCGTACCGACCTAGATTAGAGTTCTGGGAATAGTACGCAAAAGAAATCATGGCGAAATATTACTTTTTCGCTGAGTACTTTTGGCGTTTGTAATTCGTGTTTTACACATTTTTGAAACTGCTATCCTTGTCTCTCCTAACCAAAAACAACATGGATAGCCAAACGTCGACGAACTTCTGCAAGTCACCGCATGAGGGCATAAAAAGCAGTTCCCTAGTACTTTTTGACCATATCGTGTACGCTTAAAAACGATAATTTCATTTGATATTTAAAAATTGTATTTGGAAAATGACTAGATTAATGATTAGATAAGTTTCTTAATTGATTACTTTCTTAATGCTATAAATCAGTAATATTTTATCTTCTAACATTTGATTTGATTTTCTCATATACATTTTGTATATTAATTTTTAATTGTATGTGATGGATAATCGATGATAATATCCGTCATTACCGACAGGCGAGCGATGACGCGATAGATGCGTTTTATTCTTTTGTTTTTTTCTTCTCTTTTGTTCATGCAATTCGGAAATCGTCGATGTATGCCTCGTGTTCGCGTCGCGTGCGTATCGTTGCCGTTTCACTGCGAAAAACCCAACAGGTTATGGGCCCAGGGTGCGAGTGAGTGTACTAGTTTATTAAAAAAAAGTGTTTAAACAAAAATTAAAAATGGCTAGTGGTAACGCTTTTGGAAATATCGAAAAGCTGAACGAAGACAAGTACGAGTTGTGGAAAGTACAGATGAAAAGCGTCCTCATATACAACGACTTGTGGCAGTACGTTGATGGCAGCATAATGAAACCAGAAGGAGATGCGAGTGACTGGATAAAGAAAGATTCGAAGGCATTAGCCCTGATTAATTTGAGCATTACGCACGGACAGCTTAACCACGTAAAAAAGGCGAAGAGTTCGCAAGAGGCATGGCGCGGTTTAATGAATATATTCGAGTCTCGAGGACCGGTCAGAAAAGCGGCATTATACAAACAATTGCTAAGGATGGAAAAGAAGAAACACGTGTCCATGACGCAATATGTGACCGAATTCACGAACAAAGCCGAACAACTCGAGGAAGCAGGTATAAAACTTCCGGACGAATTATTATCGATCATGCTGCTCTCCTCTTTACCTACAGAATATGAGCATTTCTGTGTGGCGATAGAATCGCGAGATAACATACCGACGCTTCAAGATTTAAAAATCAAGCTACGAGAAGAGGAAGCAAGACAGTGTGATCGTGACGAAAAAACAAGTGATGGTGCGTGTAAAAGTGACGCGCTGTTATCTAGTGAAAATATTCGTGAGAAACGTAACAAGATAAATATGAAAAGTGTCAATGCGGGGCGTACCCAGCAAAAGTTTCAAAAATTTAGCGGTAAATGTTATAACTGCGGTAAAATGGGACATAAGAGCGCGGATTGTAGATTTAAAAATAAGCGTAACGAATCAAATAATGTAAGTGATGCGATGGTAACGATAGCCTGTAATGCGGAACCGATGAAAAGGTCTAGAATATGGTGCATGGATAGCGGTGCAACAAAGCACATGTGTAATGACAGTGAAAAATTTGAAACATTCAACAGTGATGAACGCTCAAAAGTATATACGGCCGCGGAACATTACGTAGATTCGACGGGCGTAGGCGATGTCAATTTAAATATAAAGACAAATCACCGCGCGGCAAATGTAGTGAAATTAAAAGACACTATGTATGTACCGAGCTTGCGGAACAACTTATTATCTGTAGCATGCGTCACAAATAATGGATACGCGGTAAAATTTGAAAAAGATCGTGCGATAGTAACGCGCAAAGACGGTTCGGTAGCCCTTACGGCGATAAAGCGTGATAATCTATATATAGTTAAGGAAGCCGAAAATAGTGCTATGTCCGCGAATACAAACAATAACGTAAGTGTAAGCAAATGGCATCAGAGGTACGGACACCTCAATGTATACGATTTAAAAGGGATGAAAAACAAAAATATTGTAAGTGGAATGGACCTTGAATCGAATGCGAAAGAATTGAACTGTAGCGTGTGCGCGAAATGTAAAATACATGTTAAACCTTTTAAGAAGTCGAATAATCGGGCAAAAGAAATATTAGGGTTAGTACATTCGGATATATGCGGTCCAATGAGTGTCGAATCGATTGGCGGAGCTAGATACTTTGCGACTTTCATAGATGATTGTACTAGATATACCGAGGTAGTGATGCTCCGAAATCGATCTGACATATTACACGCGTTTAAAAATTACAAGAATAAGGTCGAAAACCAAACCGGTCGTAGAATAAAAGTCTTGCGTACGGATAACGGACGAGAATATTTATCAAAAGAATTTACTAGCTTTCTTGAAAAGGAGGGGATTTCGCGTCAGCTGAGCGTCGAATACACGCCGCAGCAGAACGGCGTAGCGGAGCGAGCGAACAGAACGCTCGTTGAAATGGCTCGATGCATGAAGGTTCAGGCTAATTTACCAGACTCTTTATGGGGTGAAATGATTAATACAGCAGCATACCTGCGAAATAGATGCGCGACGAAATCTCTTGTAGAAATGACACCGTACGAAGCATGGTCAGGTCGTAAGCCTTACGTGGGTTTCTTTAGAACCGTCGGTAGCGAAGTGATCGCATTAAATAAAAGTCGAAACCGTGGAAAATTTCAGCCAAAAGGCGACGCGTATGTAATGGTAGGATATTCTGATGAGTCAAAAGCCTATCGCCTTTGGAAACCAGGTACGAAAACAATAATAAAAGCAAGAGACGTTAGATTTTTTGAAAAAATTACGCCTAATGAAGAACCGTCAAAAGATGTCGAGGAAGGAATAGCCCCTCTCGAGCAAGAATGCTCCGAAGAAGAATACGATAAAGAAGAACCTGACGTTAGTGAAGATTCGGACGATCAACCAGAGCAAGAAGATGATGCCGAGGCTACGGATGTCAACGAACAACGAAATCTTCGACGAGGACCTGGTCGCCCACGAGTATTAAAAACCGGAAAGGTCGGAAGACCGAAAAAAATTTACCAAGTTCGAAAAGACGAATTACCAGATCCCATGACATTAAAAGAAATCGAAAGCAGATATGATAGTGCAGAATGACTATCGGCAATGGAAAAGGAATATAAAACATTGCGAGAAAATAAGACATGGATCCTAGTGCCAAGACCAACAAACAAAAAGATATTAACTAATAGATGGGTGTTTAAAACTAAGGTCGATCAAGACGGAAAGATAGAAAAATATAAAGCGAGGCTGGTTGCCAGAGGACATACCCAGCAATACGGAATCGACTACGAAGATGTTTTTGCACCTGTAGCAAGATATGAAATAATACGCACTGTATTAGCGGTGGCCGTGATGGAAAAAATGCACGTACACCAGATGGACGTGATTTCAGCTTACGTTCAAGGAGAATTGCACGACGAGGTTTACATGGAGCAACCAAAAATAATTAATCAAGAGCAAGACGAAAATAAGGTTTGTAAACTATTGAAACCGCTTTATGGGTTAAAACAATCAGGTCGTGAATGGTACAGAAAAATCGATGGGTATATTAAAATTATTGGAGGTAACCGAACAAGCGGCGATCCATGTGTATACGTGTTTAACGAAGGTGAAAAACAAGTGATTCTTGTCGTTTATGTTGATGACTTAATATTGGCTTCAAAAGATATGAAAGCACTTACGGAAGTCAAATTAAAACTAAAACGAAAGTTCAAAATAGTAGATCTGGGTCAGATAAACAATATTTTAGGAATTAATATTCAACGCGAAGGATCAACCGGCAGTATCCATTTATCCCAGAGAAGATATATAGAAGAATTAATCAGAAAATTTGGAATGGAAAATGCGAAACCAGTATCCACGCCGATTGAAGCAAATCTTAAAATTACGAAGGAAATGGGTCCGAAAAATGAAGATGAAAGAAAAGAAATGCGACTCAAGCCTTACAGAGAATTAATTGGTGGATTGATCTACCTGGGGAACGCTACAAGACCGGATATCGTGTTTGCGGCGAGCACTTTGAGTCGTTTTTGCTCAGATCCCGGCAAAATGCACTGGACGATAGCGAAACGAGTGCTCAGATATTTAAAGAATACGTCAAATTACGGCAACACGTATAACAGAACGGACATACACCTGAAGGCTTACACAGACTCAGACTGGGCCGGAGACATTGACAACAGAAGGTCATGCACAGGGAACGTAATAACTTTATCAGGAGGTCCAATTAGCTGGAAGTCAAAGAAGCAGGTTTCGGTGGCGTTGTCAACAATGGAAGCGGAGTACATGGCGTTAGCGGAAGTGTCACGAGAAATTATATATATTAAAAGACTGCTACTCCATATGGGTTTCGTGAAATGTGTGAGTGCTCCAATTAAAGTGTTGTGTGATAACCAGAGCGCAATAAAATTAGCTAAAGACGCCGTGTACCATAAACGTAGCAAACATATCGATATACAATACCATTTCACTCGGGAACTGGTAGAGAGAAAGGAAATTGCGATTGAATATTTGGAAACGAATGCGATGATAGCCGATATACTTACGAAATCATTAACTAAGGATAAACACGATCGATGCGTGAAAATGTTAAACATGAATTAACCGACAAGTTTGATTGTAGTTTCTTTGAGTGAATGTATGGATTGGACGGTATATATCGATAGGAGGGGTGATGGATAATCGATGATAATATCCGTCATTACCGACAGGCGAGCGATGACGCGATAGATGCGTTTTATTCTTTTGTTTTTTTCTTCTCTTTTGTTCATGCAATTCGGAAATCGTCGATGTATGCCTCGTGTTCGCGTCGCGTGCGTATCGTTGCCGTTTCACTGCGAAAAACCCAACAGTATGTATATAACATTTTAATTTGCAGGCACATATAATACATGACTATCAACAGTTGCATCAAAAAATTCTTAAATGCATGCATGCAAAGAAAATAATTAATCGAGCAGTATTAAGAATATCATGATTGGTGAAAGTAAAAGAATAGATGTTTTTTTATTGCATTTTTTCAATGCCATTAAATTGGATCTCGAGGAAGTAGAGTTAGTATATTTTGAGAATATTTTAACAATAATTTAGAATTGCTTATTGAATACTCGACAATAATTTGATGTTAAATGCCGCTTTAAATGAAGTTTATCATCAACATTTTAAAACTATCTCTGTGAAAAATAAATTAATTCCCATATTGTGGATGTTAAACGTCGACAAGTTTACAATAATAAGTTTACTCCACAATGATGGGAACAAATATGTATTTGTTGACATAAATAAATGTACAGAAACTATTCAAAATGAATTCAGATTTGTATTAAGTATATTCTTTCGTAAGTATATAAAACGTATATATGAAAATTAGAAAATGAACATTCATATTAGTGTTCACAAGTTGGAAGTGACAATGTCGAATAAAATTCATGTGAACTTGCATTTAGAAAATACTAAACCAGAAATTTTTATTTTTCAATGGCATACACAATATATCAATTAATAGGGTAGTGTTTTATTTTGTCTTGATTTGATTTTTATTTTAACAAAAATAAATAAACTATTAGAAACATTTAAGTGTATTAAATAGGAAATTATAAATTTAGGAAGGAGAAATATCATACTACATAATTTTGATTTATGCAATAATTATTGTGTTACCCTTGAATGAGGTTCAAACAATTTAAAAAGTAAGAGGAAAATTGGTAGGTAAAACTTTGAGATTGCTACAAATATATTGCAATTAATATTTGGTAACTCCTTCGAACAAGAAATTAAAGTACTTATGGAACTTTTTCTAAAAATCAAAAGCATGAAATTTGAATGTATAATGCAACATGGCAGGCATTACTAAATGTTGGTTTTAACTTAATTAATTTCATGAAAATGTAAAATATACTTACATTCTTAGTAATATATTAAGATCTACTGTTAAATCTATTCATTATCGACAGTATATAAAATATGTCACAAATAAAAATATTTATGAGATTATTTAACAAGAATGTCAATGACGTAATGATGTTTTGGACAGTAGTAGAATTCTGAATATAGTCAACTGGCGAAACATGCACAAAAACCTCCTGAATGTTCCTATTTGTATTTCTGGTATAAATATGGAAAAGATTACACATAATCATTTAACGCAAGATCAACAAGAAACAATTAAATCTCTTCTCTCCATATTAATATTAAATGAGTTAGAAAATTAAAACAGAAAAAATATTATTTAACTTTGGGACATATACATATTTCTTGATATATTCTTACATATAATATTATATTCTTATTTGATTTTTGTATTCCTGAAACTACTAGTACATTAAACAGAAACAATATCACATTATTTAAAAATGTAATTTTAGTTTTGCACCAAATAAAATATGTTACCGCAAAGACATTAAAAAATACTATTAATCAAAAGAATACACACTTTTTTATGATTTACAAGTATAATATAGATAATAATACTAACATGGATCTTCTGTTTTATCGTATATTATATTTTAATGCGCAATATTTTTGAGATATTAATATTTTAAGATACCATGTGAAAAATGTTGTGTAAAAGTGATGTATGCTAAACCAAAGGCATAATACGATTTACACGTATATGTAAACATTCATAAAATATAACATAAAAACATAACAGCATTATTTAAATACATAAGTTATGTGTATATCTTACACAATGTTTAAATCTAACACTTTGAAATCGTAATATTATAATACAATAGTAAAACATTTTAAGTTCATATAATTAAAATTGATTTCTAAAATTTCTATATGCGCTTAAGGAATCAAATACTTTTTGTAGAAGATATTGTTAATTATTACATAAATTGATTAAATGAATGTACAAATATATATCCACAAGTATTTTTAGATTTTTCTTCCTTGCGTTGATTTTCAAAGATGCATGAATAAAAAGCTAATTGGTAACATAACAATAACAAATATGCTATTGATATATATATATATAGTAATATAAGTACCCAACATGGCTGCTTAACAGATACAATGAGAGTACACAGAGGAAAGAAAAAGAAGAAAGGACAAAAAAAGAGAATGAATTGAGGATAAGTAAGAGGAAATCAGGAGTCTAGAAAGAGTAAGGCTCTCAGCATGTATACAACATTTTAATACATTATATCCATCATCATAATAAGTACGACAAATGTAATGATGTGTATCGGCTGTATAGTTTTGATTTTAAATTTAAACTTAAAATAAATAAAGAAACAAGTGCACCAAAATATTGTATCAACGATTAAATTTAAACAACATGACAAGCTAGTTATAATATACATATAACAATTTAATACAAATTTAAATTAATTGGAAATACTGAACAAATTTATGAAATGTACATTTATAAACATAAACGACAATTGATAACTATGCAGGCAATAGCTTAAAAATAATAATTTCTGCATTATATTACATTAAGTTATATTAAATTAAACTGAAACTGAAAACAAACTAAACCTACAAGAGGAAGAATTATAATAAATAGGTAAATGTAAATGCAGACGGATAAAGCATAATTTAACAATCTGCAATAAGGAAAGATAATTGAAATTTTAACCTAAAAGGCTTACTTAGAAAGAAATGAATTAGGGAATAAAAGAATATATTAATGTAATGTGGGCAAAGATAATTTAATGACATTTCTACTATGGAAAATGAGTAGACAAAAAAACGGATAAGCAGGAAGTAGACTTACCTAAATAAAAATTAATCGAACACCGTAACCCAATAGTGAAATACGATAATCCAAGAGATACACAAAGTATCGCATTAACTGTGCATAAACCACAAACAGTACTTGATGAAATTGTATTATGAATTACAAATCATGCTGATATGCACTATCTATGATATGGTAATCCTGGACAACAAGGCATAAAACAGTTCATCTCGCAGGCAACTGGCAATGACACGGAGGAATGCTAAAACAAAGTGGGATGAGAAATGTATACAACATATAATAGGCGCATTGAGGTTAGGAGGTATATATTAAATTCACAAATACCTTTCAAAGAGCTCTCTGGCGCCTGCAGTGTGGGCAAAGATCACTCAACTACGGGGGCATTAATTGTCATATATGATATAAACCGATATATAATTATGACTTGTAATTAAAAAACAATAAGTTTTGTGTGGTCTAAGAGTACAAAATTCTACGGAAACGTACTCTACGTCTAGCCTTTTTGTATTAAAAATAAACGCGACAACGTGATAGCAACAATAATTTGCAATTCTGATGATCATCCCGTAATTTGAAAATTGGAAAATAAAACACTAAGAAATTCCGAATCTGGCGAATTTGAATTTTTCCTTATCGGAACATAACTATACGTATTATAGATTTTTCAATCGCTTCTCTGATTAAAATGGTTCGACAAGTGTATTAATGTTTCTTGTAATAAGTAATATCTAGCTAAAAATTTAACTTCTGACGAAAGGAGCTGTGTAAGACTAGTACATTAACTTATTCACCTATGTATTTCCATAAACCGTGTTCGCCAATCATGTTGACCGATTTCGAAACGCTTAACTTTCCTGCTCATTCGCCTGATGGCGCTATTATAGCCTTCGCCGCTAACATTCTCTAAGTTCGCTTCTCGTACTAACCTTGTCCAGTTCTGTCTTACCTGTCACGGTTGTTGCTTGTTTATGTGTCGCTTCTATTCTCAAATCTATTTTTTGTTCGTTAGCTTAAAATCATTCGTTGTCTGCCACATGTATTCAGTTCTAGAAACACGGTACGCAAAGTGTATTTTTCTTTATTTGTATTATTCTCTTTTCGTTATTATGTTTGCGAAGTTACTCTATGCCTTGTTAATCTTTTTTTTCCACAGGTTCAATTATGCAAGCTTAATTTTACTTTCAGTAGCCCTTTTTAGTTTATAATTATAATTGCTGGTAATTTTCTAATGACGCCTATTTCTTTCGATGTGATTTACTTTAAATATTAAATATTTAATTTAATTTGTTCTAAGAAGCGTGTTGTCTTTTATCTTGTCAGTTTCTTACTACCCCTTATTCCTGTTTTACAATTTTCTGTTAGCGGCCTTTGAAAGGTATTTGTGAATTTAATATATACCTCCTAACCTCAATGCGCCTATTATATGTTGTATACATTTCTCATCCCACTTTGTTTTAGCATTCCTCCGTGTCATTGCCAGTTGCCTGCGAGATGAACTGTTTTATGCCTTGTTGTCCAGGATTACCATATCATAGATAGTGCATATCAGCATGATTTGTAATTCATAATACAATTTCATCAAGTACTGTTTGTGGTTTATGCACAGTTAATGCGATACTTTGTGTATCTCTTGGATTATCGTATTTCACTATTGGGTTACGGTGTTCGATTAATTTTTATTTAGGTAAGTCTACTTCCTGCTTATCCGTTTTTTTGTCTACTCATTTTCCATAGTAGAAATGTCATTAAATTATCTTTGCCCACATTACATTAATATATTCTTTTATTCCCTAATTCATTTCTTTCTAAGTAAGCCTTTTAGGTTAAAATTTCAATTATCTTTCCTTATTGCAGATTGTTAAATTATGCTTTATCCGTCTGCATTTACATTTACCTATTTATTATAATTCTTCCTCTTGTAGGTTTAGTTTGTTTTCAGTTTCAGTTTAATTTAATATAACTTAATGTAATATAATGCAGAAATTATTATTTTTAAGCTATTGCCTGCATAGTTATCAATTGTCGTTTATGTTTATAAATGTACATTTCATAAATTTGTTCAGTATTTCCAATTAATTTAAATTTGTATTAAATTGTTATATGTATATTATAACTAGCTTGTCATGTTGTTTAAATTTAATCGTTGATACAATATTTTGGTGCACTTGTTTCTTTATTTATTTTAAGTTTAAATTTAAAATCAAAACTATACAGCCGATACACATCATTACATTTGTCGTACTTATTATGATGATGGATATAATGTATTAAAATGTTGTATACATGCTGAGAGCCTTACTCTTTCTAGACTCCTGATTTCCTCTTACTTATCCTCAATTCATTCTCTTTTTTTGTCCTTTCTTCTTTTTCTTTCCTCTGTGTACTCTCATTGTATCTGTTAAGCAGCCATGTTGGGTACTTATATTACTATATATATATATATCAATAGCATATTTGTTATTGTTATGTTACCAATTAGCTTTTTATTCATGCATCTTTGAAAATCAACGCAAGGAAGAAAAATCTAAAAATACTTGTGGATATATATTTGTACATTCATTTAATCAATTTATGTAATAATTAACAATATCTTCTACAAAAAGTATTTGATTCCTTAAGCGCATATAGAAATTTTAGAAATCAATTTTAATTATATGAACTTAAAATGTTTTACTATTGTATTATAATATTACGATTTCAAAGTGTTAGATTTAAACATTGTGTAAGATATACACATAACTTATGTATTTAAATAATGCTGTTATGTTTTTATGTTATATTTTATGAATGTTTACATATACGTGTAAATCGTATTATGCCTTTGGTTTAGCATACATCACTTTTACACAACATTTTTCACATGGTATCTTAAAATATTAATATCTCAAAAATATTGCGCATTAAAATATAATATACGATAAAACAGAAGATCCATGTTAGTATTATTATCTATATTATACTTGTAAATCATAAAAAAGTGTGTATTCTTTTGATTAATAGTATTTTTTAATGTCTTTGCGGTAACATATTTTATTTGGTGCAAAACTAAAATTACATTTTTAAATAATGTGATATTGTTTCTGTTTAATGTACTAGTAGTTTCAGGAATACAAAAATCAAATAAGAATATAATATTATATGTAAGAATATATCAAGAAATATGTATATGTCCCAAAGTTAAATAATATTTTTTCTGTTTTAATTTTCTAACTCATTTAATATTAATATGGAGAGAAGAGATTTAATTGTTTCTTGTTGATCTTGCGTTAAATGATTATGTGTAATCTTTTCCATATTTATACCAGAAATACAAATAGGAACATTCAGGAGGTTTTTGTGCATGTTTCGCCAGTTGACTATATTCAGAATTCTACTACTGTCCAAAACATCATTACGTCATTGACATTCTTGTTAAATAATCTCATAAATATTTTTATTTGTGACATATTTTATATACTGTCGATAATGAATAGATTTAACAGTAGATCTTAATATATTACTAAGAATGTAAGTATATTTTACATTTTCATGAAATTAATTAAGTTAAAACCAACATTTAGTAATGCCTGCCATGTTGCATTATACATTCAAATTTCATGCTTTTGATTTTTAGAAAAAGTTCCATAAGTACTTTAATTTCTTGTTCGAAGGAGTTACCAAATATTAATTGCAATATATTTGTAGCAATCTCAAAGTTTTACCTACCAATTTTCCTCTTACTTTTTAAATTGTTTGAACCTCATTCAAGGGTAACACAATAATTATTGCATAAATCAAAATTATGTAGTATGATATTTCTCCTTCCTAAATTTATAATTTCCTATTTAATACACTTAAATGTTTCTAATAGTTTATTTATTTTTGTTAAAATAAAAATCAAATCAAGACAAAATAAAACACTACCCTATTAATTGATATATTGTGTATGCCATTGAAAAATAAAAATTTCTGGTTTAGTATTTTCTAAATGCAAGTTCACATGAATTTTATTCGACATTGTCACTTCCAACTTGTGAACACTAATATGAATGTTCATTTTCTAATTTTCATATATACGTTTTATATACTTACGAAAGAATATACTTAATACAAATCTGAATTCATTTTGAATAGTTTCTGTACATTTATTTATGTCAACAAATACATATTTGTTCCCATCATTGTGGAGTAAACTTATTATTGTAAACTTGTCGACGTTTAACATCCACAATATGGGAATTAATTTATTTTTCACAGAGATAGTTTTAAAATGTTGATGATAAACTTCATTTAAAGCGGCATTTAACATCAAATTATTGTCGAGTATTCAATAAGCAATTCTAAATTATTGTTAAAATATTCTCAAAATATACTAACTCTACTTCCTCGAGATCCAATTTAATGGCATTGAAAAAATGCAATAAAAAAACATCTATTCTTTTACTTTCACCAATCATGATATTCTTAATACTGCTCGATTAATTATTTTCTTTGCATGCATGCATTTAAGAATTTTTTGATGCAACTGTTGATAGTCATGTATTATATGTGCCTGCAAATTAAAATGTTATATACATACTGTTGGGTTTTTCGCAGTGAAACGGCAACGATACGCACGCGACGCGAACACGAGGCATACATCGACGATTTCCGAATTGCATGAACAAAAGAGAAGAAAAAAACAAAAGAATAAAACGCATCTATCGCGTCATCGCTCGCCTGTCGGTAATGACGGATATTATCATCGATTATCCATCACATACAATTAAAAATTAATATACAAAATGTATATGAGAAAATCAAATCAAATGTTAGAAGATAAAATATTACTGATTTATAGCATTAAGAAAGTAATCAATTAAGAAACTTATCTAATCATTAATCTAGTCATTTTCCAAATACAATTTTTAAATATCAAATGAAATTATCGTTTTTAAGCGTACACGATATGGTCAAAAAGTACTAGGGAACTGCTTTTTATGCCCTCATGCGGTGACTTGCAGAAGTTCGTCGACGTTTGGCTATCCATGTTGTTTTTGGTTAGGAGAGACAAGGATAGCAGTTTCAAAAATGTGTAAAACACGAATTACAAACGCCAAAAGTACTCAGCGAAAAAGTAATATTTCGCCATGATTTCTTTTGCGTACTATTCCCAGAACTCTAATCTAGGTCGGTACGGAGCTCGATTTTCAATTTTGTCCTTGAAATTTTATGAGCTGAAAACTAATGTTTTGTTATAGAAGGAAATTTTTCACGTCCCATTTTTCCAAAATCGAACTCCGTACCGACCTAGATTAGAGTTCTGGGAATAGTACGCAAAAGAAATCATGGCGAAATATTACTTTTTCGCTGAGTACTTTTGGCGTTTGTAATTCGTGTTTTACACATTTTTGAAACTACTATCCTTGTCTCTCCTAACCAAACACACATAAGATAGACAAAGCTGGACAGGAACTTCTGCAAGTCACCGCATGAGGGCATAAAAAGCAGTCCTAATATTCCTAGACGGTGCCGATTACGCTTAATTTTTAAATTTATTATCGTTTTTAATTTTTAAATTATATTATCGTTTGGCTGACTATGAGTGCTCAAATCTAACGATAAAATAACAAAATAATTTAATTATCTGATTCTGATTGTCATATTTGTACGATACTTTTGTTTCATTTTCTTTAATAGAGTTGCATAATTATGGTTATATAATGAATTACTAGATTCATCATTGTTGACATTAGTTTTTTTAAGAATGGTAAGAGATTCAAGACTGGATGATTTTTTCATTTCATAATATTGTTCAGATCAATATAAAATACGAACCTGTTTAAAAAATCTCGATAAAGTAATCGATCTGTTATCTATTAGCCCTTGTCACTTCAAGGGTAGTATAGAGTGATTTTTAACAAACTCCAAACTTTGTTAATTTCAAAATAATGAAAGAAGATACTGCATACTTTTTATGAGCTAGTATTTTATTTGTTAGAATATTTCTAAATGTGTTATAAACATAAAATAGTAGTTATCATAAAAACTAATTTTCTGCACAAATGTCGGTTTAAAAAAAATTTTGAGTACGATTTCCTTTAAACTAAAAAACATAAAAATTATTTATGCATTTGTACATGTAATTCATTATTCATATTCGTCTTTTATGTAATGGTCAAGCAAACAATCGCCAATATATAGTCTTGATTTACAGTCACATGTTTTATGCCTTTTATTACTGTTAACTGTTCGTGGTTACCTCGAAGGTGCTCGAGCCTTGTAGGTGTTTTGCACGTTTGTGCCAACGAAAAACTGTAGAACTGTATTCGAAGGACCACCCGATAGTTCGGGAAAAATTCTAAGTGTTTACTTTGTAACTATGTATTTAACTATATTTGTTCTAAGTGACCTACGATTTCTAAGTGTCATAATGTAATTTCTAAAATGTTCTGTCGATTGCTATTTCAGCTCTAGTCGATTTCTATTTGATTTCTATTTCATTTCTGACGGGAGTATCTAATGCTATGTCCGATGTAACTTCGGCATAGACGTTCCTGGCGGGGGAGGAGTGTTCTGATACGTTAAAAAATGTGACATCTATGGAAGGGAGGTGGAAGGTTTCCGCCCTTCTTGGGTTTTTCCCACTCGCCAAATCTAACTAATTTGGCCCTTTAAATAACCCTTAACAGTGGCAAGCAATAAAGTCAAGATGTAACGATTCTGGAGCTATGCACAGAAATTTTACAGCGCTCGTGAGGTAAAGAGCGGTATTTACCTACTGAACGACTCGTTTTTCAATAACTAATCTAAAGGATATGGGATTCGTGTGGTGTGCGATTAAGGAGTGAAATCCACAGGTTAATACTTTTCAATAAGCAGGTTTATTCAATAAAATAATGATGAGAATGATTAACAAATAACAATTATAACAAAATAGGAAAAGTATATGTAATATAAACTAATATAATGAACAACTAAATCAAAAGAACTAAATAAACTTTGATTGCATACTAGCAGAAATTCAATAAATTAAATAATACGCGATTCGTAAGTATATGAAGAATTTAACGCAATTACTAGTTATTTATCTTGAAGTCCTATATTTTAATTTTCAGTCAAGGCTAACTCAACTACGCTTTTACAATATTAATAAGACTCGAAATTCTAAATGTCTATGATTTGTACTCTTTTGAAATTAACGCAGTTACAAAATCTAACAAAATCAATACGTTTCTAGTTCTTCGATGAATCCTACCTAAGTCTGATTCTTTCTCGAGGCTAACTACGCTTTTGCAAATTTAACAATATCAATACTTTTAAGGTCTAGCGTTACGCGGAATCCTACCTAAATGTGATTCTCTTTTAAGCTTGTCTAAATTCGCTTTTACAAAATTTACGAGATTAATACTTTAAATCGATTTTCTAACGCGGTGTAGTCGACTACGTGAAATTCGTTATGGTATTTCTATTTCCTTGAACCTCCACTAGCCTCCTGAACACTCTTCGTGATGAGGCATGTTGTTGAGCTCATCATTGTTACACCTCTTCTTTTACGAAATTTTTTTTTTTATAATTTCCCATCTCTAATCTCCTTATGTATGTATATATGTTCATATTTTTACCTCGGGTTGATGTTCTTTCAATTGTTGCTTAAATCTTTGCAGAGCGACTCGTTTGCCTGCACGACGTTTAGCCATTTTTGTTTTACTAATATGGCGGTTTTAGCAATGATTTATGGGATCTTTCCCAAATATGGCGCAATGGGGATAGGTGTGTATATATATACATATATATATGTAGCCATTCATTTAGGTTAAGTTTAAGTTTATTATTAAAATATGTATTATAGATAATATATATATATATTTTTTTCCTTTTTTTTTATATGTAAAAACACGCATTTTAATCAATGGGGTGGTACAGCCTCCCGTTGATGCACTGTACTCGGTCCAGGTGCATTATGTTAAAAGAGCTAGTTGTGGCGATCAGCACCCCCGCCTCATATGCCTCGATTTCCTCCTTGTCGTATCCTTGTATTCTATTCCAGCACTCCGTACAGGAGATTGCCGGACTCATGTTGCTGATTCTTTTCCCGCATCCCACGCATCGTATTTTGTCCTGTGCAAAGTTCTGATGGACGTGGTGGTGGGTTCCTATTTACGGGTTTAGTATTATTATTATTATTATGAAAAATAATTTTTAATAAGGATGCCTGATTCCTTGCCTAAGTGCCACCATTGTTCCTTTGCTGCGGGCGTCATTCGTGTACCGCAGTCGGTGCATAGTCTTCGCATTTCGGGATTGTACTTGTAGGAGAAAGTTAATTTTTTATCCTTTATGCACAATCCAGCCAAAATATTCAGGGCTTGCTGATCTTGCGCCATTTCTTCTCTCTTGTTTTTCTTTTCTTCTATTGGGTTTCTCTTCAAAACTTCTACTTTCTGTCTGTTTCAGACTCGTGTCGTTTTACTACTGTGCGTGTTCGACACGTGCGTTTTTCCGTTATTATAGTTTTATTGTTACGCGCATGCCATACCTTCACCTTATTGATCCTCGATCGTTTATTGGTACAAAAGCCCTCTTTATACGGTCTTTATGTACGATCCTCTTTTTGTTTTTCCCACCAACATTCAGTTCTACGTTATTTTGTTTAATGTTTCTAATGATTTTATAGGGCCCTGAGTATTCCTTCTGTAGCTTGTTTTTTCGTGGTGGTTTCAATAAAAATACATCTTCGCCTGTTTCGTAATTCATCGGTCGAATTTTTTGATCGTAATAATATTTCCGTCGGTGTTTTGCTCGCTGTAAATTATATCGTGCGGTTTTCCGAAGATTGTGCAGTGTGGAAATTAATCGGTCGACATAATCCTGATATGTGCTAATTTGTTCCTCAGTGAGGATGTTTGACGGCTGTCGTGCCTTTTTGCCGAATATTAACTCATGTGGTGTGAATTTTGTTCCTTCGTGGATACTGGTGTTGTAGGAGAACATGGCTTGTGGTAACCATTCATCCCAATGTTTTTCTTCTGTCATAAAATGTTTTAGATGTTCTATTAAAATGTGATGACTCCTTTCTAGGGAACCATTTGTTTCAGGATGGGTGGCTGATGTTCTGAATGTCTGTATGTGGAAAATTCTTGCTAGTTTTTTCATTAGAGCGCTCATGAAACATGCTCCTTGATCTGTAAGGATTGCTTTTGGACATCCGAATTTGCAAATAAAGTGCTCGGTGAAAGCTTTAGCAACATCTTCTGCAGTGATGGATGTGAGAGGTGCTGCTATTGAATACTTTGTCAAGTTGTCCTGAATTGTTAATATGTAACTGTAACCCTTTAAAGTTAAGGGTAAGGGTCCCAGGATGTCCAAGGATACCTTATCGAATGCGTCGATGGGAGTATCTGTTATTACCATTGGTTCCTTATTTTTCATGCGTACCAATTTGTTTCTTTGGCAATCTATGCATGTATGGATGTATTCAATTACATCTCTTTTCATGTTTTTCCAATAGTAATTGTCTCTGATCCGCTGGTCAGTTTTACGTATCCCTTTATGTCCTCCCATTGGTGTCTCGTGATTTTCCTTAATAATAATTGAAATCCTTTCTTCCCGCAGTGGTGTTTTGATGTTTCCTGTGCAGACTGTTACCTTGATGGATGTATCAGCAAATACAATGCACAAAATTTACCTTATGTCTTTTATGTCTGGTAAGCTAATTTCTTTAATGTTTTGTTCCTGGCGAATCAGTGCAAGTTTTCTCAGAGCCTGTGGTAAATCTTCTTTTGATGCTATACGTAATCCAAATACTATTTGTTTCCTTAATTTAATTAATGTTATTTCCTTTTCAGGTACAGGTTTAATTCCTTTCTTCCTGATGAAATGCTCTGATTCAGGGTCAATAGGGTTTCCCTGTATATCCCAAAATGTTACTACTGGTCCCTTTCTTGTCCAGAGATGATCCTTGATTTCTAATATGGAACTTACTATTTTTTCTGTTATTATTATGGGTTTTCCTGGTCTGCTGATTGTAAGTTTGCCATCTTCCCTTTTTATTTTAACTGGTGTTACTGGGCCAGTTTTTGTTGGCCTGGAAGCTGATTCCATGTCTTTTTCAGGTTCAGAAGAAGGTTCTTCTTTTTTGCATTCTGAAGAGGAGTCTATTTTTGGGGGATCTCTAAATATGTGTTTGGGTAGAATCATGTCCTCATCTAACTCTTCTATTTCGTCTCCAATGTCTATAGGATCGTCTTTTCTCACTACTAGTGGTGGCGGAGTCTTTACTTTGAACTCCGAGGGTGGTCGATGAATTTGTACTTTTACCCTCTTCCTATGTCCTCCGTTTGGTTGTCGGGTTTTTACATTTTCTTCATCCGAATCATCCGTATCGTAATAATTAGAATCATCGAAACTTACTTCTTCCTGTATTATTTTCTTCCTCCTTTTGTCTGGTAGGGCGTCGATATCCCTATCTACTAATGGACGAGTGGGGTATTGGTGATAGGATTTCTTCTTTTTAATCTCCCTTGGACTAGACGTGGTTGATTCCCGTCTTCGGGTAGCATGTTGATGCCATTCTTTCTTCTTTTTGGTTTTTCCTTTACTGTCCGAATTTGTTGTAGATCTGGGTTTTTTAGAATTTATTGGTAATATAGTTGATTGAATGGGATTTCGGGATAGTGCATCCGCGTTAACGTTTAGACTTCCAGATTTGTATTTAATCTCGTAATCGTATTCGCTTAGTTTTATTCGCCAGCGTAATAATCTTGACGTAGGGTCGGCAACATTGTTTAGCCAGACCAATGGTTTGTGGTCCGTGATAAGGAAAAATTTTCTTCCGTAAACATACGGGCGGAAATGATTAACTGCATAGACTATGGCGAGCAATTCTCGCTCGGTAGTTGAATACCTCGTTTCGGCAGGGTTAAGGACTCTAGAGGCGTAAGAGATCGGTCGGTCCTTACCGATTTCACCCTGACTGAGTATAGCTCCAATCGCAGTCCCTGATGCATCTGTAGTTATATTAAAGGGCTTCCAAAAGTCCGAGTGCATCAAGATAGGCTCTTTACATAAATTATCCCTAAGGATTGTAAATGCTTCTTGCTGGAGATGAGTCCATTCGAATTTCCGTTTTTTCTTAGTTAAATCTGAAAGGTCGCGGTCGGTAATAGAAAAATACAGTCGATAGTTGGAACTGTAATACCTTTGAAGAAATGAAATATCTTAGCAGTGAAACAATTCTGAGGGCGACAAAAACAAAAAATTCTTCCGGGATGTTACAAAGAGGCGCGCTGACCGTGGTAAAACATGCCAGAAATAACGGACTAGAAAGTTGGAAATGCTGGTATCTGGAGACCAAATGTGAGCAATGAACGAAAAAAGCTACGGTAAGAATCGCGGGTCTTTATGGCTTCATGAGTTTACTGCTGCCAAGGAACGGTTTACAAAATTCCCGAAAGGACCGATTATAAACTATACGAAAAGCTAAATACTATAAATTTACAAACTTAAGGCTAAGCTAAATACACAGTATGTCTGAAAAGTAACGGGAATTTTTAAATTTAAGGAACACTATTAGCGACATCTATAAAAACAATATGCTATTTGAAAACAGTATTCCTCCTCTACAAAACAAACCAATCGTTACTGGAATCGAGCAACGAATTGTAAACTTATAGTGTTTAAAGCGACAGAACCTTTCGTTACCGTGTCACAAAATCACGATGGAGCATAGAGCGAATATTAAATTCTACTCGGTAAAGCTCGGTAAAACTTTTGCAGAAACATTTGAATTAATGAAAAATGTTTATGGCAACGATTGTTTATCCCGTATACGTGTGTTCGAGTGGGATAAGCGATTCCAGGATGGTCGTGATACTTTGGAAGACGAACCAAAGCCAGCTTTTGAGGTTTTGTAAATTCTAAACGATTCTAAAGGTATTATACTTCGGGAATTCGTTCCACAGGGACAAAATGTTAATGGCGAATATTATCTGGGTGTTATGGAACGTTTGTGGAAAAGAATCGTTCGTGTGAGGCCCGAATATCGAGCGCCAGGGAGTTGGTTTTTATTGCATGATAATGCACCATGTCACGGAACTGTCACAGTTTGTGAATTTTTGGCGAAAAAAGTCTGTTTGCTCCAACATCCTCCATATTCGCCTGACTTATCTCCATGCGATTACTTCCTTTTTCCAAAATTGAAATTAACCCTGAAAGGAACGTTTTATGACACTGTTACACAAGTCCAAGCCGCTATGACAAGGGTGATTGAAGCGATTCCGCAAAACGACATAAAAAAATCTATGTTAACATTGCCTGAGCGTGCCCAGCGGTGTATTGATGCGGAAGGGATGTATTTTGAATAAAAACAATTAATTTTGGCAAAATAACTAATACTTTTTTTTTTATTTAAAAAGTTCCGTTACTTTTCAGACATACTGTGTATATACAGTTAAATCTATGGCAGGCCTTAACAATTACAATTAAAACAAGCAAGGCAATTTTTTTTTTTTTATCAGGAATAATACGTGGTACATGGAGTCTTCCATTTAATTTTTCTAGCTTAGGTATAGTAGAAGTTCCCCCATGTTTTATGGATCCTTATAAAAATAATTAATTATACTAAAATTTGATACGCGAAAAGTTAGCAAGATCCCTATGCAAGAGAGTGTGTCATGAATCCGAAATACAAACAGTTTTTTTTTAATCTCTGTTCTACTGAATATGTGACAAGTTTAAATTATACTGTAAATAGATATGGGAAAGATTAATAAGTCCCTCTGTAAGGAAGAGTGTATTACTGGATGCTACCAATGTATGTATACAGTAATAAGTAAGAAAAAGTTCGGGCGTGACATAATCGGGGCGACTGTTACCGCTCGGGTCAGAAATGTGTGGCATAGTAACATGTGGTGTACGAAAAATTCTATAAGATAGTCATCTTGACTGCGAAGTCATTATAATTCAATGTTATAAAAATCGGTATTATCGGCTCCCAGGATCTTCCAACCTCAGTCAAAAATCAGTAACAATTCGAATAGCGACGCGTGTAAATTTAAAATTATTAAATAAACTCTTACTATTTCTTGCTCAATTCTGTTTCTCGCTTCAGTTCTTTAATCTCTCTCAAACCTGAGTTACCCATAATCCTTGTTAAACCTCGAGGGGCACAACACTATTTATTTTGTCGTTTTTTGTATTCGTTTATTTCATTTATCATTCTTTTCTGAATTGCATATTGGTCCATTTATTAACTTTATCTATTAACTGTACTGAATTTTATTGATTCGTTACGTTGAACTAATTAAGTTGTCTGTAAATCAGTCTATCCGTTGAGTAAATTCAGTTGTTTAGTTATTTTACTTGTTTGTGTGAATTAGTTCATGTATCTTTTCAGTAATTAATATATTAACTTCACGCCCGATATTCATGCTCTGATGCTCACATCTTCTAACGATATTTTAACTGCCTCTCTTTATTACCGCCATAATTCTCTCTCTCTCTCTCTCCCTTTAATCTTTCTTTTCTCTGCATGTTCTGTCTCCCTCTTTTCATTCGTCTGTATGACCTACCATAGTCATATTGATGCGTTATAACACATTATATGTGTTGCACTGCCATTCTGTCCCAAGTCAGTTAGTATTCTCTTCCATCTGCTGTATTTGGTAACGAACGTTTTCCGTCGTTTTCACTCACACTTGGCGCATTTCAGCTGCCATATTGAAATTTACATTTTTGCATTTTTCATTAAAGGTACGTAATTTCCTATTGTTTGGGCGTAAATTACACAGCTTAATGTGCGTCAAAGTCTTTGTCTTCATTTACTTGTTGTCTTTGAAAATCAAATTTCTGTTTCCACCCGTCACAATCGCGTTTGATCCATTATTTGCCGATGCGTGGACCACGTTTTGTGAAGACTGTTACATGTGTTTTAATGTTAATTCAGTTAAAATCTGCACGTAGTCTCTTCTAAATATTTTTTATTAATATTAAATATCGCCACGTGTTTGTTGATTGCATCAAACTGTCATTAATGTATTTTTATTTTTCGCAAATAAAACAAACTGTTCGAGAAAAAACGGTTACTGTTTAGACGAACGCGATAGACCCGCTGTCTCTCTCTCGCTCGGGATCTAGTTCGAACCGGCTACTTAGAGTCACGGCGAGGGTGACGCGGGGCGGCGACGGTGATCTCCAAAACCTATCTATTTAGCGCCTCGTCCGTTACGCTTGAATTATTACGATTACGAAGTTGTTCGAGCTCGCTTCGACACCTCGTTTTGCTTTGTCCGCGAGAAATTGATCTAAATCATTAAAAAACCGAACGTCCTGCTTCGGGAATCTCTTAAGACATTTTTTTCTTCCATCATTTAATTAATTAGACATTACGTTTTTGTGTGATTTTATTATTCGTGGTTTAAGCGTGTTGACTTTTGTAAATACATCAAAAATAAACTGTGTTTTTCGTTCCGTCGGAACGCCGGCAACTCTTTGTGTGATTTTTCTTCGGGTCAATCTCTAACCCTTTGATAATTTTGCGAAGAGCGATATTGCCCCAACACAAACATATAATCGGAGTTTACAAATTTATTGGGATTGGAATAAATCAAAACGGGTTTAAAATAATCTTAATTTAATAGAAGTCTATAAATTCGCTCTTTCTCGCTAACTCTATCACACTTATTCGCTCTTTCTCGCTGACTCTCAATTCTCGCAAACGACTGACTTGTCCTCATGCATCCTTCCTAAATATACAAATCACTCACTCACATTCTCACATACACAGATATTGAGGTTATCACTCCTAATATTTCTCTCGCACTCTCTTTCACTCGTTCTCTCGGTCATTCACCTGTCGTTTTATTTAAGCTGTCGATGATCGACAGCTGATGTGCGCCCCTAACGACAGCTAGTGTTTGCATTTCTTTATATGCTTCTAACTGTTGCATTGTTCAAACTCTAACGGTTTGACTTTCTACATTACAATATTTTGAACCTTTTACGATTTTTATCGCATTTCAACGCGGAGTGACACGATGCATGTCCTTTCTCTATGGGAGCGATATCCGATCATGATTGATAACCTCCTATGGTCGGCGATCACTACTTGTGGATACTAACCTCCTATGGTAACTACTTATTATCGACAACAGTCTTTGGTCGTTTAATCGTGTGTAGTTGGTACTTTCCTGCGGTCGGTGGTAACTATCCGCTGTTGGTAATGATGTGTGGTCGTTGTCCTGGTAACACTGTCCAACAGCCAATTGGCGTTTCTATTTTCGTTCAGTGAATCTTATAGGTTTTTTCGCGCTGATTACGAATCTGCAGCTCGTTTTTCTCCAGCACGTACAGTTTTTGAGAAATTTGAGTTTGAAAAAAAAAACACATTTTTAAAATTTGAACCAATTTTGTGAGATAACTATAAAACATACTAAGATTCTGTTTGTATCGTAAGATTCTACAGACTTTCCTGAATACAATGATATTTGGTTTTTATGCATTCTGAATATTTAAACATGTTTAAACAATCATTGAACGCTGAGAGACACGGATTTTGCACAAATTTTTACGTATATTTTTCAATTTATCTTAAAAAGTAAGGGTCTAATGGAAAATCGAACTATACCACGCGATACAGCAGATCTTCACCTTTAGAAAGCACCCAAAGAAAGTTGCAACGTCGTTGTTTTTACGATGCTAGAAGCAAAATAGCTGCGCAGGGGACGGAAAAAGGACAGTGATGCTCCCCGTCAGTGCGGCCGTTCCGTGTCCCGCCTATAGTAACGCGATGCAACTCAAACTCCGCGACCCCGCCTCGTTCGCGGATGCTTTCACGGCCCGTACCGAGCCCGCATGCGTGTTTGACCTTCGCGGCGCCTCTGCGGATCCGCGAACGAGTAGCAGTTCAGCGCCCGATTCGAATCCTCGCGATCTCGAAACGTAACCAAATTTGTTGGGCGTCAGACGCTTTTCAGCGTCACCAATGCCGAACAATACTATTGAAGGCGGAAAAGCTATACGTCACGCGACAATACGGACACAGCGGAATCGATCGAATATAATACGTCAAAAATGCGGAACACGGAGGACTCGAATCGGCGGCGAAAAGGCACGGCTGCTCAGATGTCGAAGGAAATGGTAGAGTGGCGGGATTCTTCAGGGAAAAGGACTCTAGTCGCGGAGGTGGACGAGAACGTAAGACCCGCAAGGGTCGAAAGAGACTTCGACAAAGCGGAAATTGTTTCTATCACCGGTATTTATTTAAATCTAATTAAGAGCTATGACTAGTACTGTTTGACCACTCGTAAGCCGATAAATCGTAACGCGCCGTACTCGGCAGAAGCCCGAGATACGGTAACAGACAAGGTTTGAATCCGGTAACGTTATATGCCAAATTTCTAGGTTCTTTCGTGATTCTCGGCCGCAATACGTACTAAACGGAACGCAACGAAACGCAACGCGAACGCGACTTGATCCTACGCGCGAGATGAGTCCGTAATGGCGACCGTCTAGAGAGAGAGTTAGAGCAACATATAGCGGTTTTTCGACACCATACACATGCAATTTTACGTTCTGCTCCCTGAATTCTTAAGTCATGAACTCGGGATGTGGGAGGACGCAATACAAAGCCAAACGCGATACATTGCGGCTAACACGGTAACAATTCTCCAATCACACTCAATAATCGGCAGTATCTGGGCCTCTAGAAGGATCGGGAGGCGGTCCTTCTGGTTTTACGATACGAAACGATACGCCCGGGAATCGGGATCCGCGGATGTCCCGGGCAGGGGCCCCCGGGTTTACTCTGCTAACTTAACCTACTTATCTACTAAACGCTCAAAGGCCGATACGAAAATCCCGGGATCGTGACCCTTACAAGCGATAATAGTAAGAGGGGGCTTACCGAGATGTCCTTGTCGCTGGCCGGCACGGGAAAATTCGGGAAATCGCTGAATGACTTTACGAGCGCACTCGGCAATTGCCAAAAACGGAATAATCTACGCGCGAGCCCTCGTGCCGGTACGAGGACACCTCGTGATCACCCCCACCCTTCGTCGGAGTCTCCTTCTTCCTGCGATGTCTTCTTAGCAGGATCTCCTCCTACCCCGCGGTTTCTTCCTGGTCTATCGTAGGGTCGTAGCGGGGTAGCGGCATGGTACCGGCACGTTCCCTCGGCGTACGTCGTTCCCTCGGTATACGTCGTTCCCTCGGCGTACGTCGTTACTCCATGGCGGTAAATAAAAAATAACAAGGCGGCAGATTACATTCGTACGGAATGTCGGGCGATTCGCTCTCTCTCTAGGCGGCTATTGCCGGCACTCTATGACCTCTTCCGGTCCCAGAGGAGGTTCCTTGTGACGGGTATAAAATACCACGTCACAAGGGTAAAGAAAACATAGTAGCTGACGTATTATCTCGAGTACAGAACATAAAAATGTCAGTCATTATCTTCAGAGAGGAGTTAATGTAGGCTCAAGCATAATGTCGAGGAACAGGCTCAATTAATAACAGAAAAATCCAGCAGGTAGAGCTTCCAGAAAATGTTTTTGGATAGTTCCGATAAATACTTGTATGGAGACATAATTAGAAACAGCATCAGGCCATATGTGCCGAAAAGTCTGAGAAAGAAAATATTCAATCAGTCACACGACCTATCTCATCCTAGCGGTCGTACAACTAGGAAGTTAATAGAAAAAAGTTTCGTCTGGACTTTAATGAACCGAGATATGACCGAGTGGTCACGTACTTGTTTACGATGCCAAAAGGCCAAGATTCATTGTCACAGTAAGCCTACACCTGAAAAAATAGAAATCTCAGCATGTCGGTTCGAGCACATACATGTGAACATAATAGGACATCTACCATCGGTAAAAGGATATATGTATTGTTTAACAATTATAGATAGGTTCTCCAGGTGGCCTGAACAGTAACGGCCGGAAAAGTAACATAAGCTGTGTATAACAACTGGATAGCAAGATTCGGAGCCCCAGCAAGAGTCACTACAGATCAGGATCCACAATTTGAATTACAGGTATTCCAATCATTAGTTAAATTAATATGATGCAACAAGATCAGAACAACAACCTACCACCCACAGTCAAATGGAATAATAGAATAGTGGCACAGATCACTAAAGACCGCCATAATGTGCCATGAAAATAAGAATTGCGTGGACATTCTTTCAACAGTGTCGCTGGGACTCCGAACCAGCTATAAAGAAGACATCAAGGCATCCGCAGCTGAGATGGTCTATGGCGTCACACTGATATTATCTGGAGAATTCTTCGTTCGATCGGGCGCGATCGGGCGCGCGGACGACTCGGATAGTTGGCGTCGCGATAATTTGGCGCGAAAAATAGCGAGCGTGGAGACAATTAAAGAGATGTCTTTTGTTTTACGGGGGAAGGAAGAAAGCGGCGTGGCGTCGTGGCAGTTATGTCGTAACAATTGAAAGTAACACGTTGTCCGAAAAGTCGTCCGGTAATTTCTGTAATTTCTGTACTTTTATTGTTTGGTTTATTAAAGTTATTTTTTCGTTGTCGTTAATCCAACAACATCCTTCATCCGTCAACCTCGATTTAATCTACATATATTTCAGTTTATTTTTATACCTAACTATTCTGCCGATTCTCTTGAATAAAATGATATGAATTGTGATAACATTGTAATTATTTAATTATGTTTAAATGCCAATGGAAGTGAAGAAGAAACTCAAGACTCATCGATGTCTGCTGATGTTTTTTAATTTATTTCAACGACTACTGCTCTTATTTATAACATATATGTAAATTGCTACGTTTATATCATAATATAGGATTTTTATAGTCAAAGGCTTTATACATTTTCTAACCAGTCTTAACTTGTTCAGATTTTTAAGCCACATTTCCTCAGAGTTTCCTATCAGTCTCATGGGTTTTGCGCAACCCATTTCGTTGGTATCAAAATAACCGTCTTTACTTTCTATATTGCACGCCAACATTCTTTGATTAAAGCTCTCTCTCTCTCTCTCTCTCCCATACTTCTCACATTCCCACATAACATGATCTATATCCTCTATCCTCTCACATACACCCCCGCTCAAAAGTATGTGGATACTTCCTGAATTCTTATATATGCCTCAAAAAAAAGTTATGATGTCTCTGATTATTTTGATTATCCTGTATGTATTCCAGTTCGTACAGTGTTAGAGAACATATCTTAATAATAATTTATTAAATATCTTACCGATAATGATAAAATATAATTATATTTTCTTTTTGTTCACATATCCATCACGTGCTTTTCTAACCGCGATTACTAATCGTGGCTATTAACTTTTTCAGTATTTCACTATTAACAGCTTTCTACACCAATTCTAGGATTTCCCACAAATGTTTTCCCAATTTTTGAAATTTTTCGAAACTGTCTATCAAGGTGGTCCCATAGACATTTATTTATTTAAGAAAATTGAATAAATTGTTAATTTAGTACTATTATAATACATTACATTCATATTCATAATAGAATTTAGCAACAAATATTGTTTAACAATAAGAATATACAATATGTAGCACAAATTTCAAGAAATATAAGTGTCCACATACTTTTGAGCGGGGGTGGACATCACAATATGGGAAATCCATCATATATTTCCTAAATAACGACCATTTTAGATTATAATGATCCGTTCTTATTCTATTTAACATACAAATCGTAGCCCTATCTAGATCGCCAACATTTCTGAACCAAGGGAAATCTTTACCCACATTATTCCACCTTGCTTCAAAATACTTCTTCCTTTGAACTCCCCCTGTCTCAAATGCCTCTCATACCATCTAATCCACCCCCTACCTTGACTACTCTTTTATAATCCTTTAGGATAAACTTTACCAAGTAATCTGCATCCCCTCTAGTAGCCTTCTTTGCTGCTTTATCTGCCCTTTCATTTCCTTCAATACCCACATGAGCTGGAATGCATGCAACTCCTATTTTTCCCATACCTCCTTCCCCTAAAGACGCCTTATAATCCCTTATCTTATTCTTGTTCCTAATTCTATTAATCACATCCACTTCATCTTGTCCCCTCTTATCTGTAACTAAATTTTTAATTGCACATAAAGAATCTGACAGTATAATAACATCCTTATCTCTAAATCTGTCTATTGCTATATCTATCGCTCTACTTGTTGCAATCATATCTCTGGTAAACACCGAGCATTGCGCTGGAGCCGTGAAAACCTCCTCTTCCGACTCATCTTTTCCCCTTCTAACAACCACAGCTCCCTTTCCTCTCTTAATTCTAGACCCATCCGTGTAAATTTATATCGCTTCCCTTGTCTTCTGGAACATTTTCAACTTAATTTCTCCTACCAATGCTGTCTCCGAAATTCCAGACTGACCATAGCTGCATCCTATATCTGTTTCTAACCATTTATCTAGTTTATACCCCTTCCAACCCCCTCTCCCCACTGTTCTTTCTTTCCTACTCATGCCATTCTTCATTTCTTCAAGCCTTCTCCAAGCATGAACCACAAAATCCTTCCCCTCTTCCAACTTTCCTGGTGCACCATTCCTTATTCTATCATTTATAGAATTCATTACTTTCTCGTCCCTGGCCCAAAATTTTTTGGCCACATATAACTCTGTCAAAGTTTCTATTCTTGTTCCCAAATCCATTATTCCTGTCTCTACTTCCATTACATTGATAGGTGTTGATAACCAGTATTCCATTGCTATCCTTACGCCTGCATTGTGTAATTTCTGAATCTTATCCTTGTTTTTCTTTCCATTCAGATAAAATTGAGCTCCATACTCGATAACCGATCTTATTAATGCTTTAAAAACCTTTTATATAGTCTCCGGGTCCGTTCCCTTCCTTGTCCCTCCGATACACTTGAGGATATTCATTCTTCTTTTAAGTCTTTCTATCACATACTATGTGTGCTTCCTAAAATTCAACTGCCTATCAGTCCACAAACCCAGAAACTTTGCTGCCTCGACTTCCTTCACTGTATTATCTCCAACTCTGATGTTCTCTATCGTAATCGAACAACCCCTTCTACTATATGGGAAAGTTACAATTTGGGTTTCTTCCGCAGCTATGTTCAGTCCCAACTTCTCCAAATTACACCTTCATTTGTTCATCGCATCTTCCAGCCTCTTCTTTCCTTCTCTTCTGTTTTCATAGGCTACAAAGAGTACAATATCATCTGCATACTGCAATATACGCACCTCCATTTTCCTCAAACCTTCCGTCACCTCTGCCGTATATAGGTTGTACAGTAGAGGGCTAAGTACTGAGCCCTGAGGCAGTCCTTTCAATAACTTCATCCTTGTACCTTTGCCATCCAGTCCTACTATCTATATTTCCCTTTTCTCCAACCGTGCAGCCAAATAATTCCTTATCCTTTTTGGACATTCCATCATCTCCAACATTTCCTTTAGCTTATCGCGCCTAACATTATCATAAGCAGTTTTAACGTCTATAAAAGCACCTGTAACCGTTTTCCCTTTTCCCCAATTTTTCTTAATACAATAGTATTGACCAAAATACTAATATTATCCACCGTCGATCTTCCTTTCCTCAAGCCATTTTGGTTTTTATCCATCTTGTTTTCCTCTTCCGCCCATATCCTTACCCTTTCATTTATCATCTTTTCCAAAGTCTTTCCTATGAAGTTCATCAAGGAAATAGGTCGCAACGCTTTCTTCTGAGGCTTGGGTATAAACTCTATCATAGCTTTCCTATATTTACCTGGAATTCTTCCTTCTGTCCAAACCTCATTGTATAATATTAACACCGCTTCCTTCCATACCTTCGTCCACATTTTCATGACATGCAAACCTATTCCATCCTCCCAAGGAGCTGACTTACCCTTAGCACTTGCCAGAGCCCATTCCAATTCCTCCATTTACAAATCCCTCTCCAACCAGTTCCGTACTTCCACCTCCTCTGCACTTGTTCCTTCCCTAAATACTCTTCCTGCCTCCATACTTAGCGCTATCCAATTCTCATCTCTTGTATCTTTTCCGTCAATCCTGCAACAATATTCCATCTCCTCCAACTTCTTTACCTCTTCCTCCTCCAACTTCTGAATTTCCCAATGTCCCAAATTCCTTTGTTTCTCCGCAGAGCTCCCTTTCATCAGACTTCTTATTTTACTCCACATTTCACTAATACTTCCTTTGTGTCTTATACTCTTAACAAATTCCTCCCATGCTTCCTTCTTCTTTTTCTTAATTGCTTTTTCCATGGCCACTCTCGCCGTCAGCATTTTATTCCAACTCTTCTCACTCGGGTACCTCCCCATTCTTAACACTTTACCGACCGGTAGCGGTTCGAGAATCCTATGTCCTTCTCATCGGCCACTCAGCCGTAGATCGTCCGAGACACCGACTCGGTTTCGGCTTAGACTGTCGCGCGGGAATATATGCGCTTTTCTTATGCTCTGGTAAAATTGTACGCTTCGTGTTATTATAGGATAACCAAATTTAATAAAATCTTTTATTTTAATGATATTAGTGCTAAATAATATTTATTTTATCTATTACAATCGTTTTCAGTTTAATATTTACATAAAATATACCATAATCCATATAACAATATTTTTCGAAAAAGAAGTTGTTTAATATGTTTTTAAAGTATGATACCGCTCGAAACAGTCACCTTTGTGTAGTGGAACGTTGGAAAATTTACAGATGAAACTTGTTCTGCTTCTTTTTTTTTAATTGAACAAACTCTGCATTGTCCTAGGGGATTTGCACATCGACTGCTGGTCACTATATTTACCAGTTTATGCTTTCCGAAATTTGTCAGTCTTCCGGGATGATCAAATCGGGATGTGATTCTTGTGGATTCGGAATTAGGTAGATCTTTATCTTGTCTTTAGCTTCGCAATCTTCTATCCGTGAAAGTGCCGCTTTGTGCAGAAAATTTTTATATGTAATCTTCTTTCCGTTTAGAGCTGTATATACTTTAAAGGAATTAAAACGTGCACAGTTGATAAAGAACATTACGACACGTTTCGTCCATTTTTTTGTCTTCCCAAAAATGGAGTAATAGGACAGATATTGATCTGCGCGATCTACGCCCAACATATATTTATTGTAATCTATTATTGAAATAGGCTTCTGTATGGGGCAATCTGATGTCCTACTTCTGCTTCCAGATTCCGCAATTTGTGCAGAATGTATTGTCGAGATCATATTTACGTTCCTTTTGCCATTATTCCATACTTGTAATAGAATATGGTCATTTCTACGAAATTCATGCTGGCCTCTTGAAAGTTTGGCCGTTTGAAGTGGTTGAGGAAGACCTCTGTTCCATTTTTTAAAAGAATTTTAGCCATGTTGACACTATTGTAATAATTGTCTTCATATATATGGTGTCACATGTTCTTATACGGTTCAATGACCGATAATACAGTCTCTTTTAATTTTTTTCCTTCAGCAGCATACACACAACAGTTAGATACGTATCCTGTACGAGCTTCAGACAGCACTGTGACCAATATTCTGTATTTTGTGATTTTTGCGGGATTATATGTTTTGATTGAAAGTCTTCCTCTCCACGGAATTACACACTCATCCAGGACAATTATTGATCTGGTTTATATACATCGTTAAATTTTTGCTTTAAATAATCGACGACAGGCTGGACTTTCGCAAGCCTATGCGAATTGGGAGAAATGTTGTCATTGTTACAAAAATGCCAGCTTTACATTATTTGTAAAAATCTGTTTCTGCTCATTACTTTCGAGAAGAATGGCGTTTCTATAGTTGGATCCGTGGACCAATAGTCGTAGAGAACGTCCTTCTTTACTTGTCCCATTAGAACTATTAGGCCCAAAAATTTCTTCATTTCAGATACTGTGATGTCTGTCCATTTTTTCGTTTTTGATATAATTCTATTATATATTTTTCTATGACTTGATAATGATATCTATTAGATTCCCTCACCAAGTGCTCAATCAGGTCATTTCCAATGAATAAATTTACAATATCCATTACACTTTCAGGGGAACTTGGCATAATTTTTACCCCGGGGCTGCCTTCAAAAGGTTTCAAAATTATAGTCTTGTCGTTCGTCGACCATGTGTAACGATTCTGGAGCTAAGCACAGAAATTCTACAGCGCTCGTGAGGCAAAGAGCGGTATTTACTTACTGAACGACTCGTTTCTATAATAACTAATTCTAAAGAATGTGGGATTCGTGTGGTGTGCGGTTAAGGAGTGAAATCCACAGGTCAATACCTTTCAATAAGCAGGTTTATTCAATAAAATAACGATGAGAATGATTAACAAATAACAATTATAACAAAATAGGAAAAGTATATGTAATATGAATTAATATAATGAACGACTAGATCAAAAACTAAAGAAATATTGTCGTATAAAGAACACAATTCTATAAATTAAATAATATGCGATTCGCGAATATAAGAAGTCTTTTAATAGAAACGCAATTTCTAGATAATGAACTCGAAGTCCTATGTTTGATTTACTGTCAAGGCTAACTCGACTATGCTTTTACAATGTTAATAAGACTTGAAATTCCAAGTGTTTAGGATTTGTACTCTTTCGAAATTAACGCAGTTACAACTTCTAACAAAATTAATACGTTTCCAGCTTTACGATGAATCCTATCTAAGTGTGATTCTCTGTCAAGCTTGACGCGATTCGCTTTTACAAAGTGAATAATATTTACGAAATTAATATTTTAAATCGATTTTCTAACGCGATGTAGTCGACTACGTGAGTTTCGCTACGCATGATTCGATAGTGACAGAACAATATTCTTTTATTAATTCAAAATCCTAAGATTTACTCGATTCAAGACTCTAATGTTTATGTGATAAATATATTATTCGTCGGAACAGTTACTCTTTTGGATATCTGACTCGACAACTAATTGTCCATGACCCTTTTAGCCAGAGCGCACATTGACACCCAAAACCAGATCGCTTAATTGGGGAGCCTGTTGTTCACGTACTAGAACGACCCAACGACCCAGAATCAGATGAACAGCATACGTCCGACAGGGTAGCAAATTAAAAATGACTCTAATTGTAAAATCGTAATTACTGCACCGCCACCCAAAAGACACGGGCTTCAGACACCAAGCTGCTCGAATGGGGAGCCTGCTGTTCGCTAGCTACGAAACGACCCAGAGCTAACTTCGAGAGTCTGGTGGCACGTTTAGTAATTCGATAAAAATTGCAATATATGAGTAGCTGAGAGCTCTCGCTTCGATGTCTCAACCTTTCTTGGCGCTGAGTATAGCACTCTCCTGACGAAGTTTCAGATGCAAGACCGCTTGAACGGGGAGCCTGTTGTTCACTGGCTACTAGAACGACCCAGCGATCTGGTATCCAAATGGCGTATACCCGCACTTCCAATCAAGAATTAAGAATCTTTTCGGCTCTGACCAGCGAAAACTGTTCCGGATTATACTTGTCTATCGACGTGTAGTTAGCTCGACTTTGAAAACTGTTCTGCACCCTAGGCGGGTTTCGTTCGGCCTTTTATACTCGAAGTCCTTTCACCTTTCAAGGCTCTGGAAAACTACCCCTATGTTCGACGTGTACAATTTTGCATATAATTTTACATACAATTTTATATATATTTCCTAATTAAACATTAATTAATGAAGTAAATGAATTTCTAACATTGTCAATCGTGTTTTCTAAATGGTAGTTAATGTTTTAAATGTGAAAATAATAATTTAATAGCGTATTAAGCGAGATACATATTCGCTGTCCTTTTCGCACGTATTTCTATAAGGATCTGAACTATATGTTGAAGCATACGAAGCTTCGGATTATTCCGTAGATTAATATTACAAATTATTATTTATCTGGATTAACAAAACAATATCTGACTTCGAGTATCGATAGTTATACTTAACATAACATTGGCTAACTGTATATATTTATGGATTTAACGAATTAATAATTCTAATGACAAATAATATTGTTAATGGAAATTATATACTCTGTCTCTCTCTTTAGAGATTGCGCGCTAAATTCCACGAAATCCTAGCTAGCGTCGTGTCACGTAGGCACGTAGGCATTTCGGAATATTGCGTATGAAACATTTACAATATATACTATTTATTTAAATAAACTAACATTTGATTTTGATTATTAATAATTCAACTTTAACATATCATTAAATTAGCTTTCCTATATTTTGACTCAACAAATAATTATTTAATAACTTTTATTTCTAACATTATTAACGAAAATAAATATTCTCTCCTTTTCTAAATATATAGCGTACTCTTTTTATTTTCCTGAGCTAGAGTCGCAGCGCGTGTAATATTCCATACAAAATTTATATAATATACTATTTGTTTAAGTAAGTAAAATAATAAATGAATCTGACGTTTGATAATATAACGTAACAATTAATTAATTCGCTCATATATTTTCTAAATTAAATAACTATATAATATTCATAAATCAAAGTGTATATTTATGTTACCGACAGTCAAAACTAAATTTCTATGGTAGTTGACATGTCTAATGTCGCGGTCGGTAAATGAAAATTACGGTCGATAATAGAAATTAAATATACCTTTCGAGAACGAAATAAAAGTAACTTCGAGACGCTTAAGGGGCGAAAAAAACAAAAAAAATTCTTCAGGGATGTTACACATGTACCACTGCTGTCTTCAACGTTATTATTTATATCATCGTCTTCTGAATCACTGTATATTAGTGGTAATACATTACTGCTATCACTTTCGTCATCAGTACCACTTGCTGAAAAGCAGTGAAGACAATCTGACAGATCATCGAGATAAAACTCACCAACACTATCCTTTTCATTCATCGTGAAGGCTAAATTTTTTAAAACTGTATAAAAATATGGGTGCTTTCAGAGCAAAGCAACGAGTATCTGAATACAAAATAAGAAATGCTTGCTGCTTGCTACTTGCCAGTCTAACGTAATCGAATCTACCGGAAAATAAAAATTTCGATTAATCGGCTACCGGTCGGTAAGCGCTGGGAACAAAAAGTCGATTAATCGACTGCCGGTCGGTAAAGTGTTAAAGTTGCTCTTCTTCTTTCTTCCTTCAGTTCTTCACACTTTCTATCCCACCACGGTTGTCTTTTAATTTTTCTTTTCCTGCCTAAAGTTCTCCCCTCTCTCCTCTCAAACCTGTCTCTTCCATTCCTTCTCCCAATTCTTCCACCATACACCTTACTGTTATCCTCAATCCCCTTCCCAAACAGTCTTATTACTCCCTCACATTTGCTGTCTGTCCCCTCCTGCTCTTACTATCCTCATAACTTCTTCCTTACTCCTAGTCAACCATTTTAAAAACTCCATTCTCTCTAATATCTCAATTCTATATCTTTTTTTCTCATTTCTCCCTCTTATCAGTCTTAACTCTTCTTCCTACCTGAACTCTATGATTTGGTGATCTGATCTTAACGTTTCTCCAGTCTGTCCCGCCTGAATATCCAAAGCCAATTCCGATGGAACTATCACCAAGTCAATATTAGACGCCAGCTGATCTAACCTCCCTATCCTAGATAACGTTCTTTAGGAGTTGGTGAGGATAAGTAAAGTATTATAATTCGGTGTTTAGCAGAACGATGTAGTTTATTTAAAGAACGAGGTGCTTCTTGCGGATGTCTGTTCAGAACTGACTCGTTCGCACCCTTAGCGCATTTTTTCTAATGCACACGACATCCCTTGGTGGGGGTGTCTCCAAACGAAAAATTTGGCAATGCAGCGGGATTTCCCAATGATCACTTACCTCTCCCCTGCACGGTCAGAGACCGCCAGGCCCGGAACCGTGGTCCCTTTGGAAATCCCCGGTTTGCGATGCCGTACGTAGCTATTGAGACCGTTGACGAAAAACTACAAAACATACCTAAAGAAAATCTAACGGTATCCTTAAAAATAGCTTTCTCGACCGTATACCTCGCAAACCGTGCTGACCTTTGACGCTTACAAATGATCGCTTAAAATCATTCGGCTAGCCACTACACGTTCCAAAATTAACCACCACTAGCTCTTGTTTATCTAATTCTTCCTCTAATAGTTCCCCCCCCCCCCCCCCCCCCCGCATGATCGCTACTATCACAGTTCCAACTCCTACTTTTAGCGTTAAAATCCCCCAAAAAGACCTTTCTCACTCCTCCCCTTGCATTTCTAAATAATGCCCACCACTCCTCCTTCTTAATCGTACTCCTTGGCTTTCTATACACCATAACCAATTCTATCATTCCCGAATCCGTTTCTATTATAACACTCAAACTCTCCATTTTTCCCTCTTCCCTGAGATATACGCTTGAATTTACAATTTTTACATTCTCTCTCACCAACACGCATATCTCTCCACATCTATTTTCCGATCCATTATCCTTTCTAATCGAATGCTATCCCGGTAATCTAAACGTATCCTCCGACCTCAGCCAAGTTTCTACTATTACTAAAATGTCAAAATCTTCACTAGCTCTTCTTAACTCCTCTTTCTTGTTTTTTCTCTTCCTCTTTCTTCTAGCGTTCCTTACACCGCACCTCATTTTCTGTTTTGTCCCAAAATTAATACTCGTCTTGTTCCACTTTAATATGCACTAACCCTTAGTGTCCTCCTACACTTAAAGCAATTAACATACTTAACCTCTAAATACGCCTCTTCTCTTAACCTATACTTATACGTCCGCATTATGCTTTCTTCCTTACTAAAAACTTCACCATAAATATAAATATAACTAGAAGGTATCGCACGCAAAGTATAAACACAAAAAACCAAAATATCCTTAAAATCAATCACATAAAGATCCGAAAACAAATAAATACAAAGAAAATAAAAGTATAAAAATAAAAAATTCTTGGCTTACTTCCATCTTGGAATCTGTCAAAGCTCCAACTAAGATAACCTATAATACTCTTAATTATTAATACTAAAAACGAAATCAAATCAACATTAGTATCAGACAAAAAGGTAAAGTACCTAAAATAACTAAACTTATGCTTAAAAATATGCATTATTATATACCAAAACTAGCACCATAACCTCCCAGCACTCATCCATTCCACACGCTTTTCTATTCATAATATCACGCTACACAGACCTATTTCTAACTTTTTTAGATTCTATAGTCCAACACCACCACCTACAAGAATCCTTGAGTCTTTTATTCTGGTTCTCACCAATTTCTTATTTTTCTCCCTCCCTTTCTCTTCCTTGAAGAATATCTTCCTTATTCTGCACATTCTCCCTATTCCAATCCGTTTCACTCATTTCTACGTACTTCTTTGGTAGATCTAAACTTCTTCCTCCTTGTTCCTCCCTATCATCCCTTTCTTCTGCTCCTCCTGTCTCCTGGGCATCACGACCCTTCTCCTCCTCTAGCTCCTTCCGGGCGCCTTGTCAAATCTTTTTCGATCTCTTGTAATCTGCTTCTATCCTCTAGCTCCTTCCTTTTCCTTTCGGCTCTTCTCTCTAATCTCCCCGACGTCTTTCTCTTTACAAACATATCGAAAAGGGGGTTCTGCACCGCATTCCAATCCTTCTTCAGGTCAGGGCTCACGCTCTTCTAGTCCCCTATACTTTCTTATTCTTATAATCTCGTGGAATTTTCCCTGAATGTTCTTCTCCTGTAACACCTTGATAACCTCATCTATAATCTCCTCCTCTTTCCTCTTCCTCAACTCCTCCAACCATTCCCTGGTTAACTGCTTTTCCTTTCGTACCCTTCTTCTCTCTTCCTCCATCTCGTCTTTATTGAGTGCAAATTGTAAGCTCTCATATTCACACTCACCCTCCGGCTCATCTCCCACCAGGTCATGTAGCAGCGGTATTCTTCTTAGAATTTCAATCCCCTCCTTTTTATCATTATTCCCTTCACCGTCTTCTCTCCCTGCCAACACCTGAAACTTATTACTCGTTTTGACTACTTTTTCTTCCTCATTGTAACAACTAGGTTTTAAACCCTGTCCAATTCAACTCCAGTTCGATTCTTTTCTGATGGCACCCTCACCATTCCTTTGTCTATTATCATTATCATCATTATTTACCTCCACAACTCTATTTAATCTTCCTTTATCCACCGTTTCCTCTCTTGCTCTCCCTCTCACAACTTCACTAAACCTTGCTTGTCCTCTCCTCTCGTCCCTGCTTTTCGCGCAGTTGTCCCTAATCATCCTAATCTTCTCAAGATCTTTAGCAATTGACACCTCCCTTTTCCCCATGTTTCTCTTCTCTCCTTTCTGTTTAAAGTTGGGAAGTCCCTACCTCACATACTTTCATCCAACCCGCCCACTCTATCCACTTTTTTTTCTCCAAGCGGTCTAGCGACAATTCCCCTTGCCGTGTCAAATTCCACGTTCTTAAAAGCTATTACCTTCCTTATGGCTCCCTCCCTGTGCCAAACCCAACAAATTCTTGCTAATGACCCATGACCTTCTCCGCAGTTTACACACCTTAGCCTCTTCTCACAACGCCCATGTCTGACCTCTCCGCAGGTTGCGCATCTCCTCGCTCTTTCTCTGCAGCTGGTTTGGTAATGCCCGAATTTTAGGCAATTAAAACATTGTTTAACCGGCTTTACAAACGGCTCAATCCTCAGAGCAATATACCCTTGGCCAATCAGCAACCTCGTAGGCAGCACGCTGCCGCTAAATATCACCATAATTGACCTCAGAGCCTCAAAAGTCACTTTTCCGTCTATGACTCTTCTCGTCCCCATCCTTTCTAAAACAAAATGTCCTTGCTGGGGAAGCTTCAGTTTTGAGTTCCTCCACCGAATCCTCCCATTCAAATATGACACCCCTCCTGAACTTCATTCTCTTTGATAGGAATGTAAAAATTGGTCCTTCTTTTCGCCCGTATTTCCTCAACAGACTGTTTGCCTCTGCCTTCTTCTTAATGGTCACCTTAATGCTTTATTAAAACCGGCCATGCATATCCCTTGTATTTTCACGCCAGCTCCCTGTACAAACCTATCAATTTTAAAGAAGTTACTTTTTTTGTACTATTATTCCGGCTATTTTTAACACGCAACAAACCACGTATTCGTCCCAATCACAATCCTCATCATAAATGTCTATAACCCATTCCCTTTTCTTTCCATCTCCTCTCAAGCCTTTGGTCTTGTCCACGTTCCCCTTTCCTTCAGCCACGTGCTGCGCATCACTGTTATTTATCAGTTTTCGTCCACTCCCCTTGTTTAGACTTTGTAACTCAAACTTCATGTCTGAACCACGTGATTCATGCAAAAGAAAAGTATTAATTAATAAAAGAACAACAACAACAATATTTGAGGACAAACCCCGAGGAAAAAAGACCTTGCGGCCAAAAACCTCGTAAAATTTATTTATGTTTTATGTGAGTGTGAGTGTGGGGTGTATACGTGTAAACAGAGCGATTGTGCGTGGCGCAACTCCTCTACGGGCAATGAGAATGACCGCATTTATTGGGTCTTGCGACCGCTTTTTCTTATTTAAAATACAAAACAAGTATTACAGAGTAATATCCCTTGCTATTGAATATCGATGTCTAATATTATATGAATTTCTAGCTTGAGAAAATAGCTTTCGATATGAAGACGTGTCTGCTTCGCCTAACTGCTATGAAAAAACTGACTCGCTTGTGTAGCGCGTCGCTAAGCTGGGCACCTTTTTCGCAACTCTTATGAGTTGGCGATGCAGCGAGCAGGACGCGGCTCTATTATTTTTTTTATGCGTCCATCTTAGGAAGATTAGGGGCGGCTAGCCCAGCCGCGCGGGCTTTTCAAAAATTTCGAACTGAATATACTGCCCCCGTTGCGAGAGAATCGAGCAAGCAAAAAATAAAGGTTTGTTGTGTAAATGTGTGGGTGTGTGTGCGTATGGCATACAAAAAATCATACATGATGTTATGCTATCGTTGGTAAAGGACATATTTGTGTAATATTTCTTTTAAGTGTTCCTTGGGCTGTTCTTATAGTAGCGATTCGGACGTTCACGTCGCTTCCGGGATGAACCTCCTGAACTACTCCCAGTTGCCACCTCATGCAACGACGGATCCAAGCTCGAGATTGCTGTTACCATTGAACCATTTCTGCCGTTTTTGCAATTCGTTTAGATATTCCAATTGCCATCTCTTCCAGAAATCTTGTCGGGCCTTCGTAACGAATCTCTATACCATTAGACGATTAGCTGGAATAGATAACAGGTTCTCCTCGGGCAGCATGGTTAGAGGGCGACCTACTCAAAGATGGGCAGGTGTTAAAGCCATTGGATCATTAGGGTCAGTGCTCATCGAACATAGAGGGCGAGAGTTTAAAATCGCCTCTATTTCAATAGCGAGTGTATTAAGTTCCTCGAATGTAAGAAGTTGTTCGCCCAAGACGCGCTTAAAGTGATGTTTAAACGACTTCACGGCGGCCTCCCAAATACCGCCGAAGTCCGGAGATAAAGGCGGATTGAAGTGCCAGTTAATATTTTTTCGCACTGCATAATTGCTTACGTCCTCCCGGAATTTCTTGGAACCGAACAGAGCATATAATTCGCGTAGTTCATTGTTCGCGCCTACGAAGTTGGTTCCGTTGTCCGAATAAACGTGGGAGGGGATGGCTCTACGGCCGATGAAACGCCGAAACGCGCCTAAAAATCCCTCTGTCGTTAAATCACTAACGATTTCTATGTGTACTGCCTTGGTCGCCATACAGATAAAAACACAACCGTACGATTTGACTCGCGTACGATTCCGATATTTCTTTTCTTTAATGAAAATCGGGCCAAAGAAATCCACGCCGCTATGGTCGAAAACAGGGGCCCTTAAGGAGCGGTGGTTTTAACATGCGTCAGTGGGCTTCGAACCATCATCACGCACTCGACAATATTACTGAGAAGATTTTTGATTTAGATCACGCAATCGAAGAAAACCCGATATTGAAAACTCTCGGAGTTGTTTGGAATTCCCGGTTAGATAAATTTACTTACTCCGTGAACGCGATCGATTTATCTGGTAAAGTCACAAAACGAAACATTTTAGCAAATATTGCAAAAATTTTCGATCCGTTAGGTTTGCTTGGCCCTATCATTTTATCTGCAAAGGTCACCATGCAGGAATGTTGGAGAGTTAAGATTGGTTTGGACGAATCCGTGCCCCAAGAGTTGCATGCGAGATGGAGTTTGTTCGCTGAACAGCTCAAACTCATTCGCGACTTGAATATTGACCGTCGATTTCTAGGTAAAAATCCGACTCGGATTGAAAGTCATGGCTTCTGTGACGCTAGCAAGCATGGCTACGGAGCGTGCCTTTACGTACGTTCGAGCAATCCTAACGAATACGATCTTGTCCGGCTCGCATGCTCTAAATCTCGAGTCGCTCCGATTAAAGTGATCACAATTCCTCGACTTGAACTGTGCAGCGCACAGATTCTCGCCCGACTCTATAAGGAAGCGCTTCCAACTTTTGAATTTCCAATAAATGGAGTAGTTTTCTGGTCGGATTCTACAATCGTGTTGCAGTGGCTAAAAAAATCGCCGAGTTTGTTAAAAACTTTCGAGGCAAATCGTGTCGCGGAAATACAAGCGCTTAACGGTCCAATCGAATGGCGGCAGGTGCGGTCCAACAATAATCCGGCGGATGCGCAGTCGAGAGGACAGAGTCCTGCAGAATTTTTACAAAATAACAGCTGGTTTGAAGGGCCAGTATGGCTTCGTCAATCCGAAAAGCAGTCGCCTGTTGGTGCCGACCCCCCTATCTCGGAGCTTCCAGGATTGAGAAAAAATATATGTTTAATCACTACCACTATTGTTAATGAGTTTTTTGTTCGTTTTTCGTCTTATTCTAAGTTATTAAACGTTCTATCATATATTTATCGTTTTAATCGTTCTAATAATTTCAAAGGAAAATCCGTTTGCGTCCAAGAAAGACTAGAGACCGAGAGAAGGGTTATTTACATCATCCAAAGGGAGCGTTACCGTGATGAAATCGAACGCTTGTCAAGTTCAAGCCGAGTAAAGGATAGCAGACTCGCCGCACTGAACCCGTTCCTTGACGAGTATGGATTGTTACGCGTGGGCGGCCGATTACTAAACGCAAAAATTTCCTCCGACCGGAAACATCCCATTTTGCTACCGTCACATCATCACGTCACGGATTTGATTATTCGAGAAATACACGAAAATGCCTATCATGCCGGTATTCAGAACACTTTGCACACGGTACGGTATCGGTATTGGCTTCTTGACGGTAAAAATCAGGTTCGAAAGATCGTGCGTCATTGCGTTGTATGTATTCGTCACCGGCCGACTCCACTGCAAATTCATATGAGAAATTTACCGAAATCACGCGTCGAAATTCAAGTCGCGAATGAGTTTGAGCTGTTCAGCGAACAAACTCCATCTCGCATGCAACTCTTGGGGCACGGATTCGTCCAAACCAATCTTAACTCTCCAACATTCCTGCATGGTGACCTTTGCAGATAAAATGATAGGGCCAAGCAAACCTAACGGATCGAAAATTTTTGCAATATTTGCTAAAATGTTTCGTTTTGTGACTTTACCAGATAAATCGATCGCGTTCACGGAGTAAGTAAATTTATCTAACCGGGAATTCCAAACAACTCCGAGAGTTTTCAATATCGGGTTTTCTTCGATTGCGTGATCTAAATCAAAAATCTTCTCAGTAATATTGTCGAGTGCGTGATGATAGTTCGAAGCCCACTGACGCATGTTAAAACCACCGCTCCTTAAAAGTTCAATCACTTCGTCACGAGTTCGTAAAACTTCTTGAAACGAATTGGCACCAGTTAGTAAATTGTCAACATATAGATCGCGCTTAAGTATTCGAGATGCTAATGGGAACCTTGTGCTTTCGTCATCTTAAGCTGGGACACTGTGCGAATCGCCAAGAACGCAGCGGAAGATACGGCGAAAGGTACAGTGCAGGGCTCCCAAACCCTGATTTCCTCATTGGGATACCAGAAGACACGTTGATATCTACGGTCGTCAGGGTGAACTGAAACTTGCCGATACATTTTTTCGATGTCAGCCGTTAACACATAGACATGCGAGCGAAACCGCAAAAGTTGTACAAAAAAAGTAGGCTGAATGGTGGGACCAATCATCAAAACGTCATTCAAAGGAATACCCTTATCAGTTTTTGCCGACGCGTCAAATACCACACGAACCTTGGTTGTGTTGCTGGATATTTTTATAACTGCGTGATGAGACATGTAATATCCGTTTATATTTTCGTCACTAACGAGAGACATATACCCGAGGTCAATATACTCCTGCATTACCTTATGATACTCGGCCTTGAGATTAACATTTAAATTTAATTTTCGCTGCATAGAATGGAAACGCCGTAATGCTATAGAGCGCGAATTTCCAAGATCGCGGTCGCTATTTCTGAATGGCAAACGCACAACATATCGACCGTTCGCGTCGCGTAATGGGTTTCGCATAATAACTCCTCCGATGCTTTTGAAGATTTGGAATCAGCGCCCTCAATCACCCAAAATTTGGCCAGCTGTTCGGATAAATTAGTCAGACTACATACAGCGACGGGGCATCTTTCTTCGCCACCGAAACCTCCAGCAATTACCCAACCTAATTGTGTTTTTTGTAGAATTAAGTTATAGAAAGTAATGACAGGGTGGCTCCTGAACCGATCAACATATCCACTGGCCGAGGAATATGGAACAGAGGATCTGCTAACTTCAAATTAGCTGCGATTTTAATTAACTAACGCGAAAAATTGTCTTCCGGCACAAAGTCGGCAATTTTTGGCAAAGTAAGGAACGTCAAAGTTTTGGAGAAATCGCTGTGAATGGATCGAAAATGTACCTCGACGCTATGTTTAGACACGGTGTGCATTCCATTGACTGCACCGATGGGAATAGGACAAGGGCGCTTTAACAGTTTTAATCTATTAGCTAACTCTTCTGTAATAAAATGCGCTGTTGCGCAGGAATCGAGCAAAACCCGAGCTTGAACAAAGTCACCGCTCGAACTACGAACTCGCACTATGGCGCTCATCCTCAACTGAGAGCGAGGCGCCCGCGAAACAGTTGTGAACGTATCTACGGCTAGTCACGGCGACTTTTCGTTTTCCAGGGGCTCGTTCGAAGTTCTCTTAGGCGATTGCGTTGGGCGCGACATCGGACATTTTAAAACCCTTGAATGTAAGAGTGTATGATGAAATCGGCCACAAAGTCTACAACGTGACGAATTACAAATACCTGGGTGAATGCGAAGACAATTACGACGAATGCTGCAAAGACCTCGTCTTTTGATTTTAGAAAACGTACCTCAGTCCATCTCGAATGGTCGTCGATGAATGTTACAAAATACTTAGCCTTCCCATTCGAAACAGTTTTCATCGGGCCGCATACGTCGGAGTGGATGGTCTCCAGTAAATTAGTTTCACGCATCGACTTTTTCGGAAAAGGCATTTTTCCACGAATACAAATATCGCACTCTAATTCCCGATTCACGTTCCGGTAAGTCAATTCCTTGTATGATTTTTCCGTGTACCGCTTGGAGAAAGTCTTTACAATTTACGTGTCCAAGACGCCGGTGCCACGACATCAACGTACCTGACGTGTTTGACGATATATTTTCCGAAGTAGAATTACATTCGCCGTGTGAATTTCCGCGCACATTATATAATCCGCTGACGCGATTTGCTACTAATTTCGTACTTCCGTTGCTGTCTGTCACCACGGCTTTTGTTTTACTGAATGTAACCTTAAAACCTTTATCCGTAATTTTCGCGACCGATAACAAATTTGTTCTAAGATCCGGCATATATAACGCATCATCCATCCGAATGTTCTTATCATTATTGTACGCTTTTGTCAAGAAAGAAACCATTCCTCTTCCCGTTATTTTCGTCGACGTGCTGTTCGCGAGATTTAATTTTCCGAGATTTGAATACTCGATGTTCGTAAATTCGTTCAATTATTACATAGATGTGAAGTTGCGCCACTATCTATACACCAATTACCGACATTGCTCGAACTGTCTACTCGTAGCACTTCATGTTTATCAACACATTCGAGAAACGTACATACATAAACCGACATCTTCAACTTTATTTGCGTTTAATCGGCTATCGTCATTGGATTTTCTGCAATCAGCGGCTTTGTGACCGTACTTCTGACACCGATGACACTGATATTTGAAATTTTCCTTAACACTCATGTCCTTCTTTTTCGTTGTCTTCCTTTTTTGATTCCACTTTCGAAATCCTTTATTTGCTACCATGGCGCCTTGACCGTTGCTTCGTGCGTCGTTTTTACGAGCGTCACTATCTTCTATAATTTTAATGCAAAGAGTTTCCGGTGATGGCAATTCGTCACGAGACTCAATAGCACAACAGAAATTTTCAAAACTAGTTGGCAAACTATATAGGAGCATGATTGTTAGTAAATCTTCATTTCTATGGACTTCCATCTCGCTCAATTTATCAATGACATCAAAGAATTTCCGAATGTGTTCGCGGACATCTTCGCTTTCTTCCATTCGTTGTAACATTAGATTCTTTAATAACGTGGCCTTTCACGCAGGTCCCTTCGATTGATAAATTACTTCCAGTCTCATCCATACTTCGCGAGATGTTTCGCAATTTTTAATTTGCTTTAATTCCGACGGGCTTATCCACAAAATAATGTCCGACTTTGCTTTACTGTCGTTCTTCGTCCATTCTTTCGCAGTATTCTCTGATGTGATGTCTCTGGCAACGACGTTCGGTTTCTTGGATTCACCACTCACGAATGTCCATGCATCGGTCTGTAGTAGCAAAGCCTGCATTTGCATTTTCCAAGTATCATATTTCTCTTTGTTAAGAGAATCGATCCGTACAATTCCAGAACTCATGATACCGTTATGACACAAAAACTAATCGTTTAAAAAATTTGTCGATCAGGTTTTTTAATTACTTATTTTCTTTGCACTTTCATTTCCGAAATCTTCTGGGCCCATAACCTGTTATAGGTGAGGAGATCCGTGGTCGAAAAGTGACGTAATAAGTTGTATAAAGAACGAACAAAATATTTATTTAATAAGAAATACAGAATGAACAATTCAATAACGTGAGGAAAAGGCAAAGAACAAAACTCAATCAAACATGCGAACGCTAGAAGAAATTTTAATGGTGATATGATAAATAATAAATTCCGTTAGATGGAGACAAATGTTAATTTGTGTATCGTTCGTTTTATCACCAGTAGATTGTTCGACGGAAACCGCGAGAAAGGGGTTCTTTCCTCTTATCGGGATGGGATAAGGGGGATTATGATAAAAAGTATGGAGGGTATCATTGTTTGGGGTGGACTTAAGAATTGTGGAAAAATTTTAATGGACGCTATTTCATTACACTAAACACAGAATTATCATTATCGTACTGACAAGTCTTACATAACATTATTTTATTTGATAATAGCGCAAAGTTGTAAAAACTTCTAATGCCTGTAATAACAGTGTTCTAATGCGTGTAAAAAGTGAGCTTGTAAACAATCAGCATGTATAATGTATTCATTTGGTGTTACATAATTAAATGCCACGTTTGAAAAAGATAATTCTGCTCATTCAAATATATCTTTAGGAGTGAGAATTTGATTTTCTAACAGTCTTTGTAAGCCAATGTGCATTGCAAGTCTTTCAATGCTCCCTCCAATACTATCCCTTACCATGAGTTGTTGCAAAAGATTGCCATTCTGCAGAAACATCGAAATCATTAAAATGATGAGTTGAATTAATATACTTCCTTTTGCTTTTATTGCCCAGCTGTCCTGTCAGTCATGTTTTCTAGAAGCTAACAACTTTAACGATTTTAATATTGTCAAATCCATGACCGAACAAACGGATCACACTCATATCACTTCACAGTTAAGACTAGCATAACTAAATATGCGTTATTGACCAAGAGTGGCTATTGATATACTTTCCGAGGTATAAGCAGAGTCATTAAGTCGTGTACGAAGTCTTCTCGTATTGCTTTGGGACCAGCGGTATAAAACAACCGATCATAATAGCTGAGCGCGCGACTTGCCTACCTGAAACGGGGCTACCCCGCGTCCTTTTCCAGCTTGTAGTGGCGTCAATTTTCGAAGTTCCATCGTTCTGAAAGGCTTATTTTAAAGGGGAAGCTTCAAAGAATATGACCATATTTTTTTCAAATTTTAACGCCTCTCTTTGAGAAAAACGCAAAAAAAGAATTTGTTTAAATTTTCTGACATCATATAACAAATTGATAAAGTTAAAAAAAATATTCTGAAATAGCCCGATCCTTCATGAATAAAACAAAAAAAATTGAGCTAAATCGGTTGAGTAGTTTCTGACACAAAAATTCGTAAATGAAGCCTGTTTTCGCAAAAATGGGCAAAAATTGCAAACTTTGAAGGCTTGTTATTCCTTAAGAAATTCGAAATCGGCAAGATAACTTACCCCCCCCCCCCCCCCCCCTAATTTCACATGTGCTACAACATATTTCGATTAGAGCAAAATCGTAGATGGTGACTTCCAAAAGTGGTCGATTTGGCGTGGAATGACCCATCTGCAGTAAAATATTCCTCTTGATCTGAATCAGTTATTAAACAATCCGCATTATTAATCTTGATGGTTAATCGATGATAATATCCGTCATTACCGACAGGCGATCGATGACGCGATAGACGCATTGTTCTTTTGTTTTTTTCTTCTCTTTTGTTCATGCAATTCGGAAATCGTTTAATGTATGCCTCGTGTTCGCGTCACGTGCGTATCGCTGCCGTTTCACAACAAAAACCCAACAGGTTATGGGCCCAGGGTGCGAGTGAATGTACTAGTGAATTAAAGAAGTGATTAAACAAATAGTAAAAATGGCTAGTGGTAACGCCTTTGGAAATATCGAAAAGATGAACGAAGACAACTATGTACGAGTTATGGAAAGTACAGATGAAAAACGTCCTCGTATACAACGATTTGTGGTAGTAGGTTGATGGTAGCATAATGAAATCGGAAGGAGATGCGAGTGACTGGATAAAGAAAAATTCGAAGGCATTAGCCCTGATTAATTTGAGCATTACGCACGGACAGCTTAAGGGTAGGATCCCGCAATAGTTGTGCGCGAACACTAACACGTAGCGGGGCGTGCACGTATAGACGATGTGCGAGAGAAAGAGACGATTTCGTAGTTTTCGAAATGAGCATCAATAGTTGCATAAATTCACTTTTTGCGGGCAGTCCTAACATCAGTAGCCATCCCCAATACTCTGTCTGGCCCGTTTCAACGCCAACAAACATCACAGATTGAATAAAACGAAAAATTCATGAGACGTAAGCGTGAGACAGACATAGATGTAAACAATCAAGATGGCGGTTCCTAGACACGTTGCGCCGTATTTTTCATTTTACAGACAATTTAGAGATTTACTCACCGAAAACTGACCAGACAGGGTTTTACTGAAGTGGTATAATATCCCCTGAACTCGATTTTTGTCAATTTATCACTTCTGGAAGAAACAAAACGAAAAATACGATTATGCACACTGACTCCTGTCAACGATGTTCCGCCATAGAATAGTAGTTTCACGATTATCCGCTACGAGCGCTTGTAGTATTGGTCGTGTAACGCTAACGCGTGAAGTTGGTATAATCGCGTGAAGTTGTTACGTAGAACCACATGAAAAACTGTATCAAAAAGAAAAATGAAAACGAAAAAAAGAAGGGTAGAAAAAAAAAGGGAGCTGGAAGGAGGAAAAATTGAACAGAATTACTTTCCGAGTCATAAGCTAAACATCGTTTCTTTGCGTTCCTTAAATTTCTATAAATTGAATAAATTCGTTTTAAAAAGTTAAACAGTTTCATAAATCGCGCCACGAGCAGGGTGCTTTAGCGCTCCACGGGCACGAACCCACAATAATTTAAATACTAAAATTACTTTTGCCTCGCTCACACGTAACATAAACTGGTGACAGCGGTGGGATAGATTAATTTAAAAAAGACAATTTAAAAAGAGACATTTATTTTTAAAAGACTTTAATACATATATATATACAGACATTTACAAATATTAAGTGATTTTTGCCGGCTCGGGAGTGCGCGATCGATAAAGTGTATAAAAGTGTATAAACTATTGAACATTTTATTTAAACTTAATTAACAAAGTGGACTACATTAAATTGGTGCAGCCTCTCTACTTTGGGTTTTGGCACGGTTTCCCCAAAGGTGAAACGGTGAATGCCGGAGACGGGTGATTTCGGCTGCCGTGCAAGCTATCCACCGAAATCACAAATGCACTTCGTCCACATCATCGATGGATGGAATTGGAATTCCTGTTGAGGATTGAGTATAATCAACGAGGACACTTAGAAGAAGTTCCAGCCAGCCCAGTAGTTCCAGCCAGCCCAATAGTTCCAGCCAGCCCAGCAGTTCCAGCCAGCCCAGCAGTTCCAGCCAGCCCAGCAGTTCCAATCAGCTCAACGTTCCAGTCAGCTCAGCAGCTCCAGCCATTCCAGTCTCTCCAGTTCAGCAGTTCCAGTCCCTCCAGCCAGCCGAGTGGTTCCAGTCATTTCAGTCCAATAGTTCCAGTCATCGTAGATCAGCAGTGCTAGTTATTGCGGATTATCGACTATCGACAGTTAGATAAAAGATTCCGTGAACATTTGAACGATTCTAAGTTAATAAGTGTTATCATTTTGTTGATAAAATCAATTGAGTTGTAAATTAAGATTTAAAAGTTAAAATCCTTACGTACCATTTTGTAAAATGCCTCCATATTTAAAGAAATTTGTGCGCGCTAAAAGAAGCCGTAAGCCATGTCTGTGTGGTTCAGGTATAATAGTTGTTGAGGATGTTGTACCAGGAAATCCTAGTGTAGGATCTTTCTCTTCTCTTAATAATCTTCAACCTCAATTGAATGAATCTTCTTTAGTCTGGGGTTTGCCTAGTAATGGATCTACTCCGTTGGATAATTCTAATAATGCATCTAAGAATTCTCATGAGCCAATGCTTTGTAATGAAACACCTTCCTCTTCACAGACTCAATGAATCTCAAATGGCAAGAACAGGTTTGACTTCAAATCCACTTCAGTCAATTGAAACGAATTTAACTTCAGTTCAAACTTTGACTTTACCCATTTCTGATAAAGATACTGCCAGAACATCATCTGCATTTTCTGAAACCATGTCACGTACTCCATTTGATGTTATTGCAAATTTAATTCCTCATTTTAATGGTAAACCTTCTATGGTAAATCATTTTATTTCACAATGTCGTTTGGCTGATTCCTTGGTCAAAATTGGTGATAAGAAGTATTTACAAGCTATAATACGTAATCGCATAGAACCTCGAGTTTGTAGCGCGATAATAGGTAGTAAACAACCGAAAACTACAGAAGAAATAATTGATTTATTAAAATCCGCATATACACGAAGTTTTAATATAGAAGACGCACAGGATGAACTAAGGGCATTGCGACGAAATGAACATGAGACAGTAGATGAATTCGGAATAAGGGTACAGTATATTTTAGAACAAGGTATACAAGCAGCTCATGAAAAATACGATTCACAACGATTTGAAGGTATGCGATCACTTTTAACTGAAAATGCTATCCAGGGATTTTTAAGGGGATTAAAGAATGATGTCATCGCAGGAATCATTTCAAAAGATGATGTACAAGATTTAAGAACTGTGATACAATTAGCCTCAAAAATAGAAGTACAGATGAAACCTGCACGGATCTCAAAAAATACATTTAATATTAATGATCATTCAAAGATTTTAACAGTAGAGACACATGAACGTAAATGTTTTAGGTGTGGGAAACCTGGTCACATTCGCGCAAATTGTATTATGCGAAGGGATCGTCGATCTTGGGAGTTAAATCGTGATAATTTTAGGCGTCAAAATCATGGAAAAAGAAATCATCCATATTCATTTCATCGTGAAACAGATAATGAACGTAATTGGAAGAAACCTGAATCTCGAATTGTTTCAACTTTTGATAAACAGAAGAATTCTTTAAACTCGGAGGGGGCTCTGACAACGGGCGCGACACAGAGATCACCCCTGATTTCTTGCGCCGGGTCTGCCGCGTCAGTCGCGAAACAAATTTAGATTGCATTGCAAAATCGCCGGTTATTTCGTTGACACATGAAGATTTTCGGGATAATACTATCTATTTCATAATCGACACTGGTTCACAACTAAATTTAATAAAACGGAAACAATTAAAATCTGATTTGCCTGTTAATATTAGTAAAATATATCATCTCACCGGTGTTGGCTCGGGAATTGTTCCAACGCAAGGCGAAGTTATACTAACAATTTATGATGTCTCAATTCATTTCCAAATTGTTGACGATAATTTTCCAATAAAAGAGGCCAGAATTTTGGGAGTTTCATTCCTACAAAAACAGCACGCGTCGCTCAAATTTACAGAAAATTTCCCTTGTATTATGCAAATTGAGAAGGAAAGCTTACTTACTTCTTCGTTTTCATCATATAATTTGCCACCTCGAACTAAAGTATTAATCTCAGTCCCAACAAAAAGTAATAATTCTTCTGGTTATGTTAGACGAATAAATGCAGGTCCAGGTGTTTATTTGGGGGAAGTCCTGACAAGTCAACAAAATGGTTTAGCAAAATTGTTCGCTATAAATACTACAAGTGATTATATTACTTTAACTATACCCCAAATTGAGTTGGAAGAATTTATTTCTAAACCTCCTTCACTTCGTTCTTCAAAAACAGCAAATCCCATGGCGGATAAATCAGCAGAAGAGGCCCAGCAATCAAGTGAATTACTCAAATATTTAAATTTAAGTCATCTCCAGGAGGAAGAAAGGACCAGCATTCTGGAAATAATAAATAGATATCTTTATCAATTTCATTTACCATCGGATAAACTGAAAATGGCTAATGTACCACACCATACTATTATTACAGCAGATAACACATCCATAAATACTAAGCAGTATAGATTCCCACCAATACATAAAGATGAAAGTAATACTCAAGTGAATTCTCTACTTAAAAATGAAATTATTCAGCCCTCAGCATCTCCATATAATTCACCCTTATGGATTGTTCCCAAAAAACCTGATTCCTCCGGAAAACCGCGCTGGAGAATGGTTATTGATTACCGAAAGTTGAATGAAAAGACTATAGCAGATGCTTATCCCCTTCCAAATATTACTGAAATTTTAGATCAACTAGGAGGAGCTAAATATTTTAGCACATTGGACTTAGCTTCTGGTTTTCATCAAATCCCTATGGATCCTGCATCAAAATTTAAAACGGCTTTCTCCACTCCTTATGGACATTATGAGTTTAACAGGATGCCCTTTGGCCTAAAAAATGCTCCAGCCATTTTTCAGAGAGTAATGGATCTTGTTTTGTCTGGACTACAAGGTATCGAACTTTTGGTTTATATGGATGATATTGTGATTTATGCAGCCTCGCTTGAAGAACATGCACGAAAGCTAAAAACTCTTTTAGCACGTTTACAGAGTGCTGGATTGACTCTCCAACCCGATAAGTGTCGATTTTTACAAAAGGAGATAGGTTATTTAGGACATAGAATTTCTAATGAGGGTGTAAAACCTGATCCGGGGAAAGTTCGGGCAGTAAAACAATTTCCTATACCTAAAACTAAAAAGAATGTTAAACAATTTTTAGGCTTAGTAGGATATTATAGGCGATTTATTCCTAGTATGGCTAAGATTGCCAAGCCTCTAACAAAACTTTTAAAGCAGGATGTTTCATTTTATTGGTCTTCTGAAACACAATGTTCTTTTGAGACTCTGAGGGATATTATTTGTTCAGAGCCTTTGTTACAATTTCCAAATTTTTCACAACCGTTCTTTGTCACTACCGATGCTTCTGATTTTGCTATTGGTGCTATTCTTAGCCAAGGATCAATTGGGAATGATCTTCCCGTCTCATACGCTTCGAGGGTTTTGAATAGGGCAGAAACTAATTATTCAACCATAGAGAAGGAATTGTTAGCTATTTTATTTGGTATTCAACATTTTCGACCTTATTTGTACGGACGACAATTCACATTAGTCACAGATCATAGACCTCTAGTGTGGTTACACAATGTCAAGGACCCTACATCCAAATTACTTAGCTGGCGTATCAAATTGAACGAATATGATTATAATGTTATATATAAACCTGGTAAAGTAAATGCTAACGCTGACGCACTCTCTCGGAATCCTGTTGACTCTGATGAAAATTCAATTTTACATTCACAACCTGTACTTCCCATTACAATTACTAATATTGAGACAGACAAACGGAACGAGACGCTAAATTTTGAAAATGAAGTAATGATAGCTTCTGCGTTCCTGGCGCGCGGGAAAGTAGAAGTCAAATCAAATGAGAATTCAAATGGGAATATTCAAGGATTTTCCAACTTGGATACTTGTGTGTCTGAGGTGCAATCAGTGTCATTGCAAGGGTCAGTGATCTTGGAGAATGAGAGATTCCGCCGTCACTGCGAACAGGAGTTTCGGGTGAGTGTGCGATGCCGGCGTCACCCCGTCCTGCGTTGTTTGGGTGAGCAGCCGATGAGACCACTGCGAACAGGAGATTCGAGTGGACACGTGGAATTACCATCTTCGACGATAAAGTCGGATGGGCACGTGGAAGTGTTATTGGGAATGGTAGATCAAAGTGAGTGCGATGACCTGATTTGCACAGGAGAGCCTTGGAAAGAAATAACCTTGCCCACGAAACACCTATAGAGAAAAAAATAATAATGAATTGTAATAATGATGGAATTGATGAAAGTAGACTTTTAATTAATAATGTAGACGAAACTGTAACTAGACCGACAACACCATCCCATTCCTTACCTATTATAATTTGTGCAGACGATAATCTTTTCATGAGACGAGATAATCTTGCCCACTTTATCTCAGTAACTGGAGATGATGTTTCACAAACCACTGAAGGATTATTGAGCCGGATTGGTTATTCTCTAGAACAGATCCAACAGTATCAGGTTGAGGTTGGTAATGCCATTGTTTTTCCTCATGAAAAATATTCTGTCTTTTTCTTATTTTATAAGAATGAATCCCAAAGTGAATTTGATCTTAGGCACATTGATTCTTCATTAAAATCCCTTAAAACTCTTCTTGTAACTTTAAATTTAGAAACCGTTAGTCTTCTGTTAGATTCAGATAGATTTAATGCTTCAGAACGAAAAAGTGTAATCAGTCTACTGGAACAGATTTTCGATAATTCAAACTACAAGATTACTGTGTGCACTGGAGAAATTATAGTTCCACCTGAGTCAAGTCGTTCTCGTATTATTCGGGAATATCACGAATCTGTGGTCGGAGGTCACAGAGGTATTTTTAAACTATTACAATTATTCAGACAAAAATTTTATTGGCCAGGCATGGCAAAGGAAATTACAGATTTTGTCCGCTCCTGTCCAATCTGTCAAGAAAATAAAAATTATTGTGTAAAAGTCAAACAGCCAATGCAAATCACAGATACTCCACAACGAGCTTTTGAAAAAGTACAAATGGATATAGTAGGACCTTTACCTAAGACTTCTAAAGGAAACCAGTATTTGCTCACTTTACAAGATAATCTTACTAAGTATTCCGATGCAATTCCCATAAAGTCCATAGATACCATAACAATAGCTTATGTACTTTCTGAGCAATTTATCACTAGATTTGGTTGTCCAAGGGTTATTCATACAGATCAAGGAAGGAATTTTGTTAGTAAAGTAATGAAACATTTTTGTAGGATCTTCAAAATACAGACTATAACTTCTACTGCATTTCACCCTCAATCACTAGGTTCTCTCGAAAGAGCACACCGTAGCTTTATTAATTATCTAAAATTATATTGTACAAAGACAGATTGGGATGATTGGATAAGATTTTGTATGTTTTCTTATAATACCTCAGTGCATGAAGCCACTGGATTTACCCCGCATGAACTAGTCTTCGGCGTTAAAGCTAATATACCCTCTGAATTCGCTACAAAACCAGCACCTCGTACATTTGTACAATATTTCGATGATCTTCTTGCTAGGATTACCACCACACAGTCCGTGGCGGCACAGAATTTAGATAAAGCAAAACGAAGGAGTAAAACATATTATGATCGAGCATTAAATCCACATGAATTTGTAATAAATGATCTTGTATATTTACTTAAGGAACCTAGAAATTCAAAATTCGATTGTGATTGGCTTGGTCCTTATAAGATAAATCGAAAGTTTAGTGATTTAACTGTAGAATTAGAGTTAGGAAAAAATAAATTCAAAATTGTTCATACAAATAAACTTAAGTTAGCATGTATAAGACCAGATGTTCTCATCGATGAAGATTGAGGTTAGGTTTATTAAACTTATTGCATTGTTAATATTTTGAGTTCATATTGTATTAATATTATTCAAATATTGTTTAAATGTAGCTTAAACTTTATTATCATGGACATAAAATGTTTTAATTTGTAAGATTAAGTTATTATTGTATGATTAGGAATTTATAAATATAATATGCATGCGTTTATAATATGCACGTGATGGAAGATTTTAGATGTTAAATAATTGTATTAATTACTTACTTATGTTAAATAATTGTATTAATTACTTACCTTCTTGTACATGTATGTATATGAATGTCAAATTGTTGATGAGTTTATACTGCAAAATTGTTGGATTTGAATGGCGAGATAACTGTTACAGCGTGCCTGTGCGAAAAGCTGTTTCCCGGAAACACCTTTTAAAATAAGGGGGGAAGTGTAACGCTAACGCGTGAAGTTGGTATAATCGCGTGAAGTTGTTACGTAGAACCGCATGAAAAACTGTATCAAAAAGAAAAATGAAAACGAAAAAAAGAAGGGTAGAAAAAAAAAAGGGAGCTGGAAGGAGGAAAAATTGAACAGAAGTACTTTCCGAGTCATAAGCTAAACATCGTTTCTTTGCGTTCCTTAAATTTCTATAAATTGAATAAATTCGTTTTAAAAAGTTAAACAGTTTCATAAATCGCGCCACGAGCAGGGTGCTTTAGCGCTCCACGGGCACGAACCCACAATAAATTAAATACTAAAATTACTTTCGCCTCGCTCACACGTAACAGTCGCATGTTTTCGTGGTTTCGGCCAAGTTACCTACAACGTCGATGAAACCACGAAACGGTCAATAACTGCATACAGTTTTCTGGACTGGGTATGACACTGCGCATTGCACTGCGCACGTCACATAATTAAAATGTTCAGCTAAATGTAAATGGCTACTTTATTTACGTATTCATAAAAGTTTAAAACATATAGTACAAAGAGTAAAAAGATTGATGTATATGCATTTATATATACCAATTAAATTACCAAATAAATTACAGTATTCATTTGATAACGAATTAATAATACCGAAATATTTTCAATTGCATCATGTTCTGTTTATATTTCGTATACTTCTTCATTGGCTGTACCATTTCTGTAACTTAAACAGAAAGCAAAATAAAACCGTTATCGAAATATTTGTTATAAAAATAACGACTGATTTTTGGGCAACGATACTGTGAATTAATTGAGTGGAATAGGAAAAAAGAAAAATGCGACTTCGGTTGGCATGAATCGAACCCGGAACCTCATCATCGTAACGTCGCTGACTCTACGCGTTTACCCAACAACTTTTTGAAATTTTGTTCTTTAATAGTCATGATAACTGAATCACAATGCACCGAATTTATATAATAACAAAAAATAATATAACACATTACTTCTGTTAATTTGTCTCCGTATTACAAAATATATTTTAAATAATTATCAAAATTTGACATTAATGCATTAGCTTCAGATGCAAAAATCTTTTTCAATTATCGTTATACATTTCTACAGGATAAAAAGATATTATATATACAGCATTCGCTCCGTAATTGTGAAAACTTCGGGTCTGGAGTTTTACATTTATAGAATACAGTAAATATTTGATATCTGCAAATCTCTCGAGTTTGAACTCTTGCTCATATCGTATAGGTTCTATATTGATTGATGTTTTAACGAACATAAATCGAATATCAAAAACCTATTGATGAAATGTCAAAACATCCAAATTAAAAAAGTTTCAGAAAATATGACTGACAGGGCAGTTGCGCAATATAAAAGCAAAAGGAATTATATTGATTCAACTAATCATTTGATCGATTTGACATGAAATAATCCGAAAAGAATATCGCAGCCGAAAGGGAAAGAGATCCGCGAATGAACTACTACATTATTATTTATTTTTATTTTTATTTTTATTTATTTGTTCTTAATTGTTTAGCAAAAAAAAATTTTAATAAAAATTATAGATTTTATTTTCCCCGCCTCGTCCCCGGCCGCCTTGTCCGCAGCCGCCCCGTCCTCGACCGCCTTGCCCGTATCGCAACAGTCTTTTGACCATTTTGCAGATCTGAAACAGAGAAATGTAAATGTAAAATATTTTTTTGACCATAATAATAATAATAATAATAAGATAATTCGTTTCTTCACGAATTCGTTCTAGAAACATCATGGACACATACGTTGCCATGGACACACACTTCAGAATTCAATATGCTAGTTGCAATCATTTTTTGCCAATATATAATTTATTGTAGGGAAATAAATCGTAATAAATAAATTTCGAACACATTACTTACTTTGTTGCGGGACAATTCATTTCCTGGCTTTCTTGGATGGTTTTCCTCCTTTCTTTTTTCCTTGTCTTCTCTTTGTTCTGTATTTTTCGTCTGCTCTTCCTTTTCATTTCGTTGTTCAATTTCATTTACTATCTGCATCTATAAATAAATAATTTTCATATTATTAAGTCGAAACTAACACTTTCAAGACATCGTGCACATGTCATTATACGGGAATTACTTACTTCTTCAACGGTGTTCTTGGTCGCCATCATGGTCGATTTGCAATTGCTGAATCTGTAACGATTCTGGAGCTATACACAGAAATTTTACAGCGCTCGTGAGGTAAAGAGCGGTATTTACCTACTGAACGACTCGTCTTGCAATAACTAATCTAAAGAATGTGGGATTCGTGTGGTGTGCGGTTAAGGAGCGAAATCCACAGGTCAATACCTTTCAATAAGCAGGTTTATTCAATAAAATAATAATGACGATTAAGAATTAACAAAATAAGAAAATAAGAAAAATAGGAAAAGTATATGAAATATAAATTGATTTAATGAACGACTAGATAAGTAACTAAATAGGCATTGTCGTATAATGAACAGAAAACTATATGAATTGAATATTACGTTATTCGTAATTATTAGGAGAATTTAATAGAATAGTTATTTTTAATTATTTAACTCGAAGTCCTATGAATTGAATTTAAAGTCAAGGCTAACTCGACTACGCTTTTACAATATTAATAAGATTCGAAACGCAGTTGCAAAGTTTAACAAAATTAATATGTTTGAAATTCGCCGCTATTACAAATCCTACCTAGGTCTGATTCTTTTCGGAAATCGCCTAAATTCGCTTTTACAATATTTATGCAATTAATACTCTATATTGAATTTCCGACGCGGTGTAGTCGACTACGTACACTACCGCTCAAAAGTATCCGGACACTTGCTTTTGTTCAATAAAACATAGTTTAACTTTGTACGAAAGTTATTCAGGGCTATTATATCAATTGTAATTATTATTATTATCTTTCTTGAGGTAGCATAACATAATAGAATTAATTTTTAAGTACAAATTATACAATGAGAGTGCGTAAATCAAATTCCTGCCCAAAAATACGGAATCTAATGGAACGGTTTCGACGCTTAAAAGAGTCTTAATTTCTTTTTGTTTCATTTCTATGGTACAGAACAAATTCAGAGTGTTCTTCGATATGTATCAAGTGTCTGTAAACTGTTGATGAGATGTTTATGTTCTCTCAATGGAGATACAAATGGAGGTAACGCTATGCACTGGACAGCTTCGGTTTAGTTTGTCTGTAGCTTCTTTTCCATCGAGACATGAGTTCCAAATGAGAATTATCAATAGAAAAACGTTCCAGTATACTGATTCTTGCAGAAGAAGGATATGCAGTTAGGGAAATTGAAAAAATTCCGAAATCAACAGTGCATGACACTATTAAAAAGTATGCAACTAGCAGTGGTTGCTTATAAAAAAAGGACAGGACGACCAGTGAAGACAACTAAATTCGAAGACTAATGTATTGAAACACTAAGCAAACGTAAAAAACATCTTAGAGCACCACACAGAAACAATCAGAAAATTTGTAGAAAGATTGCTGAGATTAGTGCAAGCGGTAATATCTAACCGCGGTGGATACATTGATGAATCTCGTTATTTGTTAATTGTCGATTGTTATTTGTTGCTTATGAAATATTTAACGTTTGAAATTAAAAATTATGTATGTGAAACTTACAACAATCAACAAATAACGAGATTCATCAATGTATCCACCGCGGTTAGATATTACCGCTTGCACTAATCTCAGCAATCTTTCTACAAATTTTCTGATTGTTTCTGTGTGGTGCTTTAAGATGTTTTTTACGTTTGCTTAGTGTTTCAATACATTAGTCTTCGAATTTAGTTGTCTTCACTGGTCGTCCTGTCCTTTTTTTATAAGCAACCACTGCTAGTTGCATACTTTTTAATAGTGTCATGCACTGTTGATTTCGGAATTTTTTCAATTTCCCTAACTGCATATCCTTCTTCTGCAAGAATCAGAATACTGGAACGTTTTTCTATTGATAATTCTCATTTGGAACTCATGTCTCGATGGAAAAGAAGCTACAGACAAACTAAACCGAAGCTGTCCAGTGCATAGCGTTACCTCCATTTGTATCTCCATTGAGAGAACATAAACATCTCATCAACAGTTTACAGACACTTAATACATATCGAAAAACACTCTGAATTTGTTCTGTACCATAGAAATGAAACAAAAAGAAATTAAGACTCTTTTAAGCGTCGAAACCGTTCCATTAGATTCCGTATTTTTGGGCAGGAATTTGATTTACGCACTCTCATTGTATAATTTGTACTTAAAAATTAATTCTATTATGTTATGCTACCTCAAGAAAGATAATAATAATAATTACAATTGATATAATAGCCCTGAATAACTTTCGTACAAAGTTAAACTATGTTTTATTGAACAAAAGCAAGTGTCCGGATACTTTTGAGCGGTAGTGTATATTACGTTAGAGACAGAACAATAATCTTTAATAATTAATTTAACTTGACTCAAGATCCTAAGATTGATATGAAGTTAATAAGTTTCCATCGGAACAGTTACTCTTTTTAATTTGTGACTCGAAAACTAATTGTTCATGACCCTTTTGCCAAACCATACACTGACACTCAAAACCAAATCGCTTAATTGGGGAGCTTGCTGTTCGCCAGCTACTAGGACGACCCAACGATCCAGAATCAAATGAACAATACAGGGTGTCCCGCGACAGGTGTAAGTCCCTGAAAGGGGTTGTAGAGGACGTCATTTTGAACAAGATTTTCCTTTGCAAAAATGGGGTTTGAAGCTTCGTTTTTGAATTATTAAGGAAAAACACCGACCAATCAGAGTGCAGGAATTACGCGCGCCGAGAAGCGGGAGCGACAGCTTCGAGCCTTGCAGCTGAGCGCGAGCGCGATCAAGTGCCTACGCGCCGGGACAGTCTAAAGTCTAAACGTTTAATAAGAAGCCCTTACAATAAAACTAAGTTAAATAATGAACAGAACAGTGACAACTAATGTTCACTTATCCATTTTTCGTGAATACGCGATAAGCAAATTTGAATCAGACTCACCTATTGTTTAAAAATAATCCTGTTCCAGTAAAATTGTGTTTCTATCACTTCATCGATCCTAATTTTTTGTAAAAATACACACTGCACAATATCTAATGTCACAACCTAGTCAGTGAACTCATTTCACTTCACTGTCACTTCTAATTGGTATTTTTAACTGTAATATTCTGCTACCACTGTTCACTAATTTCCTAATCAAATAATCGCAGATAAAGAACGCGAATGAAAACGCCTGAATGATAATTCATAAATAATTTTAGCGACTTTTTATTTTCTCTTTGATGTTGAACACCCGACGATCTGTCCTAAACTGCCGAGCGCAATGCGATGAACATCTTCGACTGGAAATTTAGTCAACAGTCCCTTGCAAGAAGGACGTTTGACGTTCGAACGAAAGTGAGAGTATGCCTTTCTTTATAAAAAGGCGAAAACCGTTTTTGCCTTTTAGAAAGGGAAAGGGATAAGGTTTTTCGCGGACGCCTATGAAGCGACTGTCGAGCGAGCAAAACGGAACCGTTTAATTGTTTTATGATTCCTTACCTGGACGGTCCGAACGGCCGAAAACGATGTCCAGAATTCTCACTTTCTTCAAACTCGGCACATTTGGAGTCACGATCGGCAGTTTAGGACAGAACGTTCGAAGCGAAACGTTAAAGAGAAAAAATCACTGAAGTTATTTTCGGATAAACGTTCACGCGTCTTCGCTTGTTCATCCATTGTTATTACATTAGGAAATTAGTGAAAAGTGACAACAAAATATTGCAGTGAACAGTGATAATAAAAAATAATAGTGAAGTGAACCGGCTGTGATATCAGCTATTGTGTGTTGCGTACTATTTATACGAATAGTTAGGATAAATGAAACGATCTAGTTAGGAGGATCCATTTTCAATCAAGCAAGATTATTTTCAAACAATTGGTGAGTCTTATTTTAATGGTTAATAAGTTTTGTGTAAATTTAAAATTACAGAAATTTAATTTTCTCAGTTTCTACTAATTACACATAACTAATTCCGTTCCTTCTTCATAAGGAATGAGTAAATGAACACTACTTTCAATAATTCTGTTGATTATTTAACTGAGATTCGATGTAAAGACTTCTCGTTAGACGATAGACTATTCCGAGGCAAAGGCACTTGATCGCGCTCGCGCTCAGCAGCCAGGCTCGAAGCTGTCGCTCTCGCTTCTGGGCGCGCGTAATCCCTGCGCTCTGATTGGTCCGTGTTTTTTCTTAATAATTCAAAAACGAAGCTTCAAACCCCATTTTTGCAAAGAAAAATCTTGTTCAGAATGACGTCCTCTATAACCCCTTTCAGGGACTTACACCTGTCGCGGGACACCCTGTATATGTCTAACAGGGAGCAAATCAAAATTGACTCTAATTATAAATTCGTAATTACTCGACTGCCACCCAAAAGACACGGGCTTCAAATACCAAGCTGCTTAGATGGGAAGCCTAAACTACCCCAAGCTAATTCCGCGAATCTCACGGCGCGTTTAGTAATTCGACAAAAATTATAATATGTTTGAGTAGCTGAGAGCTATCGTTTTGATATCTCAACCTTTCTTGGCGCTAAGCATAGCACTCTCCTGACGGAGTTTCAGATATAAGATCGCTTCAATGGGGAGCTTGCTGTTCGCAGCTACTAGAACGACCCCGCGACTCAGAATCTAAATGGCATATACCCGCTCTTCCAGCGGAAACTGCTCCGGGTTAATACTTGTCTAAAACATCTAATTTTCTTGACTTTGAAAATTGTTCTGCTGTCTAGGCTGGTTTCGCTCGGCCTTTTATACTCGAAATCCCTACCCTTTTCAAGGTTGTGACGTATACAATTTTGCGCATAATTTACATATAATTCTTAATTAAACGCTAATTAATAAAGTAATTGAATTTCTAATATTGCCAATAGTGGTTTCTGAGGAATAGTTAATGTTTTTAATACAAAAATTATTTATTAATAATATATTAGTGAGAAACATATTTTCTGTCCTTTTCTACACTTTATGTCGAAGCATACGATACTTCGGCACATTCTATAGATCACGATTTCAATTTATTATTTATTACGTTTAATAAAATAGTATATGACTTCGAGTATCGAGAATTAAACTTAATATGACATTTGCTAATTTTGTATATTGTTAGATTTTATTAATTAATGATTCTAATGGAAAATAATACTCGTTAATTGAAATTATATATTCTCTAGAGATCGCGAGCCAATTCCTGGAAATCCCGTCTATTGTTGTGTCACGTAGCATTTCGGAATCTTCCGTACGAAATATTTACGATACATTAATTACAATACATTATTTATTATTCACTCAATTAGAATAATATATGAATTTGGCCATCAATGATTCAGCTTATATGATTGAATTAATTTCCTACATTTTAATTTGACAAATAATTATTTAATAACTTTTTATATTCAATAGCATTGTTAATGGAAAAATTTATATATATTCTATCCCTTTCTAACATATCGTATTCCTTCTACGGGTCTTGAGCTAGAATCGCAACGCGTGGAGTATTCTATACAAAATTCTTATATTACTTTATTTATTTAAACAAACGAAATAATAAATGAATCTGATAATAATTGAGCTTAACATTTGACTAACTAATTTATATGTTCGCTAACTTAATAATTATTTAATATTCGCAAATCAAAAATATATATTTATATATAAATATGTATATATGTATTACCGACTGTTCAACCCATTCAGAGTTGCATTGCGTTAATATAGGCTGGACACGGAACGGCCGCTCTGATGCGGAGCACCACTGTCCGTTTTCCGTTTCCCGCGCAGCTATTTTGTTTCTAGCATCGTAAAAAAAACGACGTTGCAACTTTGTATGTGTGCTTTTTAAAGGTGAAAATCTGCTCTATCGCGTGGTATAGTTCGATTTTCCACTAGACCCTTACTTTTTAAGATAAATTGAAAAATGTACCTAAAAATTGGTGCAAAATCCTAGTTTCTCGGCGTTCAATGATTGTTTAAACATGTTTAAGTATTCAGAATGCATAAAAGCCAGATATCGTTGTATTCAGGAAAGTCTATAGAATCTTATGATACAAACAGAATCTTAGTATCTTTTATAGTTTTCTCACAAAATTGGTTCAAATTTGAAAAATGTGCTTTTTTTCAAACTCAAATTTCTCAAAAACTATACGTGCTGGAGAAAAACGGGTTGCAGATTCGTAATCAGCGCGAAAACCCCTATAACAACCACTGAACGAAAATAGAAACGTCGAAAAAAAGTTAAAATTTGTTGGACAGTGTTAGAAGCAATTGTGAAATCAGTTGTCAATCGTTTCTTTTCGTGCGCTTTCGGTCTATCGATGACATATATTTGTGCCGTGCGCAAAAAAAAAAAAAATGAATGACTTGATTGAGAGAAAGAATGCTAGGAATTAAGTGCGACAGATTACATGCGTGCATGAATGTATTTTTCGTATGCCGTATGCCAAAACAAAAACCCAACGATACATGAATGACCTGAAGGCTGAGGGAGAGAGAGAGAGAGTGCTAGGAAGTGAGTGCGATAGATTATGTGCGTGAATGAATGTATGTGTAACATCTGATTATTTTATAAATAGAACGGAACAGGTCAGAAAACTCAGTGTTTTACAAAGAGTTCAAGCGACAAAATATAAACTTTTGTGTTACACATATAGTTTTTTTTAAGTGATTGAGTGCGTTAAGTAAATTAGTTTCTAAAGTGGTTTTGAAATACATCTAATCAAATACACTTGAAATACAAAATGAGTGATCCACAACAAGGAAGTGACAATAATATTAAAGTGTTGAAAAGTGAAGACAGAAAATTATTCCCTTCCACGAAGAGATTTTCTAAGAAAAAAGCATGCCGCAAAAGGCGACGTCACTTATTTGCTCTAGAAAGGGACACGCAAATTACTGATGTCGACGTAATCGGCAAGGAAAGAGAAGTTGCCGAGGTATGCGAAAATCGGCCGTCAACTTCGGATGGACGAACATCTGAGTTTACGTCATGGGAAGTAACTCCAGCACTGCAAACAGAGGAAAGTTTAGAAGGGACCGTATCGGCACAGTCTTCGGATGGCGAAAAAGATAACTTGGTTATGGAAAAAGGAGTAACAGCCAAGACAGAAGAAACCTCGTCCTTTTCAAGTACGCTAAATATCGTAAACATGCAGTATATGTTTGAAGCAATAAAAAAAAATAGGCCATCATGCCGATAATAGGGAAGACTGTGGAGTAAAATATTTACAAATAACCGGTATGAAACAGACAGGCTTGAAGGCTACGTTCAGCGTAGTGTGCACTATGTGCAATTACAAAGCCGAAATCTACAGTCAACCCTACGAAGTGCAAGAAATGGATATAAACCGTAGTTCTGTGGCTGCAACAATGCTTACTGGAGGCAGCTTTGCGCAGATAGAAGAATTTTTGGTAGCAATGAACATAGAATGTATGTCGAAAAGACAGTTTATAAAATACCACGATGAAATAGTAAATTCGTTGATTGTCGCTGCGGAAGAAGAAATGATAGCAGCGTCTGTAGAAGAAAAACGATTAGCTATTGAAAGAGGCGACATTGCTCCGCAATCTGGAATTCCACACATTCCCGTCGTCTCCGATGGGAGCTGGATGAAGAGATCCTATCCCACCGGCGCATATAACTTTGCCTCGGGAGTTGGTGTGATAGTTGGATATCACACCCGAAAAGTTTTATTCATTGGTGTGCGAAATAAAAGATGCATAATTTGCGAATGTGCTGCAAGAGGTCAGAAAGAACCACGAAAACACGTGTGTTTTAAAAATTGGAGCAAGAGTCGAGCAGCCACCGCTATGGAAAGCGATGCAATTGTAGGAGGATTTAAAACCAGCGAGGAAAAGCGTGGATTAATTTATTCGACGCTAATCGCTGACGGAGATAGCAACGTCTATAAAAAGATTCTAAACGCAGATCCGTATAAGACAGAGATTCGTGTAAAGAAAATTGAATGCACGAATCATTTGCTACGGAATTTCTGCAAAAAATGAAAGAAATTCTGAAAAAAGCGACCGCAAGTACATTGAGGAAAGCTGTGGAAAAAAGCATTCGACAGATGCGAACGGCGATAGTAAAAGCCGCACGATATAGAAGTAATGAAAATGTACCAATCGTCACAAAAATTACAAATTTATACTGCGACATTTACAATATTCCAAGTCACGTGTTTGGCGAACACGCAGAATGTAATAGAATAAATTACTTCTGCGATGGAAAAAGCAAAGGAAATGAAACAAACATCGTCCCACAATTGACGAATATGGGAGTATATCAGCTAATAAAAGAAATACTTCAGCCACTATCAGCTCATGCAGAGAGCTTATTATACAACTATAACAACAATAGTGTGGAGAGTTTCAACGGCGTCCTTGCTAAGTACATCGGTAGGAAAAGATTAAATTTCGGCCAAAGAGGTTCGTACATGGCAAGATGTGCTGCTGCCGTGTTACAATACAATATGAAGGAACCATTTTCACAGTTAAATAGAGCAATGAAGGAGAAACCGTCCATAATTACATCAAACATGGAAGCAAGAAAAAAGAAGAAAAAAGAAAAAATGTTGAGAGACGAAAGGAAACACAAATCGCGACACGCGTGCGCAAACAATTCCACTCCGAAAAAGATTCCGATTATGGAGCAAACGCAGCAAAACCGGACATGGATAATACTATTTATAAGTTGGAACAAGAAAAACATGTGGAGATGCTCCGTAATTGGCAAGAAAAGAAGGATGCCATTCAAATAGAAACAATTGGACAAAGCAAAAATCCACGATGGTACAACTACAAGTCGAAACTTCTAACGGCATCCAATTTCGCAAGTGTATGCCGCCGAAGAAGTGGAACATTGTGTGGTAACTTGGTGAGAAGACTAATATATCCACAAATCATTAAGGTTCCTGCAGTTGATTCTAGTATCGTTGGGTTATAGCAGCTAGCGAAAGCGGGCTCCTCAATTAAGCGATCTGGGTTGGATGTCAATTCATGTTCTGACAAAAGGGTGAATGTACTGTTAAGCAGCCTACATTAACCCGCCAAGTCAGCGGCCCACTTCATACAACTCGGCAATGGAATACTTACTTCATAATTACAAAACCCAAAAACACTCAATCAGCGTTCCAAATACCAAATTGTATGTCACCAGTTAATGTATATAAACGAAGGCCACTGATATACGAAACCACTTAGTTTTCTGATCAAGACGCTTGTCACGCGAATCTTCGAACCTTTACGCGTATATCAGTGGACCTCTGCGCTGTTCCGAACCTTATAAATAAAAGCTAGTTCAGTGTAAAAGTGTAGTTCTTCTCCAAAAGAACCTCCTCCTGTGTGTTGCGGCATAACAGTACCAGTAGTCGTAGAGTCAAAATACTGAGTATCTGTTCCGTATTAAAGTTAATTTTACATAAATTCTTGCAACTTGAATTAATTGTTGAAATTCTTGAACTTGAACTAACTAAAGAATATTGTTCTGACAAGTTAGGATTGCGATTAACTTTTGTAAAACAGTGTATCTTGCATAGCGTTATAGTAGTCGACTACGAATATACTAATTGATTAATTTTCGAATTTTTACTGATTTTGTTACGAGTTCAGTTTAGAAGCAAATTAAATGGGACTCACTGTAAAAATGTAAAAGCTAAATTCCGAGACAATTAATTTGCGAATTGCGTTTTTGTTTCATTAGATTCATTTAACATTCTCAATTAGATTCATTATTTAATCATTACGCGATAAAAGTCTGTTTTGTTCTTTTGCTAAATTCATTTCACAGAATTATAATAAATCGGATACATATACTTTTTATATTTTTCACAGTAATAATTGTTAATTGTAATATTCTCCCACTTAATTAATTAATTGAATAAACCTAATTATTCAAAGGTATTGACCTGTGGGTTTTACTCCTTAACCGCACACCACACGAATCCCACATTCCTATTTAAATATAATTGAAATAAAAACGAGTCGCTCAATAGGCAAAAGCCGCTCTTACACTTCTTATACAATTAAAATACAGTTAGATATAGGCGAAGCGTTAGCTGTTCTTGATACAGGGAGTCCGATATCATTGTTGAATAATGATATGTTACCTCGTGGGACAATTATTGAACCTTATAACGAAGCCGTACGTTACGAAGGAATTTAAAAAAGCGAAATTACTATATCAGGTAGATTATGGCAAAAGGTACAAGTGCAGGATTGCGAAGATTTTATTCATTTTTATGTTGATCCAAAGATTACGATGATTAATGCATTTTTATTGGGTAGAGATTTTACCGCGAGCGACAACATTCGGATAAGCTTTGGAAAAACTGTCGAAATTTCGAAACCGTCGAAAGAAATAGAGGCGATTGTTGATATTCCCAAAATATTAACCATTGAAATAACTCAGGACTGTACACAATCGCTCGAGACTAACATAAACGATAGTATTAGTTGGGACGTTAGAGATAAAGTTCGTGCTATTATGGATGATTATTATGTAAAGCCGGAGAGGCAGATAACGCCTAAAACTCAATTAGAAATGGAACTTTCGGTTAAACCAAACCACCAACCGTTTTATTACAATCCTAGACGTTTTGTGCATTTTAAAAAAACAGCTGTTCAGAATATTATTTGTAAGAAGTGTCGACGACTGTTTGAGTTGCGCCGAAATGCCGACGACTGTTTTAGGTAAAGCCGAAATGCGTATCGGTAATTTCGGAAAGAAAACAAATGCTTGGGACGTTCGAGTCACTTCTCGTCGAGCTTATGTCGAGATCGGTGACGTTGCGGAGAACGTTTCGACTCTTTGTATTTTTTTTTTCGTATAGATCCGTATAGTGAGACGTCAGAAAGCAAAGTCAGGAAGAATATAATGTTCTACACCATAATGATGGACAGAATCCCATTGGTAAAGTCTTAATTAACATTTTTCTAAACAAGGAAAGGGTATTAACATTTATGTGAATAATTATTGAAATGTATGGTAGGTCACATGCAACGCAAATGAATATGTCAATCGAAATGCACCACGCACTGAACTATTGATTTACCGACTAAATTCTTTAATTTTAGCATACTTTTCTTAACGACTGATGAAATGCTACGGCTGTATATCGCCAAATTGTGGAAAATACGGTAATTCTAATAGTACGTTGTTAAAAATTTGTACTTTTAAAACTTTAATAAATAATTGTAGGTTGAAAACCTGAAGGTTGCAATCATTGCGTTGTTAAAATATGTAGCATATACTAATGTTTGTATTACGTGAAATGACTAACTTATTATTATCATTTATTTTTAATATCATGTTCCGAAATAATAGAAGAACAAGGCACTCCGAAGCCTTCTGACAATCCTGCGAAGCGTCATACCCGCGCTAATCCCTTCCGCGCAGGATTAGGGCTACCGCCACGCCATCGACCGGATCGATCGCGCGATTTATGACGGTTTTCTTTATTTAAAATCAGAACCTAGTTAGAAGTCAAAGAGTACGCAGTCAAAGTTTTGTATTCCTTCGCGCTAACCTCAACCGAGTGACTCTAAGATTTTTAACCGTAACCGTTGTGTATTGTTGTTGTCCAGTACCGTCGTGACTGTATTGTTTGTGAACTTATTACATTGTATCGTTGTGAAGTGATTAAATTATCGTGTACACTATTAAAATTCAATTTCTTCTACCGCCCGAACGTGATTCTGTAAAGCTGAACCTTTGCTCCGGATCCTAGCTAGGATTAAACTAGCGAACCCCCCCCCAAGTGGTCAACCGACTCGAAGAGATCTCGTCAGGTTCATCGACCACTAAACATATCAAGATATCTCTGCCGCGCGTTCAAGAATCCAAACTACGCTAGTAGTAACTGATATAATTACGCAATTCATTAATCTAAATTGCCATATGTAGTCTGTAACGAGGCACTTTTTTTTCGCCTCGTTACGAGTGACCACCAGGTCAGCCGGCCTCCCTCCTCCGCCCAGGCGACATCCTCGCCGCCGGAGCGAATGGAGGGATGATTGTGTCTTTATATATTTTTTTTTGTTGTAAACGATACGTTCCCCCCATTCTACCCTCCTACGCGCGATGGCCACCCCAGGAAAAGGAGTCACGTCTCCCGGTCGCGAGGAACCTCCAGCCGAGGGATGGAAGCGCGGGATGGCCCCATCGAGGAACGTCAACCGCCCGCTGACCGGTCGTCGTGCCACCCCGCCAGCCTCCACGGGGACGACCGGCAGCCAAAAGAAGAGGGATGCCAGGCCTGGGAACCAGCCACCCCAGCCACCACCCGAAGGGGTCCCAGGACCTGGCCGCTAGAGGAGCTCGGTGGCCCGTCTCTAGCGCCGAATTCCTCGGGGAGGGGGTATTCCGCGCATCGGGAGACAGGAAGACAAAGGAGAAGAAGCCAGCGAACCGCGGAATAACGCACACGCGTCGCGAGCGCCCAAAACGTTTGATAAAGTAGTTTTCACGAGTCTAGTCAAGTTGAGATTTCCTTTTTTTTTATTATTCTTTTTTCTTTTCCTCCGTCCCCTTCATCTTTAGTGTGCTTTTTTTTTCTTTTCTTTTGTGCTGTGTGTGTGTGTGTGTGGCCGAGCCGGAAGGGATACCTCGCCGTACCGAGCCGGAAAAGGAAAAAGGTAAGATCTTCTTCTTACCTTTAGGCGATCTACGCCCTTTTTCGTTACGAGTGTGTTTGCGTATGAGTGTGCGGGTGGTACCTGACCGAAGGACCACCCCCCGGCGACGAGGACCCGAGAGGCCGCGTACCGTTTTTTTTCCCGTTGATTTTCGCGCCTCCGCGTTGTTACGCGTCGGTACCGCGCTAATTACATTTTTTTTTTTTGCTATATTTTCGAGTCTAGGACCAGTGTCCCCCTTCTGTCCACACCACAGCGAGGGTGTGCTCCCGTACGTGTGTCCGCGTTCGTTTTACTGTCGCGCTTCTCTTTTTTCTTTGTATCGTGAGCCCCCGCGCCGCGAAAACCCCTTCGCGTTTGGCGAGTGCGGACCCTTTTCCCGGCCGTTATTTGTACCGCGAGGGGCTCCATTTGAATTCGTTACTTGGCCATTTCGGCCACGATTAAAGATTACCCTTTCAATTGTACTCGCGGGTTGTGTAATTATTTCTTGACTGCCCCTGATTTCCGCTTCCGTCTGAGCAGCCGGAAGGGCGAATATCCCGGACGAGTGCCTTTGCACTGGCGCCCGGAAACAAAATCGTCCGTGGTAGTGTACGTTGGTAACCGGAGGGCTACTTTCCCTGGTCGCCCTCCCCCGCGGGGAACTTATTCTTTATCCCCCGGACCAGTACGTCACAAGTCAATACTAAGTTAAGTGCACTGTATCGCTGATGCTATATGAAACTGATGTCAACCATTAACATCTGCGAAAATAAAACAATTGTATTATTTTAAGAGAACTTTGGTATTCTGGAATAATATCGTTACATTGTATTCTTTCTGATAATTGAATGCGGTAGTATTTTTCAGGTAAAACACAATTTTAATTAAAAATCAAGATATTATTTCTATGAAGATCTTATTTCCATGTAACTTCTATGAACTATATTCTTTTCTTTGGAAAGCTAGAGAGATTTACAGTCGGTCACGAAAATATTCAGACACCACTATAGTTTTGACTGTTATATTCCGTTCTTCAGAAATGTAAACAATAAGAACCAAAAAATTTTTCGCATATGTTACTATGCAGAGTATAGTTTAGAAAAACGTAAGAAATATTTGTTTACGGTACGTGATTATTTAACTAATAAAAGAAAAATGGAAAGTACGCTTATTTTCATGTCACGGAAATATTCGGACACAGCCCAAACTAAGTTTATATCACGATATATCAATCTTGTTTTTATTAATTAGTATTTTGTTGAATATCCCATATGTTTTATGACGTGTCGTAATCGCGTTGGCATATTACAAATTATTTTTTTAAAATAATCTTGCCCAATATGTAGCCATTCTTCTTGCAGACGTCTTTTTAGCTCTTCTTTTGTGTTTATGGGAGTTGTCGGAATTCGGCGATCTAATTCGTCCCATAAATTTTCAATGGGATTCAAGTCTGGCGATTGCGGTGGTGGATGGAGGATATTCTTGCAAGTGTATAATAAGAATTCTTGCACAATTCGCGATTTGTGCTTTGGGTCATTATCTTGATAAAACATTATCCCATTTTGAAGTCCCATATTATCAGCACTTTTCTTCAAATTGTTTTGCAAAATCTGTAGATATCTATTTTTATCAAGGATATCGTCGAAGAAAACTAATTTGGGTACTCCATGGGCCGAAATACAGCCCCACACCATTACAGACCCACCACCGTGTTTCACACTCGGCTGCAAATGTCTCGGATTCAGTTCTTCCTTTGTCTTCCGCCATACCCTAATTCTTCCGTCGCTTCCATAAATATTATATTTTGACTCGTCCGCGAAAATTACGTCCTCCCACCACTCACTATCCTTTGCAATGTAGTCCTTTGCAAATTTCAGTCTCTTCATTCTGTTCGCCGCGTTAATATACGGCTTCTTTCGAGCTATTCTTCCATTATAGCCCTCTCATCTTAGCACTCGTCTTATGTTCTCCGGATGCACTGATATTCCACGGTGTTTATTTAATTCAGCTGCTAACTTTGGAGCACTTGTCCGGGGATCACAATTGATTCTCCTAATTATGGAACGTCTATCGCGAATATCTAAGATCGGTTTACGTCCGCTTTGAGGGATAGATTCAATTCTATCTTCGTTCTTGTACCGTCGCGTCGCACAATATCCCATACCGTGCTCTTACCAATATTTAATAAATCAGCAATTTTACGAATCGATTTCCCTTTCTCATGATGAAAAATTACCAATTGTCGCATATCAAGCGATGTATACTTCCTTTTGCGACCCATTTCGCACAAATTTTGAACAAGACTGACAAATATTCCATCTATAACATACTTTGTACATGGTATGAATGATATGTTTACAAACATTGTTTCAGTCAGTTCCTGGAACCTGGAAACTTGAGACGTATAGCAAGTGTCCGAATATTTCTGTGACATGAAAATGAGCGTACTTTCCGTTTTTCTTTTATTAGTTAAATAATCACGTATCGTAAACAAATATTTCTTACGTTTCTGTGAACTACAGCCTGCATTGTAACATATGTGAAACCTTTTTTTGTTCTCATTGTCTACATTTCTGAAGAAAGGAATATAATAGTCAAAACTATAGTAGTGTCCGAATATTTTCGTGACCGACTGTATATACGTAGTAAATAGAAATAGAAATCAATTATATTAGGTACCATGCAGTATGGACTACACAAACACATAATCTAATTAATTAATGTAAACATACCACCACTATTTTGTAATATAACACAAAACAAACGGATTCCGATTAAATGACATGTGAAGTAAGAGCTGAGCTTTCCTTTCGACATACAAACGGTATTTGCAAACTACAAAGATCCGCTGTGTCTGGCTTGAATTACTGTCTGTTTATCATGTTTCCAATGAATCAATCGACCGAAGACACTGAAAATTCAACATATCAAAATCATCGGCATATCTTACGGATGTTCCCATAAGATTCACCATCACCATGATTACTTTATTCAATACTTAACACTTTGAGCGCCACGTCAGCCATCGGTGGCTGACACTAGACTTTCCGTTTAGGCCGCGTCAGCCACCGGTGGCTGACACTGAACTTCTTCGTTTAGGACGCATCAACCACCGATGGCTGACAGTGTAAAATATGATGTAAAACTAAACAATTTATATTATTATAAGTAATTACTGAAAATTTATTTAAAATTTACTTAATTTTTATTTATTACAAGATCGTATTATTAATGAATTTAAATATTTCTTTCCATTACTTATTGCGTGGCCTGAATGGAAAATCCTTAAGAATTCGCGTGGCGCTCAAAGTGTTAATGATACCTATGCACACCATTTTGTTCATATCGCAAGATTTAATATTGACGCTGCAATTCGCACCTGCTAGTCGAACGAAAAAACTATTATCGTACTTTATATTTCGGCATGGACGTGTGTGTGTGATTATAGGTCACGTTATACTGCAACATGTGAGAGATAAATTTTATAATGTCCCTATGAGTGAAGATGACATGAAAATTGGCGTATAAAGTGCCGTTCCCACATTTTTACACGAATACTTCGATCGCGACATTTCTAACCGTAGTAGCTGAGATGTCACAGTTGAAGGAAGTAGAAGCCAAAGACTGTACGTGTGATATTTGTTACTTTTAATCGCGCTTCGATCCATTAATAGAATTGTGTATTAATTGTCAGAATAACACATTCTTTTACATATCTCCTATGCAAGAAACATCAATAGCACAAGCGTTTCCTTGCGAAAAAAGTTATGTAAGTAAACGATTAGCCGCTGAAAATTATTTGAAAAAATTCAATCAGAGTATTACCGAGTATTATTATGAAAAGTTAGCGTTGTGTAATGAAGCTGATATGAGCGAGAGAGAAAGCGTTGAATGGATAGTTCAAGGTTTACATAATTTACGGATTCATAAGTACTTAGGCCCCTTATCAAAATATAAAAAGCCTAGTGAATTACTACGGGACTAAAACTTGCTTTAATTGCAAGGGCGAAGGGCATACTGCGAAAACGTGTGAAGAACCAAGACATAACAAATGTTTCTTGTGTGACGAAGCCGGACATTATGCAAAATATTGTAAAAATAAACCGGGAGTCAAAAGGCCTGATACGGACAACTCGAGTAATGTTGTTTTGCATACACAAGCAAGACGAGGTCACGAAATGTATTTTAAGGATGCATTTATCAATGGAAAGTATATAAAATCCTATGTAGATCTTGGCAGCTCTTCTGTCACTTTGTGTAAGGACGTTGCTGACCAGCCAGGGTTTACATATTTAGAAGGAAACTTTGAACAATTGATAGGCTATGGGAACGGTATTGTTATTCCAGTCGGAAAAATGACGGGTAATCTTCGTATAGATAATGTGAAAGCTAAAGTACCAATACACATCGTACCGCCCGATTGCCAAGTAATTCCACTTATTGTTGGTCACCCATTTACTGAGCAGTCGCATGTAGAAATTGTCAGTCGACCAAGTGTTGCGACTCCATCGAACTGCGGTGTGTTGCGAGAGGGGCGCGAAACGTTTTCCCTTTTTTTTTCTCGTTATTGTTAGTTCCTTCCTTTCCGTTTGTTGGAGACAAGTATTCTCGCTGGCTTCGCGGATAGGGTTGCGAGACCGAAAGGTTGGCACCCTGTTGCAGGCCCACGGGTAAGGTCACTGGAAACAGCGACCTAGGCCCGGGAGACCAAAGGGGAAAACCGTGAGCGCATTTCCAAAAAACTAGGTCCACGAGCACGGCAAGCCTTTCCGAAGGTGCGTCGGGGCCGTTCGGCCGAGCGAAGCCGCGGGACGCGATAACGAGGGAGACGGAGTGGGGAGGCTCCCAGGTATCGAAGGACCGCGAGCGTAGGGGATTAACATTCCTTTCGTGGTGTTGACGATAACGACACTGAACCGTGTTTCGCCTCTCGCTTCATACGAAAGATTTAATATTGTAAATTACAGTATTCACTCAGCTGTAAATTATTGTCTTGCGCATAAAATATTTAGTTGCATTTTGTGTGATTCAGCATACAAATACAAACCATTATTTTGAATTTATTATTCGAGTTGTTTTTTGTTAACGACCCTCCACCTATCCTGGTCTTTGTTCCGAACAACCAAGCGAGCTGGTAATCAAGGAACTGGAAGACAATCTGCCTAAAATAGTGCCTGACGATACACAAAAGAAAACCTTGTTTTGGGCGAAGGAAGCTACTGTAATTCCAGATAATTATTTAGGCTGCATCGCAGTTCGTACGAATATCCAAGAAAAAGACATATGTGTAGGAGTACAGCGGTAACCGTCGCACCGCGAATATGTGAGAAAGATCGCGAACACAGACAATAATAACACCGTGCAGTCAAACAGCTGATCCGGCGAAGCCGTTACCGACGAGCGCGTCGACCCCAGTGTGTGTGTGCGTGTATGAGTGAGTGCGTGAGTGTTGACGAAGCGGCAAGCGAAGCGAGCGTTAGAAAACGGTCACGACGATCCTAACGACTAACGAAAACTCGCGAAGGGTTTGAACACAAAAATCAAGAATGTTCGGGTGCCGCGCGAATATAAGGACGCGACCGCGGCGCGACGAGAGAGCATAACGAGTCACGAGGCGAAATTACGAGTGCGAGTACGGCGACGATTGGGATTTTTGAACTGCGATTTGTGAATTACGGACTTCGACTTTATCGTTTCTCGTGTGTGTCTGGTAACTGTTGTACGTGTACTGGGTATCTTGTCTGTATGTTCTTTGGTGCGTTGTAAAATAAAGGGTTAGTTTAAAAATTCTAAACCTTTAATAAAGAAAAATCCTACATATATTCTACCAATTCTTAATGTATCCGGAGGAGATGTCAAAATAATAGAAGGAACAACGCTGACCAGAGGAGAAACAGTGACTCGTAGCCAAGGAGACACTAAACGCAAGATCAATAAAGAGCCAATAAAGCTGGAAGAAATAAACACGGAGCTTCCAGAGGATGAGGCTCGATCAATTGTAGGATGTACAAATAGAGCCGAAATGAGTATTACGCTGATGGACATCAATCCAGTTGTTTATAGACCGTATTGCGTATCACAATACGAGCAACGTAAAATTGAAAGCATTGTCGAAGAACTTAAGGAAGCTATTATAATCGAAGACAGCGATTCGCCGTTCACCAGTCCAGTCCTGTTGGTGAGAAAAAAAACAGGGGACGTGAGGATGTACGTTGACTATCGAGTCCTAAACCGTAAAACATTAAAGCAACAGTATCCTATGCCGCGAATAGATGACAATCTAGACGGATTACGAGGTATGACCTATTTTAGCACCCTAGATCTTAGTAGTGATTACTATCAAGTACCGATGGCAGAGGAATCAAAGAAGTATACAGCGTTTAGTACTGCGAGTGGACATTATCAATTTAAAAGAATACCGTTCGGGCTGTGCAACGCCCCTGCCGTTTCCAGAGATTGATTAATAGAGTTTTAGGATCGTTACGATATACAACAGCACTAGCATATCTTGATGACATTATAATTCCGTCAAGGACTGTAGATGAAGGAAAGCGTAAACTCATATGCGTATTACAAGCGTTGCGAAATGCAAGTTTAACATTGCGGATACATAAATGTTATTTTATGATGAGGAAAATAGAGTATTTAGGATTTGAGATTAGTGATATTGGGATAGCCCCCGGAAAAGGGAAATTGATAAGTGTATTAAAGTACCCAACGCCGACGGATGTGAAAAGAGTACGAAGGTTTATAGGCTTATGTAGTTATTTTAGAAGATTTGTTAAAAATTTTGCTCTATTGGCTAGACCACTTACAGATCTACTCTAGAAAAATACGAAATTCGAATGGAGCGAGGCACATAACAAAGCATTCCAAAAATTAAAAATGTGTTTATGCAAGCGAACCAGTTTTAAAAATATACGACCCCGAGGCTAAGACAGAGATTCATACTGATGCGTGCACGAAGGGTATAGGTGGCGTGTTATTGCAGAAGGATCAGCACGGAAAATTGCATCCAGTATCTTACTTTAGTCGCAAAACTTCTAACGATGAATCCAAATACCATTCATTTGAATTAGAGGCACTTGCAATCGTTTGTACATTAGAAAGATTCCGCGCATACCTTATAGCAGTGCTCGGAATTAGTTGCACATTTCGGGCCGATTCCTGAGTAACCGCCTACTGTACCCCCACTATCGCTCTAGACTCGACGACTGAGCCACCGATCGCGCGCGTAACGTAGTGTCTCAGGGGCGTCTTACAAAAGATATGTCTGGATCCATACATGATTATTTTCCTTGCAATGTCAATAATTTGAGCACATCACCCAGGAAATACTTTTGTTGATACGTTTTTTTTAAGCGGTTTCCCCTACAGGCTTACTCTACCAATCGCTAATAAAAACGATTATAAGCTATGTGACTTGGCTGGCAAACTGAAATCGAAACTATAAACGTTTTAATTTTCAGTTGATTTTCTGGGTCATTTGCACAATTCTAGAAATGATGGTATATCCACAGATAATTTAGTAGAATTAGTTCTCATTAACGAGGATAATGATGCATTGCTTAAATACGAACGTCTTTTTGTTTTTATATTTTTCATTTTAGAAAATGAGCATTCTTATAAATATGTGGACCTAAACATAAAGAAAATTCCTGGGTGATGTAGGAAACTATTGACAAAATTATTATTATAACATGTGTTATTGTTATTATATAAAAATTATTGACAGTGCAAGGAAATTTTTAATCACGGATGGATCCCTACATATGTATCTATTGTAGGACGCCCCTCAGACACAATGTTACGCGGGCGATCGGCGGCTCGGTTATCGAGTCTAGAACGGTAGTGGGGGTTCCGTAGGCGGTTACTCAGGAATCGGCCCGAAATGTGCAAATAATTCCGAGCACTGCCTTATAGGAATTCAGTTCACTATTGTAACGGACTGCAACAGTCTTAAACTACTTGTGTTTAAGAGAGACCTTAACCCGAGGATAGGTAGATGGTTCGTTAGGTTGAGCGAATTTAACTATACTATAGAGTATCAACAGGGTGCGAGTAATATGGTAGCAGATGCTTTGAGTCGAAGTCCTGTTGAGAAAGCAAAACAGGTTGAACTGATAGGATTACCAGTATTAGGAATAAAAATTACGACAGATTGGGTCGCGGGAATGCAACGTACCAGTAAAGAGATTATGGATATTCGCGATAAATTAGAAAAGGTTGCACTAAAACATATGAGAAATTTTCGATGCGAAATGCCCGAATGTATCGAAACACGAAGGGACGATGGCGTCTGTGCGTCCCAGAGGAATTAAGACACGAAATTGTATTAGAAACGCATAAGAAATTGTGCCACGTAGGAATAGATAAAACGTTAGCAGCTATTAAAGAAGCTTATTATTTCCCACAAATGCGGAAGGCTGTAACCGAATATGTAAATCGCTGTATTAGTTGCTTATATTATAAACATCAATCAGGCAAGCCTCAAGGCTTTTTGTTCCCGTTAGATAAAGGGGAAACACCCTTTGCCGACGTACACATGGATCACTTAGGCCCTTTTGTAAAGACTGAACGTGATAATATTTATGTGGTAGCAGCGATATGCGGATACAGCAAATATTGTATGCTAAAAGGGGTACCAAATACGAGCGCTCGAGAAATAATTTTATTTGTTCAAGAATTTATGTCTCATTATGGGAAACCAAAACGTATAATTACCGATAGAGATACGTCGTTTACAACGGGAGAATTCGAAACTTTTTGTACAGAATATGACATTGAATACGTAAAAGTCGCTACCGCCACGCCGAGTGCAAATGGTCATGTCGAAAGACTTAACCGGTTGATTTTAACCTGTTTATCAACTGTTTGTAATAGTGATGGAGACGATTGGGATACTTATATTAACCAAGTGCAGTGGTCAATTAATAATACTCAACATAGTGTCACACAGCATACGTCATACGAAATTATATTTCATAGACATGGAATAGGTATCCATACAAACCGACTGACACGTGAAATTCTAGAATTTAATCAAAGTTTAGATACCGTAGATGAAAGAAAACCAGTTTCTGAGTTATTAGAAAAAAATCGTGCGAAACAAAAAGAGTATTTCGATAAGCGTCGTAGGAAGTCTGAACTATATCAAGAAGGCGATTTGGTGATGGTTCGTAGTGAACCAACCGCGACATTGGATATCATTGTTCCACTGAATGAAACTCGACAACAGCTGTATCAAGTTAATTACATATTCTTTGATGTTGATTAGCACTTTTTTGCCATTTATCTTCATATGGCTTAGGCCGGATCTGTAACTGTGTTCATAATCGTTACTGTAGATTCCTTGCACATGCTTATTATTCACCATGGTAGCGGTCTATTTGACGTGTGCGGGTAAGTATTATTACTTTAAATAATTATTTTGAATTTTGGCGCAATCTTTCCGAACTGTTACTCCTTAAACACCTTCACGTCGATTACAACCTTCAAAGTACGAAATTAGAAACAACAAACCTTCTTAAATCCTTAACAGTGTTCTAACAATTTGCTATTCGAGTGGCATGCACATTAACACACCGATCATTACACATTTATGTTCTAAATACTGTTTTGTTTTCACCAACTTACAGATGTCGAGTCCAGGCGATATGCAAAGAGGGGGATTTTAAAGATGAAACATTTGATCGATGCGTGATCAGTCATCATAAAGCTGTAAAGTCAGTTGTTACGTTGCACGTACCTGTACGTGTGGTGTGCGCGTCTCTGGGCTGTTGATGTGTGAGAATGAAGAAATGTGGATTTAAATGTAAGACTGTGTGTTTGGTAGTGTGAGTGTAACCGAGCATATGTATTAATATGACGCGCGTCCCTAAACGTACTGGGTCTACAGGAACAGGGTAAATATTTTTTTATTGTTTCGGCGTTCGTGGATACTCTAATCCAAGGGTCGGCAACCTATGACCCGCGGGTCACCGAGTGACCCATTTGATAATTTCAAGTGACCCACTTTAGTTCCGAAAATAAAGTATAATGTACAAAAATAAATTATAAAACATGAACATGAAACAATCATTTTGAGAAATTGCGGAAAGATTTGGAAAAAACAGCAGATAAACATCTTCTCATGATATCAACATGTTGCACATCATTCCTACGATGTGTAACATTCCTGGAAAAATTTTTGTTTTTTTTCTCTCTTTCGCCCTCAGAACTGTCTCGCGGTTAAATTATTTCATCTCTTTAAGGGTATTTAAATTTTGATTATCGACAGTATTTTTCTATTACCGACCGCGGCAATTAGATACGTCTATTATCATCGAATTCGGGTTGAACAGTCGGTAATACATATATACACATTTATATATAAATATATATTTTTGATTTGCGAATATTAAATAATTATTAAGTTAGCGAACATATAAATTAGTTAGTCAAATGTTAAGCTCAATTATTATCAGATTCATTTATTATTTCGTTTGTTTAAATAAATAATGTAATATAAGAATATTGTATAGAATATTCCACGCGTTGCGATTCTAGCTCAAGACTTGTAGAAGGAATACGATATGTTAGAAAGGGATAGAATATATATATATAAATTTTTCCATTAACAATGCTATTGAATATAAAAGTTATTAAATAATTGTTTGTCAAATTAAAATGTAGGAAATTAATTCAATCATATAAGCTGAATCATTGATGGCCAAATTCATATATTATTCTAATTGAGTAAATAATAAATAATAATTGATGTATCGTAAATATTTCGTACGGAAGATTCCGAAACGCTACGCGCGTACGTGACGTCACGATAAACAAGATTCCTTGGAATTAACTCGCGATCTCTAGAGAGAGAGACAGAATATATTATTTCAATTAATGATATTATTTGATATTAGAATTATTAATTAATCAAATCTATCCACACACAAAATTAGCGAATGTTATGTTAAGTTTAATTACCGATACTCGAAGTCAGATACTATTTTATTAACCTGAATAAATAATAAATTGTAATCGTGATCTATGGAACATTCCGAAGCATCGTATGCTTCGACATATAGTTCAGGTCCTTACTGGCGTACGTGCGTAAAGTGTAGAAAAGGACAGAAAATGTCATTTTCATTAATATGCAATTAGTAAATCATTTTTGTATTAAAAACATTAACTATGATTCGGAAACCACTATTGGCAATATTAGAAATTCAATTACTTTTTAATTAGCGTTTAATTAAGAATTATATGTAAATTTGCGCAAAATTGTATACGTCACAACCTTGAAAAGGGTAGGGATTTCGAGTATAAAAGGCCGAGCGAAACCAGCCTAGACAGCAGAACAATTCTCGAAGTCGAGTAAGCAAGAAGTTATAGACAAATTAGCCCGGAACAGTTTTCGCTGGTCAGAGCCGAAATGATTTTTAACTCTTGCTTGGAAGAGTGGGTATATGCCATTTAGATTCTGAGTCGCTGGGTCGTTCTAGTACTTGGCGAGCAGCAAGCTCCCCATTCAAGCGATCTCGTATCTGAAACTCCGTCAGGAGAGTGCTATGCTTAGCGCCAAGAAAGGTTGAGATATCAAAACGAGAGCTCTCAACTACTCTAATGCATATTGCAATTTTTGACTAATTACTAAACGAGCCGTCAGATTCGCGGAGTTAGCTTAGGGTAGTTTAGGCTTCCCATCTAAGCAGCTTGGTATCTGAAGCCCTTGTCTTTTGGGTGGCAGTCGAGTAATTACGAATTTACAATTAGAGTCAATTTTTGATTTGTTCCCTGTTAGACGTATAATGTTCATTTGATTCTGGATCGTTGGGTCGTTCTAGTAGCTGGCGAACAGCAAGCTCCCCAATTAAGCGATTTGGTTTTGGGTGTCAGTGTATGATTTGGCAAAAGGGTCATGAACAATTAGTTGTCGAGTCGCAAATTAAAAGAGTAACTGTTCCGATGGAAATATATTAACTTCATGTCAATCTTAGGATCTTGAGTCAAGTTAAATTAATTCATTAAAAATTATTGTTCTGTCTCTAGCGAAATACACGTAGTCGACTACACCGCGTCGGAAAATTCAATATAAAGTATTATTGTCAAAATTATTGTAAAAGCGAATTTAGGCGACGTCCGAATAGAATCAGACCTAGGTAGGATTTGCGATAGCGCCGGATTTCAAACATATTAATTTTGTTAAACTTTGCAACTGCATTTCGAGTCTATTTAATATTGTAAAATTATAGTCGAGTTAGCCTCGTCTGAAATTCAATTTATAGGGCTTCGAGTTAAAGTAACCAAGAATAAGCGACTCTATTAGGTTTTTCTAATACTTACGAATAGCGAGATATTTAATTTATAGAGTTTTCTGTTCATTATACGACAATACCTATTTAGTTATTTAACTAGTCGTTCATTATATCAATTTATATTCCATATACTTTTGCTATTTTCTTATTTTCTTGTTTTCTTATTTTGTTAATTATTGATCATTATTATTTTATTGAATGAACCTGCTTGTTGAAAGGTATTGACCTGTGGATTTCACTCCTTAACCGCACACCACACGAATCCCACATTCTTTAGAATTAGTTATTGCAAGACGAGTCGTTCAGTAGGTAAATACCGCTCTTTACCTCACGAGCGCTGTAAAATTTCTGTGAATTGCTCCAGAATCGTTACAGAAATTTTCATCTTTGAAAGAAATTGGCTTTGCCATTTTGTCCACATTCATTTCAACTTATAAATGTGAGCAAATATTTTCACAAATGAAATTTATATTAAGCAAGAACAGGAGCAGGTTAACTACCGAAAATTCAGATGCTTGTATTCGCCTTAAGGGGTAACACCACTCTAGAGCCAGAAAAAGAGACCTAAATTTGACAATTTATTTTGGAAGTATGACAAGGTGAAAAGAATTTCTTTTCAAACGGTTTATTTAACACATATTGAAGTACGAAAAATAATTTTTTTTTTGTCATTTTCGTTCAAAATGGGGGCGACAGAGCCCATCGGTGGAAACAGCTTTTGTAGAAACACCGCCACGGGAGGACGGATTTCTCGTCATGTGTGACGTTTGGAATAAAAAATAAAAAAAATTTATAATCTATATACAATTGGCCTTGGTAGTACGTAGGGGTTTTTTGTTTAATCAATTTTGGTAAAAGTTATGCATGTTTTAAGAAATGAAACGTCGTTTTGCATGAAAAATGTGCATTGAATTGTTTATAAAAAAAAAAGTTTACATTCAATCAAAAAACGGCTACGTACTACCATGGAGGATATTGTTGTGAAGCTACTGCAAAAATTTCAATTCGATCCATACAATAGTCACCGAGAAATCCGTCCTCCCAGTATGACAAAAGTGGTTTCGAGAAAAACGCGTTTAAAGTTTTATGAACATTTTAATCCTTCAATTTCTTGTTTACCTCTAATCTGCGATTTCTGCACTATACATTTGGCCATCCAGGTCGATGTTCGCCTATTCCTCTACCTTCCTCTACAACCGTTTGTTTTGTAGGTAACAGATGTACTTATTATTTTAAATGGTAAAAGTAATACAAAGCCATGAATCGCAGCACGCCGCGTAAGTACTCAGTGCGCGCTCTAAGAAGCTGCGGCAAAATTGATAATTGACTCTTTTAAAAATTGTTTTCCACTATAAATCAAATGGCATTCTGTTTCTATGACCCAAAAGCATCGTTTAAGCCAAAAAAGAAAAAATCGACTTTTTGAAAATCCTAGAGTGGTGTTACCCCTTAAAACAACTAACTATAAACCAGACTTGACTATATTGACGTCACAAGTTCAACTTCAGGGGAGCCATTGATATCGAAGAAAACGTTTACAAACAAGTTCATTCAACTATGTTTGTAATTATTTTCTTAATAAAATATATCTTATTATTTACTAAAAGACTATTTTAATACTGTAGAGTAGCTTAGGGTTTTTAAGAGTGACGTCGCCGATACTGGCGTCGTGAACGCGATAAGCAATGCGGAAGTGAATCGATCTATCTTTCGATATCTATGTGATCTTTTGTCTTTCGAGTTGCGATTTGGTTACGAGGTAACGAAAGATAATTTTAAGAGTTGAGAGTCGGAGTTGAACGTTTGAGTCGTGAACATCGTGGAATTTTGATAATTAGTTAAAACGTTATTAATTTAATTAAGTTAATTATATTTCGTAGTGTTCAAGTTTAATATTGTAGTTTTAAATTGTTAAATCGTTCTTGTTAAAATTCATTAATAAAATTCCTATAACACGAAAGTATCTCCGACCCAAACGTCTCTTTAATACTCACATTTTGGTTGCTTTTGACGCGCGGCCAAAAAACGTACCGACCCCTGCTCTAGTCCCATATGGGCCCTTTCACTAGATCGTTTCAGAAAGAATTCAAAAAGTAAGGTAACTAAAGAAAAGAAAAGGAAATTCTGTTATAAACTCTAATACACAGCTCAAAAGAAATATGGCATAGAAAAATTTTAGACAGTAATTGGCCACATTTGACTAACGATAACTCCGTGAAAAATCACCATAAAATTATGTTTTTTTTTTTTTTAAATTAAATCTTGAAATCTCTACTTTAAGGTACTGTCGATCGATTTTAAATGTGATGCATCCTTACCACTATAACACCATAAATATGAGGGTATATTTTCTGTATTGAAAATTACAAAGTTTGACAAAATGCATGGACTTGCTACATTTTTTTCGGAAATTCTGTTTGCAGGATCATAAAGTACGAACCTTCATCTACAATTTCAAGTAAGTGAAAAGTCGCTGCCATTTTCTTTGCATAGATACAGCACTTTAAAGTAACCCTTGCATTTATGACATATACCGCCGGCATTGGCATTACGCGATTTGCACCACGAGGAGGTTGCCGGATGAATTTTGCATATTATATGGATCTGAAAAAAGCCGTTTTTCTGTGTGATGCAATTTCAGATGCACTGGTATCTGCTTTTTCTTTAATAGTTCGGACGATTTTACGCTCTTCTCTCGTAGTTAATTTTCGGGGTATATCGGTTCTTTCTTTATTCTGTAATATTCCTTCTTTTTTATGCTTGTTTATAATACTTTGTACAGTCGATCAACTTCTTTTTAGTATTTCTGATATATTTCTATATGATTTACCTTGTTCATGTAACCGTATAACAATTTTTCTCTCTTCCAATGTTGTTTCGTTGCATTTTTTTCCTATATTACAAATATTAGTGTTAAAGTGTACTCGCCACGATTACTACTGACTAAACTAACATAACATCTGCTAATGTAATGGTTACTTTGATCAGAATGTTCTGATGCCACCGCAACTGTTGTATTTACCAACATAAATGATAACACTGTACAACAAATTTTGACTTTTTTTTCATTTCGTAACCGCCACTATGAAATTCTTATAGATTTTTGCGAGCTGAATACGAATCTGAAATCCGTTTTTCTCTAGGACGTACAGTTTTTGAGAAAATTAATGTTAAAAAAAATTGCAAATTTTCAACTTTGGAAATTTTTTGTGCTTTTACCATAGCAGCTATTCAGTGGCTTTTTACACGAGAAAAATCTGTGAACTTTCCCGAATAAAACGATATATATTGTTATTACATTGTAAACATTTAAATATGTTTAAATAATGGTCAAAGTAAGAAAGATACCAAAAACGCACCAATTTTTGCTGATATTTTTCAATTTATTTAAAAAACTATGGGTCTAGGCGAAAATCTAACCATCGTACGCGATGGAGCAGACATTTCTGCTGAAGAAACCATCAAGCGAAGTTACAAAATCACTTTCGTTTTCATTTTATAAAAAAAATAGTTCGGCAAAACACGCGCCACTGCCAGTGGTACTCCATGTTGGCGCGGCGCGGTAGTCGCCCTGCCTACTGTCTTGGCGTAACGGAATAATTGAACGGCGCAACGCGTCAACATTGAGTACCACTGGCAGCGGCGCGTGTTTTGCCGAACTATTTTTTTTATAAAAAGAAAAAGAAAGTGATTTTGTAACTTCGCTTGATGGTTTCTTCAGCAGAAATGTCTGCTCCATCGCGTATGATGGTTAGATTTTCGCCTAGACCCATAGTTTTTTAAATAAATTGAAAAATATCAGCAAAAATTGGTGCGTTTTTGGTATCTTTCTTACTTTGACCATTATTTAAACATATTCAAATGTTTACAATGTAATAACAATATATACCGTTTTATTCGGGAAAGTTCACAGATTTTTCTCGTGTAAAAAGCCACTGAATAGCTGCTATGGTAAAAGCACAAAAAATTTCCAAAGTTGAAAATTTGCAATTTTTTTTAACATTAATTTTCTCAAAAACTGTACATCCTAGAGAAAAACGGATTTCAGATTCGTATTCAGCTCGCAAAAATCTATAAGAATTTCATAGTGGCGGTTACGAAATCAGTTGGCTGTTGTACAGTGTAATGTACGAATACTTTTGTCCCCCACAGTAGATGATAATGAAGAAAAAGTATGTTTCATGTATTCTATGATAACAGATATTTTGTGTAGTTGTCCCAAATTTTTTTACGAACTTAGTACATGTACTCTTTGGTGACAGAGGTTATATTATAAATAATTAACGGACATTAACCGAAGATTTATCAGATTGCGGACATGCAATAATAATTTTAAATCGAAAACCAGTGTACCAAAGGGGCAAATTTGCAATTTTTCAAGTTTCTAAATTTTGAAATACTCAATTTTCCTCTACAAATTTTCAAATCCCTACATTCCCAATTTCCAAATCCCCAAATGGCCCAATTTGCAACTCTCCAAATTTCTAAATTTGAAAATACTGAAATTCTTTTTATAAATTTTCAAACACCCACATTCCCAGTTTCCGAAATTCGTAAATTCTACAATTCCCAAATTCCCAAGTCCTCACATCTCAAATATCTCATGTTTACCAATTCCAAATTTCTGATCATTAGAAATTCTAAATATCTGAACTTCAAATATTCTAAATTTTTAAATTTACACCGTTAGGTATCAGATTTGTTCACGCACATATACTAATCCCTATTAGCGGTAAAATATCAATAATCCAAAATAATGGTAATAAAATAATAAAAATACGAAATCTCCAAATAATGTACACATTTATTTGTACATTTTCTAGTTTTCGAAGGTGAAACAAGTATTTGAGAGAAGGATATTGTTTCTTTGTATAGCTATATTGGTGACTTATTTTCGCTGCGTTTTCTGATCTGTCCTTTTTCAATCTTTGCAATTTCTATTTCCTATCATTTTACACGTTTTTCCCTCCTGTTCTATTTTTACTTCAATGTTCCTTCAAAAATAATATGAAGGCTTGGATAAAATAAACCTTCAATTTCAATTCGCGTTGATATGATATCACATTGCTTTGTATTTTTATTTAACAGATTTATTTGCTAGTTCAATATTGTACGCGTATCAAGAAGTAACGACGGTGGGCTTGAGTTAGCGCCTCGGTCGGTATACCCGAATCGTCAACCGTTCGTTTGCGATTAGCGCGCCGCTACAATCGAACTTCGATCGCCCCGAATGGCCCACCGGTTCATTCGCTTTAAAATCAACCGAACGTATCGCAGCAAATTTAAAACCGCCTTTTTACAAGTGTTCGTGGCGACCGATCTCGTACTGAGGAGTAACGCGTTAGTTTTCTGTTTCTTTCTGTTCTTTATTTGTCACGTGCAGTTACTGTAAAACGCCACCCGAAACAAATATTAAAAAGCTCCCACTGCGTTAGTAATACAAAGCGATCCGAAAATGAATGGATTGTTTTCTATTTTATTGTTTTTGAAATTAAATTCCAGAATTCATTCCCGATATGAAATTTTTAAATCATTGAAGTATGCAGACAAAATAAAATTAACAAATTATAAAAATGTAATACGAATATGTATAAATACACCGATTTATATATAGGATATTTTCGAATTGGAGGTATAACTGTGTTACCTGCCCGCTGGACCTGCTCTGGCTACCGATGGAACAATAAACATGTAATATTATTCAATTTTTAAAAACGTGGCAAATTATTGTATAAAAAAGGCTCACCCTATTCGAAAACAAATTTGAACAGTTTTCACCGTATAAAAGTAGACGAAAATTGTATATGTAATAATTATTGCCAAATTGCAATAAACAAAAATTTCCAAAAACACGTGTCCCCCATTTTGATCCATATTTTACGTATACAAATTTGCATAAAAAACGAACGGCATTTGGGGTAAAAAATTAAAAAAAAAAATCCATTTTTTCGTGATAAAATAAATTCCTTACTCAAAAATACACATTTAAAAAAAAAAATTCACTCTCCTACATCCTCTAGTTTGCGAGATATTAAAGAAAATGTGTTTTCAACCCCAACTCGGAGGGCAATTTTCACCCTCTCAACATGCATGTCAGCAGATATAAAAAAATACGTGTCAAATAATTTTCGAAAAGCTACCACATATGTGTAGGAAAGAATTTTGATTATCAATCCCTGTATTACAGAACGACAGATAAAACGATTATACAATTACAGACGCATACAAAAATTACAAAAACGCGTACCGGAAAATACAAAAGTTCCAAATCGTGAGCCGTAATCGTAGACCGTGTATCGTAATTTCAAGCCGTTATTTCGTAATCGTACTCGTGGTCGTAATCGTTTGCGTTTCGTTCTACAGTGTGTCGTCGGGCCGCGAACACGTCCTTTTATTGACGCCCGGCAGAACGTTCTCGATTCTCCGTCTTGAATTTTCGGAACGGTTGCGCGTCCGCCGATTCCAACCGTCGCTCACCTATGCTACACTCATCCTTCTAACAACAATCACACACGCACTCATACATCCATTCGTTCGAAGACGCCGCGCCTAACGTACAAACATCGTCGACGAACTCCGCGACCGCGCGGTGTACTGCGTGGTTTTTTGTGCCGTACGCTCACCGCTCGTATGTACGTTATTTCGTAAATCCGTTAAATTACGATTTCGCCTCCTACATATGTAAATATCGTTAAAATCCGCGTGCAAGACCTAAGTGAGATCCCTTGTCAGAACTCTAGTCTAGATCGGTACAGAGATCGATTTTGGAACAATGGGACGTGAAAAATTTTCTTCTATAACAAAACTTTAGTTTCCAGGTCATAAAATTTTTTTTGACAAAATTGCAAAATCGAAATCCGTACCGCACTACATTAGAGTTCTGAGAATAGTATGCAAAAGAAATCATGGCGAAATATTACTTTTCAACAAAATGCCAGTGGCGTTTAGAATTCAGTACATCCGAACCGTTTGAATAACAACATGGCCGCTTGGATATCGCGCTGCTTGGTGCTGACTAACAGGCCTGGCTATACATATGCAGGGTGTTTCGCAACTAGTGTTACTCCCTGAAAGGGTGGTAAAGGACGTCAGTCTGAACAAGATTTTCCTGTGTAAAAATGGGGTTTGAAGCTTCGTTTTTGAGTTACTAAGGAAAAACAGTGACCAATCAGAGCGCGAGAATAGCGCGCGCCCAGACGCGAGAGCGACAGTTTCGACTATGACGGTCGATAGTGATCGTGAACAAGCGTATCGATGCCGCGTCGGTACAATAGGAAGCTATAAGATAAAAGTTACATCGAATCACGAATAAAAAAATCTGGATTATTGTTGAATTATCATTCATTAATGGATAAGAAATAAAGAAATTAGTCCTTACTCATGTAATCAGAATAAATCGAATTTATTCGATACGTTTATTCGTTATCGCAAAGAAATAATAGATAAAATATGGAAAATTATTCTCATTAGAAATTGTGATGATGAAAAAGAACAAATTCTCATTTTTGAAAAATTAAATAACTTTTCCATTTAACAAATAAAAATTTAAATCGAATAATTAACGAATTTAAATGTAACCTACCTATTGAACCGCAAATAGTCACGATGAAATTGCATCTCTGTCACCCTGTCGATCCAACGATCCTAACCGTTAGAAATAAATAAATCACCACACAGAAACTCACAATTTACTTCACTGTCACCTATCACTGTCATCTTTCATTATTAACTTTTATTATCACTTTTCGCTGTCATTTTTCACTAATTAGTCACTGTGAGCCCGACACGTAAATCGGCCGAACACGTGAACGAATATTCATAAATAATTTTAATTTTACTGTCTTGAAAGCAAGAAAGCGGAATTTTCGATTAAAAACTACGATATATTTTATTTCGGCTGGTGTCTTTCGACAATAAACGATAACTGTCTCGATCGACGCCGAAGTCGATCAACAGATCACCGTTGCATAGCAACCGTTAGCGACGTACGCCTCGCAATCGAGAACGAAACCGAGATACGTGGCCCGTTCAACAATTTCTCCTAATAAAATATAATATAATATCGATTCCTCAATTCGGATACCTTATAATGAGAATATAGAGTATCGTTAAACATACATATCTATGAATAATCGTTCACGCGTTTTCATTCAGGTCATTTACCGGTCGTGATTATGTTGTACGATTATTAGAAAGCGACAGTGAAATAAATTGAGAGTTCATTGACCCTGCCAGGATAGCAGCTGTTGATGCTCTTATCGGTGAATCTACCCGATGACACAAATATTTTTTATCGAAGCTCTTTTTTTCATCCACCAATGTGTTAGTTTTATTTAAGTCGTATGTGCATTTTTAAAATTAAACGTACGCAGGAATTGATTTATTTCACTTCAGTGAGTTACTGTATTACATATTCCATTCCAGTTCTATTTCATTACATAAACAAAGTACTCATTCCTTTTGAAACGTAAATTTATTCGTTTGCTTTATTAGAATAGTTGACAAAACTAATTTTCGTAAATTTATTCTTTATTCCTTTTCGACGGCATAAAATAAATACAATATACTTGGTCTGGGTAAACAACAACTAATTGGTTTATATTCTATTTAAGAATAATGAAGATCTTAATATTATTCTTAAGGGTAAGAGTCCGCAGTAACTGTGTGCGTAAACTCACACGTAGCGGGGCATGCACGTATAGGCGATGTGCGAGAGAGAGGGACGATTTCGTAGTTTCGATCTTACGTCTCGAGAATTGCATAAATTCACTTTCTGTGGATAGTTTTAACACCGGTAGCTATACCCAATACTGCGCTGCTATCGTTTTTACGCTAACAAACATCACAGATTGATTACAACGAAAAATTCATGAGACGTAAGCGTGAGACCGTCATAGATCTGAGCAATCAAGATGGCGGACCCTACTTGTCCGCGAGTTACATCGTTAAAACCGAGCGTACTACTTCGGGAATTTCATGAGACTCTTTTCGTGATTACTTCATTAATTAGACATAACGCTTTTTGTGTGGTTTTATTATCTGTGTGATACGTTTTGACTTTTGTAAATACATTGTAAAATAAACTGTGTTTCTCGTTCCGTCGGAACTCCGGCAATTCTTTTGCGGTGATTTTCTGCGAGTCAACCTCTAACCCTTCGACAGTTTTTCCGAAGGGCGATATTGCCCTCTTCATCGATAACACCATCCAGTGATGCTCCCAAGAATGGATGGGAGCTATTTCTTTCGACATTTATCGATATTTGCATATGTGTAGTGAAGTTCTGGACTTCTCATCGGTCGCTATCGTCGATCGTCCGTCATTTTACAAACAACCATGGCAGCGAACGGTGAACAAAAAGTACGTATAACATCATGAACAATAAATAGAATAAAATAATAAATTATTATATTACGTTAAAATAATAAATAAATCATTTTAATTACAGATGGATATTGAAACTGTACAAAATGAACAAAGGGAAGAAACTGATAACGTAGCAGAGAAGCCGCCAGATAAAAAGCCGGCGGAAAAAGAAGAAAAGACGGCGGAAAATCCGCAGTCTGTTAAAAAAGTAAGTAAGTAATTATTATAAATATACATAAATATATCACATTTTTCCTTTTCTGTTTCAGACGAAAAAATTGTTAAAGCGACTTCTGTATGGTCGCGGAGGCCGGGGTGGCCAGGGAGGCCAGGGAGGCCATGGAGGCCGCGGCGGATGCGGCGGCCAAGGTGGCCAAAGATATTATAATATTAATCAGAATTTTTATTAAAATAAAATGAATTTAAAAATATTTGCGTATTTTTATTTTATTATTAAATTAAAAAAAAATGTACATATTTCAATTTTTTTATTTTTCGTACCATATGTTTTACATTTTTATCAATACGTTAAGAAGTTAGCTATATATATTTAGCTAATTGAATTATGTGACATGTGCGATACCATGCGCAGTGGCATACCCAGTCTAGAAATCTATGTTACAGTTATCGACCGATTTAAGCTATGCCTCCTATTCCTACTCGTTTGAGTGGTATGGGTGCATGATAAAAATGAAGCTTGGTATGAAGCTTGCTTGTAATGAAGCTTGGCTTGAAGCTTGCTTGTAATGAAGCTTGGTACAAAAACGAATGAGATTGCGTTTTTCTGGGATCGATGTCGCTATCGAAAATTCAAGAAAAAATCGTTTTGTTTTCGGAGCGAAGCGAAGTACTCATTGCATTGTGAGAAGCCGAGAATTGTAATTGCGAGTCGTGAAGTTCTATTTGTGTTGTTTGTGTTATTATTATTCTAATAATCATACCTTATTTATTATTTAATCGTTTATTTTTTAAGTTCTGTTCTTTTTAAATTATTTCATAATTTTTTTTTTAATTGTTTAGTGTTAATTAGTGTTGATTATTAGTTAATCCTATAATTATTTAACTTTTTGTCGTTTATTTTTTAAGTTCTGTTCTTTTTAAATTATTTAATAATTTTTTTTTTAATTATTTAGTATTAATTAGTGTTAATTATTTAGTGTTTAATCCACGTGAATTAGAAGTGAGAATGAGTGGAACGAGTAATGAACAAGACAGTGGAAATAATCACTCAAGCGATAAGAAGAAACAAAAACGAAAATTATTCCCTTCGATGAGGAGGTATTCTAAGAAGAAAGGAACTCCCGAAAGCCGACGCCGTTCAGCTGCTTTGGAAAGGAATATAGAGGTAAGTGATGTTGACGACGTACTCGGTAAGGAAAGAGAACTTGCTGAGGAATACAAAAATCAGCCGTCAACATCCAATGGACGAGCATTCATGTTTTCACCGTGCGTCGTAACTGAAACAGCACAAGAAGAAGAGAGTTCAGAAGGAACCTTGTCGGCACAATTTTCAGACGGAGAAAAAGATACCTGGATCGTTGAAAAAATAGCAAGAGGCGGGTCAGAAGAAACGCCGTCTATTTCAAGCGGATTAAGTATCGTAAGCTTACAGCACATTTTTGACGAAATTAAAAAAATGGGCCATCATGCCGATAATCGAGAAGATTGAGGTATAAAACACTTGAAAATAACTGGCGTAAAACAGTCGGGCTTCAAGACCACGCTCACCGTAGTGTACACTATGTACCACTACAAAGGGGAAATCCGAAGTCAACCTGACGATGTTGAAGAAATGGATGTAAACCGTAGTGCCGTGGCTGGGACCATGCTTACTAGGGGCAGCTACGCGCAGATGGAAGAATTTCTTGCTGCGATGAATATAAAATGTATGTCGAAGAGGCAATATGTAAAGCATCGTGATGAAATCGTAAATTCGTTGACTACCGCTGCTGAAAAAGAAATAATAGCAGCAGTTGAAGAAGAAAAACAATAGGCTATCAGAAGAGGAGATATTCTTCCTGGTTCCGGAATCCCGCACATTTCCGTCGTTGCGGACGGGAGCTGGATGAAAAGATCGTACGGCACCGGTACATATAACTCTGCGTCGGGAGTTGGTGTAATAATTGGATATCACACCAAAAAAGTTTTATACATCGGAGTGCGGAACAAAAGATGTAAAATTGGCGACTTTGCTGAAAGAAATAAGAAACAGCCACGAAAACATATATGTTTTAAGAACTGAACAAGGAGTCAAGCATCCACTGCTATGGAAAGCGACGCAATAGTGGAAGGCTTTAAAACCAACGTGGAAAAGCGTGGACTAAAAAATTATCGACGCAGATCCGTACAAAACAGAAATTCATGTGAAAAAAATTGAATATTCGAACCATTTATTGCGTAATTTCTGCAGAAAAATGAGAGAAATTGCAAAAAAAAACAACAGCAGGAACTATGAGGGAAGCCGTTGAAAGTAGCATTCGGCGGATACGGACAGCGATTGTAAAAGCCGCGCAGTACAGAGACAAAGAAAATGTATCGACCGCTGAAAAAATAAAAAACTTATACGGCGATATATATAATATACCAAGCCACGTAATTGCCGAACACGTGTAGTGTAGAAAAATCAAGTACTTCTGCGACGGGAAAAGCAAAGAGAACGAAAGAAATATCGTCCCACAATTAAACAACTTGGCAATATATCAGCAAATCAACGATATACTTCGGCCAGTAGTAGCTCATGCAGAGAGCTTATTATACAACTGCAATAATAATAGCGTAGAAAGCTTCAACTGGATCGTCGCCAAATACATTGGTGGAAAAAGACTGAATCTCGGGGAAAGAGGTTCATACACGGCAAGATGTGCTGCTGCCGTATTACAATATAACACCAAGGAAGTACTATCCCGGTTGAATAGGGCGATGAACAAGAAGCTGCCCGCAGTTGTATGCAGTATGGAAAAAAAAGAAAACGGTCAAATAAAATAGTGAATGAAAAACGTGAAAAGAATATTGCAGCGCGAGTGCAGAAAAAATTGCGCTCTGAAAAAGATTTTGATTATGGAGCAAACGCTGTACAACCAGACATGGATCAAAATATTTATAAGTTGGAAGAACAAAAACATTTGGAAATGCTCCGAAAGTGGCAAGAAAGAAAAGATACTGTTGAAAAGGAAACAGTTGGACCATCAAAAAATCCACGCTGGTACGCATATAAGTCAAAACTTCTGACGGCGTCCAATTTTGGAGGCGTGTGCCGTCGCAGAAGTGACACATTATGTGCGAATTTAGTTAAAAAAATCATATATCCACAAATTATTAGTGTACGTGTGTAACATCCCTGGGGAATTTTTTTGTTTTTTTCCTCTCTTGCGCTCTCAGAACTATCTCGCTGTTAAATTACTTCATCTCTTTAAAGGTATTTCAATTTCGATTATCGACGATATTTTTCTATTACCGACCGCGGCAATTAGATACATCAATTACCATCAAATTTGGGTTGAACTGTCGGTAACACATATATACATATAGATATATACACAATATATATATTTAATTTGCGAATATTAAATAATCATTAAGTTAGCAAACATATAAGCGAGTTAATCGAATGTTAAGTCCAATTATTAATTATCCGATTCATTTAATATTTCTTTTGTTTAAATAAATAATGTATTATAAAGATTCTATTCCACGCGTTGCGACAATAGCTCAAGACTCATACGCTGTATTAGAAGGGATAACATATATACATATTTTCATTAACAATGATATTAAATACGAAAGGTATTAAATAACTATTTGTTGAATTAGAATGTAGGAAAGCGAATTCGATCATATGGTAAACCGAACCGTTGACGGCCAAATATTCATATTGTTCTATTTGAATAGATAATGCTCTGTAAATAGTGCATTATAAATAATGTATTGTAAATATCTCGTACGGAAGATTCCAGAATGCCGCGTGTCTACGTGACACAACAATAGGCAGGATTTCCAGGAATTGGCTCGCGATCTCTAGAGAGAGATAGAATATATCATTTCAATTAATAAGAATTATTGGTCATTAGAATCATTAATTAATAAAATCTATCAATATACAAAATTAGCAAATGTTATAGTAAGCTTAACTCTCGATACTCAAAGTCAGATATTATTTTATTAACTCAGATGAATAATAAATTGTAATCGTGATCTATGGAATATTCCAAAGCATCGTATGCTACGACATATAGTTCAGGTCCTTACTGGCGTACGTGCGAAAAATGTAGAAAAGGACAGAAAGTGTATTTTTCGTTAATATGCTATTAATTAATAATTTTTGTATTAAAAACATTAACTATTCTTCAGAAAACACTATTGGCAATGTTAGAAATTCAATTGCTTTGTTAATTAGCGTTTAATTAAGAATTATATGTAAATTGTACGCAAATTATATACGTCATAATCTTGAAACGGGGGGGGGGGGGGGGGGGGGGGGGGAATCTCGAATATAAAAGGCCGAGCGAAACCAGCCTAGAAGCAGAGCAGAATAATCTTCGAAGTCGAACTAGTATTATTATCGTAAATATTGTAAAAGCGAATCTAGCCAAGCTTAAAAGAGAATCAGACTTAGGTAGGATTCCGCGTAGAGCTAGAAACTTATTAATTTTGTTAAACTTTGCAACTGCGTTAATCTTTGAAAAGAATACGAATTATTGACACTTAGAATTTTGAATCTTGTTAATATTGTACAAGCGTAGTCGAGTTAGCCTCGTCTGTAAATTCAATTTATAGGACTTCGAGTTAAATAACCAAAAATAGCGATTCTATTAAATTCTTCTAATAATTACGAATAGCGTAATATTTAATTCATATAGTTTCCTGCTCATTATACGACAGTACCTATTTAGTTATTTATCTAGTCGTTCATTATATCAATTTATATTTCATATACTTTTCCTACTTTCTTATTTTCTTATTTTGTTAATTGTTAATCATCATTATTATTTTATTGAATAAACCTGCTTGTTGAAAGGTATTGACCTGTGGATTTCACTCCTTAACCGCACACCACACGAATCCCACATTCTTTATATTTAGTTATTGCAAGACGAGTCGCTCAGTAGGTAAATACCGCTCTTTATCTCACGAGCGCTGTAAAATTTCTGTAGATTGCTCCAGAATCGTTACACGTGCAGTTAAATACGGGCAAGAATGTGAAGAAACTGCCCGTGAAGGACTGCGAAAATATACAGGTACAAAACTTAGTTTTGTATATATATATATATATAAGCGCGATGTATGCATATTTCACGAGGGTCAGACAAACGGTCCTAACGAACAAAAACAAAAACCTACGCGCTAACACATTAGAGCACGCCTGGGTCGTCAAGGACCTCTAGAGCTTTCCGTCGAATTTACGGCTTAACCGCTATAACACGATGAATCTGTGTAAACGCTAACAACAAATGAAAACTCAATATTATATTTTCATCCTATACGTGTGCACGCTGGACTGTGCCGAATCGTGGCAGGGAAAAGATTCTTTTCAGGGTCTTGCCAGCATTTTAAAAATACGTTACAGAAAACTATTGAGTAAATACAACACATACAATTTTACGTATAATTTCTAATTATTTTATCTGAACATTAATTAACGAAGCGAATGATTCTATTACATTATCAATAGTGTATTCTGAATAGTAGTTAATGTTTTTAATACGAAAATAATAATTTAATAGCGTCTTACACGAGAAATATATTCGCTGTCCTTTTCTACTTATTGCGCACAAATTTCTACAAGTGTAACATCCCTGGGGAATTTTTTCGTTTTTTTTATCTTTCTTTCGCTCTCAGAACTATCTCACTGCTAGGATATCTCATTCTTCAAAGGTATTTCGATTACCATTATCGACCGTATTTTTCTATTACCGACCGCGGCAATTAGATACATCAATTACCATCAAATTTGGGTTAAACTGTCGGTAACACATATATACATATAGATACATACATATATACAGGGTGTTACCTGTAACGCTACTCACGATTTTTCTCCCACTTGCAGCCACCTTACAAAAAAATTTTACAATAATATTTGTAGGGTATGAAGTGCACAATTCATAGCTTTAGAGAACATCGAGACGAATTCAAAACATATATTACATGATATTTTTATTAACATATTACTCGATTTACAGAAGTGCAAATGCGAGGTAAAAAAGCGGAATATGTATTGCCTGATGGAAGGTGGAATGCATTTTGAACATGTAATTAAATAAAGTCTATTTTTCTTTCATTCTAGTCGTGTGTTTACATTCAGTAATCTCTTTGGAATCAAATAATGGTTGCACTACCAAAGTCAAAAGCTAAGTACTTCACATTTCCACTTCTGTAAATCGAAAAATATGTTAATGAAAATATCATGTAATATGTGTTTTGAATTTGTCTCGATGCCCTCTAAAGCTATGAATAAAAAAAAATATATGTTCCTATTTAAAAAACCCAAGGTGACCTTGACTTTGCCAAGAAAACAAACTGTTTTCGAAATTTGCTTTGCTAACATTTATTGTGCACTTCATACCCTACAAATATTATTTTGAACTTTTTTTTGTAAAGTGGCTGCAAGTGTGAAAAAAATCGTGAGTAGCGTTACAGGTAACACCCTGTATATATTTGATTTGCGACTATTAAATAATCATTAAGTTAGCGAACATATAAGCGAGTTAATCAAATGTTAAGTTCAATTATTAATTATCAGATTCATTTAATATTTCTTTTGTTTAAATAAATAATGTATTATAAAGATTCTATTCCACGCGTTGCGATAATAGCTCAAGACTCATACGCTGTATTAGAAAGGATAGAATATATACATATTTTTCATTAACAATGATATTAAATACGAAAGCTATTAAATAACTATTTGTTGAATTAGAATGTAGGAAAGCGAATTCGATCATATGGTAAACCGAACCGTTGACGGTCAAATATGCATATTGTTCTATTTGAATAGATAATGCACTGTAAATAGTGCATTGTAAATAATGTATTGTAAATATCTCGTACAGAAGATTCCGGAATGCTACGTGCCTACGTGACACAACAATAGGCAAGATTTCCAGGAATTGGCCCGCGATCTCTAGAGAGAGATAGAATATATAATTTCAATTAATAAGAATTATTGGTCATTAAAATCATTAATTAATAAAATCTATCAACATACAAAATTAGCAAATGTTATATTAAGCTTAACTCTCGATACTCAAAGTCAAATATTATTTTATTAACTCAGATGAACAATAAATTGTAATCGTGATCTATGGAATATTCCGAAGCATCGTATGCTGCGACATATAGTTCAGATCCTTACTGGCGTACGTGCATAAAATGTAGAAAAGGACAGAAAATGCATTTTTCTTGAATATACTATTAATTAATTAATTTTGTATTAAAAACATTAGCTAGTCTTCAGAAAGCATTATTGACAACGTTAGAAAATCAATTACTTTATTAATTAACGTTTAATTAAGAATTATATGCAAATTATGCACAAAAGTGCATACGTCATAATCCTGCAACGGGTAGGGATTTCGAGTATAAAAGGCCGAGCGAAACCGGCCTAGAAGCAGTGTAGAACAATTTTCGAAGTCGAGTCAAGTACGAGCATTAGATAAATTAACGCGGAACAGTTTTCGCTGGACAGAGCCGAGGCGATTCTTAACTCTCGATTGGAAGAGCGGGTATACGCCATTCGGATACTTGATCGTAGATCGTTCAGTAGCCAGCTAACGCGGGCTCACGATTCAAACGGTCTTGTTCTGAAACTCCGTCAGGAGAGTGCTATACTCAGCGCCAAGAAAGGTTGAGACATCCAACAGGGGCTCTCAGCTACTCAAAGACATATTATAATTTTTGTCAAGTTACTAAACGCGTCGTTAGATTCTCGGGGTTAGCTCTGAGCAATTTAATGGTGAAGAAATCACGAATTATAATTAGAGTCAATTTTAATTTGCTCACTGTTAGACGTATATTGTTTATCTATCTCTGGATCGTTGGGTCGTTTAGTAGCTAGCGAACAGCAGGCTCCCCAATTAAGCGATCTGGTTTTGGGTGTCAGTGTATGATCTAGCAAAAGTGCCATGAACAATTACTTGTCGAATCACGAATTAAAAGAGTAACTGTTCCGGCAGAAATATATTAACTTCGTATCAATCTTAGGATCTTGAATCAAGTTAAATTAATTTATTAAAGATTATTGTTCTGCCTCCAGCGTAATACACGTAGTCGACTACACCGCGTCGGGAAATCGATTTAAAGTATTAATTGCATAAATATTGTAAAAGCGAATTTAGGCGACTTCCGGAAAAGAATCAGACCTAGGTAGGATTTTGAATAGCGCCGAATTTCAAACATATTAATTTTGTTAAACTTTGCAACTGCGTTAAGGGGGGCAATACCTTTAGATAGATGAACATAAGCTGATATTTGTGCATTTTTTTGCATAGGATATCTTTGTCTTGTATTTTCGAAATTTCAGGTATAATTTATTATAACTATTGCCTATTACAACATATTTTCTTTTTTTTTAATATTTAAAAATGGCGGAATTATGATAGTCTTTCCTGGAAGTGTTTCGGCGCGTCTCGTGAAACGGCGTGACTTCTAGCTTTAGTTACATTGGTCTGATACAAGTTTGCAAACGATCCTTCGATTGTTAACATTCACAGTTAGTAGATGTACCTAAGAAATGTGAAAAATATGGAAAATTGAAGAGATGGCGCGCTTTTAAAGAAAAACTTTGAATTTTACTGAAAATTTTCGCAATATTTTGCAATAAAAAAGGACTTTAATGTTAAATTTATTTCGTAAATTTAGGTTCATATGTTAGATAGTATTGTCGTGGTTATGTGCAAAAAATTTGAGCGCGATTGATAAACTAGTTTTTGAGTTATCAGTCACGCCAATTTTAAAAACGTAGTTTTGAGAAAAATGCGTTTAAAGTTTCGATAAGTAAAACCTGAATAATTTCAATGATTTACCAACTAATCTGCGATTCCTGCGCCGTATAATAATCCTTCGGCTTACTCGTAAAGTTGATTTTTCTCCATAAGCTCATTCTCCGTAAAAATATAAAATTTCAAACACAGCAATGGCGTGATAATAACAAATCTGCTACATAGCCCTCCGCACCGAGCGCGTGAATATCTGCAGCGCGATACAAAACATGAGTCACGATAATCGGCCATAACTTCAAAACGGCCCCGTATTACACTTTAAAATTTTGACACTATATTTTTGATATGTTGCACTAACATTTTATAGAAAAAAAAAAATTTTTCAATTTTTTAAGATTCTAAAGGTATTGCCCCCCTTAATCTTCGAAAAGAATACAAATTATCGACACTTAGAATTTTGAATCTTACTAATATTGTACAAGCGTAGTCGAGTTAGCCTTGACTGTAAATTCAATTTATAGGATTTCAAGCTAAATAACCAAAAGTAGCGATTCTATTAGATTCTGCTAATACTACACATAGCGAAGTATTTAATTTATAGAGTTCATTATACTACAATACCAATTTAGTTCTTTTGATTTAATTATTCATTATATTATTTTATATTGCATATACTTTTCCTATTTTCTTATTTTCTTATTTTTTTGTTAACTGTTAATCATCATTATTATTTTATTGAATAAACCTGCTTATTGAAAGGTATTGACCTGTGGATTTCACTCCTTAACCGCGCACCACACGAATCCCACATTCTTTAGTTTAGTTATTATAAAAACGAGTCGTTCAGTAGGTAAATACCGCTCTTTACCTCACGTGCGTTGTAAATTTCTGCGAGTAACTCCAGAGTCGTTACACAAGGACCTGGCCTAAACGTCGAAGCATATGGTGCTTCGGAATATTCCATAGAATACTTTTACAATTTATTATTTATTTAGATTAATAAAATAATGTCTGACTTCGATTATTGATAATTTAACTTAACATAACATTAGCTAGCCTCATATATATATTGATTGGTCTAATTAGTTAATAATTCTAGTGTCTAATAATATTGTCAATTGAAAATATATCTGTAGAAGTAGTATTTTAATAAACTATCCTTTATTAGAGAACACAACAAAAACTAATATTTAACAAGATGAAATGTAAACTAATTATGATATAAATTGAATAGAAATAATTAATGATTCGAACAATAAATCGTAAAATGTAATTCGTAATTCCGTATCTGTTCTATTCGTTCCGTAACGTTCCGTTTCCCCGTTTACTCTGAACACAACCCTTACTTTTTCCCGATCGCTAGCAACCACCTCGCAAAGCATTTCACACTTAACATTCATGACCTAATCCATACTTAATATTCATGACCTATTTCGTACTTTACTTATACAATCTATTTCACACATTCCACACTCCTACATATCTTCTATCTTTCTTTAGAGATTGCGCGCTAATTCTAAGAAATCATGGGCTAGCGTCGTAGCACGTCGTGTTTCGGAATATTCCATATGAAACATTTACAATATATTATTTATTCAAATAAAATAACATTCGAATTTGATTATTACTAATTCAGTTTAACATATCATTAATTAGCATTCTATGTACTGATTCACCAAATAATTATTTAATAATTTTTATATTTAATAGCACTGTTACTGGAACATTTGTATACTCTATCCTTGTCTAAATATAGCGTACTTACTATTTCTACGAGGTACTAAGCTAGTGTCGCAGCACGTGGAATATTCCATACGAAACCTTTACAATTTACAATTTATTCAAATAAATAAAACAATACATAAATCTGATGGTTAATAATTCAACTGAACATTTAATTAATTAACTTGTATGTTCGCTAGACCTAATAATCATTTAATAACATAATATTTATAAATCAAGAAATATATATATATATTACCGACAGTTAATCTAACTTCTTATGGTAATTAATTTGTCTAATGTCGCGGTCGGTAAATGAAAAATACAGTCAATAATTGAAAACTAAAATACCAATTGAAGAAAATGAGATAAATTTAGCACGGAAATACGAATGATGGAAACAAAAATAAAAAAATTCTTCAGGGCTGTTACACAAGTATCAACAAAATGAACTGACAATGAGTTAGTAGTCAGCACTGTACATAATAATAAAGTAATTACTTACGAGGGACCATACAGAAGTGATAATTTCTGATTTTGATAAAACTTATGTATAATATATTTCTCGAAAAAAAATTTGATACTGTAGGATGGATTTCAGTTTGAAGGATAAATCGTAGGAGTACACAAGGAATCTCTGGAGAAAACACAAATAACAAATTTATTCATATTGGGTTATTATACAACCAAAATATCAATTTCCAATGTGTCAATATTAAAACGTTTACAAGATACAAATTCTACAAACATTTAAAGTAAAACGGAAACATAGCTTTTGGACTTTATGATTTTCAATAATTTCTAAAGTTCTGCTAGAGGCGTCCGGGAGGTTCTTCCGTCCATTCTCTGGAAGGCGACCGGCGGATAATCCAGCCGTTCTCTCCATTCCGAGGGCGGCCAGGATAGAATTACCGTACTCTCCTCATTAGTAGGCGACCGGCGGCAAGTTCCAGCCGTTCTCTCCCGAAATACTATGATGCTAATATGGGCGACCGGCGGCGAGTTCCAGCCGTTCTCTCCCGAAAATCTAAGATAGGCGACCGGCGGCAAGTTCCAGCCGTTCTCTCCTACTACCGCGAACCAGAGAATATTCTCCCACTCGCTCCCCCTGGATGGCGACCGGCGGTAGGTTCCAGCCGTTCTCTCCAACCAAGGGAAGAGAGCAGAAGACCCTCTCTGGGCTTCCTCGGGCGTCCGGGTGGTTCCACCGTCCATTCCCTGTTAGGCGACCGGCGCGGCGGTAGAATCCTGCTGTTCTCTCCATCCCAGGGCGGCCAGGTTAGAGCCCCAGTATTCTCCCGTGCTGACTAAGGCGTCCGAAAGCTAGGCTTCGTACTCTCCTTTACTCTAAAGGACGACCGTGGTAATTACCTTGTTCTCTCCCTAAAGAGCTCAGCAGGAATCTGCCTCGATCGCGACTCCGATTCCGATATTTATATTAGCGCGTTGCTAGAGTCCTGCGGACAATCAACAAGTTCGCGTTGCTACGCTCGGCCCTGCTCTCGCGGCTACGCGAACGTTCGCGGCTCCGCGGCCAGCGAGCCGCGAGCTCATGATCGGCGTTCACGAATGTTCGGTACGATTCTCGATGCGAGTCGCTCCGTTTCGCTAGGCGGTCTTCTCGATTGTTCCAGGATGCCGAGAATGATCGGTGTTGTTACAATACATATTTTTTTAAGCTGCCAAAAATAGTCCGCAAAGTGCGGGGTGTGATTTATATTTCGTTGAATATCTCGGAAACCAGCAGAGATAGAGGGTTCGAGATTATTTTTTTTTTTTTTAACAGAAGTGGAAATATGAAAATGAATTTCAAAAATTCGCATTTCTTTAAATAATATATTAAAACATGACACTTTTTTGTTAATTTTTTCATTTAAAAGTTGCTGTACCTTCCTGTATATTTCGATACAATTTCGAAGTACGTACGAAATTCAATTTCATAATTAGATTCCTCATAAATAACACATGATCTTGCAATTTAAACAATCCATCTAACTCTGCTAATTCCTGAGACATTCAACGAAATATGATTCTCACCCCATACTTTCGGGGCTATTTTCACCCCTTAGCATGAATATCAGTAGCTAAAAGAAATATGTGTGGAGTATTTTTTCGAGAACTATATTATACATAAGTTTCATAAAAATCGGAAATTATTACTTTGATATGATCCTTTGTTAGTGGAATTTGATATGAAAATATTTTTAATATTCGGAATTAAAATTTATCCTATACTGTTGTTAGCAGGCGCACTCAGTATGAAATGTGTGTTTTATTTAATTGTATATAAAACGCATATCTTTTCGCTGCGACGCGGCGCGGCGTTTCTATTCGCACAGACGCAAGATGCGCATCTATCGGTCATGCTCGAAACATAAGCAAAACTGTAACGACTTTGTTAATTCGCGACATCTAGTGCTAAATCACGATACTGCATCAATTGTGTAAATTATATAATTTACTAAAAATGTTAGATTTTGTTAATATAGGTACGAAGTGATACTCACTGAATTGTGTCTTTATGCATAATCACACTTTCAATTAAGTAAGTCATATTCTTATTATTTGTACGTTTGCATGGAATATATGAGTCAGTAATTTCGGTAGAAACAGCTGTTTGGAAATAATAACTGAAAATGATATTACACAATTCGATTAGATAAACAGTATAATACTAACAATGGTGGTACACCATCTATTCAATTATAAGTCTTTTTATTAATGATGATTGTATTCTCCTTGGAGTTATTCTTACAATTAGTCATTTGTTTGCAATACTTTTTAACTGTTTCAAAAATCTGTTTGGATCAATTTGAATGGAATATTTTATACGAAAATAATGTATTCATGTTTAATTATGAATAAAGTTTATCTGACTTATTTTTCATATAATATTACCTAGTAACTTCAAATAGACTAGCGATATGTAAGGTGATCATAATCGTAAGTGATTCTGTCCCAACATATATATTTACGTGAACTGCTACCCATAAATAATAAACGAAAGTAGTAGGAACAGGATGTTTCTCTTTGTCGAACCACAGTTCCAAATCTGCTGGAAACTGTACTGGAAGCGATTCATTTAGGGGCATAATTTCATCCAAAATAATAGATGAGAGATGATATAATATCATTATGCCCATCCACGAGAAAAAACATGCTGTAAGACGTATTACTTGTTCATTTTTGTACTTTCGAAGTTACGAACCTTGAAATGTTTATTTACACGCATAAAGTGTTGACAACTGTTTTCCCAAATAGCTGTATTTCTGCATAATTTGATGTACCACGTCGTTATTCGTTTGCCAATGGTTTTTAATTTGGTCTATAAATCCTTTTACCTGTATTTTATCCTGCGATGCTTATATTAATGTTCTATATACGTGAAGTCAATGTTCAGAACTTACCGTATTGGCTTCATACCAAATTGCATAGTACTTTACAAGTGCACCCGTAGTTATAATCATAATGGACAGCTGCCTTAGCCCACGATACAACGTTGTTTCCTTAGCAGTAAATCCTAGGACCTAAATAATGTTATTATATCATTAATTGGCACCTCAATGCTGCCAAAAACAGAATATATAGGGTGTTCGGCTACTGGTGGGCATAATTTTAAGGGGTGGTAGCTGGGGTAATTCTGAACAACTTTTTCCTTTACCAAAATGCTGGTTAAAGCTTAGTTTTTGAATTATTAAGTGTAACATCCCAAGCGACTCAACATTGAAGAATCTTGATGTATATTTTGTTTCCTTATTGTAAATTCATTATTTTTATTATTTTTATTATTTTATTTCTATTTTTCATTATCAACCGTTTTTTTTTTCGTTTACCGACCGCGCCATATGTCGAAACAATTATCATATGAATTATTGTAATCAGCCGATAAAACATAAACTATTTAGGTTATTTAATACTTATTCTTTATTATATTAAACATATTGAATCAATGAATTAGGAATTAAAATAAATAATTAAAAATCGAATTAATGTATTCTTTTATCAGTCAAAAGAAGTTAAAATTGTACGTAATTGTTTAACAAAGATCACGCGCTTCGCTAGCCTAGGCCTCTGTAGGATGCGCGCGCAGCAAGTAGAAAAGGACAGAGAATATATTTCGAACTAAATTATTATTGAGCTATCATTTTTATGTTAAAATTATTCAATATTAATCAGGATATATTATTAGCGAATTGATAAAAATATTCACTTTATTAATTAATGTCCAAATGAATAATTTCAAAAAGTATGTAAAAATAGTATGCATTTAACATAGGGTAACCTGCGTGGCCTTGAAAAGTGAAAGGTAAATTGCCCATTTTCGGGGTATAAAAGAGCGAGCGGAAGACCCGTATGGAGCAGAACAACTTTCAAAGTATTACAAGCTGGACCTCCTAGGAGAAGTATAACCGGAACAGTTTTTGCTGGTGAGAGCCAAAAATAATTTTATGCCTTGACTGGACAGCGGGTATCGGCCATTTGGATACTTGATCGCTGATTCCCGATTTGAGCGGTCTTGTGTCTGAAACTCCGTTTGGAGAGTGCTATGCTCAACCCCAAGAAAGTCTAAGACATCGAAACGAGAGCTCCACAGCCACTCTATCAAATATTTTTGTCGGATTGCTAACTTGCCGTCCGATTCTCGGAGTTCGCTCTGGGTAGTTTTGTAGCCAGCTAACGCAGACTCCCCATGTTGAGCGGCTTGGTCTCCGAAGCCCGTGTGTTTTGGGTGGCGGTTCAGTAATCACGACCCATAGAGTCATTTTATTTGCAACCCTGTTGGACTTGGTTGTTCATTTGATTCCAGTATCGTTGGGTTATAGCAACTAGCGAAAGCGGGTTCCCCAATTAAGTGATCTGGGTTGGGTGTCAATTCATGTTCTGACAAAAAGGGTGAATGTGTAACATCCCGGACGAATTTTTTGCTTTCGTCGCCCACAGAACTGTCTCGATGTTAAGATATTTCGTTTCTTCAAAGGTATTTCAGTTCCAATTATCGACTGCATTTTTATTTTACCGATCGCGACATTAGACAAGTCAATTACCATAGAAATTTAGTTGAACTGTCGGTAACACACATATATATATATATTTTTTTTTTTCTCTACTTTCAAATATTATGTTATTAAATAATTATTAGGTCCAACCAACGTATTAACTGTTTAGTTAAATGTTAAGTTCAATTATTAATTATCAAATTCATTTATTACTTTACGTATTTAAATAAATAGAGTATTATAAAGATTTTGTATGGAATACTCCGCGCGTTGGGACTCTATCTCAGGACACATAGGAAGAGTACGCGATATATTAGACAAGGATAGAATATATATATTTTCGTTAACAATGATATTAAATATAAAAGATATTAAATAATTATTTGTTGAATCAAAATATAGGAAAGCTAATTTAATCATATATTAAATTGAGTCATTAATAATCAAAACCGAATGTTAGTTTATTTGAATAAATAATATATTATAAATGTTTCATACGGAATATTCCGAAATGTTACGTGCCTACACGCTGCGTGGCACGACGCACAGTGGCGAAAAACGGCGAAAACGTGGACAAAATTAATATCTTCGATTCTATGATAAATTATTCAAATGTTTTTGATAACATGATTGTATTAATGTTACAAATTAATTTTTTGTGTTGAAAATTGAATTTCGATTTGTTAGTTAACTAATACGGAGTACTGTACGTATGAATTTTTATCTCGGAAATTATTTTTCGAAATTAGTTAAATCTTTTTTCATTTTAATCTTGAAAGTTCGAACTATCTTAATAATATTTTTTTTTATTGAGAAATTAATTTTTTAACATCAGAAATTGTAAATCAATTTTTATTTTTTAAATTTTTGTGTGAAGTTTAAATATCTAATATGTAATATATACATGAATATGTAGCTTGAAATCTTATCTACAAAAGAAGATCTTTTGCAAAACTGAGTGTTTGAAATTGACGTCACAATGAGCTAAACAAAAAGTACTGTACCCCCCTCTTTGGCGAGCAGTATAAATAGGTTTCACATGCATTTTAGGAGATTTACATCTGGGAAGGGGTGTTAATAGCCACTCTTGGCCAATGATACCTTTTTTCGAGAAAGAACAAGTTCAAAGATATGAAATTGATTGTTCATTGATTGTTGATTATTTATACGAAACGTGTCATTGCTCGATGGAAACCGCGCGATGGTGGTGTTGTTCTATCAGGAAAGGATAGGAAAGGTTAGTATGAATCAAGTGGAATAGTATAATAATTAAAGAAAAAAAAAAAAAAATAAAATAGTTAAGAAAAAATAGTATAATAATTAATCACCATCTTCTTCGGATGCTGCGGAATCACCTGCACCAGGAATAGCAAAGAATTAAGTGATAGCTTTTGGATATATTTTACGACAGGTAATTTACTATTGAAAAACTCGACGACTAGATTTAACGAAACTGGAAAAACTACCTCATAAAGAGCTTAAACCAAACAGTTTCAGAAAAATCGGAAATAATAAAAGGTATGTAAACAAAGTGTAAACGTGACTTTGTCTCTTAACATAGAATCTTGTTATTTACTAATCTAAATCCCGTTATGACAAACAATTGTAAGATAATGCTTAAAATATGTAACGCAATGTGTATAGATCATCAATAGCGACGACATATTTGAAAAACGTCCGGAACTGTTGTTATCGCGTATGATAATAAGGCGCGCGTATGAACAAAAATGTGAATAACTCAGAAAACCGCAAATTACCACAAGATATCCGTACAGATTCTTATTCGGGAAGCTTCCAGCTTTCATTTAAGCCCATTTAGTAGATGAACCGAGGTGAAAATCACAACTTCTTCCTTACATAAACATTAAATGTGTCTATAGTTTATATCTCTTCCTTCGAAATGCTAACACTAAAATCTTTGAAAGTGTAAGAACATAATGCACAGATTTCTTATAAACTAGTTCCACTAAACAGGTTTCAAGAATTGTGATTTTCATTTTTTGAATTTTGTCCACGTTTTCGCCGTTTTTCGCCGCTGTGCGACGCTAGACAGGATTTCTTAGAATTAGCGCGCAATCTCTAAAGAGAGACAGAGTATATAATTTCAATTAACAATATTATTTGTCATTAGAATTTTTAATTCGTCAAATCCATTAATATATATGGTTAGCTAATGTTATGTTAAGTTTAATTATCGATACTCGAAGTCACATATTGTTTTATTAATCCAGATAAATAATAATTTGTGATATTAATCTATGGAATATTCCGAAGCTTCGTATGCTTCAACATATAGTTCAGCTCCTTGTAGAAATACGTGCGTAGTATGTAGAAAAAGACAGCGAATATGTTTCTCGCTTAATACACTATTAAATTATTATTTTCACATTTGAAACATTAACTACTGTTCAGAAAACACTATTGACGATGTTAGAAAATCATTTACTTCATTAATTAACATCTAATTAAGAATTATATATAAAATTGTATGTAAAATTGTACGCAAAATTATACACGTCGAACATGGAGGTAGTTTTCCAGAGCCTTGAAAAGTGAAAGGCCTTCGAGTATAAAAGGCCGAACGAAACCCGCCTAGGGTACAGAACAGTTTTCGAAGTCGGGCAAGCTAGAAGTCTTAGATAAGTATAATCTGGAACAGTTTTCGCTGCTCAGAGCCGAAAAGATTCTTAATTCTTGATTGCAAGAGCGGGTATACGCCATTTGGATACCTGATCGCTGGATCGTTCTAGTAACCAGTAAACAACGGGCTGCCCATTCAAGCTGTCTTGTATCTGAAACTCCGTCATGAGAGTGCTATACTGAGCGCCAACAAAGGTTGAGACATCAAAACGAGAGCTCTCAGCTACTTGTGACGTCCCTGGTACTAGACTCAGGAGTTTAGAGCACTCATGAGGCAAAGGGCGGCTTTTGCCTATTGAGCGACTCGTTCTTATTATAACTAATTCTATAAGAATGTGGGGTTCGTGTGGCGTGTGGTTAAAGAGTGAAATCTGCAGGTTAATACCTTTCATTAATTAGGTTTATTCAAATAATTAAAGGTAAAAATATAAGATTACAATTAACAATTACTTTGGAAAAGGTATAAAATATATGTATGTCTGATATTGTATTATTAGTATCGAAAACGCAAATCGGTAGCTAACTACTTCAGTTACGCGGTTTTCAATAAGGTACGTATTATTAATTAATTATTTGATTGTCTATTATGTCGCAACGCAAGATACGCGGGTTTTATAATGGATCTAGATCCTAACTGGTGATAGAACAATGTTTGGTTTCACTATAATATCGAGATTCGAAACTTTATGTAAAAAACAGTTGGACGTGGAACAGCTACTCTTTGCTCGACTCTAAAACTATCGGTTCAACTGCCTTTTTAGTCGGAGCACAAATTGGCACCCAAAACCTGATCGCTTAATTGGGGAGCCTGCGTTAGCTGGCTACTAGAACGACCCAACGATACAAGAGTCAGATGAACAACGTATGCCCAACAGGGTTGCAAATTAGAGTAACTCGACTTTATTAACCGGAGTTACGGAACGCCACTGAAAAGACACGGGCTTCAGAGACCAAGCCGCTCGAATTGGGGAGCCTGCGTTGGCTGGCTACTAAACTACCCAGAGCGAACTCCGAGAATCTGACGGCGAGTTAGTAACTCGGCCAAAATAATAAATTTGTGTGAGTGGCTGAAGAGCTCTTGTTTGATGTCTTAGACCCTTCTGGGGCTGAGTATAGCACTCTCCTTTCGGAGTTTCAGAGACAAGACCGTTTGAATGGGGAGCCTGCGTTAGCTGGCTATTAAAGGACCCAACGATCAAGTATCCAAATGGCTGATACCCGCTGTCCAGTCTAAACTAAGAATCTTGTAGGCTCTTACCAGCTAAAACTCCTCCAACTTGTCACTTTATACTTCTCCTAAGAGGTCCGTCACGTACTGCTTCAAAGATTGTTCTGCACTTGCAGCCTTCGCTGCACGCCCTTTTATACCCAGAGGATCATGGGTATTTCCCACCAAGTGGCGAGTTTAGACAGGCATAAACACTACTATTATTTTATTACGCTTTATTTAATAAAGAATATATGTTAATTTGATTAGAAAGATATGTTTTGATTTATCATTAATTAAGATTTCACAAGCTAACTCGCTAAATCGTAGTTCTAATTGATTTTCATGTACGCAAATTAGCGGGATAATACAAGTATTTTAATAAGAGAATAATTAATCACAAATAATACATAGAATAATAGCTAAAAATATATTTTGATTTATAGTAAATAAATAAACAATAATGGGAATGTTTAAATGATATATAATAATTTGTTTTCGATGTGTATTTTGCATCTCATTCTATCTAACGCGCGCGTCATCGATCGGCGAACCAATTTAACAATGTTGCACGCGTGATCTACCCGTGACCATTACCGCGCGAATTTTTATGGTGCGGTCGGTAACACTGTACAACAAATTTTGACTTCTTTTTTATTTCATAACCGCCACTATGAAATTCTTATAGATTTTTGCGAGCTGAATACGAATCTGAAATCTGTTTTTCTCTAGGACGTACAGTTTTTGAGAAAATTAATGTTAAAGAAAATGGCAAATTTTCAACTTTGGAAATTTTTTGTACTTTTACTATAGCAGCTGTTCAGTGGCTTTTTACACGAGAAAAGTCTGTGAACTCTCCCGAATAAAACGTTATATTCAATGTTGGCGCAGCGCGGTAGTCGCCCAGCCTACTGTCTTGGCGTAACGGAATAACTGAACGGCGCAACGCGCAACATTGGGTACCACTGACAGCGGCGTGTGTTCTGCCGAACTATTTTTTTTATAAAAAGAAACTGAAAGTGATTTTGTAACTTCGCTTGATGCTTTCTTCAGCAGAAATGTCTGCTCTATCACGTGCGATGGTTAGATTTTCGCTTAGGCCCATAGTTTTTTAAATGAATTGAAAAATATCAGCAAAAATTGGTGCGGTTTGGTGTCTTTCTTACTTTGATCATTATTTAAACATATTTAAATGTTTGTAATGTAATAACAATTTATATCGTTTTATTCGAGAAAGTTCACAGATTTTTCTCGTGTAAAAAGCCACTGAATAGCTGCTATGGTAAAAGTACAAAAAATTTCCAAAGTTGAAAATTTGCCATTTTCTTTAATATTAATTTTCTCAAAAACTGTACGTCCTAGAGAAAAATGGATTTCAGATTCGTATTCACTTCTCAAAAACCTATAAAAATTTCATAGTGGCGGTTACGAAATCAGCTGGCTGTTGTACAGTGTAATTCGTGGTCGATAATCAAAAATAAGAGATATATATATTGAGATTACACTACTACTTATCTACGCGGATATTCTTCATTGTGGACTGGGGACGTTACATACTCATACACATATTGTAATTTTTGTCGAATTACTAAACGCGCCGTCAGATTCTCGGAGTTCGCTCTGAGTAGTTTCGTAGCCAGCAAATAGGAGGATCCCCATTTGAGCAGTTTGGTGTCTGAAACCCGCGTCTTTTGGGTGGCAGTCGAGTAATTACGATTTTATAATTAGAGTCAATTTTAATTTGCTACCCTCTTGGACGTATGCTGTTCATCTGATTCTGGGTCGTTGGGTCGTCCTAGTAGTCAGTGAACAACAGGCTCCCCAATTAAGCGATCTGGTTTTGGGTGTCAATGTACGCTCTGGCTAAAAGGGTCATGGACAATTAGTTGTCGAGTCAAAAATTAAAAGAGTAACCGTTCCGACGAAATATATATATTTCACACAAATTTTAGAGTTTTGAATCAAGTCAATCTTAGGATTTTTGAATTTATTAAAAGAATATTGTTCTGTCCATGTCGTATCTTGCGTAGCGTATCTCACGTAGTCGACTACACCGCGTTAGAAAATCGATTTAAAGTATTAATCTTATAAATTTTGTAAAAGCGAATCTAGTCAAGCTTGAAAGAGAATCACACTTAGGTAGGATTCCGCAGTTTCGAATAACGAATACAAATATCGAACAAATTCGATTTTCTTGGTTTAAGTTAATAACAAATAATTAGTTTATCCCCTATCTGTAAATAATGCATAACTGGATCTTATTTTTAATTGCTTTATTCTTTTTTTCGGATAATCGTTCACGCGTCTTCAGAAAAGTGACCACAAAATATTGCAGTGAACAGTGATAATAAAAAATAATAGTGAAGTGAACCGGCTGTGATATCAGCTATTGTGTGTTGCGTATTATTTATACGAATAGTTAGGATAAATGGAACGATCTAGTTACGAGGATCCATTTTCAATCAAGCAAGATTAGTTTCAAACAGTTGGTGAGTCTTATTTTAATGGTTAATAAGTTTTGTGTAAATTTAAAATTACAGAAATTTAATTTTCTCAGTTTCTACTAATTACACATAACTAATTCCGTTCCTCCTTCATAAGGAATGAGTAAATGAACACTACTTTCAATAATTCTGCTGATTATTTAACTGAGTTTCGATGTAAAGACTTCTCGTTAGACGATAGACTATTCCGAGGCAAAGGCACTTGATCGCGCTCGCGCTCAGCAGCCAGGCTCGAAGCTGTCGCTCTCGCTTCTGGGCGTGCGTAATCCCAGCGCTCTGATTGGTCCGTGTTTTTTCTTAATAATTCAAAAACGATGCTTCAAACTCCATTTTTGCAAAGGAAAATCTTTTTCAGAATGACGTCCTCTACAACCCCTTTCAGGGACTTACACCGGTCGCGGGACACCCTGTACATCGGTATCGCTATGCAACGGAGGGTCATAATTTTGTCGCCACAGTCCCTTAGTTTTTCATGTATTATAACATATCCAAATTTCAGAAAAATCGGAGAGTGACACTAGCGTAGGTTTACTTGTGAGTATACGTATGACTGTGTGTTTCCGAAAACAACAAATTTGTTATGCATGTGTAACGACTCTGGTGTTATTCACAGAAATTTACAGCGCTCGTGAGGTATAGAGCGGTATTTACCTACTGAACGACTCGTTTTTACAATAACTGAACTAAAGAATGTGGGATTCGTGTGGTGTGTGGTTAAGGAGTGAAATCCACAGGTCAATACCTTTCAATAAGCAAGTTTATTCAATAAAATAATAATGATGATTAACAATTAACAAAATAAGAAAATAAGAAAAGTATATGCAATATAAAATAATATAATGAACAATTAAATCAAAAGAACTAAATAGGTATTGTCGTATAATGAACTCTATAAATTAAATACTTCGCTATTTATAGTATTAGTAGAATCTAATAGAATCGCTACTTTTGGTTATTTAGCTTGAAATCCTATAAATTGAATTTACAGTCAAGGCTAACTCGACTACGCTTGTACAATATTAATAAGATTCAAAATTCTAAGTGTCAATAATTTGTATTCTTTTCAAAGATTAACGCAGTTGCAAAGTTTAACAAAATTAATAAGTTTCTAGCTCTACGCGGAATCCTACCTAAGTGTGATTCTCTTTTAAGCTTGGCTAGATTCGCTTTTACAATATTTACGATATTAATACTTTAAATCGATTTCCCGACGCGGTGTAGTCGACTACGTCTATTACGCTAGAGACAGAACAATAATCATTAATAAATTAATTTAACTTGACTCAAGATCCTAAGATTGATATGAAGTTAATATATTTCCATCGGAACAGTTACTCTTTTAATTTGTGACTCGACAACTAATTGTTCATAACCCTTTTTGCCAAATCATACACTGACACCCAAAACCAAATCGCTTAATTGGGGAGCTTGCTGTTCGCCAGCTACTAGAACGATCCAACGATTCAGAATCAGATGAACAATATACGTCTAACAGGGAGCAAATCAAAATTGACTCTAATTATAAATTCGTAATTACTCGACTGCCACCCAAAAGACACGGGCTTCAGACACCAAGCTGCTCAAAATGGGGAGCCTTCTATTCACTGGCTACTAAACTACCCAGAGCAAACTTTGAGAATCTGACGACGCGTTTAGTAATTCTACAAAAATAATTATATGTGTTTCAGTAGCTGAGAGTTCTCGTTTTGATGTCACAACCTTTCTTGGCGCTGAGTATAGCACTCTCCTGATGGAGTTTCAGATACAAGACCGCTTGAATGGGGAGCCTGTTGTTACTGGCTACTAGAACGACCCAGCGTTCAAGTATCCAAATGGCGTATACCCGCTCTGCCAGTCAAGAGTTAAGAATCGTTTCGACTCTGACCAGCGAAAACTGTTCCGGATAATACTTGTCTTCGACTTCTATCTAGCTCGACTTCGAAAATTGTTCTGCTATCTAGGTGGGTTTCTCTCGGCCTTTTATACTCGAAATCCCTACCCTTTTCAAGGTTATGACGTATATAATTTTGCGTACAATTCACATATAATTCTTAATTAAACGTTAATTAATAAAGTAAATGATTTTCTAACATTGCCAATAGTGTTTTCTGAAGAGTAGTTAATGTTTTTAATACAAAAATAATTAATTAATAGTATATTAGTGAAAAACATATTTTCTGTCCTTTTCTACATTTTACGTACGTACTCCCATAATTATCTGAACTATATGTCGAAGCATATGATACGCCGGAATATTCCATATAACATTATTACAATTCATTATCTATCCAGATTAACAAAATAGTATCTGACTTCGAGTATCGGTAATTAAACTTAACATAACATTTGCTAATTTTATATATTGATGGATTTGATTAATTAATGATTCTAATATCAAATAATATTGTTAATTGAAATTATATACTATGTCTCTCTTTAGAGATCGCGAGCCAATTCCAAGAAATCCTGTCTAGCGTTGTGTCACATAGGCACGTAGCATTTCGGTATCTTCCGTATGAAATATTTACAATACATTATTTACAATACATTATTTACTCAAATAGAATAATATGCGAATTTGGCCATGAATGACTCAGCTTAACATATGATCGCATTAGCTTTCCTACATTTTAATTCGACAAATAATTATTTAATAACTTTCATATTTAATATTGTTGTTAACAAAAATATCTGTATATATTATCTTTGTCCGATATATAGCGTACTCTTCCTATGTGTCCTGAGCTAGAATCGCAACGCGTGGAATATTCCATACCACATCTTTATAATACATTATTTATTTAAACAAAAGAAATAATACATGATTCTGATAATTCGTAATTGAACTTAACATTTGATTAATTAACTTATATGTTTGCTAACTTAATAATCATTTAATATTCACGAATCAAATATATATATATATATGTGTTACCAACAGTTCAACCAAATTTTGATGGTAATTGACATGTCTAATTGCCGCGGTCGGTAATAGAAAAATACAGTCGATAATCGAAATTGAAATACCTTTGAAGAAATGATATATCTTAGCAGTGAGACAATTCTGAGGACGACAAAAATAAAAACAAAAAATTCTCCAAGAATGTTACAACCGTTTTCAATTATCTTCAACCACCGAACAGACCACTCCGCTATCCAGTTCCTGGAGGAACGACTATTATAACGATATCAGCACCGTAAAGTAGGAAAGCGACGTTTTAAAGAGCTGAAATAGTAAGATTAGGCATAAAACATCATTTTAAGGGGTGGACAAAATTTTAATAGGTTTTATAATAACATACCAGCGAGAATCCTCGCAGTGATACGTCAAGGATATTATAATATGTGAAAGTAAAACCTTTGTTGCTTTTTAGGATAATCATGAGTAGTATTTTCTGCGTGGCTATAGACGTTTCATACCAGTTAGTATTGTATCTACAAATATCAACAATTTCCTCTACAGGCCTTCGATTATGATGAATTATTAAATCATTTAAGTGATTGTTTAAAATTATCAATTGATTATGCATATCATATATGAATACATAAATATCAAATATACATATGTACACTATCGAACTTTTCAACTTAAGATGAGTACAGTAATGTATCATACTGACAATGAATATAACATTATGGTTACGTGTTTAACGGAAGAATTTTAAATCAGTTAAATTTTTAATACACTATTTTGTGTGAAAATAAAGTGAATGAATAAATTAAAAATATGAAAAAATAGTAGAGTGCATGTTGATAAAAGTGATATTTACAATTACAAGAGCTATACAAATGGTACCTATTAATTTCTATCGAATATATAACAAATTATGGCGAAAAAGTTTGTACTCATGAAGGTTCAAAATATTTATGTGATTATAGAAATGTTAGTAGCACCATCTAACGCGTACTAAAGTACAAAATTGACCAAAAACATGTATATCACTATACCGATGACTAACACCAAGTAGAACGTTGTTTTTCTGATATCTGTCAGCTGCAGAAGTGATTGAGACAGCTTAAACAATCGAAGAAGTTTATTAATTCTATGAGGCTCGTTTCTACAACAAAATGTTGCTTATTTTAAATAAAACTGGTAATAAAAATGACTTACAAAAAACAAATTTGTACTGAGACAAACCACTCCCAATATAATCAGGGAAACGTACGATAAAACACAGTAGGCATTACAGTCACTGAAAAGCCTTCAAAAACAATAGTACTGATTAAGTAATATGCGTTTAGAAGTATAAAAGGTGAACTTATTAATTAACACGTTACACTGTGTACTTGTTCAAAGTATGCAAATTATTTGACGCAATTTAAAATCTAAACATTCTTATTATTCGGAATTAAAATATTTTATGTCTAAACTAAAGTCGCTATAAATTATTTAATTCACCCATATTTAATACCCACTGAGTTGTTTTTCTGTGCATAATTCATACTCCTACTATTACTATTTGTACGTTTGAATGGAGTATATGAGTCAAACACTTCACTGGAGACGGCTTTCTGGAAGTAGTAACTGAAAATGATGGTAAATAACTTGATTAAATACACCGTATAAAACTTGACAATGACGGTGTACCATCTATTTCGTTATATACAGAGTCCATTTCTTAACTATGCATTGCATTCTGGTTGTAGGTATTCTTAGAATTAGTCATTTCTTTACAATACTTCATGTGTATCTAATATATTTATCACACAATATTACCCAGTAACTTCAAATAAGCTGGCAATATGTAAGAAAATCATAATCGTAAATGATTCTATTCCAACAATTCCGACAAACAGCAATTACGCATTTATTGGAAACTTTATTGAACGAGTTTCATTCCGGGGTAAAATTTTATCTAAAATAATGGGTGAAAGGTGACATAACATGATTATGCTTGTCGCCGAAAAAAAATTACTGTAAGACGTATTATGTGTCGATTTTTATATTTTCGTAATTATGAAGCTTCAAATATATACTTACACGCAAAAAGTCGTTATTTGTCTGCCAGTGGACTTCAATTTGGTCTACAAATCCTTTCACCTGTATTTTAGAGCGATATTTATTTATATTGATGTTTGATAAACATCATTTTAATCTTTGTAACTTACTATGTTTGTTTGATACCAAAATACATTGTGTTTTATAAGTGCACCCACAGCCACGATCACATATGATATGTTTTCTAATACACGATACAATATTATTTCCATTATGATAAATACTGGAATCTAAACAATTTCATTATATCGTTGAAGAGATACCTCAATTGTGTCATGAACAAAATTTGTACGATCGGCATATAGTGCTGCAGAAAAATCAAAATTGTATGACACCGTTACATATAGTGATGCATTTATCTGTGAAACTAAATTTGAAAACCCGTGGAAATATTAATGCAATGAATTGCTCACTTTAGCTTAAAATTATTTAAAAGCAGGGTAACACAACGGGCAGATAAACAAATTAATTTGCTTGAAAGTAATGAGGCACGTGCTCTTACTATCGGTCACGTAAAAATTTGATCATTTAAAAATGATTTTCTCTTATTATCGTATACAGATTTTTGTATATGTATGGTACTAAAAATGCCTCTAAATTTCCAAGTAAGACAGTTTTTACATGTAACGTTGAGTATTTACCAAAAAATTTCCAATAAAAATTATACTGGATTTCATGTGCTCATTATTGATTACCACGATATTAAGGGGGGACCTCTATGTAGAAAGCCGAAATAAACCTGATTTTCAGGAATTATTTTGAAGGGTAAGGAATAAATAAATATTTGTAAGGTTTGGAGGACTATTTAATAAGTACTTCCACTTCATTTCTCAATTTTTGTTGATTAAATAAAATACAAAATGGCGGAGGTACAGTATGATATGTTAGATGCGTCGCGAAGTGACTTCGAAAATGGTGTACATTCTAGTGTCTTTTCTTATTATCTGAATCAGCCAAGCAAAGAAATCTGATTAGTATATAGCTGTGGTAAATTGATGAACCTAAAATATTGAAAAAAAATTAAAAATTGGAAAAATGACAAACCTCAGAACAAAATGTTTCAAATTTTTCCATAAAATTTTACTCCTTTTTGCAATAAAAAAAATGTTTATATCAATGATTTTAACTTACATTTAGGTTCATCCAGGAGACAGTACTTCTATTAAAATGTATACAAAATTTCAGCCCGATTAGTCAAGTAGTTTTGGAGTAATCGTGTACACCGATATTCAACTTACCGAAAAAACAAGTTTCGAGAAAATCGTGTTTAAAGTTTAATTTGCCTGAGCGTACTTCAGCACTAGAGATTGAATAATTTTTATACCTATCATTACTTTGAAAATTCCTTGTAAGTACTTCTTCCAAAACATCTGACTAAACTCTATTACAGGTATAGAAGCACTTCAAACATTAAATAAACACATCCCCGGTAATTATATCACCGCGCGCGTCTCGGATCGACGTAAAGGTGGGTGACGGGTGTAGGCTCTCACAGCAATAATTTTATGATTCACCCCAAATACCAATGCATTTCGTATTCTATAGGCTTCAAAGTAACTTTTTAAGCAATAAAAAAAAATGCAATTTTTGAGCCCTCCTACATAGAGGTCCCCCCTTAAGTATACTAATGATAATTAATGATTTCCTGTTTGTAAGAGCAAGTGATACGATTAATGGTCGACATGACGATATCGGCCTTCGACAGCCCCATTATAAATATAGGTGTTCAATTCGAAATTTTTGAAAAGCCCGCGCGGCTGGGCTAGTCGCCTCTGATCTTCCTAAAATGGACGTATATAAGAAATAATAGAGCCGCGTCCTGCTCGATGCATCGCCAACTCATAAGAGTTGCGAAAAAGGTGCTCGGCTTAGCGACGCGATACACAAGCGAGTCAGTTTTTTCATAGCAGTTAAAAGAGGCAGTCACGTCTGCGTATACCGAGCTTTTTTCTCAAGCCAGAAATTCACATAATAGTAAACATCGATATCCAATAGCAAGGTATGTTACTCTGTAATACTTATTTTGTATTTTAAATAAGAAAAAGCGGTCGCAAGACCCAATAAACGCGGTCATTTATGACCCGTAGAGGAGTCGAATCTCATGCACTCTCTCTGACTGTACATGCGATCATTTATGACCCGTAGAGGAGTCGCGCCATGCGCACTCGCTCTGATTATAAACGCGGTCAATTTTGAACCGTACAGGAGTCGCATCCCATGCACTCTCTCTGTCTATAAACGCAGTCATTTTCATGACCCGTAAAGGAGTCGCATCCCATGCACTCTCTCTGACTATAAACACGGTCATTTTCATGATCCGTAGAGGAGTTGCGCCACGCACACTCGCTCTGGTTACACGTACATATACATCTCACACTCACATAAAACATAAATAAATTTTACGAGGTTTTTGGCTGCAAGGTCTTTTTTCCTCGGGGTTTGTCCCCAAATATTGTTGTTGTTTTTTTTTTATTAACTAATATTTTTCTTTTGCATGAATCTCGTGACTCAGACACGAAGTTTGAGTATCGAAGTCTTAACAATAGGCGAAAATGAAAGTTGAAGTGTCGCGGCCAGGATGGTAATGGGGCCATATGGAGCCTGGTGATTTTGACCATGGCAGACAACGATCGTTAGGCTTTTCCTAAAAGTGGGGATTCGATCCCCGTAAAACCTTTGGCAAAGCACCGGGACAGCACAATACGTTGACGACTTTTGAGAATAACGAAGAGAGAAGTCGGACGATAACAATATTTGTAAATTCTGTGTGAGATCCAGACATCCTTACAGTTAGTATACTGCTAATCACTTCTTTTTGTCCTATTTATGTACGTATTTATTACTATAGCTTACAAAAATCTGTAATGATAATTTTTAGCACAAATTTTGGAAAGAAAACGATATTTAAAATAGTAAGAAAAATATTGGTACCGGCAACATTTTTTCGGTCGCTGCAACTGTTATTTAATGAAAAATGAAATAAAAGATTAATTCCGAATAGGTACATTTACCTCACTTCAATACAGTAGAAAAATTGCATGTACGTCTTAATTTGTAAATTAAACAAAGCTGATAATGGATACCTGAGCAAGTATAGACAACCAAATCATAATGCTGACAGAAATATTTTGAAACAACCGAAACTTTTTGCTGCCGTACAGCGAAAGAGCCAATATTGACAAAAGAAATACACAGAGTTTGCTGCTGCCAGTCAATTTAGCCATCGTACACAACAGATCAAACACAACTGATCTCCCTATCATCCATACCACTCTTATTTTCTTTAACTCTCCACAAACATTCCATTTTTGAACAATTTTCTGTTAAAATGTTTTCTATAAAAATGTAATTGACAAATTCTACAATTTTAGAATTACTTATTCATAATTAGATAAGGTACGAGTAAATCGATCCATATCTATAGACTGTCTATGTATGGCAGGTCATTAAGAAAATTATGGGGTGCAAAAAGTCCTAAGAGAAGAAATTCTTCCGTATAATGTTTATTTTTTATATTTCTACGAATTGTAAATCTACGGGGGACGGTAGTATTCGATCGCCATCGGTCAGTTTAGTTTCTTCAAAGGGAGAACAAGTGTCCAGCAGTAAATAAGTATTAATAGTGGAATACTAGGCGCTCCGGAGAACACGAGAAAGGTTGTATCAATTTATATTTCATCATAGATATATATCTTATGTACTGTACAAATGTATTTTAAATGTATAGAAGAAGGACTAATTTACGAATAATACAAAACAATCATCGCAGTGAAAGGATTAAGGTTGTAAGTGTGTACGCATTTCCCAACTACCGAATTATGCCTGAGGGCCTCACTCAACATCAACGATTGCGACATTGCCAAGAGTGTAACATCCAGAGTGTAGGACGAACAATGTGATAGCGCTTAATACAGATAGTATATCGGGGCTTTTCCGTGTTTTACAGTTCGTTACCTTTATTTAAAGACAATCATTCGTGCAAAGTTTAATTTTAATTTTAAATACAAGACAGTAAACTTGAGCAAATTTTCATCGACACCCAGTTTATTTAAACCTACGTCCAGTGCCTAAATCGGACCTTCTCTAAGTTTATCTCCAAATAAAGTGGAAAATAGCAACAGATATCAAAGAAATAATTCAACCCATTACCAGTGCACTACATAAATAGAAACTTTTACTGCTTTTTCTTGAATCAGAATCTTTTCTTGAAGGTTTGTAAAATTCGAAGAAAATTTAATACAAAATTTCATATTTATGCTATATTTAACACACATAAAATGCATAAATATTAACTGTATTTACTCATTAATACTCAAATCCAACAAGTTGTTTAGGAAGCGGTCTGATCTTCCCAGGTTATTGCACTCCTCGTTGTGCCGTCTACTCGAAGGACCACCCAATTGTGAAATTGGGAATCAAATAAATTTCTGATGATTTAATTACTGTGGTTTATTATTATTATTGCAGATGTGGTGTGTGTGATTGTAATTGTGTGTGTGTGTACGTATTTATTACAATATGTGTCGTGTCGAGATAGGTGTTTTTCTAACTAACAAGGGACATAACCCAATTGATACACGCCGATTTTAATGAAATTTTAATGTTATAGAACGCGAAAAAATATTTGACACGTATTTTTTTTATCAGCAAACATCCACTCTGAGGTGGTGAAAATAGCCCTTAAAGTTGGGGTTGAAAAAGATATTTTCGCAAATATCTCGGGAACTATTAGACCTAGACAAAAAATTCAAAATGCAAAATTTTCTGTTTTTGAAGACCAATAATATGGCGTAATTGGATTTTCGAAAAATTAGTTTGTTTAAACAATACGTTAAAAATTAACATTATTTTGCAAATTTTTTTAATAAAACGTTTAACTGTTTTGACCACATTTCACATACATAAACTATGGGTCCAAAGACAAAATACGGATAAATTGGAATTTTTAATTTCTCTCATGGAAAAAATATTACTATCGTTGGAATTATACGTACATTTTATACCTTCCGTTTGGTGCACGACTGGTATATTCTGGCATAATACATAATATTCTAGCAGTTGTATTATATTACATTACTTATACTAATTTTATAATCTCCGGACTTAGTCCGGTGTCGCTCGTGCCGCCTCAGCCGGTTTGCCGGGTTCGGTCCCGGGGCGCGGTACTAACGCTGGTGGAGTTTACAACAAACGCGAAACGCGGTTCACGCAAGACGGAACGCGATGTATATCGTATACGCAATACGGAACGCGACGCGAAACGCAAAACGAAGTATGGTTTATGAACGGAACGCGAAATGCGGCTTATATCTAAACGCAAAACGCAGTCGCGGAAACGGTATCGCAATGTACATGAGTCGCTCAGGTGACTAGGGGGAAGTGGGGAAAAGGATGAGACATGTGCCGCTAGTGAGGTCGGACGGTTGCAGAACCGCACTCTCCTCCTGGTCGCCCTCCGCGGAGGAAGCAAGGGATACACAAAAAGTACAAGAGAGCAGGCACGGTTTCTATCGGTAGCGGTTCGGTGCGCTACGGACGCTCGCTTGCCGGTTGCTCTCCGTCTTATCGGCCCGCGGCCCGTTCTTATATACAGTAAATCCTCCCACAGTGCAACACTTGTTTCCCTCCCACAGTGCAAAACGTCTCTTCCTGCGCCTATGTATGCGTGCGTCATACCTGCGCCTATACTACTCTCGCTCGAGCCAGTCCAAATGTAACACGAAACTCACCGTGGTTCCTTTGATACAAGCCGACAGATTTTCGGTTCCTAATTTAGCAATATAGTTTTTTAATTTTTACATTTTTTTTACTGTAAACATTTTTAACATATTCGTGAGGGTTTTCCGATTAAAATGACACCAAACACGATATAATTTGGATAATATTTATCATTCATTAAAAAATGGATTATTCCAACAGATTGACTCGATAACCGTGACCGAATTCTCACTTTGCAACGAACAGCGCGTATCCCTCCTTAGACCGGCCCGAAAACACATACCGAATTCTCACTTTGCAACGCATCCCCCATCAGATTGGCTCGAAAGCACACACCGAATTCTCACTTTGCAACGTATCCCCCCCAGATCCAATTCCCGTATTGCTTCTGGAAACACTGTTGGAACATCGTCAGACATTTAAATGTCTCGCCGTCTTATATTTCACTTGTTAGATTAGCGAGCCAGCGACCATATCCATTCTTATCCATATTCATGGATAAGAAATGAAGAAATTAGTCCTTACTTACGTAATCAAAATAAATCGAATTTATTCGATACGTACATTCATTATTGCAAAGAAATAATAGATAAAATATGGAAAATTATTCTCGTTAGATATTGTGATGATGAAAAAGAACAAATTCTCATTTTTGAAAAATTAAATAACTTTTCCATTCAACGAATAAAAATTTAAATTGAATAATTAACAAATTTAAATGTAACTTACACATTGAATCGCAAATAGTTACGATGAAAATGCATCTCTGTCACCGTGTCGATCCACCGATCCTTACCGTTAGAAAAAATATATTACCACAGAGAAACTCTCAATTTACTTCACTGTCACCTATCACTGTCATCTTCCATTATTAGCTTTCATTATCACTTTTTCCTGTCATTTTTCACTAATTAGTAACTGTGAGCTCGACACGTAAATCGGCCGAACACGTGACGAATATTCATAAATAATTTTAACTATACTGTCTTAAAAGTTTCTTTTGACAGAAAAGAAGTTCGCAGTCGTTCAACAGATCATCGTTGCGTGGCAACCGTTTGCGACGTACGCCTCACGATCGAGAACGAAACCGAGATACATGGCCCGTTCAACAATGTCTTCTATTAAAATAGAATGTAATATCGATTCCTCAATTCGGATACCTTATAATGAAAATATAGAGTATTGTGGGATGGGGTGTCACGCATGGGTAAAGAGAAAAGTACTCGATTTACGCCAGCTGCTATTTCCGGATTTTATTTTACACAGTGTCGGTCTCCTTGACACGCAGCGACTAACTAACTAAAACTAAGCTTTCATTCCATGAACTCTCACCCGCACGCACACAGACGCATTCAAACTCAGAATCATTCTATGAACCGATCATCCACACATTCTCTCGCAAACACCACTCAGCATTTACTCGGACTCGTTCAGGCAAACAACTCATTTACCCATTTCATTCACACCAATATTGTTAAATCTAGATTAAATAATTATAACTATGGCAGGGACGTTGCGGTCACTTATCGGCGCCACACATATATATGTTCAATTATTGTGCATCCTATTTTACTATGAACATATACCAATTGTTATTTGCTTATACACGTATATACTCTTTTGCATAACCGCTTGAGACACGATGCATAACCTATTGTAATCATATATAGTCATCGATCGTAGTATACATTAGTTCATATTTCCTTTCAAATACATTTGCGCCATTCGTTAAAATAGATTTTGTACACTTACACCAAAATAAATTTTGGACACTAACACCAAAATTTATTTTTCACGGGGAAGGAGGTGTCACGTTCCTGCTCCCCCTATTCCCACGCATATTTTTTCGCGACTATACATTGTAAACCATTCGTCTACTAGCAGGCATATTACTATTTGGTTCATTTATCATTGGTTGATAATCTTTCATTTACTTACAAAGAAATTACCTTGGGTCGATAATGCACCACTAGTCAGTAACTTGTAACGTCCCTGGTGCCAGACTCGGGAGTTTACAGCACTCGTGAGGCAAAGAGCGGCATTTGCCTATTGAGCGAGTCGTTCTTATTATAACTAATTCTATAAGAAAGTGGGGTTCGTGTCAGACCGGCCTTTCCGTGTCCCGCCTATATTAACGCGATGCAACTCTGGCGCGGAGCACCACTGTCCTTTTTCCGTCTCCCGCGCAGCTATTTTGCTTCTAGCATCGTAAAAAAAACGACGTTGCAACTTTGTTTGGGTGCTTTTTAAAGGCGAAAATCTGCTCTATCGCGTGGTATAGTTCGATTTTCCACTAGACCCTTACTTTTTAAGATAAATTGAAAAATGTACCTAAAAATTGGTGCAAAATCCTAGTTTCTCGGCGTTCAATGATTGTTTAAACATGTTTAAATATTCAGAACGCATAAAAGCCAGATATCGTTGTATTCAGGAAAGTCTATAGAATCTTATGATATGAACAGAATCTTAGTATCTTTTATAGTAATCTCACAAAATTGGTTCAAATTTTAAAAATGTGTTTTTTTTTTCAAACTCAAATTTCTCAAAAACTTTACGTGCTGGAGAAAAACGGGTTGCAGATTCGTAATCAGCGCGAAAAACCCTATAAGAATCACTGAACGAAAATAGAAACGCCAAGTGGCTGTTGGATAGTGTAATTAGTCGCAAATAATACATAGAACAATAACTAAAAATATATTTTGATTTATAGTAAATAAATGAGCAATAATAGAAATGTTTAAATGATGATTTATAATAATTTATTCTCGATGTATATTTGGCATCTCTTTCTATCCAACGCGCGCGCCATCGATCGGTGATCTAATTTAACAATGTTGCACGCGTGATCTACTCTTGACCATTACCGCGCTAATTTTTATGGTGCGGTCAGTAATTCGTGGTCGATAATCAAAAATAAACGTACATGTATTAGGATTACTCTACTTATCTACACGGATGTTCTTCCTTGCGGACTGGGGACGTTACACAAGGAAACACATACAGATGCAGTATCTGTAAGCAAAATAACCATACTGAGACGGACTGCTACTTCAGAAAACGTAAAACACCTTCTGCAGAAAGATCTACAACAGACAAGGTATGTTTCTTAACCACTGACACCCGACGAGATGATTGGGTCGTCGACTCAGGTGCGTCGAATCACATGGTTAACAGCGTTGAGCAATTAGATAATGTAAAGCGGCTAATTACAGAAATAGGAACAGCAAAGAAGGAAGTAACAATGAAAGGAGAGGCAGTAGGAGAAATCAATACTGAAAACTGCATATTAAAGAAAGTTATTTTAATTCCAGAACTGACGAGAAACCTTCTATCTGTACACGCAATAACGCAAAACGGTGGTGAAGTAAAATTTACAAAAATAGAAAAAATATCTAAGGGTGAAACTATAGTTTTAGAAGGCACACAAGAAGAGGATGGACTCTATGTAATAAAATTGAACACTGCAAGTAAAATAGAAAGTCTATTAACAAGAAATAAAGCTACAACAGAGTGGCACAGAAAATTGGGACACTTAAGTTTCCAAAATATAAAGAAATTGATCGGCTTAAGCGAAGGTATAAACCTATCGCCGGAACTTATTAATAATTAAGAAATCTGCGATATATGTACTAGAGCGAAACAGACAAGGAAACCATTCTTGGAAGAAAGAACAAGATCATCGAGTCCATTGGAGATTATACATTCAGAAGTATGTGGTCCAATAGAGCCCAATACATGGGATGGAATGAAATATTTTGTAACATTTCTTGATGACTTCACGCACTTCGCAGCGGTGTTTCTCGTAGCAGGCAAGTACGAAGTGACTGAAACTATAAAAATATATAAAACAGTGTGAAACGAAGTGGAATAAAAAGGTACATAAACTAAGATGCGACAATGGTAAAGAATATGCGAACAATGATCTTCGGAGTTCGTGCAAGAACAGCGGCACTATCCTAGATTTAACAATTGCATACTCGCCACAGTTAAGTGGAAAAGCGGAAAGGTTAAACCGAAGTATTTCAGACAAAACAAGAGCCTTATTAATAGACTCTCAATTAGACAAAGATATGTGGGGAGAAGCAGTTCTCACTGCAGTATACCTACTAAATCGAAGTGCAACAAAAACGAGCAATAGGACACCAGCAGAAAATTGGCTGGGGAAAAAACCCAATCTTTTGAATTTACAAATCTTTGGTTGCGATGCCTTTGTAAAAGAATTAAAATACCTAAAGAAATTAGACGAAAGAAGCAGAAAATATACCTTGTCGAATATACAACAGGCGGCTATCGCCTTTGGGACGAAAATAACAAATAAATAATAACTGCAAGAGACGTCATCTTTAAAAGTAAAGGACAAGCTGAAGAAAATGAGGAAAAAGAAGACGAACGAATGAGAAATAAAGTAAAAATGAATCACGAAATATTGGAAAAGATTGAAGAAACAGAAACTACCAACGAAGAAAGGGATGATAAAGAAGAAGAAGAATTAAAAAATGGTCAAGAAGAGGAAAGGGAATACGAGAAGCGTATAAAAACAGAGGGAGAAAAACAAAAACTAAGAAGAGGAACAAGGGAAAGAAATATTCTAGAAAGTTATGGCGACTATTATGTACACTTAACATACAAAGAAGCAATCGAAGGGCAAGATGCACAGAAATGGAAAGAGGCTATACAAGAAGAAAAGGAGTCACTGAAAGCAAATGAAATATGGATAGAAGCAGATCCAAATACAGTTAAAAATAAGAGAGTGCTAAGTACAAAATGGGTATTTAAAATAAAAGACAATGGAAGATACCGAGCACGACTAGTAGCACGAGGATGCGAACAAAAAGAATACTTACACTATGACGAAACCTATAGTCCAGTACTTCCAACAAATGTCTTTCGGTTAATAATGACCTATTCAGTACAAAAGGATTATCGACTAGCAAAATTTGATGTCAAAACTGCATTCCTATATGGAGATCTAGATGAAGAACTGTATGTAAAACTACCAGATGGCTTTGAAAACACAAACAAGGTATACAAACTACAAAAAGCAATCTATGGACTCAAGCAAGCACCAATAAAATGGACCCAACGCTTCAAAAATTTTCTAAATAAAAATGAATTTACAACGATCCCCTCAGATCAATGTGTGTTTAAATCAAAGGAAGGATCAACAATACTAGCTCTATATGTAGATGACGGAATAGTAATTAGCAATACTAAAAGGGACCTAGATTATATATTAAAACAATTAGCAAGTAAGTTTACGGTAACAATTTATAATACACTCGAAAGTTTTCTAGGTATAAACATACGCAAAGTTAATAACATAAGAAAATTGAATCAAACTAATTATATTAATTCTTTGCTACAAAAATATGGAATGGAAAATTCAAAGGAAGTTCCGACACCAATTGCAAGTATAGACACTACCACAGATTATAAAAACATAAAATCAGAGAAAGTATTTCCTTACAGAGAAGTGGTAGATAGCTTACAATACTTGTCAACTAGAACGCGCCCAGACATTGCATTTGCTGTAAATTATGTCAGTAGATATGTAGAAAAACCAACATCGCAAAACACTTATCAATTAAAGCGTATTCTAAGATATTTGCAGGGTACTAAACATTTAGGAGTATAGTACACACAAAATTTATATGCTCACAACGACGAACTAGTGGGATATTGTGACGCAGACTTTGCTAGAGACACCATTACACGGAAAAGTACCACAGGATACGTAATAATGTTTGGAAAAGGTCCAATCAGCTGGTGTTCTCATAAGCAGCCTATAGTATCTCTTTCAACAACTGAAGCTGAATACATAGCGGCAGCAGAGTGCTGCAAAGAATTAATATACTTAAAACATATTCTAGAATCGATAACAAACAGAGAGGTTGTGACGTGGTATTTTATACCCATCACAAGGAGCCTCCCCGGGGACCGGAAAGGGTCATAGAACGCCGGCAATAGCCGTCTAGAGAGAGAGCGAATCGCGTATAGTCCCGTATGACTGTAATCTGCCGCTTTACTATTTTATATATACCGCCGTGGAGTAACAACGTACGCCGAAGGAACAATGTACGCCGAGGGAACGACGTACGCCGGGGAGACGTGCCGATACCCTGCCGCTACCCCGCTACGACCCTACGATAGACCAGGAAGAGGCCGCGGGGTAGGAGGAGATCCTGCCGAAGAAGTCATCGCGGGAAGAAGGAGATTCCGGCGAAGAGTGGGGGGCGATCACGAGATGTCCTCGTACCGGCACAAGGGCTCGCGTCGAATTATTCCGTTTTTGGCAATTGCCGGAAGTGTTTCGACTGTAGTCTCGCGAACGTTTCGAATTTCCCGTGCCGGCCAACGAGCGAAAGGACACTTCGGTAAGCCCCTCCGATTACTATCGACTGTAAAGATCACGAAATCGGGACTTCTTGTTATACCGTGGGTTGTCGACCACCGAACGGACAGTTGACGGTCAGGATCTGCAAAATGTAACGTGGAGTGTCGGCCTTGTTCACGTAGTTTCTAAGTAGGTTAAGATACAAGGGTAAACCCGGGGACTCCTGCCCGGGACGGTCGCGGATCCCGACGTCCGGGCGTTTCGTTTAAGTATCGTCAAACTAGAAAGATCGCCTCTCAACCTTTCTAGAAGCCGAACTCCTACCGGTTACTGAACCTGATCGGGTGATTGTACCGCGTTAGCCATAATCTATCACGTTTTGCTTTGAATTGGGCCCTCCCGCGTCCCGAGTTCGTGATCTCTTAATTGCGGGAGTAGAACGTAAAGTTGCATGTTGTACGGTACCGAAAACCGCTGTTTGTCGCTCTAACTCTCTCTATAGACGGTCGCCAATACGGAATCATCCCGCGTGTAGAATTAAGTCGCGTTCGCGTTGCGTTCCGTTTCGTTCAGCGCGTAATACGGCCGGAAATTCCGAAAGAACCTAGAAATGTGGCATCTCGCGTCTCGGATTTAAAATCTTGTCCGTTACCGTACTTCGGCCTCCTGCCAGGTACGGCCCGTTACGGTTTATCGCGATTTCCCGGCTTACGAGTGGTCAAACTGTACTAGTCATAACATAGTTAGATTTAAATAAACGCCGGCTTTAGTAAGTAACTCCGCTTTGTCGAGGTCTATCTCTTTCGACCCTTCCGGATCTTCCGTTCGCGGTAACCTCCGCGACTAGAGCCCTTTTTCCCCGAAGAATCCCGCCACTCTACCATTTCTTCCGTTATCTGAGCTGCCGTGCCTTTCCGCCGCCGATTCGGGTCCTCCGCATTTCGCATTTCCGAATTCTTGTATTCGATCGATTCCGCATTGTCCGTATCGTCGAGTAACGTATAGTTTCCAAGTTTTTCCTAGTAACGTTCGGTATCGCGACGCGGAAACGCGTCTGGCGCCCAACGAGTTAGATTACGTTCCGAGATCGCGAGGATTCGAATCGGGCGCCGCAGTGCTACTCGTTCGCGGATCCACGGAGGCGCCGCGAAGGTCAGATTCGCGTGCGAGCTCGGTACGGGCCGAGTAAGCATCCGCGGACGAGGCGGTGTCGCGGATACGGCGTAGAATACCCTTCCGCGAAATACCGCGTGGCAAGGTAAAAGCTAAGCTTCTAATTGATAATCAAGGAGCACTAAGTCTAATTAAAAATGGAATTTTACATAGAAGAAGCAAACACATAGACGTTAGGTTTCACTTTATAAGTGAAAAATATGCTGAAGGTATAATAGGTCTAGAATACTGTCCTACTGACGAACAAATAGCTGATATATTAACGAAACCTTTGACTACAGAAAAATTTAAACAACAATTAGCGTACATGCCGTCCGTACCGTGCCGTGTCCTTCCTTGTTTTTTTCTTCTTCTTGTATTTTGGGTCTAGGACCAGCGTCCCCTCTCTGTCCACACCCCCGAGAGGGTGTGGTGCTGCTTGCGTGCGTCCGCGTCCGTTTGCTTTTCTTTTCTGTATCGTGAGCTCCCGCGCCGCGAAACCCCCCCCCCCCCCATCGCGCTTGACGAGTGCGGACCTTTTTCCAGGTCGTAATTTGTACCGCGTGGGGTTCCTTTTTATTTCGTTGGAGGGGCCTATTTCGGCCTCCATTAAAGTTTACTCTATTAATAATACTTGCGGGTCTTCTAGTTATTTCTTGACCCCCCCCCCCCCTTATTTCCGCTTTCGCCTGAGCAGCCGGAAGGACGAACACCCTGGACGAGTGCCTTTGCACTGGCGCCCGGAAATCAAATCGTCCGTGGTTGTGCACGTAGGTAACCGGAGAGCCACTTTCCCTGGTTGCCCTCCCCCGCAGGGAACTCTTCCTTCGTTCCCCGGACCAGTACGTCACAATTGTTAGTACATTTTTTGCATATGCAAAGTAAGCAGGGGTTAATACATTTACCTATCACTAGATAGTCTACATACCAGATGGCTCACACTAATTCGAATGTGTATTTAAAATTTTGGTTACAGTTAAGCAGCCTACTTTAATTGACCAAGTCGGCGGCTCACTTTATACATTCCGACAATAAGCTACTTACTTCATAGTTACAAAAAATGCCCCGGTGTCAATGTGGATGGGTTTGACGGATCGTCGGAAATGGCATGCAGCGACTTCGAATTCACACATGCTTCTGCCTGCCATAAAAATATGGATATCTCCTCAAACGTGAGGGTGACGCTATCGATTGTCCTCCTCAAGTTGTACTTGACTAATCGCATCCCGGTTTCCCAATGGTCTCCGAAATGGAAATTATACAGCGGGATTAAACTCCAATCTGACCCGTCAGTTTTTAGTGAGGAAATTGTGTCTTGCTAACAGTTGATGGTGCTGATGTAGAGATTGCTTCTGCTTTGTTCATATCCATCGTTATTTCCGTCTCATTTCAATTGTGTGGTGCAACAACCACGACTGGTAAATTGTTGAAACACAAATAGAAAGGAGGTTGAGGGCAAGTCCGACACTGCTTCTAACAATAAGTGGAGGGCACGTGTTGAGATACACACAAATAATACTGTAGAGATCTTAGTGACTTACTTCTCGTTTTAACAAAAATAATATTTAATATATAAAAAAAAAAAAAAATACAATTTATACTCGCACGACTTCTCTCTTTGCACTGTTAAGCAGCCTACATTAACTCGCCAAGTCAGCGGCCCACTTCATACAACTCGGCAATGGAATACTTACTTCATAATTACAAAATCCAAAAACAATCAATCAGCGTTCCAAATACCAAATTGCATGTCACCAGTTAATGTATATAAACGAAGGCCACTGATATAAGGGAACACTTAGTTTTCTGATCAAGACGCTTGTCACGCGAACCTTCGAACCTTTACGCGTATATCAGTGGACCTCTGCGCTGTTCCGAACCTTATAAATAAAAGCTAGTTCAGTGTAAAAGTGTAGTTCTTCTCCAAAAGAACCTCCTCCTGTGTGTTGCGGCATAACAGCACGCTTACTCTCAGCTTCTCTTTTTGCACGCTTTCTCTCAACTTCTTTCTTTGCACGCTTTCTCTCAACTGATTCTTCCTTCCATTCTCACAACACACTTCTCCTCCCAAATCCACGCATACGAATACATATTCCCATTCCGAAAAACTGTCACACGATCCAAACACTTTTCATTCACACGTCACTCGATCCAAACACTCTTCATTCGCACCTCGCCCGATCACTCGATCCAATTGCCACACCGCACAAACACTCTTATCTCGCTCCCCACAATACTATGTAGCCTTTGTAGAGTTCATGCCCTCGTTCTGGCACGGTTCGCTGTTTGATGGGCGTAGTCCACCGGGACCATAAGAATCTCTGTTGTAGGGTGATCCTCCCTTGATGTAAGGGGTCCATTCGCTGGTTGGCCAGCTTCCTATTTGACGCAGTGGATTAATTAGCAGCCTTAGACAATCAAAAATTGCCTGACCAGCAGGTTCGGGACAACAACACTAGACCACATTGCTGTAGGCCATAAAACCACTGAGCATGATGGTGCGCGATCGCAGGGTTCTGGACAAAGTGCAACAACCGGTGATACGAATATGTGGTAGAGTTTCGGCTCGCTCCCAAGTATTGAACTCGAGAAGACCGAGGTGTTGGGTTTCAGACTCAGTATCCAAGAGGAATCATATATGCACCACAGTCCATTTGCCCTAAAAAACTATCCATTTCCTGCCCAATATTGGATTCCGAGCAACGAATACTACGGGTATGCAAACCTGTACGTGTCAGAGATCACTAATGTACCTTCGGCGAAAACCTATTAATCGCTATAGAAGGAATTCTGTTGCCATGGGTACGAGCAGCCTATTGAAACATTAAGAGAAAATTTGAAGACTTTTATGTGCGGGCAGAGGTTGAGCGAATAACTCTCTGAAAAAAACCCGCTCTGGTGTCACTGGACAGACCATTCATCTGGTAACCATTAACCGGCACATTGAAGTGAGATAGATCTTCGGTTCGATTCGCAGGGTTGGTGTGACGGAGGGGACATCATTTGCGATTTCGGGAATTGACCCCATAATCCCAGACGACATCCCAGGTATCACGCACCGCTAACCCTAAAAAACCATGATCGAATTACCAAATCTCAGAATTCTGGGCAACGGATGCCATTTGTGTGCAGATTTGCGTGGTAGAGGTGTCACGAAAATGCCTTCAATGGTAACTCATCAAACGTGGCACGAGAAATCCACCAACATGGGTGTAAGATATCGAACAGGATAAGTGCATGGCCGCCGCTTAAGGTATCGGACCAGTTTTCTTAGCCATAAGCCCAGTATCCGAGACGAGACTGTAATGGAAACAACACGACTCTTACCCTTAAAACTGCCAACGGAGCTACCTAATTCCAGTCTCTGGGCAACAAATGACATTAGTAGTAACGATGTGTTGAAGAGATTCGCGAAGGTAGCCTCGATGGCCCACTATGTGTTTCAAATGTAGTCCTGATAACATGAGTGTTAAGGGTAACGCCGAGGCTCCATGGGGTACTCGGCAACTCAGTGCCGACGTCTATATGGGAAAGCACTCTTATAATTAGTGATAGTACTTTCGAGACACTAGGTAGATGGGGTATGTATTGTATACCCGTAAGGGTAAAGAAACATCTCCACAGCTGTTTCGGACAGGTCGGGCTCAGATTAATCTGACCAGCAGGCTTCAAAAATGTAGGTGTCCCTTTCGTGGTATGGAAGGGAGACGTGATATAACCTTCTCTCTACTTATACTAGTTCATGATCCTCAAGAAAAGATCTCACGACGCTGAGGAAGAGTGACCAACCAACTTCTCCCCATCGTTCAAACTGGTTAATCTCGTCGGAACAACTGGATAACGTGGGGGTCTGTTCACGCGATGATGGTTGCTGGCATTCTGAGAACCTCTTGGACTTACGCGATTAATCTGGATAATAAAAGGGCGCCGGAAGGCTTCAGTAACGATGTTTCCTTTCTTGATTTTCAGATAGACTGTTGTTGCATAGGTTCGCTGCGAAGCGTCGCAGAAACCATGCAGTTATAGATGACTCATGGCTGAGAAAACCGGCGCGTTAGCATAAGCGACGGCCGTAACCTTAACCGCACAATCATGTGGGATCGTGCAATACCTGCGTGGTAGTTATGGCCAACAGAAATGTAGTCCGGCTGGAAACCAAGACGAAAGTAATTTCTCCGGTAGATCTTTGTTCCAATCCACGACACGGATCCAAATGTCCTGCATTCGAATTTTGACGTGAATTAGAATCGGTGCCGACCAGTCCAAGGGTCAAATAAACTAGCCTCGTCCAATAGTATCTTCCCCTTCGTATAATAGTATCGTCCAATAGTATCTTCCCCAGGTAAGATTGCCACTTGACTAAAAGAAAACGTCATTAGTTTACAGCTTCCAGATTATTCCCAGGGTGTTTATGCAGGTGAAGCTTGAAAAGGCAACAATCCATAGCATCCTCATCGTGCAAAGTAAGCTGGTTTGATGTCCATTTACCTAATTTAAAGCCCACGGACTGAAAAATGGCGACCACTTGTTTTCAAAACTCCAAGACCTGCACCTCATCGTCGCTGCTTCTGGCCGTCATCTACCAGTTGCAAAGAGACCCTTAGGGCCATAAAGGGCCGCACACAGTTCCGTATGTTACTGCCCTTAATGCGAAGTCCTTGACGTAGTTTCTCGGATTCTGATGACAAAGGATACTTTGGCATCTTCTATCACCATGGTGTATTAAAGTTTGTCGAAACATTTTTACTATTTCGAAGGTAAAAACAACCTTAAAAAGATACCAATTCCAAGATCATCCACAAATCTACTGATAGCTTATTGACCCGTGGGAGATGCAATCGTTCAATGAAAACTCGGAAGCAGTGCAGAAAGAAGCGGAAAGAAGAGAGGTAGGTTTTAATAATATTAGAACATGAACAGGTAGCCGAAATTGGATTCTCGATGCAGGAGCGAAAGATAAAGTTGACGTCACTCTTGCGGGATCTACTTTTTTGCTGGACACCGGAAATGCACACCTGCATCGCCCAACATGGAAGGCGCAACGTCTGGACAACCGAGGAGGACACAAGAGTCGGTGTCCAGTAAGGCTTGAACTTCCAGGACTTCCCCCGTTGGTGCCTTTACTTTGAGTCTGGCCGTGCGAGTAGAGCGTTGGTCGAGTGTTGGTGGCCACAGAAAATGAGACAGCTTCTCCTGGCCACTCAGCGTCGTACGAAGCGGCGAACAACGAAGCCATGGATTCGTACAAGACAGTTAAAGCAAGTTTTAAGTTGTTTCGATGATCTTCTCGTTGCTGAAGGGGCACTGTCTTGAATTTCGAGCGAAAGCTTATGGTTTAACCTTTAATGGTTTAACATCGGCGACGGCGCCCGGTACAGAATTCGGTTGCTGGTCTACACTGCATTCAAGGCTTGAATTCTGTTTTCCAAATATTGACTAAGCTGCTGCAAAATCGGTATGTCTTCGCTACTAGAGAGGGACATTTCCCATGCGATGTGAGTCGTTTTGTCCAGCTTCCGGATCGCGTAGTAAATGAACCATTCGTTCCGCGAAAGAACCGACTTCCTTTGACAGCCTACCGGATCTCGTCCAATGGCCTTTTCAGCTCCGCGGCCGAATGATACTGCACTGAAGAGTAGGAAAGGAGCGCATGACGATAAAAAAAATAAAACAGCTGTGTATTTCCGTAGTAAAGCTGAGGGTCTTCCCGTGCACCTCTGCCACGATCCGTATCTCAGCAGCCTCTCCCGTCAAGATGGTCTTCAGATAAAGAAGCTTCTGAACCTCTGGAAATTCTGGTTTGTCACGGATTAAGTTTTTAAATAAATCTGTAATGCTTTCCCACAGCAGTGGGTCGCCTGAAAAAGATGGGAACGAAATTTTCGATAATTGTATTTGCAGAAGCACTTCGGTTTACGCTTGTCCTCTAATGGAGGGGCTAGCCATTGTAGACTTGACACGGGACTGGACAAGCCGCGACGATGAATCGCGGTAGCGTAGTGGCTTATCGCAATTTCCTTATATCTCATTAAATCGTGATGACCAACTATAAAACAATCACAGTAACGCTCAAGCAGACCATAACGTTGTTCTAAAGATACTTACTTTCAAAAACAATTTACTTTCATTACGTGCATCTGTAACGATTCTGGAGCAATTTACAGAAATTTTACAGCGCTCGTGAGATAAAGAGCGGTATTTACCTACTGAGCGACTCGTCTTGCAATAACTAAATATAAAGAATGTGGGATTCGTGTGGTGTGCGGTTAAGGAGTGAAATCCACAGGTCAATACCTTTCAACCAGCAGGTTTATTCAATAAAATAATAATGATTAACAATTAAAAAAATAAGAAAACAAGAAAATAAGGAAATAGGAAAAGTATATGGAATATAAATTGATATAATGAACAACTAGTTAAATAACTAAATAGGTATTGTCGTATAATGAACAGAAAACTCTATAAATTAAATATCTCGCTATTCGTAAGTATTAGAAGAACCTAATAGAATCGCTTATTCTTGGTTACTTTAACTCGAAGCCCTATAAATTGAATTTCAGTCGAGGCTAACTCGACTACGCTTGTACAATATTAACAAGATTCAAAATTCTAAGTGTCAATAATTCGTATTCTTTTCAATGATTAACGCAGTTGCAAAGTTTATCAAAATTAATAAGTTTCTAGCACCACGCGGAATCCTACCTAAGTCTGATTCTCTTTTAAGCTTGGCTAGATTCGCTTTTACAATATTTACGATAATAATACTAGTTCGACTTCGAAGATTATTCTGCTCTGCTTCTAGGCTGGTTTCGCTCGGCCTTTTATATTCGAGATTCCCCCTCGTTTCAAGATTATGACGTATATAATTTGTGTACAATTTACATATAATTCTTAATTAAACGCTAATTAACAAAGCAATTGAATTTCTAACATTGCCAATAGTGTTTTCTGAAGAATAGTTAATGTTTTTAATACAAAAATTATTAATTAATAGCATATTAACGAAAAATACACTTTCTGTCCTTTTCTACATTTTTCGCACGCACGCCAGTAAGGACCTGAACTATATGTCGAAGCATACGATGCTTCGGAATATTCCATAGATCACGATTACAATTTATTATTCATCTGAGTTAATAAAATAATATCTGACTTTGAGTATCGAGAGTTAAGCTTAATATAACATTTGCTAATTTTGTATATTGATAGATTTTATTAATTAATGATTCTAATGACCAATAATTCTTATTAATTGAAATTATATATTCTATCTCTCTCTAGAGATCGCGAGCCAATTCCTGGAAATCCTACCTATTGTTGTGTCACGTAGGCACGTAGCATTCCGGAATCTTCCGTACGAGATATTTACAATACATTATTTACAATGCACTATTTACAGTGCATTATCTATTCAAATAGAACAATATGAATATTTGGCCGTCAACGGTTCGGTTTACCATATGATCGAATTCGCTTTCCTACATTCTAATTCAACAAATAGTTATTTAATAGCTTTCGTATTTAATATCATTGTTAATGAAAATATGTATATATGCTACCCTTTCTAATACAGCGTATGAGTCTTGAGCTATTGTCGCAACGCGTGGAATAGAATCTTTATAATACATTATTTATTTAAACAAAAGAAATATTAAATTCATCGGATAATTAATAATTGGACTTAACATTCGATTAACTCGCTTATATGTTTGCTAACTTAATGATTATTTAATATTCGCAAATTAAATATATATATGTGTATATATCTATATGTATATATGTGTTACCGACAGTTCAACCCAAATTTGATGGTAATTGATGTATCTAATTGCCGCGGTCGGTAATAGAAAAATATCGTCGATAATCGAAATTGAAATACCTTTGAAGAATGAGATATCTTAGCAGTGAGACAGTTCTGAGGGCGACAGAAAAACAAAAAAATTCCCCAGGGATGTTACACATCGTTTTAAAATACATACTGTTATAATTACCTGTGTGTTTCTTTTATTATTTGTACACATTACTTTGTAAGTGCTTTTTCCTTTAACAGTTCAATTTAAATCGATTAAGTTGTAATCTGTTGCATTCGACTGATCACATTCAAGTAAAGCGAATTCGAATCGCCTGGTATATTTATTAACTTTTTGCCCGCAGTATTTCCTGTCGTTTTTCGGCCCGGCCATCCTGCTTGGAGTTTCAAATTCTGAGTTTGAATTGGGCGTTGTCGTACCGACCAAGCCGACGATGTTATGACCGACGCGTTGACGACGGAAAGGACACCATGAACAAAGTTACAGAATTGAAATTAAAATTTTTTTTACTGTTTTTGCAATTTTCTTTGTATGGTTATGTTTATATTCTAGCTTGAATTATATTGTACTACTTCGGATTTTTAAATATTTTGTAAATAATAGTTTTTAAATAATTTAGATGTAGTAGCTAATAATTTGCAACGTTCTTGTTTATTTTCGGATCTAGCAAGAAATACAAGCAGACATTTTGATTGAATATTGTTTCATTAAATCCGTTATCGTAGAAATATTATATAATTTAAATTACACCTAATTCTTCTTTTAGATGATTTCGGGAGAAGAAAACTTACAAAATAAAAATAGTTCTATGATTATGCCATACATATTCGTGTGCTGTATTCTTTTGAATGGGATTTTAGAATTATATAAGAAATCCTATAATGATTCGTAGAGTGCAGAAGAGTTAAACGGTTTATTATAATAACCTGCCATTCTAAACGATTGCTCACATGTCTTAATAACATATCATAATAACATATAATCGGGAGATTGAATGTCTTTATTATATACAGGTAAATCACCGACTGTTAAGGAACGTCATTTTGCAAGACAACAGAGGTTACAGTTCTTTATTTTTAGTTATGTTCCTCTAATAATGGAAGCTATGTTAGTGGTACGTTATAAGTAATCCATTAACACATTAAAGGCGGGGGATCTTGACAAAAGTGTGCTAGGTAACGCGGCGACCGCCTCGCCTCGTTTTTCGTCCTAGAGCGGGCGATATTTTGTGTAATCATAAAAAAATTTAGACTTAAAAAAGTTTATTTAAGTGGCGCATGGATTGCGCAATGTGGTTGCAAACCGTACTAATACGACTCCCGCCTTTAAGCTACAGTCGAGATAAATCGTATTACTACGATTCCCGCCTTTAATGTGTTAATACACAAAATGGCACATAGGCAGCATTTTCCTACGATTTTTGTACTCATAAATTTTTATTTTTTTTCCCTACCTCTTTTACTAACTATTTACAGTAGTAACATTTATAGTATTTGAAGCAAATATTAGTTTACTTATCACCTATTAAAGTTTACTTTTGTTTCTGATACCAAGCATTATTTTGGCAATACTTGTGTTAGAGTGTATCCTGTTAATAGATTTATGGCAGGGACGGTCACTATTGAGATTGGTGACATTAAGGGGTAACACCACTCTAGGATTTTCAAAAAGTCGATTTTTTTTTTTTTGGCTTAAACGATGCTTTAGGGTCATAGAAACAGAATGCCATTCCATTTATAGTGCAAAACAAATTTTAAAAGAGTCAATTATCAATTTTGCCGCAGCTTCTTAGAGCGCGTACTGAGTACTTACGCGGCGTGCTGCGATTCATGGATTTTGTATTACTTTTACCATTTAAAATAATAAGTACATCTATTACCTACAAAACAAACGGTTGTAGAGGAAGGTAGAGGAGGAGGCGAACATCGACCTGGTTGGCCAAATGTATGGTGCAGGAATCGCAGATTAGAGGTAAATAAGAAATTGAAGGATTAAAATGTTCATAAAACTTTAAACGCGTTTTTCTCGAAACCACTTTTATCATACTGGGAGGACGGATTTCTCGGTGACTATTGTATGGATCGAATTGAAATTTTAACAGTAGCTTCACAACAATATCCTCCATGGTAGTACGTAGCTGTTTCTTGATTGAATGTAAACCTTTTTTTTTATAAATAATTCAATGCACATTTTTCATGCAAAAAGTCGATTCATTTCTTAAAACATGCAAAACTTCTACAAAAATTGATTAAACAAAAAACCCCTACGTACTACCAAGGCCAATTGTATATAGATTATACATTTTTTTTATTTTTTATTCCAAGTCTCACACATGGCGAGAAATCCGTCCTCCCGTGGCGGTGTTTCTACAAAAGCTGTTTTCACCGATGGGCTCTGTCGCCCCCATTTTGTACGAAATTGACAACAACAAAAATTATTTTTTGTACTTCAATATGTGTTAAATATACCCTCTGAAAAGAAATTCTTTTCCGCTTGTCATACTTCCAAAATAAATTGTCAAATTTAGGTCTCTTTTTCTGGTTCTAGAGTGGTGTTACCCCTTAAAATTAAAAACTGTTCGTGGGCATAAAATAAAAAGAAAGTGTATGCTGTAGAAAACTGTAATATAATTTCCTTGCTCTTGCTAAGACGGCTACAACAAGAATGCCCCGAAAAGGACACTTCTAGCCTTAGGACCCCCTTCGCCAGCATAGCCAGCGAACTGTTTATTGCTCTAACGGTTCCCTTCAAAAACCATTAACAAAACGTCGGTGGTCTACGTTCAACTTTCTAATTTACGAATTGCTAACTTTCGAATTTCCTTACAAATGATCTGTTAAACGATCGAAACAGTCATTGTTTGTTGTCGAGAGAAATCAGCCGACTTAAAATATATCGTAATTTTTAATCGAGAATCTCGCTTCCAAGACGAATATTATTTCATACGCTGATAACGCTGATAACGAAATGTGACAGAGCTAACTGACAGTGAAGTAAATAGAAAGTTTCTGGGCGATGTGTCTTATTCTTTCGAATAATAAGGATCGATGAGTCTGTTGGAGACCGGGGTTGTAGAGATCACGGTACAACAAGAGTACTGTACAAAACTATTTATTATGTCGGACGTCGTAACCGTACGAACGATTCTGACAAAATGCTCTCTTTTTCCAAATTCTGTATCTATTTATGTTTTCTGGAAGTGGCAGTGTGGAAGGGTCGAAGAAAGGAAAGGACAAAGGTTGTAGGTGACTAAGTGTAGAAAGCAAGGCAGGATGCGTACATGGATGACTGAATGTTTACGAGAGATATAGGAGATAGGGAACAAACGGCATGACTGTTAATATAATTTTTGCTCTTTGCAGAAGACAGGAAGATGGTATCCAACAAGTCGACTCGGTGATAGATTTATTTTCATCGAATGTTAGAACACCGAAGGATAAAATCCAGTGAGTAGGTGAGGAGAAAATCAAGAACACCGAAGACTCGCGTTTGGTACTTTTTAAAAATGCGTTTATTCGCTTGTTGTCGCTCTGCGTTCAGGAAAGCTCTGCCCTGACTCGCTTCCGCTGTCCCTACAGCGTCGCCCGAATTTCCAATGTTAAAGGTGGGGGTGACGACAGACAATGTCCAGGGCCCTGCCGGCAATCCTACCTCGCTTGCCTTGCAGGAATCTTTTTCCCGACGCGACGCCTTATACGAAGCAGGACTATTTATGGATCAAGTGAGTAAGTTACATTTAAATTGTTCGTACATTTTTTTTCATTTTTAACATAGATAGCAATTATTAAAAGGTCTAGCTGAAAAAGTTGGTCAAAGATGCGTCTGAGCTAAATGAGACACTCAACACATTATGCGATAGCATATTCAAAGAAACGTCACACACACAACTTTAGTCGCAAAAAATGAAAAACCGCAAAAGAATCAGCAATTACGGCAGAGATTTATTTAATAAATGAATGTTTATTCTTTAACTAATGTATCATTTGTATCACTAGCTTTCACAACATCGTTATTGGTTTTTACAAATATTTATAGAAAATTTATTTAACTCTCAGCTATCTTTAACTGTGGAGAAGTTAGTTCTTTTCATTCCTCCGTATTTTATGCATGGCAATTTGTTTATGGTAAGTTTCAAAATGTAACTTGATAGATGACGTATAACATACAATAATTTCAGAACTCGGATCAGAACGGCTTTTATCTTCATGTGTAACAAGACCATAATCAACAGTTCAAATATTTACAAAGCTCCAAACATCCTTCAGTTTTTGTTTTTTATTGGTGTCATTTTTATCATGCGAACATTAAAACTTTTATATTTAAATTAACACACAAAGGGTATAGCCGGAAGAGGGAGTCAAAAGTGCCCGTAGACCAAATTAATCAATGAGCATATCAATTAATAGACCGTTCAGAGAAAATCATTTTTGCATAGTATCAAGACGTTACCTCTAATTGGAAGGTAGTTTTCGGGCGAAACGCGATTTACAGTTGAAGCTTTATATATTTTGTTGTACCGTATGAAAATTTAAAAAAAAAGATCAGGTGTATTCTGCTTTATGGCGTACGTGTTTGTGATTTTTTTCAGAATTTTTAATCGAAAAACGGATTTTTAAAAAATTCGGAAACGATAAAAATATTTTTTTAAAATAGAAATTATCAAATGACCACATTTATATTTTTACAGTAGAAGTGCCTTGTCATGAGTGTTAATCTGTCATTTTTTCAGATTCTTTATAGAAATGTATCATATATAAAGAAATTATAAATCGATGTTACTTAACGCTGTATCACCTTCGTCTATCACTTACGAAGCTTCTAAATTCTCTCTTTCTAAGATTGTTGGGACTTAATTATAGGAACAAGTAATATTGGGTTTTAAACTTAATTCCAGCTATTTTTCAATAACAAAAAATTTGCATCTGTAGTCTGCGATATATTCTATTGAATTCGAAGTATTGTCCTTCCGAAGCTACGACGTTTTCCTATATTTTACAAAACGAATAGATTCTATGCCAGTAGAGATTGTTGCGTTTTGAGAAATCGTTTATATTGTTTGATATCTTCAGAAGACTTGAAATGTTGTAATAACAAATGATTCTGAATCGCTCGAAATAAATGATAATCAGACGATGGTATCTACAGGTCAGGCATTCTCACGAAGCAAAATTAATTTGCTATGCCATTTGGCGTACTGAAGTCGCTTTTCGTTTAGTTTTGTCAGTTGTTGTTTATAGCGGACAACTGAAATGGATTCGATGAAAAATTACTTCCCTTCGCATCGTTCAAGTAGCAATTCACAAATCGTTTTTCACTTTTCGAGTTTTCGCCTGTTTAGTAGATATGGTGATCAATTTCCCGCTTTTTAAACTAGTCCAAGATTATGTAAACGTTTGTTAAAATTCCATTTCAATAACATTTAATGTATCAGACAATTCGTTACAAGTCTGACATCGATCTATAAATTCTAAGTTTATTCATGAATTTTCGTGAATTTATCGTCAATTTTCATGAACTTATTCTTCATTCCTTTTGGAAAGCATCAAATAAATTGGATTTACTCGGTCTAGGTAAACAACAACTAATTGATCTATTTTCTATCCTACCAGTTCGCTGGTTTACGACCCCGATCGGCCGTCACACTCGAAGGTATCGCTCAGGCGGTCGAGCCCAGGAGCATTCGCACTGTCATTGGCGTTAATACCTTTTGATAATTACGTTTATTCAGTTAATTATAGGTAAGGGGAAGGTTACAATTATGAATTAATCAAGAGAAAATAAAAAAAAAAGTATATATATTTGGATATTATAAACTTTTCAAATAATGTGATTTTTTTATCGTCTGATGAGAACTAAAGCTGTCTGGTTAAAATGCTAATCACGATGTTTAAGTTAATTTGCCGAATAATTAAATTAATGATGTTAGGTTGGAACGCCGAGTTAAAACGCTAGGTTTTACGCGATTCGCTACTATATCGCAATATTCGCTATTACAAAAATTAACGTGGTTTTCGGGTTATGGTGCAAAGCAGTGCTCTATGATTTAAATAAATAGTATTGTAATAAGTTTAACGCGGTTCGCTTGACGCGATTGACTCAGGACTCAGAATAATTAATTTGTTTTTACAATTATTTTCAACAATTGCCCATTAAACGGAACATCGGCTTCGCCACGCAAAACAGCGGAATTTAGAAACCAGGCCGCTACATACGGAGCTCCGCTGCATGCTACTAATACAACCTAGAGTAGGTCCCGAGAATCAGAAAGTCGAATGTGTAATGCTGTGAGCACGTCAGAGTCCGAGAGTTCCTTAGGTAGGTTTTAGCGTAGGCTTTTCAGTCTTTCTTATATTTCCTCTTAGGAGGTGTTGTGCGTACTAGATCGAAGATTGCTCTGCTTTATAAAGCGTCCGGCGCACATTCTTTTATATCCTGAGAATCATGGATTTTCCCGCCAAATGCCGACCTTTCTCTATGCTTGGACATGTATAAAAAACCATTATTTCTTATTACATATTATTTAATAACGGAAATGTATTAATTTGGTTAGTAAAAATATATTTTGATTTATCATTAATTAGTTTTTATAACTTAATTCGTTAAATCGTAGTTTTAATATTTTTAGTTTTCGCAAATTATGAGATATTTTAAGTTCTTTAATAAGACATTAACTAATCAAGAGGAATACATAAAATGATAACTAAAAATACATTTTGATTTATAATAAACTAATATCTTATAATTTTAATATTTTAATGATATTTTATAATAACTTTTTTTTTTATGTGAGGGTTTTACGTCGCATCGACTTTGAGGTCATTAGCGACGGCTTCTGTGTTGATTTTATATCTTATGGAGTAGATTAGTTTGTTTGAGGAAATCCATGGTGTTTGTTATGTGTTTTTCTGACGTAAGGGCGGTATTTGGATTAATTTCGAATTTCAATCGTTGGATACAATATTTTTAACAAGTGTACAGAAAGTAGTCCACTGTGAGCAGGGTCTCACAACACATGGGTGGGTCTGTCTTTTTTATAAGAAACTCGTGCATCATTCTGCAGTGACCAGTTCTTAGGAGGACGTGGACTATTCTTTCCTTCCTGTTCATGTGATTTCGCGGGGTGACTTGGTAGAAATTTAAAATAACTCTGTGGATTTTGGTTGGTTTGGAGTTCCAGATGTTGATTCATTCTTCTTGGATTTTCTCTTTTTGATGGTGAATGATTTCCTGATGTGGGATAGGCGTTCTTTGGCCCTGAAGTCTGCTTGTGTGTTCACAATTATTCTCTGGTGTGAGGGGGTCCATATAATATATACTATCTTGTTGGAGGAGACAAGTTCCGTGTATAGCATTAAGGAGTTGCTGATAATTTCGTTTTTGTTATTTTTGGCAGTGTTTGATAAGGCTCGAATTATACTCATGGAGTCAGTATAGATGGCGTAGTTTTGAGATTTACAGGTATATAGTATGCTACTCGCGGTTCGCGGAAATATGTGTTCGTTCAATCCCCGCGATTCTGCCTCGTCCGTGGATACTTTACTGGCCCTGCACGAGCCCGCACGCGAGTTTGACCTTCGCGGCGCCTCCGCGGATCCGCGAGCGAGTAGCACTTCTATGACTAGTACAGTGTGACCTCTCGTGACCTGGTAAATCGAATTAGATCGGACTGACCCGTACTCAGCAGAAGGCCGATACACGGTATTGGATTAGATCTTGAATCCGGTAACGTTATACGCTAAATTTTCTAGATCCTTTTGCGATTTCCGGCCTTAATACTTACTAAACGAAACGAAACGCAGCGCAAACGCAACTTAATACTACGCGCGAGATGATTCCGTAATGGCGACCGCCTTGAGAGAGAACTTGAGTGACAAACTGCGGTTTTTCAATACGATACAACATGCAACTGTACGATTTACTCCCTTAATTATTAGATCACGAACTCGGGACGCGTGAGGGCGCAATACAAAGCAGAACGCGATAGATTGCAGCTCTTGCGGCAACAATTCCCCAATCAGATTCAGTAATCGGTAGTAGCTCGGCCTCTAGAAGGATCGGGAAGCGATCTTTCTAGATTCGTAATCTCAGTTACGATACCAAACGATACGCCCGGGAATCGGGATCCGCGAATATACCCGGGCAAGGGCTCCGGGGTTTACCCTTCTACTTAAACTATTTATACCAGTGGAACGCCCCGTGCTATGCACGGGGAATTAATCAGTTAAAATATAAATTTGACTTTGCCACCATCCACCTCAAGCTCCAATTCCATGATATCAAACCAAATGAAACTTTCAATTAAAAACTTCATTGTAAACTACATTGTATTGGTTTGTATCGTTCTAAAAATGCATCAATTTGATTTGTTGGAAAATTTGTTGTGCAGGATCCGCTATTATCTTATGGAAATGTTGACCCCTGCGTAGTCCTAAACCGTAAGAGATGGACATGCACAGTACATTTTTACAAAGAAAGTAATCAAGGAAATAGCGGCCGATGCACCCACAACGATGACGTAATTAGTTTTTATGTATTCCTTAAAAAGTGTCCCTTAATAAGGGTTTTACTGTATCATTGTAAGAGTACATATACAGGGTGTCCCGCGACAGGTGTAAGTCCCTGAAAGGGGTTGTAGAGGACGTCATTCTGAACAAGATTTTCCTTTTCAAAAATGGGGTTTGAAGCTTCATTTTTGAATTATTAAGAAAAAACACGGACCAATCAGAGCGCAGGGATTACGCGCGCCCAGAAGCGAGAGCGACAGCTTCGAGCCTGGCTGCTGAGCGCGAGCGCGATTGCCTTTGCCTCGGAATAGCTTATCGTCTGAACGAGAAGTCTTTACATCGAAACTCAGTTAAATAATCAACAGAATTATTGAAAGTAGTGTTCATTTACTCATTCCTTATGAAGAAGGAACGGAATTAGTTATGTGTAATTAGTAGAAACTGAGAAAATTAAATTTCTGTAATTTTAAATTTACACAAAACTTATTAACCATTAAAATAAGACTCACCAACTGTTTGAAAATAATCTTGCTTGTTTGAAAATGGATCCTCGTAACTAGATCGTTCCATTTATTCTAACTATTCGTATAAATAATACGCAACACACAATAGCTGATATCACAGCCGCTTCACTTCACTATTATTTTTTATTATCGCTGTTCACTGCAATATTTTGTTGTCACTTTTCACTAATTTCCTAATGTAATAACAATGGATGAACAAGCGAAGACGCGAGAACGATTATCCGAAAATAACTTCAGTGATTTTTTCTCTTTAACGTTTCGCTTCGAACGTTCTGTCCTAAACTGCCGATCGTGACTCCAAATGTACCGAGTTTGAAGAAAGTGAGAATTCTGGACATCGTTTTCGGCCGTTCGGACCGTCCAGGTAAGGAATCATAAAACAATTAAACGGTTCCGTTTTGCTCGCTCGACAGTCGCTTCATAGGCGTCCGAGAAGAACCTTATCCCTTTCCCTTTCTAAAAGGCAAAAACGGTTTTCGCCTTTTTATAAAGAAAGGCATACTCTCACTTTCGTTCGAATGTCAAACGTCCTTCTTGCAAGGGACTGTTGTCTAAATTTCCAGTCGAAGATGTTCATCGCGTTGCGCTCGGCAGTTTAGGACAGATCGTCGGGTGTTCAACATCAAAGAGAAAATAAAAAGTCGCTAAAATTATTTATGAATTATCATTCAGGCGTTTTCATTCGCGTTCTTTATCTGTGATTACTTGATTAGGAAATTAGTGAACAGTGGTAGCAGAATATTACAGTTAAAAATACCAATTAGAGGTGACAGTGAAGTGAAATGAGTTCACTGACTAGGTTATGACATTAGATATTGTGCAGTGTGTATTTTTACAAAAAATTAGGATCGATGAAGTGATAGAAACACAATTTTACTGGAACAGGATTATTTTTAAACAATAGGTGAGTCTGATTCAAATTTGCTTATCGCGTATTCACGAAAAATAGATGAGTGAACATTAGTTGTCACTGTTCTATTCATTATTTAACTGAGTTTTATTGTAAGAGCTTCTTATTAAACGTTTAGACTGTCCCGGCGCGTAGGCACTTGATCGCGCTCGCGCTCAGCTGCAAGGCTCGAAGCTGTCGCTCCCGCTTCTCGGCGCGCGTAATTCCTGCGCTCTGATTGGTCCGTGTTTTTCCTTAATAATTCAAAAACGAAGCTTCAAACCCCATTTTTGCAAAGGAAAATCTTGTTCAGAATGACGTCCTCTACAACCCCTTTCAGGGACTTACACCTGTCGCGGGACACCCTGTATAATATTCTTCTGCCTTGTTTTCGAGCATGCGTACAACGTCTCAGCGTAACTCACGGACATGTTTCTGCGTTATAATAGGAAATTAGTGAAAAGTGACAACAAAATATCGCAGTGAACAGTGATAATAAAAAATAATAGTGAAGTGAACCGGCTGTGATATCAGCTATTGTGTGTTGCGTATTATTTTTACGAATAATTAGGATAAATGGAACGATCTAGTTACGAGGATCCATTTTCAATCAAGCAAGATTATTTTCAAACAATTAGTGAGTGTTATTTTAATGGTTAATAAGTTTTGTGTAAATTTAAAATTACAGAAATTTAAATTGCTCGGTTTCTACTAATTACACATAACTAATTCCGTTCCTCCTTCATAAGGAATGAGTAAATGAACACTACTTTCAATAATTCTGTTGATTATTTAACTGAGTTTCGATGTAAAGACTTCTCGTTAGACGATAGACTATTCCGAGGCAAAGGCACTTGATCGCGTTCGCGCTCAGCAACCAGGCTGGAAGCTGTCGCTCTCGCTTCTGGGCGCGCGTAATCCCTGCGCTCTGATTGGTCCGTGTTTTTCCTTAATAATTTGAAAACGAAATTTCAAACCCCATTTTTGCAAAGGAAAATCTTGTTCAGAATGACGTCTTCTACAACCCCTTTCAGGGACTTACACTTGTTGCGGGACACCCTGTATATATTGTTGCATCGAGGAGTTCCTTCACTGGTTGCCATTATCATTAAATAACACGAACTAATATTTAACAACAATAATTTATTAAACTTAGTGAACAAGGAACTATATTTTTAAAAAGTGTCAGTTCTCTTTGAATTCTCGCGCTGTTCTGATTTCAAACAACGCGGTTGCTCTAAGCTACCGGAAGTCTTGACCACTCGATCGCTCTCGCCCCGCTCGAGAATTTCCGCTAACAGCTTCAGTTTGTGGTCAAGACCAGCTTCACGTCATAATATTGCGTCGCCAGCTTCACGTCGCAACAATATATATAATATATACGATATTGCCTCCTCCTATTTATAAACATTACGCGTGCTCGCCCGCTAACGCGCCGCGCGATACTGAAGCGGATTATATCGGATGACTTTACACAATCAGTCAACGTTACTTTTAAGCATAAATAAGAAACAATTATATTTGCGTTATTTACAGCTGTTAATTTTATTAAATTTGTATTGGGTATTATGAAAGACTTATTGTTAGAGTTATGTGTATTATATATGTCAATGTTATGAGGTAATGAACAATTTAAATAAGTTGGGCAATATAATCGAAGCAATAATGGTATTTCTTATCGAAATGTTTCAAACGTAAAGGCTTCCGCCACCAAGTACCAGTAGCAATTGCTACATCACAACATATGTGCGATAGTAGGTCATTATCTGATGCATAGCAAAATTTGACGGGATGTTAAAAATGAGCTGGTTTTGACGATATACACTGCTTTTATACCATGAATACTAAATGAAATTTTCAAATCGTGGTGAAGACAACTGATTATTATGAACAAGTGACTGTAGTTTTCGAAGGAGGGGGATACTTCCGTACCTTTCCTTGTAAGACAGAGAAATTAGTTTTTGATTAAAAATGTTTTTTATGTGTGATACTGATGTAAAGGAACGTCAAAAATGAAGTTTCTTCCTTGAATTACGAAAGTTATCTTTGCAAATAGCCATCGAAAAGATTATGTCGAGAATTTTTCGTTAAATTTATAGTGTCCTCAAAATTTGTGCAAAGTGTTAAATCGCTCTGATTCTTTGTTCTCTATGCCGCAAATGATCAAATTTTGAAATCTGTGTGAAAGAAATTAAAGGAACATCATTATTGTTTCTACGTATGACTAATCCATTTATTGGGTAAAAAATTTGTTCCTCAACATTTACCGGTACTATTGCTGAATTTGTAGAAAAAAGTTTTCTTTATTTTGAAAAAAAAAGCAAATGTAAAAAAATCTTTTCCGAACAACGATCGGCATTAGAATTATCTAAAGTGTACCAGATAGGAGTTGCATAGTCAGATTTACGCTTCTGTTTGCGTGCGTGTCGCGCACCCGTTTCTATACTCGTATATTCATTGCTAACTGTGATCTCATGAACGATTCTTCATATATTAACGCATTGCGGATTCGAGCTTTTTTAAACAGATCAGTACTTATCAGTATTCAACATTTTGCTTAAACAAGTTTATTCAGAAAAAAAGATTTTATCCAATTTTTTATTTAATTATGGCCCAACGTTATTCGATTCAGCCACACGTTGTTCATCTTATAACCTTGGTTAAGAAAGGCTATCGTTACCGCGAAATCAGGGACATGATGGGTATTGGTCTGTCGGTCATGTGTCAACACTCAACGTCCAAGCCAAGGACAGAGACGCATCACTACCGTAAGAGATGGCAGGGTAATTGTCATAGGATTACTTTGTCAAAGACATGTAAAAATTGTTTGCCTTTTGTAGATTTGTATTTATACATTTATAGAATTTGTTCTTCATACTCTGTCTATCCATTTTGGTACCCTAAAGTTGTTTTAAATTTAATTTTAAATAAAATACACTAACAAGGGACATCACCCAATTGATACACGCCGATTTTAATGAAATTTTAATATGTTACAGAACTCAAAAAAATATTTGACACGTATTTTTTTTTTTAATGGCAAACATCCACTTTGAGGTGGTGAAAATAGCCCTTAAAGTTGCGGTTGAAAAAGCTATTTTTGCAAATATCTCGGGAACTAATAGACCTAGACAAAAAGTTAAAAATGCAAAATTTTCTGTTTTTGAAGGCCAATAATATGGCGTAATTGGATTTTTGAAAAATTAGTTTGTTTAAACAATATGTTAAAAATTAACATTATTTTGCAAATTTTTTTAATAAAACGTTGAACTATTTTGATCAAATTTCACATACGTAAATTATGGGTCCAAAGAGAAAATATGGATAAATTGGAATTTTTAATTTCTCTCATGCAAAAAATATTACTATGGTTCGAGATATACTTACATTTTAAACCTTCTGTTCGGTGCACGACTGATTTCTATATATAGTATTCTGGAAATCGTATTACATCACATTTTTTATACTATTTTATTCAAAAAAAGAATTCGAAGGTCCATAGGTGCCTCTATAAAACATGGAGCCCGAGTCAGGTATCCTGTTTGTTCCGCACGTACTGGTGATACTACTCGATGTACGAAAGATCTAAACGCGTAACTTGTGCTTGTGTGATGTGTAATATCTTTATGATAATTTAGAGTACGTGCAGCTAAAGGAGTTATATCTGTTCATTAGGAATAGCCTCACGATTGTAAAAAATATACATAGTATCTCTGAAAATATATTTTTTTTATAATTTCGAAAATCATGACTTTTATTTCGAAATGATCTTCTAAACTATTATAAACGGTAGTAAATGTAAAAAATTTGATGAGGTTCTGTATTATAAAATTGAAACGGATATCAGTATTTGTCAGCGCATATCTTGCAAAAGTGACTTGGTTCCAATTTGATTGAAATTAAAGTCAACAAGATTATCAAAATGTTCCGGTCTGCTATTGAAAGCTATATATCAAACTATATATCTAATAAACATTGCAAAAAACAACAAATTCCAAAAACACGTATCCTCTATTTTAGTCCATAGTTTACATACACAAAGTTGCAAAAAAATAAATCAACATTTAGTAAACAAATTTAAACAAAAACTATAAATTTTCAAAATATTATTTAAACAAATAAAGTTTATTAAAATTTTTTTCTGCAGAAAATTTTCCTATTGAAAGACCAACAATTGGAAAAAAAAAGATTCCAATTATCTCCTTTAATTCCTGAGATATTCCCGAAAATATGATTTCAGCCCTTAACTTTGAGGGCTATTATCACCTCTTCAATGTGCACGAGTGCCGATATAAAAAAATACGTGTCAAATATTTTCTTGAGAACTATCTTTCACATAAGTTTCATTAAAATCGGTGTCTCCCGGTTGGATATGTTCCCTTGTCAGATCACAACAGCTTTAATCTACATGTGTAATAAAGTCATAATCAACAGTGCAAGTATTTGCAAAGCTTTTAAGATCCTTCGGTTTTTGTTTTTTATTGGTATCATTTTGTTCATGCGAACATTCAAGCTTTTATTAACACTAGATTTACGGAACCCGTCATTTTGACGGGTCATACGTCTTTTAATTTAAATGACAAAACTTATTAAGAAATTTTTGTAAAAATGTGTCAATTTTCGTCAAGTTAACGAATCAATGTCTTAGGCAGTTCACATATCATCCGCAACTTATTTGTTTTTCTACTTTCAATTCAAATTCAAATTTAAATGACCATAAACGTCCGTAAACCTAGTGTTAAATTATTGAAAACATAAAGGGTACAGCCCGACGAGGGATTCGAAAGTGTCTGTAGACCAAATTAATCAATGAACATATCAGTTAATAGACCGATCAGAGAAAATCATTTTTGCAGACCGTGAAGACGCTACCCCTACTTGGAAAGTAGTTTTAGGGTGAAACGCAATTTACAGTTTAAGTTGTATATCGTTTGTTGTGCAAATCGTTTATTGTTCTTTATGTTCAAAGAAAAGTCAGGAATATTTTCCTCTATGGCGTATGTGTCAATTTTTTCAGAATTTTTAATCGAAAAATGGATTATGAAAAATTCGGAAACGATAAAAATATTTTTTTTAACAGAAATTACCAAATGGCCACGTTTATATTTTTAATTTTTTCAGATACTTCTGAATTCGGATGATTTATAAAAAATTATAAATCGATGTTTCTTAACGTTATATTACCTTCATCCATCATTTATGAAGCCTCATTATTCCCTGTTTCAAAAATTTTTAGAGCTTAATGACAGAAACAAGTAATATTGGGTTGTAAACTAAATTTCAGTTATTTTTTAATAAGAATAAATTGTATTTGTAGCAGCAAGTAAATTGTAACAAATGATAAGCAAACGATGTTATGTGGCTAGGCATTGTTAGGGAGCAAAATTCTAATTAATTTGCTATGACGTTTGACGTACTGAAGTCGCTTTCAACTTTTGGTTTAGCTTCGATGTAAAAGTTACTTCCTGCCGCATCGTTTAAATTGCAATTCACAAATCTTTTTCGCTTTTCGAGTTGTTGCTCATTAAGTTGATGTAACCAATTTTACGCTTTTTAAACTAGTCCAAGATTATGTAAACGTTTACTAATAGTCATTTGAAACAAGACCTCTAATTCTTCGTCTTCAAACTTCTTCGGCTATTCTGGGCGTTCTTTGTCTTTAAGCTTTAAGCATTAAGCTTTAGGACATCCCGCGTGCTGCGATGGTCGCATTTACTGATTTCAATCAGGGCTTAAAGGGGGCCACAAATTGAGAGACCAGTGGTGATCGAGATTCTGATAAAGTCAAGTCTGCGTTTTCCTTGCTTTGTGAACTGGAGTCCAGCCATACTGAAACACGTACTTCATCCCACCGGCCACGTCTTCCGTTCGGGGCTTCACAACCGTATCCAGCATGCTGATATAATTATCATCGTTTAACTTCATACCTTCTCCGAAAAAGTGAGGTGGCATAACGTTGGCTTCACTACTTACGATATCTAATACCATCTCGGAAGCAAGAAATATCGTGTACATGGCGATAAGTACATCATCGTCATTCTGGCAGATCCAACGCTCACTTCGGTGGTTTACTTTTCTATCCTGAATGAGGAATTTCTACAAAAAGTACAATATCATCAAAAGGTATAGAAAAAGATAAAGTAAAATAACAGAAGCAATAATAGGGCTTTCACTTTTCTCTCCGTTTTATTCTTTCAGGTCAATAGTTTTTCAATACAGATTTTAAAGAAAAACGGAATTGTACTACATATCTTGATGTATTGCCACACTTATCGTAAACTCCACCCATTTTTTTGTTGCAACTCGCTCATTTTTCGTCCAGCATCCTGATCGATTTTTTCTTTCAGTTTGGTTGCGAATTCCGTGTTTCGGTTACAATTAGAACGTTTTTTAAGGCTTGCCCTATAACCACTTATTTTCTTTTGGTTTTTAGATTTTCCAAATTCCTCATCTACATCATAAACTTGTGTCTTTTTATATCTGACACAATGAGTTAGCGTGTCATTTTCCGGCGCGAACCGATCGAGTATTCTGCTCTTCGATCGTATTTTCAGTTTATGTTCTCAGCAAACTGCAATTGTTGACTATTACGTGATACCTTATTTACGTCTCTTCTAACAGGATACAGCGCATCCCGAATTTGATTTGATATCTTACCTGTAACATAACGCAATAAATTCCGGATTTAATGTATGTTTTTGAACTAGAGGTACCGATATTATCAGTATAAAATATACTTCCAATCTCTCTACAGAAATTTTTGTAAAATTCGGATCGATTTTATTAAATCGATTGGTTTCTGTTACAATATGTTCAAGAATTTTCTCCGTTAAAAATAATCCGTGAACATTCTTTCTATTAAAACTTGCAATGTCCTTATTTATACCACTAACAAATATAAATTTATAATATTTAAATTGATCATTTTTCTTTTTGCATTCAAAAAACTGCCCCGGTGTGTTTTCAAACCATACAGTTTGGAGTGTTCCGTAACAAGGATATTGTATCCACACATGTAGTGCTTCCCTATTTGGGCAAGTGTAAACATAATCTCTGACGTAGTGAGGCTGATCGTGGGATGCCTACCGTCGCGGGATTCTTCCATTTTCTCGGTATCGCCCTCATAGAGCACGTCGTATAATGTTATTTCACATGTATCAATAGGAACAGTGTCTCAAAATGTATATCCATAATTATAATCAATTTACGATCTCTTCCGTAATTCACACGTAGTTCCTGTAGGTAACGTGATTTTATTTGTATTAGACCGTACTCTTGCATGTTGATTCCTGATTTTAATCTTAAGTGTGGCTTCAAGTTCCATAAGAATCGGAATAAGTGGTCCCGGCATACGTTCCATCGGGGCCAATGGATCCTGCCAGCGTGATAGAGCGATGAGTGGTAGATTTGCGTGGAATAGCAGTTATCATGGAGTTGCCAATCGTAATGATGCCCTCCTCTTGTAACCGGCGACATACTGACCTAGTAATTTCCAGCATGTAATCTGCTAGCCCGTTTTGCACTGCTGAGACGTAAGAATGCATTCCGCAATAATTGATAATACGTTTTATATTGATTTGACGCAGCATGCTGGTGGTGGTGTCGTATTCGGCCAACTGGAGTAATTGAATGTATGTCGTTGTCGTTTTGACATCGGACGGTAGTGGGTTTACACTCTTCCAGATCCAGGAGTGAAACCGTGGTGTGAATGATGGTGGGGCTCCCGCAATCGAAGCCGATTAAGCCTGTCATGGGCCTTAAAAGCGACAGGTTGATGAAGATGACGCAGAAACGCATCCTGTGGAAGTGAAGCTTATTTCGCTTTTTTACATTTATTTTCATGAATAATTTTCTCTTTGTCATGGAATTTAATTTCCAAATCGTGTTGCGGTAGCACGTCCAAGATCTGATACGGGCCTGTACATTGATTGTCTAGTTTGTTCGTAGGTTCCTTTAATACATACACCCAATCTCCCGGGTGGAATTCTTGAATGTTTAATTTCGCGTCGTAATATCTTTTAGAACGATTCTTGGTCTGTATCAGGTTTTTTGGCGTTTGTGTTTGAACATCATTTAAAGTGTCGAACAAGTTATTCAAATAATCGAAATATGTTGTATCGATTGTGTTGTCTATGTCAGGTTCTGTGCTTGCTATGCGCGCTGTTTTACCGAAAACTAATTCATAAGGTGTATAGCGAGTACCTTCGCGAACACTTGTATTGTATGAGAGCATAAGCAAGATCTAGCCACGTATTCCATTCCTTACCTTGTGTGTATGGACTTTTAAATATTCAGTTAATACGTGATGGGTTTGTTCCAAGGAACCGTTTGATTGTTTGTCTTTATGCTGAAGTTTGTGACGTATCGGTTCGGGAAACGTTCACGAGGTTCCCTGAGGGGGAGGGCCACCAGGGAAAGTGGCCCTCCGCGTACCGGCGTTCACTATCCACGGACGATTTTTAATCCGGGCGCCAGTGCAAATGAGCTCGTCCGGAGGTTCGCCCTTCCGGTAGCTCGGACGAGAGCGGGAATCAAGAGGGTTCAAAAAATGAAAAGACGACCCGCGAGTATCTAATAAGGAGAAAATTTTAATTAGTGCCGAAATAGGCCACTCAATCGAAACGAAAAAGAGCCTCACGCTGCACAGAGCACGGCCGGGAAGAAGGAACACGCTCGCCAGTTACGAAGGGGGTTTCGCAGCGTGGGGGTTCACGATACAAATAGAAAATGCAAACGCAACGGTACAGAGGACTCGGGATCGCGCGCAAAACGGGAGCACACCCTCTCCGGAGTGTGGACAGAAAAGGGACGCTAGTCCTAAATGCTAAATATAACGAAAAGAAAGAAAGAGCGTTACCGGGCTGGTTTTGCGAACTCGTGGCAAAAACGCGATACGGAAACACGAAAGCGGTAAAGCAAACGGAACGCGGCCTCCAGGGTCCTCGTCGCCGGGGCTGTTGGTCTTGTCGCGTGGGACCACACGCGCGCACACTCTCGCACATTCAGACACAAAAAGAAAACTCGCCAGGAGGCAAGGTCCTACCTTTATAAAGGAGCGGTCTCTCGGCATGGCGATTGCTTCTGCGGTCTGTAATTCTCCGTTGGGGTGCTCCGCGATGCACTAAGCCCACGCACGCTCGCACTTGCCACAACCCGGGGAAAAATGACGGAGACTCCGGAAAGAAAAAAAAAACGAAAAGAAAAGAAAGAGCGGAATCAGGACTAATCGCGCAACTACTGGTCACGACCGCGGCTTGCGTGCCTCTCTCTTTTGTCGCGTCCGCTCATCTCTCCGGTACGCAGTGTTCCCCCTCCCCGAGGATTTTGGTGACAGGGACGGAGCCACCGCTTTTGGCACTTTAGCCGGGTCCTTTGCAACAGTGTTTCCTTGTACAACTAAATATTAATAATTAATCGGATGTTCATTTTGTTATAAGCTGACATGGTAGAATACCGGATGTCTGAATAGCAGTCTTTGAAATGTTAAAAATAATTGGCGATAGTAAGATTTCCCTTTGCAAAAATGGGGTTTGAAGCTTCGTTTTTGAGTTATTAAGGAAAAACACTGACCAATCAGAGCGCGAGAATAGCGCGCGGCCAGATCCGAGAGCGACAGCTTCGTGTATGACGGTCGATCGTGATCGTGAACGAGCGTATCGATACCGCGTCGGTATAACAGGAAACTATTAGATTAAAGTTACATCGAATAACGAATAAACCATCTGGATTATTGTTGAATTATCATTCATTATTGGATAAGAAATGAAGAAATTAGTCCTTACTCACGTAATCAGAATAAATCAAATTTATTCGATACGTTGATTCGTTATAGCAAAGAAATAATAGATAAAGTATGGAAAATTATTCTTGTTAGATATTGTGATGATGAAAAAGAACAAATTTTCGTTTTTGAAAAATTAAATAACTTTTCCATTCAACAAATAAAAATTTAAATCGAATAATTAACTCATTTCAATGTAACTTACCCATTGAACCGCAAACAGTCACGATGAAAATGCATCTCTTTCACCGGGTCGATCCACCGATCCTTACTGTTAGAAAAAATAAATCACCACACAGAAACTCTCAATTTACTTCACTGTTACCAATCACTATCATCTTTCATTATTAGCTTTCATTATCACTCTTTCCTGTTACTTTTCACTAATTGAAAATTATATTTACTGCGAGCCCGACACGTAAATAAGCCGAATGAAAACACATGAACGAATATTCATAAATAATTTTAACTACATTGTCTTGAAAGCAAGAAAGCGGAATTTTCGATTAAAAGCTACGATATATTTTATTTCGGCTGGTTTCTTTCGACAATAAACGATGAATGTCGATCGACGCCAGGCGTTCAACAGATCACGGTTGCATAGCAACCGTTTACGATGTACGCCTCGCGATCGAGAACGAAACCGAGATACGTGGCCCGTTCAACAATGTCTCCTAATAAAATATAATATAATATCGACTCCTCAATTCGAATACCTTATAATGAGAATATAGAGTATCGTTAAACATACATATCTATGAATAATCGTTTACGCGTTTTCATTCGGTCCGTTTACCGATCGTGCTTATGTTGTGCAATTATTAGAAAGAGACAGTGAAACAAATTGAGAGTTCATTGACCCTGCCAGGACATCAGCTGTTGATGCTTTGATCGGTGGATCGACCCGGTGACACAAATATTTTTTATCTAAGCTAGTTTTTTCATGGATCAATCGGTAAGTTTTATTTCAGTCGTTTGTGCATTTTTTAAATTAAATGTACGCAGGAATGGATTTATTTCACTTCAATGAGTTACTGCATTAGTTATTTCATTCCAGTGCTATCTCATTTCGTAGACAAGATACTCATTCATTTTGAAACGTATTGAAATTTATTCGTTTGCCTCATTAGAATAGTTGAGAAAATTAATTTTCGAAAATTTATTCTTTATTCCTTTTCTAAGGCATAACAAAAATATAATATACTGGGTCTGGATAAACAATAACTAATTGGTTTATCTCCTATTTAAGAATAATGAAGAACTTAATATTATTCTTAACTTCTTAATTTGTTATTCGATTTAATTTTCACCTAATAGTTTCCTGTTATACCGACGCGGTATCAATACGCTTGTTCACGATCACGATCGACCGTCATACTCGAAGCTGTCGCTCTCGCGTCTGGCCGCGCGGTATTCTCGAGCTCTGATTGGTCAGTGTTTTTCCTTAATAACTCAAAAACAAAGCTTCAAACCCCATTTTTCCAAAGGGAAATCTCGTTCAGAATAACGTCAGCTACCCCCCAGTTCCGGGACCTACACTAGTTGTGAGACACCCTGAATAATCCTAATGTGCTGAATTCTTACGTTTAGGGAATCCGCATTGTCAGCGTCTGTGACACCTTCCCCCTATTTTTTAAGATTTTGACAATCTATTTTTGATTGCAAAATCTGTTCTATGTTTTGTACTAGTTTGTCTAATAATAGGAAGTTCGGAAGGTAACGGTTGTGACATGGAAGTCGTCTTGTGTTTCTTCTTGTGTAAATCGCACGGAATAGGCATTGTTTGTTGGGGTATTATGGAAGCAATTTATAAATACTTGAGAGCAGGGGTTTGTTAATGTTCTAAAAAGAGAAGTTACTAATTTGTGAAGTTTGAATTTATAAGCGATGTAAATTGTTAGTATGCCCATAGCTACGTATCCTGCGTATCGTATCTTTATTTTCGGGTTGCAAAATTATGTCTTCAGTAATACCCTGACAGTCTGGTCGTATGGTTAGTAGTATGGTTCCTGAAATTTCTACGTTTCTGTGTTCTCTATCGGGGTAGATTATATGCAGTGTATCAGTCGAGGGAATTGTCGCTAACCATTGTGTATTAGACTTCAATTGAATCGAAAGTGTTTTTTGAAATTTCGCGTACCGTATGGTGCATGCATTGCCGTCCGATTTGAATTTTAATAGGTTTGTTAAACAGGCATCTTTGTGGGTTACGGAATAGTCTGGCGTCTGTCGTTTGCATATATGAAATTTGTTATGTGTTTATGTCGTATACGTCGGAGAGTTTGGGAAACACAATATACTGCCCTTTAAGTTGCAACTCTTTACGATTACGTTGTCTTCCAGTCTTACACACTACTGAGCTCGCTCATCGCTCGTCGCTCCGCCGCAATCCCACTTCGCCCTCCGTGGCACCCCACTCTTTGACACGCGTGTACCGGCTGCCGATACATCACAGTTTACATCTATTTAATGATTCGTTATCAGTAGTGGAGAAGGTTGTTTGGATTGTGTTTAGTATGATATACTCGTCCGCGGGATCATAAAAATAGAAGGTTTCCGGAGCTTTTTTATGAGGAGTAGGAATGACTCTATATGCACCGTATGGTTGAGTTTCAAGTAATGGGATATGGAGGACATAGACAAGCCTATTTTTCATGTACACCATAGTTATTTCGCTAACGTCAACAAGAGTAGTAAAACTGGTCATTTCTAATGGAACGGGAAGTGTCTTTTCCGCCAAATTAGCTTTTCTAAGTGCGCTAAATAAATCATCTGGAGAGAGAAGTTGAGGATGTATTATGCCATGTTTACTATCTGCGATGGCGTTCATTAAATTATTCACATCTACAATATAATCATTGACAATGTTGGTTACTTCTAGTGCTAATTCTTCAAGTTCGATCTCGTACTCATTTCTCGCGGAAATATTATAAAGTTTTTCATTATTAATGTCCATGGCGGTAAGCTTAGATTTAGAGGCGCTAACATTTTCTAAATTATCTAAGATTTGCGTTTGATTCTTTACTAATCCAGCTATTGTACCAATGTCTTCGTGTAATCTGTCAATTTCTGTGTTGTAATATTCTGCATCTGCAGACGAAAGTGTGCCGAATAAAATTTTACTTATTTCTTCAATTGGGTTAAGTATTCCGCGTTTTCTTCGAATATTAGCACGGCCTACTAAATGATCTATTTATTCTTGTTGTTTTCTAACCTGATTTATTCTGCTACCTAAATACGTTATAATTTTCTCTGCTGTACATACTATGTTATGTTTTATACATAATTGTTTAAGTCTTATTACATACGGGGTTAGTATTTCTTTCTTATTATCTAGTTCGCTTATTTCTATGAACGCGACGCACAGTGGCGAAAAACGGCGAAAACGTGGACAAAATTCAAAAAATGAAAGTCGCAATTCTTGAAACCCGTTTAGTGGAACTAGTTTATAAGGAATCTGGTCATAATGTTCACACACTGTTAATGATTTTATTGTTACCATTTCGAAGATATAAGCCTCCAAAGTTGAACATTTTTTAAAGTCAATTTTTCCGGCCAAAGTTTGACATATTGCTGTTCATTATTTTTTAAATATTATGTTCATTCACTATTATTGGCAATTAATATGATACTTTAGTATTATAATTACGTAAATTGCACAACAAAATGTTTATTATTAACACTGATATGGAAAGAGATATAAACCATAGTCATATTTAATGTTTATGTAAGGTAATAGTTTTGATCTTCACCTCGGTTCACCTACCAAATAGGCTTAAATGAAAGCTGGAAGCTTCCTGAATAAGGATCTGTAACGATATCTTGCGGTAATTTGCGGTCTTGTGAGTTATTTACATTTTTGTGCACACGCGCATCCTATTAGCGCGCGCGACAACAGCAGTTCCGGACGTTTCAGTGGCGAAAAACGGCGAAAACATGAACAAAAGTCAAAAAATGAAATTTGTAATTCTTGAAATCCGTTTAATGGAACTACTTTATAAGAAACCTGTGCTGATATAAACACTGATATAAAGTAAAGAAAGAGATATAAACTATAGACATATTTAATATTTATGTAAGGAAAAAGTTGTGATTTTCACCTCGGTTCATCTACCAAATGGGCTTAAATGAAAGCTAGAATCTTTCCGAATAAGAATCTGTACGGATATTTTGCGGTAATTTGCGGTTTTTTGAGTTATTCACATTTTTGTGCATACGCGCGCCCTATTAGCGCGCGCGACAACAGCAGTTTCAGACGTTTTAGTGGTGAAAACATGGACAAAAGACAAAAAATGAAAATCGTAATTCTTGAAATCCATTTAGTGGAACTAGTTTATAAGAAATCTGTGCATTATGTTATTACACTTTCAAAGATTTTAGTGTTAGCATTTCAAAGGAAGAGATATAAACTATAGACATATTTAATGTTTATGTAAGGAAAAAGTTGTGATTTTCACCTCAGTTCATCTACTAAATCGGCTTAAATGAAAGCTGGAAGCTTCCCGAATAAGAATCTGTACGGATATCTTGCAGTAATTTGCGGTTTTCTGAGTTATTCACATTTTTGTGCATACGCGCGCCTTATTATCATACGCGACAACAGCAGTTCCGGACGTTTTTCAAATATGTCGTCGCTATTGATGATCTACACACATTGCTTTACATATTTTAGGCATTATCTTACAATTGTTTGTCATAGCGGGATTTAGATTAGTAAATAACAAGATTCTATGTTAAGAGACAAAATCACGTTTATACTTTGTTTACATACCTTTTATTATTTTCGATTTTTCTGTAACTGTTTGGTTTAAGCTCTTTATGAGGTAGTTTTTCCAGTTTCGTTAAATCTAGTCGTCGAGTTTTTCAATAGTAAATTACCTGTCGTAAAATATATCCAAAAGCTATCACTTAATTCTTTGCTATTCCTGGTGCAGGTGATTCCGAAGCATCCGAAGAAGATGGTGATTAATTATTATACTATTTTTTTTTAACTATTTTATTATTTTTTTTTCTTTAATTATTATACTATTCCACTTGATTCATACTAACCTTTCCTATCCTTTCCTGATAGAACAACACCACCATCTCGCGGTTTCCATCGAGCAATGACACCTTTCTTATAAATAATCAACAATCAATGAACAATCAATTTCATATCTTTGAACTTGTTTTTTCTCGAAAAAAGGTATCATTGGCCAAGAGTGGCTATTAAAACCCCTTCCCAGATGTAAATCTCCTAAAATGCATGTGAAACCTATTTATACTGCTCGCCAAAGGGGGGAGTACAGTACTTCTTGTTTAGCTCATTGTGACGCCAATTTTAAACACTCAGTTTTGCAAAAGGTATTGTTTTGTAGGTAAGATTTCAAGCTATATACTCATGTATACATTACATATTAGATATTTAAACTTCATACAAAAATTTAAGAAATAAAAGTTTATTTACAATTTCTGATGTTAAAAAATTAATTTTTCAATTAAAAAAAAATATTATTAAGATACTTCGAACATTCAAGATTACAATGCAAAAAGAATTAATTAATTTCGATAAATAGTTTCCGAGATAAAAATTCATACGTACAGTACTCCGTATTAGTTAACTAACAAATCAAAAATCGATTTTCAACATAAAAAATTAATTTGTAACATTAATACAATCATCTTATCAAAAAAGATTTTGAAAATTTATCATAGAATCGAAGATATTAATTTTGTCCACGTTTTCGCCGTTTTTCGCCACTGTGCGACGGTCCTCCAGATTTCGTGGTACATCCGGATTTTAGACAAATGTTCCAGATATATTGGTGCATCGTCAGTAATGTAGGACACCGCGTGTGAATTATTCCCTGAAGGTACTTGGCCCTGAATCCCAAGCAGGAACAGGGGCAGGCTCCACGTTTGCTGCATCAGGTGGAGGATTCGCTAATTTTAACTTATCAACATGTACAATTTCCGATCGGTTATTCTTTCCTAATATTTTAACATTGTGTGATGATAAAATTTCTATAATCGGATATGGTCCTAAGTACAAAGGGTCCGTCTTGGTCCTTCGACCATGGTTTTGGAGATACACCACATCTCCAACTTGATACTTCGGGCTGCGTTTAATAATTTTATTGTCGTAAATACCCTTGTGTTTTTCATTCGCTCGCGATATGTTTTCTTTTGCTTTGCTTAACTGAGATTCTAGATACATTTTCAATTCCTTATGATGTTCTTCTCCTGTTGTTCCTAATCTCGGTGACCTAAAGCTGTTAGGCAAGTTAGCCTTTCTTCCGAACGTCAGTTCATAAGGGGAAAATCCTGTTGCTTCGTGAGTTGCTGTGTTATATGAAAGTGACGCTAATTTGATAAATTCGTCCCAATCGGTCCAGTTTTGATTTACGTAGTGTCTAAGATATTCTTTAATTGTGTGGTGTGCTCTTTCAAGACTACCATTCGATTGTGGTCTGTACGTAGATGTTCGAATGGGTTTTATTTTCAGCATTCTCTCTAATTCCGTCATTAGCCTACCTCCGATGCTGTGCTGGTTATCTGAAAGAATTTCATCTGGGAATCCATAGATCGATAAATATTCCTTTACGAGGCCCTCTGATATTGATTTAGCGGTTATGTCTTGTAATGCAATTAGTGATATAAATTTAGTCAATTGGTCTTGAATCGTTGAAATGTAGCGATATCCTATGTAAGTTTTCGGTAATGTTCCTAATATGTCGATAACGATCTTTTGATGGGCTTCTATCGGTGTATCTCTTATTAATAGTTCTTGGTTTGCTTTAATTCGCTCGTCTTCGTTTTTCTTGCAAGACTGACAATGAGATATTTCATCCTGAACCTCAGATTTTTTCACCGAGGGTACTACTTCTCTGGTTTTGATTAACGTCTTAAAAATGCCTGCATGACCGGCTGTCGGCGATTCGTGTATTTGTTTTTGTAGGAGTCCGACATTACCAACAGGTTAATGGTACCACACATGTGATGCGCACACGCGACATCGGGTAATAGAAAAATGTAATGTACGTTAGTTTTTTGTTCAGTCCGAAATGGATCGTTATATCGTAACCTATATTATTAAAGTACAGTAATATGTATGTGATATTCAAAGTATTATTTCCACCATCCCACGGATAAAACAACAACAGTTTTATTAAATGTTTTTTGTCGATTGGTATTGTTTCATTCGCGATATTTACACAAATACTTGTATCCTTGAAAATAAAATTTACGAGGTTGTACAGATTTTGTTGCTCCGCTTTTGATAACTCATTGTGAATTATCAGAATGTTTTTTGTTCCTTTTAGGTGTTCCGCAATCTTTATCTTTTGGAAGTTACTAAATAAGTCCCTCAGTTTGTTCCTTTTCGACAAGGTGTTGGGGATTAGCCATTTCCCGTGGTCGTGCTTCAATGTTTCTGTTTCCCATCAGGATTACTGTAACGTGTGGCGTTAGTGGGTATTTGTTTAAGTGAGCTAGGGCTGCCAGAGTTTTTTTACTCAATTGTGTGAATTCGTCGTAACTCGGTTCTCGGTTGAGTAGGACTTCGGCTACGTATTATTCTGGGTCTGCTACTTCTTCGGGTGTAATCGTCTCGTTAATTTGTCCTTCGTTTAAAATTTCCATTGCGTCTGGAGAAGGCGACCTGTCAATGGGATATATTCGTGATAGCGCATCAGCATTACTGTTGGTGCATCCCTTCTTGTACTCTATTTCATACTCGTATTCCTCAAGTTGGAGCCGCCATCGCATCAGCCTTGAATTTGAATTCTTAATGTTCATTAGCCAGATTAAAGGCTTATGATCGCTAACTATCTTGAACTTACGACCATATAAGTATGGTCGGAAGTGTTTACATGCCCATACTATTGCTAGAAGTTCCTTTTCGGTGGTGGAATAATTTATTTCGGCGTTATTTAATGTTCTAGAAGCGTATGCTATTGGTTTGTCAGATCCTATGGTTCTCTGGCTGAGGACTGCACCCAGGGCTTTCCCTGAGGCGTCAGTTGTTAATATGAATCGTTTTTCGAAGTCTGGAAATTGTAACAATGGTACCGTAACCAATGCTGACTTTAGTGTTTCAAACGCCGTTTCTTGTGGTTTTTCCCATTTCCATTCTACCGATGTTTTCAAAAGCGTTGTTAATGGTTTCGCTGTTTTACTAAAATCTTTAATAAATTTTCGGTAATAGCCACAAAGACCTAAAAATTGTTTAATATGTTTGGGATTGCGAGGTTTTAGGAATTCTATGATAGCCTTAATCTTGTCTAGGTTTGGTTTCACGCTGTTCTCTGATATGACGTGCCCGAGGTAGGTCAGTTCTGGTCTCAGGTACTCGCACTTATCAGGCTGAAGCTTGAGACCCGTTTCTCTTAATCTTTGAAATAGCGTTCGTAATTTATCGTTATGTTCCTCTAATGTTCTTCCATATATGATTATGTCGTCTATGAATACTAGGCATGCCTGATTGATAAGACCGTTTAATGCGTTATTCATCAGGCGCTGGAATGTCGCGGGAGCATTTTTCAACCCGAAAGGCATTCGACAATATTCAAAGTGTCCACTCGGTGTACTGAACGCGGTTTTCCGCGAGTGTTCCGGATTCATTGGTACTTGGTGAAATCCGGATGTCAGATCGAATGCTGAGAAATATCTCGCGTTCCCTAACTGATCTAAAATTTCGTCCGTATTCGGCAATGGATAAGCATCTTGTTGTGTCTTTTGGTTAACTTTCGATAATCTACTACTATTCTCCATTTTGTTTTACCGCTCGCGTCTTTTTTCTTTGGCACTATCCAAAAGGGAAAATTATAGGGCGAATCGCTAGGTTGAATAATACCCTTTTCTAACAGTTCTAGCATTTGTCTCTCAATTTCTTCTTTGTGGACCGGCGGATATCGGTATTGTTTTACTTTGATAGGAATTTCATCAGTAGTATAAATACTATGCTGAGCCAGCTCGGTTGGCGGAAGGTAATCTCCCGGAAATGTGAAAATGTCGTTGTACTCGCTTATGATATCCCAGAGTTCTCTTTTTTCGCGTTTATCTGCAATATGGGACAGGCGCGTGTTCTCGGATAGGATTCCAAGACGTCCCTGACGGTTCCCTACTTCTTAGTTTGCAAAAACTGTTTCCGTTTGGCATCTTTCGCAACTATACACTTTATCCGGTATGCGCATTGCTTTATCTTGGCGATTGCTAATAGCCACACGTGCCGTATTATTTTTTATGTTAACTAACGCATTTAATTCATCTATTATTGCATCTCCTTCTGAAATGTCAGTACGCACAACAATTGTTTCAATGGAACTAGGTTCTATGCAGGCTAATGTTGCCGGTCGTAAAACGTATTCGTCTCCCGCTAACGTTAATTTTTCCTCGTCTTTGCCTAATTTCCACTGAATTCCATGTAATTTTAAAAAGTCTAATCCTAAAATACCATCGTCAGCTATAGGAAAATCGTTAGGTACTATATGAACCACGTGTTGTTTTCCTTTGTAATGAGTTAGTGCGTGGAATAGTGTACTTAATATTTCATGCGCAGCTCCTTATATCTTAATAGAACTATTTTTTGCTATTAGGGTTTTTTGGGGGGAAAAGAATTTTCTTTTTAGAAGACTCACCGGGGCTCCAGAATCAATTAGGAATGAGGCTGGTTGGATCATTTCGTCAAATTTTAATCTGATTGTTCTTTTTCCGTCTCCAATAGTGTATATTCTAGCGGGGTGTCCGGGTTCGTCTGGATGTCGTAAACTCGATAGGGTGGTTTTCGGTATCGAACGTCGCGAAAATTTTGAATCTGCTTAGATCTTTCCTCACGGTATTTCTTTGTTCTGCACTCTTGATCTAAGTGTCCTAGCCTTTTACAGTAGTTACAAGTCTGTAAATCACGTCTGTCAGTTGGTCTATCTTTGCGGTCCCTAATATTAATGACATTTCGTGGTGTATTTCTTCTATCACTTTGCGGTTCGAATTAGCGCATCATTGTTTCGCGGGTCATTTGTTGCGATTCGGAAGTTTGTGCGATCGCGATAGCCTGCCGGATGTTTTTAGGGGTTTGTGCTCTTACTTCAGTCGCGTATTCCGTACGTAGCCCTAATATGAATTGTCGGAGACCCTGTTTCCTTTCGTATTCGGCGTATGCTCTTTTGTTTTCTACTGATTCCTGTGAATTTACCGTACAGCTTAATACTTTATTCTGAATTTCCAAAAATCGGTTAGCATATTGCGTTATAGTTTCATTTCGTCTTTGAAAGCATCGCGACCTACTATTTTGCCATACTTCGACGGGTTGCGTACTAGCGTACATTAATCGTAGTGCCTCGAAGAATTCATTGTACGTGTCCGTGGTGTACGCTTCCATTTCGCGCGCTACCGTACCTATTATTCTTTTCGCTTTTATTAAACGCAGGAAATAGTTTTGTTTCTCGTGTGGTACTAATCTTCTTACTTCCTCGATCTCGGCTATAAATGACTCTACACTTTGTGATTTTCCGTCAAAGTCTCGTATTACTTCAATGGCTTCTTTAGGTGTCAGAATGTCTCTCTAGCTACTTCCATTATTTCATCTACCGCGTTGTGCATTTCGCTTAGATCAAGGTTATTGGTTGCCATTTCGGACGATATTGGATCTGACGAATTTGAGCTAGTGTCCGAAGAGTACGTTGGTACGTTTCTATAAGTAGTAAATGGGAACGTACTTACAGTTGCTTTTTCTAGCTGCTGTCCCTCCGTTGTGTTTACGGGGTAGTTAGTATCCGTTGTTTCAGGTCAGCCACTTGTATTTCCTCTCGTGGCGATACTGGAGTGATGCCATCGCTGCCATCAATTTTATTAACATCACGTCCTCAATGAAAAACACAGTTTTTTAAAAAGAAATGATTTGCCGTTGAAAACACTTCAAGGACAAATACCACTTTTTATTTATTAATTACTTTTACAATTTCGGAATTAACACTCCTAAACATAGAATACTTAAACTACCGCTGGTGGGAAACTGTCGATTCGCGTATATTCATTAATATTCGCGCCGCTGCACGTTTGCTCTATATATAATCCTAATATGCTGATTTCTTACGTTTAGGGAATTCGCATTGTCAGCATCTGTGACAGCATGTTAGTTTTTCTCCAGGTAAATGAAAACATTCGTGGTACTCTTCGACCAACTGTAGTACGTGTTGCTTTTCCTCATTGTTCAGATGATCCAACCTTAATTAGTTGATGACCTCCTGTCTGTCGAATTGTGGCTCACTGTTTGAGCGTAGTGCATTTATTGATTTGGACGTCGCTCTGACGTCTTCCAGAGTCTGATAAGGTATTGACTCTACTACCGGTACCTCCATAGTTATAGTATTTGTAGTTAGATTATAGCATCTCACATATGCTCGTCCATTATCCTGTGTGACGACGCATTGCCCGAAAAACACTTTCTTCTGAATGGTGTTTAGCTCGATATAACCAGTCTTCTGATCTGGATGTATTACGTAAAGATTGATAGGAGTTACGGATCTGCGTTGTAGCGTGACGAGTTCTCGTCGGTAGAATGGAACGTGCCACTCGTTCCATCGTAGAATTTTCCTGGCGTAATCCACTTTCGCTGAGTGGTCATGTAAGAATTCAGCTCCTATGATTCCATTGTATGGAATATTGAAGTCGTCGCTGACGACGTAGAATGGGACTGCATACCCAAGTATTTGAATAGACACACGACCCTGCGTTGGAGCTAAGCCTTGCCCAATACCCCTAAGGGACGGACACACGCTCGAGTCGATGTGATGCGTAATAGGAAGGAGCGAACGTTTGAGGAGATTGATCTCTGCACCGGAATCTATCATGAAATGTATATGCCGTAACGTGTCGGACGAGCTTAGTTTGGTGGATGGTACGGTGTTTAGATTGATGTTGTTAATGTTTGTAGTTCGAACAATGGGTTCAACATGCCTCCTTTGTCTTGCAGAGGTTCCTTCTCTGGGGTTGATTGCTTCTTTTCTGTCGCCTTCTTTGGCGATTGTTTCTTCGGTGGTTGTTCCTTGTTCGAAGCTGATTTGTCCGTTTCTTTGAACATGGTGTACGTTCCGCGGTTTTGTGTTGGTTGATCTCGCTTCACGCGGTCAGGTAGTGGGGATTGTCTGTTTCTCGAACGATCCTGTTCGCGATCTCATTCCCAGTCCCTGCGCGCCACAAATTTGCGGCATTCTTCCATAGTGTGCCCCAAATTTTTGCAATATCTGCACTGTTTAGGTGGAGGTCTAGTACCGGTGCTGTTTTATCGTAATTAGGTGCCGTGCGCTGTCTGGGATCTCGGTAACCGTTAGTGTTGCCATTTCTCTGGGCGTAATTGTTGTTACCGTGGTTATTGTACTTGGTCGGCCCCTGTGGATATTCCTTCGGTCTCTGTGAATAATTGCGCGGTTGTTCCCTGTTTTTATTGTCACGTCCCCTGTCGCTGGGGTTGTTGCGCGAGTTCTTGTAACGGTTATCGTACCGTTCATTCCTCGGTTTTAGCCTGGCCCGACTGTCTTGCATCTCTGTGTGTATCATTATGGTCTTTTCGATGGCATCTTCCAAACTGTCAAACCCTTCTAAACGGAGGCGGACGTTGATATCGGGTAGCAAACCTTGCACGAAAGCGTCTAACGCTTCTTTCTGGACTTCTCGTTTGGTCCTTGGATCTAATTCTCTATACTTTTGTGCTTCTCCGTTCATCATGAGGGACCTTAATTCTCTGATCTTGGTTGCGAAATCCAATACGCTTTGGTGTTGGCCCTGGAAAGCTCTGCTGAGTTCGCCACCGTAATAGTTCACGCTTCTTACCGGCAAAAATATCTTCTTTATTTTTCCACAAAGATCGTGGACAGTGGCTAGTTCCGTGTGGTCGATGATCCTGTAAGTGGGTCCTCGCAGTTTGTTTACGAGTGTTCGTACCAGGAGGGATTCATCTCCCCGTGGTAAATAATTTCTGCCTCTATAGCAGCTTTGCAAAATTGCAGCACCGTGGATCAGTTACCGTCAAAATTAGGTATCGCGTCTGTAGCTTCGCGGACGCGTTGATGCATGCCAGGATTGTGAGGGTGTTCGCGCTGAATGGGGAATTCCCTATCGGGTACCGATGCTAAATCTTGACTCGGCGGAATAGTCGCGTGACGTTGCTGCGACAAGGTGGAGTCCGTTTGTTTTCCTCTGAGTTCCAGCACTTTGGTCATCAAGTTCTGTACCATTTGTTGCAGCTTGTCGTGCTCCTTACTTGTTATCGCTTGGCACCCACGTTGATTGACTTATCGGTGCGCATGCAACCGCATCTCTTTTAGAGATTAATTTGTTTAGGCGCTTTCTAAGCGGCGATTAGAAAAATATTGAGTTGCGACTGAGACGAGCCTATTGGCCACGTATTAATGGTTATTTATCTTAATTGTCTAGACGCTCGATTGGCGTCTTTGGATTGTCAGTCACGCATTGCTTATCGCGTTACAATTTGGTCTTTCGATTTATTGGGTATTATAAACAATAAGGTGCTGACTTCGAGTCAGCACTCTAGGAGATGATAAACGTGTTGACGCGGTATTATTATCCGCGTGGACTTAATTTCTAACCGTCATTCGCAACGGACTTAGGATTTACTTCCAAGTTAATAATTAATAACAATTACAATAAGTATGGTTATATATGTATATAGATATATGCGTGTAGTTAATACCAAGCGTTCAGTAGCAGGTTTATAGTTTAAATAATTAATAATGTTTAAAGTCGGTCAGTAGGTATCGAAGGTAAATAAATTATTGACCGATGATAATTTGTTCATGGTTATGTGGGTATCACTGTTGCTAAGTTACCGACGGTTGAAAAATTATCGACCAGTGGTAGTTTGGAGGTCGGTGAGTTACCGATGGATAGTAAGTTACCATTCCTCGTGAGTGAATCTAAGATCGGCAGATTACTGACTGATAATATGTTACCGATAAACGGTAATTCAGGGTCGGTAAGTTACCGACCAATGGCAGGTTACCGACTGGTGGCAATCCCCATGGTAATGAATTTATTGTCGGTAAGATACCGACTGATGGAAGTTTAGTAGAAATGTATATTGGTCGATAATTGTGACACACCTAATGGGTCTTTAAAATCGTGTGACGCCTGCTAGTAACGGATGGTTTACAAACCTGATGTCGCGAAGAAATATATGTGTGGTTAGGCGGTGTTGGAACGTGACAGAGGCTGTGTTGCGGAATTCTTGTAACGTGAATCTTGATTTCGATTATTGCCGTAATTGCGATGACGCGTATTTCTATCTTCGAAGCCTATTCTGAATCTGGCCTGTTCGTCTTCAATTTTTATTTGCAAGCGTATTGTCTTTTCGAAAGCGTCTTCTAAAGAATCGTCACCTTCCATTCGAAGGCGTGTTGCTATGTCGGGCAGTAATCCCTGTAAGAATGCTTCCATGGCCTCTTTTTGAATTTCAAATTCTGCTCGCAAGTTTAGTATCCCGTAGCATTGACACTCTCCTTCAAGAATAAGATCACGAAATTCTAGAACACGAATGGCGAAATCTAAAATCGATTGGCTAGGGGACTGAAAGGCTCTGTTTAATTCGCCGCGATAGTAGTTTGCACTTTTGGAAGGAGAGAAAAGTTTTGGAATTGTATCGCAGAGCTCGTTAACTGTATTGAACTGAGAACGCCCAATGATTCTATGGGCGGGACCGTGCAATAATGGTTCGTCGCTAATTGCCTGGTTTCATCAAATGTTTATATTCCATCTGCAGCTTCTTTAACGCTCTTACGGATACCAGGACTAGCTATGTCGCAATCCGTGGAGAATTCAGATATGCCAGGTAAATCTTCTCGGTGTGCATCTTCCCTACGTACATATACATCCTACGTTTGACGGTGACAAATAATGCGTTTATCTCTTTGATTTCGGCGATCAAACTCTGGACCATGTTGTACAGCCTGTCGTGCTCTCAAACTAATTCGGCTCATTCTTGGATAAAATCTTCATTTTCAGTTTCACTTCTAAGCCGTTCATGCTCCAATTTCTTTTCCAATAAAGCTCTTTCTTGCTCCATTCGTGGTTTATGTTCTCTAATTCTTCGTTCTTTTCGCGTTAACTGTTCAACTATCAGTAATTGTAGAGTAATTTAACTCTAATTCAATTGTTCGTTTATTAGAAAACATAAATCATCACAAAAAACCAAATTGCTGATTTTATTGAATTTGACGATCGATGAAATTAAGGTTGCTCAGTAGGGGTACAAATTAATAATAACTCTAATAAATTATCAGTCATAATCATTGAAAATGCTACCTAAAATAACGGGTTTCAAAGACCATGTCGCTCTAATAAGAAGAACCCTGTTCGCTAGCTACTAATCCAGTAATCTTCAAAGTCTTAATGGCCTCTACAAGGCGTTTCGCTTTAAACCTGGGCATTTTTTCAGTTTTTTTTTTAGCAAAAACCGTTCCTGTTCGTCCTTCTATGCTCGTCCTAAAAGATCTTACACTAGTTCGAAAATTGTTGTACGTTTGCAGCGTTGGATCTTTCGCGACAAAACCTCGGGTATAACTTAAAATCCTTTTACTCAATCAAAACAGTATAGGAAAAGAGTAGCTAAAAATATTTCGCAATTTACAATAAATTTATATTTAATAGTTGCAATAGGTAAATGACAATTCATAATAATTCAATTCGGAGTATATTCTCTGTCCTTTACAAACGGTTGCGCGCATAGCATGAAACTTGGGTTAAACGTCGAAGTGCGCGCTACTTTAAAATATTACGTGTAATATTTTATAATTTTTAAATTCCTTAATAGGAGATTCATTCACAGACGCATACATTAATTCAACTGTTACTAATATATATTTTAATATATTATTAATTAATTTCGTTCGATTTGATTTATTTAATAGTAATGTAATAATTTTAATATTTTGCCAATTAAGAGATATGTATTACCAACCAATTATTTCAACTAATTTTAATAGCTAAGTACATATGGTAAATGATTAGGCGGTCGATACAGAAAGCGTAATCTGTAATTAATTAACAAAATTCAACGAAAACAGAAGGGAAGGAAAAGACAATTATTTTACATTGAAATTCTTTCGTGGTGAATCATCCAGGATGCTATAAAAATGAGGAGAGATGGACTCCTAAATGCCTAACGACTGTATTGATCATAAACAGTTATCTAGCAGTAAAGTAGATATTCGTTATTCGGGTATGGGGCAGTTTTCTACGTGTTTATTGTCCTGTATGCGGCGCTGTTCTCTATAAGAATTCTGATTTTTGGAACATCTATTCACCGAATGATCAGAACACTAAATTTGTACTTCTCCAGCAGGGATTACTCTTGTTTTAAAGTTTCTATATCCTTTTTATTCGCTGTCTTTTTTTACATTTGTCTGTGTCGATAAAATATAAAGTGTTTGAAGAATTGATTGTCCTCTTCGATAACTGTTTAGCTCTGGTCCTGACTTTTGAACTTTCATCGGGTTCTCACTTTATCGAGAAATAACTACTTAAACTAATAACTACTCAGTCATCCTTCCCACATTCTACTTAAAAAAATATTGTTACTACAGGTTTAAGAGGAGCATTAATTACAAATAGAGACTCTATAAATCTTTTTGTAATATACTGACTGCAATGAGGAACTTTAATTTGTAATAGGTAATTAAATATATATTTGAAAGTAATGGAAAGTACAGAAAATGTTGGTCATTGAAAATCGTATATGTATGCTCATATAATGTATAGAAAATACGATAGTATGCGATTTGTTGCTTCTATCAACTTACATTTGTTGGTTTATATTTTTATTGAAGTGCTTTCGTATAATTCCAAGTAGGTTTGGTTAGCAGGTTTGGCTGCGTTAATACTGACCTTAAATATATATGGCACCGAGCAAAATTACTCAACAGTTGTCTAGAAATTTTAACTGCGTCACAATTGTCAGACATCGATATTATTGTATAAATTAATACGTGTAGTTACTTATTATGCCTAGTTTAAACCTACTTTCTTTTCTTGCAAACGTCTATACAGATGTTCAAAAATGGCAAAAAGCTTGTGAAAATGCGCTTTGACAACTGTTTGCTATTTGTTTAAAACCATTGATATAGAAACCCAGTTGACTCATATTTGTTCCTGTTGTGTTCAGCAAAACTATGTAGATTTGGGCTAGGCTTTAAGCGTCATGAACATAGAAATATCGAAAAAGACATTGAGAATAGTCAGAATCTACGAAAATCGAATCAGCTGCATAATTTGAAGTATCCCACAGAGCAGTAACCAACCTAAAAAATAATTGTTGCTTGAATTTTAATGGATTAACATTTGTATTTCTCCACACACACAAATTGAAAAGTATTGTGGAAACGAATAGACATAGATCATGTTTTACAAATTTTTAATCAACTTCGACATGTAGAATAAGATTATTTGATGTAGAAATGGATAAACTTTTTCCGACGATTCATCAAATATTATTGTTTGTCCCAAAATATTGCTGTATTTTCTCGTTATAAGTCAAGGTCTTTAATAATAGATTTAATGTCTTATTTTGGAAAGATAGTGTGTTTTGGATTATTGGCGAGCGTGTTGAATATCCAATAAAAGTATTAATACTTTCGCTATCCGTATGAGAAGGATATAATGAATTTACAACCGTGAAATGCACAGAGTTGCAATATACGTTGGTGAGAAATTACTTGTTTGCACAATGTATGTTGAAAGGTTACAGATACGAACACCATTTTCACACTGGCTTTTTGGATTCTCTGAAATTGTGGAATTGATTCATGTAGATCTTCGTGGTTAAATGGTATTTGAATTTCACGCAGAATCAAGGAATTTCGTAACCGTTCTTATTGATGACAAATCGAAATGGCGTGATGTCCATTTTCTCAGGAAGAAGACGAGCAAACTTAATGTAAAATATTTTGAGTCGAAAGTCAGGGTCGAGAAATAACTCGGAAGAGATATCAACTCAATAAGATTGTATAGTCATGTAATGGAGAAGAGTGTGGAACTGGAAACTTACTTGAAGGAAGTGGGAACGAGCCACCAGCTTAATACAGAGTATAACCTGCAATAAAATGACTTCGCAGAATATATGAATAGAATGTTGATAAATATAGCGAGATACATACTGATTTAATTTGGTCTTCTTCCAAGTTTGTAAGCACATGATATTTTTATTGCATCTTACAGTACAAATAAGTGTCAAAACAAAACCTGAAAAATAAAAATTTCCTGTAAGTTTGAAAAAGAAATATACTGTGCCAATCTATTTTTTGGCTGTGGACATGAGAAGCGGATAAAAGGCGGAAATCAAGACACAATAAGCATGTTAACAAGATTGGGATAAAGTAATTGAGAGGAAGAGCACAGTCCTTTAAATCTGTCTGATCCACCGAAATTATGCCGATCACAAGTATGAGATAATCATCACGGTTTATAACCGTACGATTTAAATGTCTGGAGAAAAGGAAAACTTGTAACGATTCTGGAGCTATACACAGAAGTTTTACAGCGCTCGTGAGGTAAAGAGCGGTATTTACCTACTGAACGACTCGTCTTGCAATAACTAATCTAAAGAATGTGGGATTCGTGTGGTGTGCGGTTACGGAGTGAAATCCACAGGTCAATACCTTTCAATAAGCAGGTTTATTCAATAAAATAATAACGATGATTAACAATTAACAAAATAAGAAAATAAGAAAATAAGAAAATAAGAAAAATAGGAAAAGTATATGAAATATAAATTGATTTAATGAACGACTAGATAAATAACTAAATAGGTATTGTCGTATAATGAACAGAAAACTATATGAATTGAATATTACGCTATTCGTAATTATTAGGAGAATTTAATAGAATAGCTATTTTTGAATATTTAACTCGAAGTCCTATGAATTGAATTTAAAGTCAAGGCTAACTCGACTACGCTTTTACAATATTAATAAGATTCGAAACGCAGTTACAAAGTTTAACAAAATTAATATGTTTGAAATTCGGCGCTATTACAAATCCTACCTAGGTCTGATTCTTTTCGGAAATCGCCTAAATTCGCTTTTACAATATTTATGCAATTAATACTCTATATTGAATTTCCGACGCGGTGTAGTCGACTACGTGTATTACGTTAGAGACAGAACAATAATCTTTAATAACACTGTCCAACAAATTTTAACTTTTTTTCGACGTTTCTATTTTCGTTCAATGATTCTTATAGGTTTTTTCGCGCTGATTACGAATCTGCAACCCGTTTTTCTCCAGCACGTACAGTTTTTAAGAAATTTGAATTTGAAAAAAAAACACATTTTCAAAATTTGAACCAATTTTGTGAGATAACTATAAAAGATACTAAGATTCTGTTTGTATCATAAGATTCTATAGACTTTCCTGAATACAACGATATCTGGCTTTTATGCATTCTGAATATTTAAACATGTTTTTAACAATCATTGAACGCCGAGAGACATGGATTTTGCACCAATTTTTAGGTATATTTTTTAATTTATCTTAAAAAGTAAGGGTCTAGCGGAAAATCGAACTATACTATGCGATAGAGCAGATTTTCACCTTTAAAAAGCACCCATACAAAGTTGCAACGTCGTTTTTTTTACGATGCTAGAAGCAAAATAGCTGCGCGGGAGACGGAAAAAAGACAGTGGTGCTTCGCGCCAGAGTTGCATCGCGTTAATATGGGCGGGATACGGAACGGCCGCTCTGACGCGGAGCACCACTGTCCGTTTTCCGTTTCCCGCGCAGCTATTTTGCTTCTAGCATCGTAAAAAAAACGACGTTGCAACTTTGTATGGGTGCTTTTTAAAGGTGAAAATCTGCTCTATCGCGTAGTATAGTTCGATTTTCCGCTAGACCCTTACTTTTTAAGATAAATTGAAAAATATACCTAAAAATTGGTGCAAAATCCATGCCTCTCGGCGTTCAATGATTGTTTAAACATGTTTAAATATTCAGAATGCATAAAAGCCAGATATCGTTGTATTCAGGAAAGTCTATAGAATCTTATGATACAAACAGAATCTTAGTATCTTTTATAGTTATCTCACAAAATTGGTTCAAATTTTGAAAATGTGTTTTTTTTTCAAATTCAAATTTCTTAAAAACTGTACGTGCTGGAGAAAAACGAGTTGCAGATTCGTAATCAGCGCGAAAAAACCTATAAGAATCACTGAACGAAAATAGAAACGCCAACTGGCTGTTGGACAGTGTAATTAATTTAACTTGACTCAAGATCCTAAGATTGATATGAAGTTAATAAGTTTCCATCGGAACAGTTACTCTTTTTAATTTGTGACTCGACAACTAATTGTTCATGACCCTTTTGCCAAACCATACACTGACACCCAAAACCAAATCGCTTAATTGGGGAGCTTGCTGTTCGCCAGCTACTAGGACGACCCAACGATCCAGAATCAAATGAACAATATACGTCTAACAGGGAGCAAATCAAAATTGACTCTAATTATAAATTCGTAATTACTCGACTGCCACCCAAAAGACACGGGCTTCAGATACCAAGCTGCTTAGATGGGAAGCCTAAACTACCCCAAGCTAACTCCGCGAATCTGACGGCGCGTTTAGTAATTCGACAAAAGTTATAATATGTTTGAGTAGCTGAGAGCTATTGTTTTGATATCTCAACCTTTCTTGGCGCTAAGCATAGCACTCTCCTGACGAAGTTTCAGATACAAGATCGCTTGAATGGGGAGCTTGCTGTTCGCCAGCTACTAGAACGACCCAGCGACTCAGAATCTAAATGGCATATACCCGCTCTTCCAATCAAGAGTTAAAAATCGTTTCGGCTCTGACCAGCGGAAACTGTTCCGGATTAATACTTGTCTAAGACATCTAATTTGCTTGACTTTGAAAATTGTTCTGCTGTCTAGGCTGGTTTCGCTCGGCCTTTTATACTCGAAATTCCTACCCTTTTCAAGGTTATGACGTATACAATTTTGCGCATAATTTACATATAATTCTTAATTAAACGCTAATTAATAAAGTAATTGAATTTCTAATATTGCCAATAGTGGTTTCTGAGGAATAGTTAATGTTTTTAATACAAGAATTATTTATTAATAACACATTAGCGAGAAACATATTTTCTGTCCTTTTCTACACTTTACGTACGTACGCCAGTAAGGACCTGAACTATATGTCGAAGCTTACGATACTTCGGCACATTCTACAGATCACGATTTCAATTTATTATTTATTCAGATTAATAAAATAGTATCTGACTTCGAGTATCGAGAATTAAACTTAATATGACATTTGCTAATTTTGTATATTGTTAGATTTGATTAATTAATGATTCTAATGGAAAATAATACTCGATAATTGAAATTATAGATCCTGTCTCTCTCTAGAGATCGCGAGCCAATTCCTGGAAATCCCGTCTATTGTTGTGTCACGTAGGCACGTAGCATTTCGGAATCTTCCGTACGAAATATTTACGATATATTAATTACAATACATTATTTATTATTTACTCAATTAGAATAATATATGAATTTGGCCATCAATGATTCAGCTTATATGATTGAATTAATTTCCTACATTTTAATTTGACAAATAATTATTTTATAACTTTTTATATTCAATAGCATTGTTAATGGAAAAATTTATATATATATTCTATCCCTTTCTAACATATCGTATTCCTTCTACGAGTCTTGAGCTAGAATCGCAACGCGTGGAATTTTCTATACATAATTCTTATATTACATTATTTATTTAAACAAACGAAATAATAAATGAATCTGATAATAATTGAGCCTAACATTTGACTAACTAATTTATATGATCGCTAACTTAGTAATTATTTAATATTCGCAAATCAAAAATATACAGGGTGTCCCGCGACAGGTGTAAGTCCCTGAAAGGGGTTGTAGAGGACGTCATTCTGAACAAGATTTTCCTTTGCAAAAATGGGGTTTGAAGCTTCGTTTTTGAATTATTAAGGAAAAACACGGACCAATCAGAGGGCAGGAATTACGCGCGCCGAGAAGCGAGAGCGACAGCTTCGAGCCTTGCAGCTGAGCGCGAGCGCGATCAAGTGCCTACGCGCCGGGACAGTCTAAACGTTTAATAAGAAGCCCTTACAATAAAACGCAGTTAAATAATGAACAGAACAGTGACAACTAATGTTCACTTATCCATTTTTCGTGAATACGCGATAAGCAAATTTGAATCAGACTCACCTATTGTTTAAAAATAATCCTCTTCCAGTAAAATTGTGTTTCTATCACTTCGTCGATCCTAATTTTTTGTAAAAATACACACTGCACAATATCTAATGTCACAACCTAGTCAGTGAACTCATTTCACTTCACTGTCACTTCTAATTGGTATTTTTAACTGTAATATTCTGCTACCACTGTTCACTAATTTCCTAATCAAATAATCACAGATAAAGAACGCGAATGAAAACGCCTGAATGATAATTCATAAATAATTTTAGCGACTTTTTATTTTCTCTTTGATGTTGAACACCCGACGATCTGTCCTAAACTGCCGAGCGCAACGCGATGAACATCTTCGACTGGAAATTTAGACAACAGTCCCTTGCAAGAAGGACGTTTGACATTCGAACGAAAGTGAGAGTATGCCTTTATTTATAAAAAGGCAAAAACCGTTTTTGCCTTTTAGAAAGGGAAAGGGACAAGGTTTTTCGCGGACGCCTATGAAGCGACTGTCGAGCGAGCAAAACGGAACCGTTTAATTGTTTTATGATTCCTTACCTGGACAGTCCGAACGGCTGAAAACGATGTCCAGAATTCTCACTTTCTTCAAACTCGGCACATTTGGAGTCACGATCGGCAGTTTAGAACAGAACGTTCGAAGCGAAACGTTAAAGAGAAAAAATCACTGAAGTTATTTTCGGATAATCGTTCACGCGTCTTCGCTTGTTCATCCATTGTTATTACATTAGGAAATTAGTGAAAAGTGACAACAAAATATTGCAGTGAACAGTGATAATAAAAAATAATAGTGAAGTGAACCGGCTGTGATATCAGCTATTGTGTGTTGCATATTATTTATACGAATAGTTAGGATAAATGGAACGATCTAGTTACGAGGATCCATTTTCAATCAAGCAAGATTATTTTCAAACAGTTGGTGAGTCTTATCTTAATGGTTAATAAGTTTTGTGTAAATTTAAAATTACAGAAATTTAATTTTCTCAGTTTCTACTAATTACACATAACTAATTCCGTTCCTTCTTCATAAGGAATGAGTAAATGAACACTACTTTCAATAATTCTGTTGATTATTTAACTGAGTTTTGGTGTAAAGACTTCTCGTTAGACGATAGACTATTCCGAGGCAAAGGCACTTGATCGCGCTCGCGCTCAGCTGCAAGGCTCGAAGCTGTCGCTCCCGCTTCTCGGCGCGCGTAATTCCTGCCCTCTGATTGGTCCGTGTTTTTCCTTAATAATTCAAAAACGAAGCTTCAAACCCCATTTTTGCAAAGGAAAATCTTGTTCAGAATGACGTCCTCTACAACCCCTTTCAGGGACTTACACCTGTCGCGGGACACCCTGTATATTTATACATAAATATGTATATATGTATTACCGACTGTTCAACCCGAATTTGATGGTAATAGACGTATCTAATTGCCGCCGTCGGTAATAGAAAAATACTGTCGATAATCAAAATTGAAATACCTTTAAGGAGACGAAATATTTTAACAGCGAGACAGTTCTGGGAGTGAAAGAAAGAGAAAAAAACAAAAATTTCTCCAGGAATGTTACAAACTGTCACCTCTGTTAAGCGTGAGTACACAATTGTACTCTTTGAGGATGGATTAGACAAGAATCCCCTTAAAATTTTCAAACTAACTGTAAGTCACATTACGAAAGGGAATGTACTACACTACTAATTTCTGCACAAGACAATGTGAATAGCGAATCGAGTCACCCATAATCTTCAAAGTGAAGTAATACAGTCAATCGTTCAATGTGAACTGAACTGTAGTCGGCGGTTACCGCACATTTAAGAATTTTAACCCGTGGGGCTTTGTCTTTGTAGAGAAATGTCACATCTTATTTCCTCGATTGTCCTGCTGTTCCAGGAAAGCTTGTACGACAATCAGCTACTTTGCTAATTTTTATATCGCATGATTACACCGTTACGATATAAACAGCTGATCATCAAATCGTATTGCATAGTGAAGCATTTTCCGGATAGAGCTCATGCTATGAGTGTACGCTTTGCCAACTGAAAGCAAATCCAGATGAAAAATACTGGTAGCATTCAAATCGATAGCTCTGTTTAGTGAAGAAGACTGCAGAAATGAAGAATGTTGTCGCTAAAAGAGACGATGCATTAATTTTTTTCAACAAGCATTGCCAATAGGTCGTGATCCAATTAATATTAAAGTATGGTGGTGGAATTGTAACAACCATGCATGTAGCACCATTCGAGTAAGCGTGTTACCAATTAAACAACCCTAGCATTCCACGCCAGCACCACATAGAAAAAAAGAAGATTCGGCGTCTCCATAAAAAATCATTTATTCTTTATGTAACTAATTACCAGAGCAGATCGTTGATTGAAATAAAAATACTTAAAAAATAAACGTTGTGTATTTTCCTACAAATTGGTGACCCCGGTTTCACACCTGGTAGAAAGTGTAAACGAGTAAAAGTAAATCAAAAAGGGAAAAGAAATACCTCTGGAAAGCGACTCTTTCAAAAACATAGCGGTGGGCCCTTATACCATGACCCCACGCGCATCCGAGATTAACTATAGAGGTTAACGAGTATCTGTGCATAAGGATGATTTTGGTCAGAAATGCCGAAGTTGTGGTTTAGACAATTGGAAGGAGAATTCCAGCTGCATCGAATCAGGTCAAATGAAATTAAATGGAGTGCGGAAATCCGCTTTTAGATCAACATGCAATGGAAATGATGACAGATGTAATGAAATCTCCACATGAAAGAGATAAAACCAATACGTTAAAAAATACATTGTTTAGTCGTTTTACTTATTACGGGAGGCGTCAGATTCGTAAGCTCTTAACGGATTTAAGGTTAGAGACAAAGGAATCTTCCGAGCTTTTGCGCGAGATGCGTATCTTGGCCGGAATTGGTGTTGCAGAGTGTCTGTTGCAAACATGGTAGCTGCAAAGATTACCGTACTGTATATAGGAACTGCTCTCGGTAGTTGAAAGCAGCACGGAGCTAAGGAAACTCGCCGATTTAGCAGACAAGGCGGTGGAAAAAAGTGAACCGATCTACGCGTCTTGGATCGATAAAACCGTACCTAATACGTTACAAAGTGCCGTTAATTCAATTGCCACGTTGATATGAGAAACTGCAGAATTATCGATACAAATACAAAGGGATGCACACTCAATGGTGGAAGCACTTTCTACATCTCAGGGAACGCTGCGGACCACATTTCGACGAGGATATGGAAATCAGCATAGGACAAGATCAAGATTAAGATCGCGTAATGCTAATTATGTTGTTGTCATAACAAATTTAGGAATGGATCGTCGAAATGTCTAGTGCCTTGCTCTTCGACAGGTGAATTGAACAAACAGTCGGAAAACCTCAACGTGGCTTGCGCCCACTGTGACAGAGGAGAATCGTAGGATCTATTTAATAATCTTAGACCGGATAAGTGCCATGCAGTTTTTAACCGGTGCCGCAGCAGACGTTTCTATAATTCCGAATGTTTTTACAAGTAAGTCAACCCATCCAATTTTAAATATCATGCGGTGAATGGGATGGAAATTAATTGATACGACACAAAAATACTTACGTTGAATCTGGAATTGCGGCGACTGTTTAAATGAGAATTTATAGTCGCAAAAGTGAAAAATCCAATTTTAGGCGCAGATTTCCTGAAACATTATTCTGTATTAGTAGACATAAGGAACAAGCGACTGTTCGACAATACAACAAATCGCCAGGCAAACGCCATTGTATAACAGAAATCTGTTGAAACAGTATCAAAAATTAATTTAAATAGCTCGTATCAAGAATTGTTGCATGAGTGTGTGGATATCACAAAACCAAGCAATATCCAAGAGTCTTTTCATCAGGTGCAACATCACATTGAAGTAAAAGGACCACCTGTTTCGGAGCTTCCTAGGAGATTACCTCCGCATATATTAAAAGCGGCCAAGGCGGATTTCGAGCATATAATGCAGCAGGGCATTTTTTATCTATCTAAAAGTCTATGGGCCAGTATATTCCATATGGTCAGGAAAAAAATCCATAGAATGGCGCCTATGCGGCGATTACTGACGACTCAACAAGATAACAGTGCCAGATAAGTACCCGATGCTATATATTTATCATTTTACGTATAAATTATAGGACTGTACCACGTTTACCAAACTGGACTTAAAACGTGCATACCATCAAATACCAATAGCACCTGAAGATAAAAAGAAGACTGCTGTAATCACTCCATTTAGTTTGTTTGAATTCAATGTAATGACATTCGGGTCATCTAATATGACATATAGGTGATATTTTTATCGCGTCGAAATACGAAGAAGAGCACAAACAGCATTTAAAACAGGTATTCCACAGACTCAGGAAGTATGGATTACAAATAAATATTGCAAAATATATTTCTGTGAAAAACGAAATCCAATTCCTCGGTTACCACATCAGTAATATGGGGATTAAACGACTCAGAAAGTGTTGAAACCATGCAGCAATTTAGTAAATCAAGAATTATAGAAGAATTGAGAAGATTTATAGATTTACTAAATTTTTGTAGACAATTTATTAGAAATGCAGCTAGGGTACAAGCATTGCTATATGTTTATCTAATAGGGGCCAAGAAAAAAGATAAATGCCCTATTAAGTGAATGCATCCGAGAGAATGCGCTCCGTTAGCACTTAAGACCGGTGTGTACTACAACGCCATGGGAGCTACACAGGAGCAATGTAGTGGAAAAGATTGGCACTTTCTTCAAAGAAATTTTCAGAAAGTGAAAAAAGTTATAGTACATACAATAGAAAATTCACCGCAACTTATAGAAGTACCTAATTTTTTAAACATTTAATTGAAGGACGAGAAAATAAATCACAAACCATTAAAATTAAGATAGATCACAAACCATTAGTTTACGCATTTAATTAGAAAGCCAGTAAAATAATGCGAAGACGTCTCCGCCAACTGGATTATATAAGCCAATTTTCCACCGATATACATAGTTTATATTGCAGGCTATGATAATAGAATACCAGAAGCGCTGTCCAAAATAGATGATGTAACCCATCAAATAATTGTAATCACGTTAGGATTAGTAAGTGAACAGACCAAAGATCAAGAATTACAAGATTTGCTGAAGAGTGAATCAACCGCAGTTAATTTAAAGAAATTGAAGGTAGACAATACGGACAACGTAATATATTGCGTCATATCTATGAAAGAAATACGATCGTACATACCGCGAATACTTCAGAAAGACATTTTGACTCACAATTTAGCACACTCTGGAAGTCGTTCGATGAAAAAGTTAAAATATAGTAAATTCATTTGGTCAAATATGAAAACAGACATAAAAAAATTAGGTATGGACTTGTTTACCGTGTTAATGGATCAAATTAAGCAGACACAACAAGAACGCTCTACAGCACATTTCTGTTCCTGATAAAAGATTCTAGTACGTCCATATGGACATCGTGGGACTATTACCACATTCACAAGGATATAGATATTGTTTAACAATTATTGATAGACTTTCACGATGGTCCGAAGCAGTACCAGTACGAGATGTTACAGCGAGAACAATAACAACCGCATTTTCCAGTACATGGGTAGCGAGATACGGATCCCTAGTAACAGTTACCACAGACAGAGGTTTACAATTCGAATTTTACCAATTCAAATCTCTTATGAAATTAATTGGCTGCAACAGAATTTATACTACAGCGTATTATCCAGCATCGAATTATAGAAAGATAACACAGATCGCTAAAAACAGCCAGCGCTTGTCATCATGCTGAGGACTGAATAAAGGTTTTGCCATCAGTATTCCCTGGTTCATGAACCAGTTTCAAGCCGGATATATAAGCATCAGCAGCAGAGATGTTGTTCGGAAATCCGTTAAGGCTACCAAGAGAATTTTTCGCAGACGAAGAACCATCACAAGATCCACAATTTTTTCTACAAAAATTCAGAGATATTCAGTGAATTAGACTGATCCCTACAGCACATCATTATAAAAAGGAAACGTTCGTTATCATAGATTATACACATGTACCCGTGTATTCATGCGCATAAATGCTGCACGAAAACCATTTAATCCAGTCTACGAGGGACTATATGAAATTTTAAAACGACTGATAGATATTATATTTACAGTAAATGTTAAAAATAATCCTGTTAATATTTCCCCAGAGAGGTTAATGTCCGCATTTTTAGAAGCGATGCCTACAGCAGATCAGTTTTCTGAGGATGTTTCGAAACATTCATATTCACGACCAAAGTCAAAGTCAGTAGACTACTTGGAGGGGAGTGGTGTGGCAATCATGCATGTACATAGCTCTATCTAAGCGAGTACGTTTCAAATTAAACAACTCTAGCCACACCAGCGCCACACAGAAAAAAGGAAGAATCGGCGTCCCCCTAAAAAATCGTTTATTCTTTACGTAACTAGTTAAAAGAGCAGAAAGTTGATTGAAATAAAACGGTTTAAAAGTTAAACATTATATATTTTCCCTACACAATCAGTTGTTCATCGAGTGCTAAAGAAGAATACATGTCACAGTAGAATGGAACATCTAATAAAATAAATTATAGTCTAATAAAATTCTTGTTTGAAGATGAACAAGTATTGAAAGTAACAGTGATATTATGCATCAATTAAAGTGTAGAATTCATGTCGGCACATTCAGTTTACCATGAACATACAGAATATATGTATAAGCGTCAGACATTATTTAGATTGAAAGGATATTCGCGGACTCTTTAACCAAAAATCTGCCAATGAGAATTGGTTTAAGATATTACAGTTCTTTGTTAGTGTAATTGGCACAAAAACGATTGCCTTTTTACGAAAGAATATTAGAAATTGTGTAAAAACGATATCCTTGTGCTATTTTTAAATTATAATTGTATGTTATTAAAGAAAGGATATAACCGTAGTATGTATGTGCGTTTCAGAATGTTAGTATGGATTCGCACCAATTTCCTGTAATGATACGTTCAGAGGCCAAATTCGATTTTCCTTGTAATATTAATAATAGCATTCGATTACATGTTAAACATTAAGAATAAGAAACAATGTAGCACTTTTGTTCTATAAAGTTGATCAGTTTGGCAAATGAGCAATTCAAGTAATGTGCTGCGTGAATTAGAAACAGAATTTACATTGAAATATATTTCTACGTAAGTGCATGTGTAACATTCCTGAAGACATTTTTTCTTGTTTTTATATCTTCTGGGAAAAACCCCAATAGCAATCTCATTTCCGTTTTCACAATACTGTTAGTTTTACATTATCGACTGTATTTTTCTATTACCGACCACGACATTAGACATACCGATTACCATCAAATATTAGTTGAACTGTCGGTTATGTTATTAAATAATTATTAGGTAAGTCAAACGTATGAGCAGCTTAGTTAAATGTTAAGTTCAATTATAAATTCTCAAATTCATGTACCATTTCGTTTGTTTAAATAAATAATGTATCATAAGAATTTTGTATGGAATATTCCACGCGCCGCGATTCTAACACAGAAAAATAGAAAGAGTGCGATATATTTAAGAAAGGATAGAATATACATTTTCGTTAACTATGTTAAAAATAAAAATTATTAAATAATTACTCGTTGAATCAAAATATAGGAAAACCAATTTAATGATATGTTAAAGTTGAATTGTTGATAATCAAAATCAAATGTTAGTTTATTTGAATAAATAATATATATTGTAAATGTCTCATACGCGATGCCTACGTGCCTACGTGACACGGCGCCGTTCAGGATTTCGTAGAACTGGCGCGCAATCTTTAAAGAGAGACAGAATGTATAATTTCAATTAACAGTATTATTTGATATTAGAAGCATTAATTAATCAAATCCATCAATATACAAAATTAGGAAATGTTATATTAAGCTTAATTCTCGATACTCAAAGTCAGATATTATTTTATTAACTCAGATGAATAATAAATTGAAATCGTGATCTATGGAATATTCCGAAGCATCGTATGCTTCGGCATATAGTTCAGGTCCTTACTGGCGTACGTGCGTAAGATGTAGAAAGGGACAGATAATATGTTTTCGCTAATACACTATTAATTAATTATTTTCGTCTTAAAAACATTAACTACTCTTCGGAGAACATCATTGGCAATGTTGGAAAATCATTTGCTTTATTAATTAACGTCTAATTAACGATTATATGTAAATTGTACGCGAAATCAACTACGTCATAATCCCTGGAAAAGCGGGGAACTCGAGTATAAAAGGCCGAGCGAAACCGACCTAAGCAGCAGAACAATTTTCGAAGTAAAGCTAGTTAGAAGCATTAGCCAAATATTATCCGGAACAGTTTTCGCTGGACAGAGCCGAAACGATTCTTAACTCTTGATTGGAAGAGCGGGTAGATGCCATTTGAATACTTGATCGTTGAGTCGCTTAGTAGCTAGCTGACGCGGGCTCCCCATTCAAACGGTCTTGTCTCCGAAACTCCGTCAGGAGAGTGCTATGCTCAGCGCCAAGAAAAGTTGAGATATCAAATGAGAGCTCTCAGCTACTCAAGATACATATTATAATTTTTGTCGAATTGCTAAACGCGCCGTCAAACTCGCGGAGTTCGCTCTGGGCCTTCTCTACCCACTTCGAGCAACTTGGTGTCTGAAACCCGTGTCTTTTGGGTGGCGGTCGAGTAATTACGATTTTATAGTTAGAGTCAATTTTAATTTGCTACCCGGTTGGACGCATGATGTTCATCTGATTCTGGGTCGTTGGGTCGTCTAGTAGCCAGTGAACAACAGGCTCCCCAATTAAGCGATCTGGTTTTGGGTGTCAATGTGCGCTCTGACCAAAAGGGTCATGGACAATTAGTTGTCGAGTCAAAAATTAAGAAGAGTAACTGTTCCGACGAAACATATATTTTTCTCACAAAACTTTAGAGTCTTGAATCGAGTCAATCTTAGGATTTGAATTAATTAAGGAATATTGCTCTGTCACTTGCGTAGCGAATTTCACGTACTCGACTACTCCGCGTTAGAAAATCGAATTAAAGTATCAATTTCGTAAATATTGTAAAAGCGAATCGAGTCAAGCTAAAAAGAGAATCACACTTAGGTAGGATTCCGCGCGACGCTAGACATCCAAAGTATTAATATTATTAATTTTTGCAAAAGCGTAGTTAGCCTCTAAAAAGAATCAGACTTAGGTAGGATTCATCGTAGAGCTAGAAACATAATAATTTATTAGATTTTGTAATTGTGTTAATCTTTGAAGAGAGTATAAATCATTGACACTTAGAATTCAGAGTCTTATTATTATTGTAAAAGCGAATAAGGCGGCTTCCGAAAAGAATCAGACTTAGGTAGGATTTGTAATAACGCCGAATTCCAAAGTACTAAATTGTTAGATTTTGCAATTACGTTTCGAGTCTTACTAATATTGTAAAAGCGTAGTCGAGTTAGCCTTGGCTGAAATTCAATTTATAGGACTTCTAGTTAAAATAACCAAAAATAGCGACTCTATTAAATCCTTCCAATAATTACGAATAGCGTAATATTTAATTTATAGATTTTTCTGTTCATTATACGACAATACCTATTTAGTTATTTATCTTGCCGTTCTTTATATCAATTTATATTTCATATATTTTTCCTATTTCCTCATTTTCATATTTGTTAATTGTTAATCATTATTATTATTTTATTGAATAAACCTGTTTGTTGAAAGGTATTGACCCGTGGATTTCACTCCTTAACCGCACACCACACGAATCCCACATTCTTTAATTTAGTTATTTTAGATTCGAGTCGTTCAGTAGGTAAATACCGCTCTTTGCCTCACGAGCGCTGTAAAATTTCTGCGAGTAGCTCCAGAATCGTTACACATACATTGAGTGAACACAGTGTCAGACCAAATCCTAAGAAGTTAGAAGTCGTCAAACAATTCCATGTATCCAAGAATCTAAAATAAATTAAATAATTTTTGAGCCTCGCCGAATATAATAGACGATTTATTAAAAATTATTCCAAGATTGCAAAACCACTAACGCATTTACTGACGAGGGATAAACAATTCGTTTAGTTGGAAAACCAACAAGAAGCATTCGAAAGGTTCAGAGGTGTGTTATGAAATAGTCCCATCTTACAAGTTGATGTTATGGTAGATAATATGTATCTCTTCCTGTCCAAGAAAAATCCACAGCACCCATTACTATCGAACAAGCACTTACTGGAATACGAATTATCAAATCTGTATAGGATGAACTCGGTTCTTCGATCAGAGAGACGAATCCCTTAGGAGACGTCTCGATGATTACCGTATCAGTATTATATATTATACAAGTTTCATCCGATCGAAGGTCGAATAAAAATAATTACCGAAGTACATAATTCCGTAATTAATGGCCATAAAGGAGTAACCAAAACTTTAAATAGAATACGCCAAAAGTATAAACTAGGCAATGAATGGTTATAACAGATACATCGGGACGCGTTTTCGACAAGATAGCGATAAATATAATGGGTCCGTTTCCTACTACTTCCTGCGGTAACAAATATATTTTCACCATGCAAGATCTTTTAACCAAGTATTCCTTTGTGGCACCATTACAGGATACCAATTCTATTGCTATTACTATTACTATTGCCGATCAGATATTGAAACGGTTAATTTGTATATTCGGAGCCCCTAGAGCTATATTAACGGATCAAGGATCAGACTTAATATCCTCAGTATTGAATTATTTGGCGAAAAGATTTAATATTAAACAATTTAAGAATACGTCCTAAAGACCTCAATCTAACGAATGCCTTGAACGTTCACACCATATATTAACCAAATATTTGAAAGTACAAACAGATAAAGGTAAGGAATGGGATACTTGGCTAGAACTCGCAATGTTATCGTACAACGTAAGCGTTCACGAAGGCCCTCATTATACTCCTCACGAATTAGTCTTCGGCCAAACAGTCAGATAACACAGTGCTGAACCGAATACTGACAACCGAATAGACTATATACTTTTGAAGCCATGATTTATTTTCGTAAGGATATGAAGTCGAAGAACCAGGAAGTAAGGAATTCTGGAAAGCAGAATTTATTATACAGGTTAGAAATCGGTACAGGAAATGTTTTGTACATAGGATAATAATTTTTGCTTTCTCTTTTGCAAAACAACATGACTACTTTTAAATGTATCTACTTGACTCTATTCAATCAGGCGTCCAGGAAATGCTCTGTCCTCTCTCGACCGACAGGCGTCCAGAAATGTTCGCCGAACTCTCCTGCCGGAGTCCCTAGGCTAGTCCAGGAGCGGCCAATGGTCCTTACCCCGTCCTCTCTCTCAGACTGCCAAATAAGTCGGCTCTTGTCGCGAGTCTCTCTTTCATATTCGCCGGTTGCTATTCCGTGGTCGCGTTATCAACAGATTCGTCGTTAGGTTTGCGGCTCGCAGCTCGCGGCTTCGCGTAACGCGCGATGCATCTCGCACCGCGTAGCAGCCAACACTCTCTCGCGTTGCGATACAATTCGATTATTCTAGAACTTTCGCTTTTCTAGAATATTCGCGACACTGTATAATATTTCAATCTATTCGATACGATTATTATGGGGTTCCTAATAGGTTCTATATTTGATTCTCAACGAACAATTTATTTTATTCGCTCGCGTTTTACATGATTTGTCCCTTGTATGCTACACTTTGAATATTGAAATGACTTATTCGAAACGTTAAACGATGTATTGGAAAACGCGAGATAGAATCAAATGCAGACCAAACAACGTTCAAAAAAATTTTACGATGCTAAATTAAATGTTCAAGAATTTCACCCAGGAAAATGGGATTATGTACTTAAATAACCTACTAATAAATCAGAAAATCAGCTCGTTGGTCCCTATCATATTTTAGAAACCCTACCGTCGCATAATTTAAGAATTATAATCACAGACAAAGTCAAAATCAAACACGAAAGTGAATGTAAGAAGTCTAGCATTATTATTAGCATTATCATATTTTCATAAAGTGTTAAAATTTCACGGGCTAAGACCAAAAAAAGTTGGAAGTCCAAAAATAAGGGCTACCCTAATATGCACTTACTGCAATTGGCCGAATATAATACAACTTCCATCGTGCAATGCCAAATTAACATAAGGCACATTATTAATTACTGTGGAATGAGCTCGCACGTCTCAACAGTCCAGAGGAGGCTGGCAGATACCTGTATGTCATCGACTACAAAAGGAAGGAACTATCACAATCGGAAATGCAATGATAATCGGCATTTCACGCAATTTCACTATATATCGCTCTACTACATTCGCTGGATCCATTGGCACCGACGGTACGTGCGCTAAGACCAAATATTCAGACTCCTTTGGTCATCTTCAGACACAGAGTTTCAGAATAATTTGCACATATAGTCACTAAAAAAATTGGATACATAGCGGTGAACGCCGGTGAAATAAGACATATTTTGAAGTGTACACCAGGTAACGTTGAAGTTAGGAAAACGCAATAATGTTACAACGATTTACCCATCTCACATAATAATAACTCGATCGTAACTCCGTCCTCGTAACTAGATCGTTCCATCGATCGTAACTATTTGTAAAAATGATACACACCCCACAATACCTGATGTCACAGCCGGTTCACTTCACTATCATTTTTCATTATCACTTTCCACTGTAATATTTTGTTATCCTTTTTTACAACATCCTAGAGGATTCATCGAGGAATAATTTTGAAGTCATTAATGTTATTAATTCATTATTTTGTACTTTTTTCGCAAAATTACCAGTCGCGCTCATAAAAATTACTGAGCGCGTCATAAAGCAATAGTTTTGAGAGTTCAATTATCCGCGTTACTCGCGGATTAATTGAGTTACTCGTAGCTCGCGTAACTGAATTCCGTCGTAGGTAAAATCGATACATCGTGTGTAATATTATTTTAAGTAAATTCACATCGACTCCTCACGAGTCGTTATTGCTCGCTGGCTGCATAGGTCGTGTTTTGCGGGGAAAATCAATATCTTCCGTTATCCCACAAACAAGCGCCAGGTTGCGAATAGATCTCGGAATTGTTGTTCGGTCGCTCATCGGGAATAGGGTGTTCGCCATGATTCCAGAATCGCTCGCGATTTATGTAACTTATACCCAGCCTGATTAGTGATACGCCTTTACTCATGGAGAGGTCGAACGAAAGAGAACGATCTCTCGATCGACACGTACCTCGCTAGGTGAGAAATTCATGGTAGAAGATGGGGTCGGTTCGCGCTGGCGCTATTAATCACACGAAATTCGGTGGGCCTTTTTCGCCATATGTCCCTATAATTATGTAACTATATCGGCGACCCTGTCGTACGGTTACAAGTTGAATGAAACAAATAAGTCAAGACATAAGCAAGTGTGTAAAAGCAGAGGCAGGCGAACTCATGTAAACAGAACATAATATAGAACTTAATCGATCAATAATAATCCGTGCGGCTACTAATGTAAAACGATTACATTTTCCGACGATTGATTTTCGCGTCGGAACAAATAAAGTTTTTTAAAACGCTCCTCTCGAAACATCGTGCGTAACAAATTGAATAATGCAAAATTATGTGTTTAGCATAGGGGTAGCTTGCGCAACCTTGAAAAGTGAAAAACAAACAGCGGATTTTCGGCTATAAAGAGTGTGCGAAATACGTATAGGGTGCAGAACAATTTTCGAAGAAGTACAAGTCGAACCTTCTAGGAAAAGTATAAAAGAACAAGTTGGAACAGTTTTAGTTTTGATTTTCTAGTTCTGACTAGATAGCGTGTATAATCCATTTGGATACTCGATCGCTGGGTTGCTAGGGAACAGTAGGCTCTCCATTCAAGCGATATTGTATGTGAAACCCCAATCGGAGAATGCTATACCTAGGAAAGTCTAATTTTAAGACATCAAAACAAGAGCTTTACAGCCACTCTATCAAAATTATTATTTTTGTCGGATTGTTAACTCACCGTCAGATTCTCGGAGTTCGCTTTGAGCTGTTTAGTAGCTAGCACACAGCAGGCTCCCCATTTTGGGTGGCCTTTCAGTAATTGCGATTAATAATTAGAGTCTTTCTTAATTTGCATCTCTTTTGAACATATACTTGTTCATCTAATTCCTGTATCTTTGACTCGTTCTAGTAGCTAGTAAGCAGCAGGCTCCCCAATTAAGCCATCTAGTTTTAGGTGTCAATCTATGCTGTAACGAAAAGGGCAATTGAACCAGTAGTTGTACAATCAAACTAAAGAGTAAAGTGTGTTTTGAATCCAATTGATTTATTGATTTAATTTCACGTAAATTTCCAAACTTTGAATTAATCATTTTCTTGGTAAAAGATCATTCTCTGTCACAAGTTAGAACTTTGTTAAACTTTTGTAAAACAGCGTTTCCGAACGCAGCAATTTCGGCCTAGAATCACAATCGAAAATCACGTAGAATTGATTGTATATTTAACAGTGAGACATCGAAATAATTAACCAGGGAATTGCGTTTCTGACTCTCAAAACTACGTGTCAATTAGATTCATTTAACATTCGCAAATTTTACATCACTAAATTGTTGAATTATTATTTTCTCTGATTACTACGCGATTAAAGTCTATTTGGTTATATATATATATAACAAAATATATATTTTGTGTATAAAGTGACTTTAAAAAAAGAACAAAATAAACTTTATATATATACATATATATATAAAGAGAATATACGCTCTTTAAGTTCAGCGCGCTGAGTATGCTCCGCGCGCGCTACTATGACACCTACTAGATCGTCGAGTATTAAATTAAATTTATCGACAGCTAGGTAGAAAGAGATAGAGAGAGAGACAGAAGAATAATAAGGGAGAGAACGTGCTAGGAAAAAGTGACATACAGATAATTAGTTATTATTAACAATATAGTAAAGCAGAGTGGTGAAAGAGAGACGAATATTTGACCTTAATTGTCGTTTCTCTTATTCACAGGTAACTTGTAAATTTTGTATATACTGTAAATAGTAATATTGGTTATAATATAAAACTCTTATTCACAGAGAAACTAATTTGGTTCATTTATTCTGACATTCTCAAACTCTGATATAAAACAGATATATATATGTAATTTTGTCCTTAAAATTTGATGAGCTGGAAACTAGTTTTATTATAGAAGAAAATTTTTCACGTCCCATTTTTTCAAAATCGATCTTCGTACCGACTTAGACTAGAATTCTGAGATTAGTATACAAAAGAAATCATGTCGAAATATTACTTCTTCGTAAAGTACTATTGGCGATTGGAATGCGTGTTTTACACATTTTTGAAAAATTTTCATCTAATATCCTTGTCTCTCCTAATCTAACACACATAAGATAGACAAAGGTCGACAGAACTTCTGCAAGTCACCGCATGAGGGTATTAAAGTCACACCTCATACTTTTTGTCACTACCAATTACTGTTAAGTGATACTCTATACAGTGAATTCAGTTTCGAGGAACTGTTTCCAAACCGGGCATCACAGAATGATTACCTTCAGGTCGAAATCGAACGGTAACCTTGAAAGGGCACACCATATAATAAAGGAATATCTCAGACACTACCTGAATCAAAACTAGACAGACTGAGACGCATTTATCAAACTGGCATCACTTTTATATAATACAGCAGCTCACGAAACGATAGGGTTCTCCCCTTATGAATTGACGTTCGGAAGAAGGGCTAATTTGCCTAACAGCTTTAGGTCACCGAGATTGGTAACAACGGGAATAGCGAGAGAATCGCAATTAAACAAAGCTAAAGAAAGTATAGAACAGGCAAAAGAAAAGCACGAAGGAATTTATGATCTCACGGTCCAAACGGCGTGAACAAGATAAGTCACACTGTTCGAACGACGCAAGCGAGATAGGCCGTACGATAGAACATAGTTAAGCGATAAAGAAGTGTATAAAACAGAGGCAGACAGCCGCGTGCAATGAATAATGATAAGTCAGTCTCCAATTTATCAACAACTGAAATTAATCTCCGTCTATTGTAACAATCTATATTGCGCGGGATTAAAATAAAGTTTTTTTAAAGCTTTCTTATCGAAACTTCGTGTGTAATAATGACAATACAATTATTAAACGCAGTCGAAAGTACCAAGTTGCAGATATGCTGTACCTCCAAAACTCTTTGTACCTCGAACCACATCGAATTACAGAAACCTTATCGTCACAGAACGTTAAAATATTACAAAAAGATAATCGATCTGAACTTGTACATGTTGATAGGTTAACGCTAGAAAATTGTCCATATGATACAGCGAATGTGGAGTCTGGTCTTGTTCCTGGTTCGAATCCAGGGCCAAGCACTTCCAGGGAATAATTCACACACAGTGTCCTACATTATGCATGATGCACGATTAAATCTGGAACACCTCCCTAAGGTCCGAATGTATCATGAAGTTTGGAGGACTGTTGCGTTCATAGAGATAAGCATACTAGATGATAAGAAAGAAATACTAACCTCTTATGTAATAAAACTTAAACAATGATGCATACAGTATAACATAGTATGTGGGGCTGAAAAAATTGTAACGTATTTAGGTAGTAGAATAAATCGGGTTAGAAGGCAGCAAGAACAGACAGATCACTTAATAGGTTGAGTTAATATTCGCAGAACACGCGAAATATTTAATCCGATAGGAGAAATAAGCAAAATTTTATTCGGTACACTCTTGTCCGCAGATGCAGAATATTGCATGAAGATTGCATGAAGACATCGTCACAATAATTCGATTGGTAACGAATCAAACACAAATACTAGATAACTCAGAAAGTACTAACACCTTTGAATCTAAACGAACTGCCATAGATACTAATAATGAAAAGCTTTACAATATGTGTGCCCGGAATGAATATGAGATCGAACTTGAGGAATTAGCACTAAAATTAACTAACATTGATAATGATTATAATGAAGACGTAGATAACCTAATGAACACTACTGCAGATAGTGAGCGTGGTACATGTAATACGTGCTCAACTTCTGTCTCCAGATGTTTTATTCGGCGCGCTTAGAAAAGCTAATTTGGCAGAAGAGACACTCCCCGTTCCATTAGAAGTCACTAGTTTTAAAACTCTTGTCGACATTGGTGAAATAACAATGGTATACATGAAAAACAGACTCGTTTACATCTTACATATTCATTTAATTCAAATCCAACCGTACGACGCATATAGAGTAATGCCTATTCCCTATAAAAAAGAGCTCTAGAAACCTTCTATTGTTATGACCCCTTAGATGAACATATCAACTTAAACACGATCCAAACGACTTTCTCCACCACTGACAACGAATCATTAAACAAATGCCATCGCACTAACAAATTTTACATATGCAAATGACAGACGCCAAACTACTCAAGAGGGATATCACCAAGGTATTACACACGGATTTTAATGAAATTTACATATGTGGTAGCTTTTCAAAAATTATTTAACACAAATTTTTTTATATCTGCTGACATTCATGTTAAGAGGTCAAAATAGCCCTGAAAGTTGAAGGTTGAAAACACATTTTCTTAAATATCTCGGAAACTAGAAGGTCCAATTTTTTTAAATTGTGTGTCTTTGAGTAAGGAATTTAGTCGATTACGAAAATTTCGAGAAACATTATTTATTTAAATAATATATTAAAAAATTGGATGTTTCATTTTATTTGTTATGCTAAATGCAGTTCGATTTTTATGCAGATTTGTGTACGTAAAATATGGATCAAAATAGGGGAAACATGTTTTCGGAATTTTTTATTTATCGCAATTTAGCAATGATTATTACATATACAATTTTCTCCTATTTTTTATGGAGCAAGGTGTTGAAATTTTTTTGAAAAGGGTAATCCCTTCTTATACGATCATTTGTCACGTTCTTAACAATTGCACTATGTTATTTCAACTCCCAACTTTGAGGAGTATTTTCACCCCCTCAACAGATAGTTGTAACTTTTGAAAAGCTACCACATATGTAAATTTGATTGCAATCTGCGTATAACATCTTGGTAATGTTGCTCGTTTGTAAGGAAAAAATTGCAAAAGCCGTGGTTGAATGAACAACATAAAACTAATCGCCTGCGATTTGCAGAGAAAGATTTCGTAGATAACCCAGTATGTAATTGGCGTAGGAGGTTGACCCAGAGTAATAGAAGCCAATCGATCGTTCCGCCTATCCCCACCATGAACATTTCCAGCATGATATATTGGTAAATAAGAATAATAAGGGCAATAACAACTGCGTCGCGCAATTCGCATTATCTTATTCACTCTCGAGATGTTTACCAACTGTCGTTGTTTTTGGCCTAATTGGTATGCGTGACTGTTTGTTCCTATCGCCGAAAGTACGTGTGAGTCTACGCGTTCATTTTTCTACTGTGACGAACTGAAGACATAGCTCTTATAAACACTTGGGTGACCATCTTTACGCACCAACTCGTGCGTTGCCATCGGTAATTGGGGTCGTGTCCCTTTCAAATAGCTGGATCAGACTTCTACTCTACTCTGTTATGTATCACACAACAGTCAACAATTGCAGCTTGCTGAGAACATTAATCAAAGATACAATCAAAAAGCGTAATAAGTTACTAAAATGATAACAAAGATGTGTTGATTGCAATCGAGCTTATGTTGAATAAATATGTTAACTCTTGAAGGAATTATGTTTATGTAAATTCAAACGACGAAACCTGTGTAATGTCTCTGGAACAGCAACCGGAAGAATTTAGATGTCAATAAAGAAGAAACTTTCTTTTAACATTTTCATTTCAATAGGATTATCGACCTCGAACATAAGAATTACCGATTGTGTCATAAATTTCGTGCGATAAACAATAGTTAGTTATAGATCAATTGTTACACGCATTTATGTTAAACTAGATCTCATTGTCAGATCGATGGCATCACAATTAAAGAATACGCTCGGGCGATTACCAACATAATAGAGTCTGAAAATATCAAATTTTCATCGAGGATACCTGACAGTAAAATTTACATATATTTGTATTGCAAACACTCACGCAAAGCACAAATCACCGATCCGGATCTGTCCCACGTCCTAAGTTTTAGGAGGCAGGTTTATGTTGACCCTGAAGAAGTCAAACGAATACCGAGCACCTTCACAATTACATTGGATAACGACACTTACAGAATATTTTCAACAACAGAGAAACAAACATGTTTCAAATGCCAACAAGACGGACACATCGCAAGCCAATGCGTAAACACAACAGACACTAGTAAACCTATCCCAAACACCAATACACATACAAACAAAAAGTTATTCCCACACAATTATCCAGTGGAATGTAAACGGGTTTTACGCGCATCTCGAACAGCTTCTAATCATCATCAAACAGCACAACCCAGATAACAAACTTCAAAAGGAACCATAATCCCTCACTGAAAAACTATAGTTTTCTTACCAAAAACATGGAAAACACAAACTTCGCCTGCGGTGGAGTAGCTATCGCAATTTCAAATAAGTATTCAGCCACAGAAATTCCGCTAAACACAAACTTGGAAGCAATTGCAACAACCGTACATCTCCCGAACAAAATCAATGTCTGTAATGTCTACCTGGCAAATAGCCAACCCATTCATCCAAAAGACATCCAAAATCTAATAGAACAAGTTCCTCCACCTGTAATACTAACCGGAGACTTCAATAGTCACAACCCTTTGTAGGGGTCATCCAGGATAGATGCCCGTGGGAAGATAATGGAGAAAATATTACAAGACTCAAATCTAATCCTAATAAACACAGGTCACCTCACACACTTTAATGCAAGTAACTATCTGTGACTCAAAACTGGCTCAATACATGGAATGGAATGTGATAGACAACCTTCATGACAGTGACCACTTCCCAATCAACGTAACCTATGAAGACAACACCATACAACGTCAACCCTTGCAAACGCCTAAATGGAATTTGGATAAAATTGACTGGGAAGTATAAAAAAATCAGGTCAACAAATCTCTTGCTCCAATAAACAACCAAACAATCAACCCTATTAAAATAAATGACATGGTCAGGGACTGTGGACTAATTATCACCAACGCTGCAAAAGAGGCTTCTGGATCTAGCACAACCAAAAACCCAAAAACCCATAAAAAAACCTATAACCCCCTGGTGGAACAAAGAGTGTAAAAATGCGTTAAGGAAGAGTCATCACGCTTTCAATAGAGTCAAAAAGAATCCTTCTATTGAAAATCAAATCGAGTACAAGATACACCGAGCCAAATTACGCAGGATAATTAAAGAAAGTAAAAAACAATCTTGGAAATTATACATGTCATCTATATCAAACTAGACCCCCGTCAAACAAGTATGGCAAAAAATCAAACAAAGAAGTGGAAACAACACATACTTCGGAAGTATGTGGGTCCATATTTTTTTAATGGTACACTAACTGGAAAACGATACAATAATTTTGTTCGTAATGAGTTGCAAATCCTTATAGAAGACAGTGGCCACCAGAGTGCGAATGTGGTTCCAGCATGACGGTGCTCCAGCTCATTATGGTCGCCACGTTCGACAAACTTTAAATGAAATGCTTCCCAGACGGTGGATAGGTAGAGAAAGTCCGATACCATTTCCACCGAGGTCGCCAGATTTAACACTTTTGGATTTTTACTTGTGGGGTTACATAAAAGATAAAGTTTATGTGGAACAACCAACAACAGCCAAAAATATGAAGACTCGAATAATAAATGCTTGTAGGCAAATTACTAAGGAAACTTTAGAACAAGTTGAACTGTCATTTAGGGATAGAATCAGGAGCTGCATAAATATTCAAGGTCGTACTTTTGAATTTAGAAAATAACAAACATTTTCTAGACGTGCAGTGAAGAAGAAAACGTCAAGCCATTGAAATGAACTTGAATAATATTTCAAGCTTGATATAATGTAGATCAATGGATTCGTCTTGAGGTAAGTTATGTGTCTAGCGTAAAAAAAAAACTAAGTTTCCAATTAAAAAAACAAAGGCCACCTTCAAATCTCGCAGACGCCTCCACCCAGAAAAAAACAGTGAACACCGTTGAATGTTCCCCTTCAGATAGAGCATGTTTCGTTTAAAGATTTTTTTCGAATAATGAATATTTTGCGAGATAATCGCGTGGAAAAATTATAATGAGATACACTTCATATTCGATGAAGAATATAACGAATTATACGCAAAAAGACCAAAATTACTAACACCACTATACGTTACAATAAGAAAAAACTTCTCTTCAATTTCGGAACAAAGAATAACCATTATAGAACGGAAACAGGACAAAATTCCCCCGTGGCGTATCAGAACACCAGAAATCGATACAACCCTAGCTAAATGCAGTAAGAACTCTAGATCAAGCCTCGAACATCAGAACAACTTCTTAAAACTCGATACAAAATATACACACTGTAGAAATTCTTCACTGATGCATCTAAAACCGAACAGGGAGTAGGGTACGCCATCATTACAGAGGATAATATTATCAAGAAACGATTACCTACACAAACATCGATTCTTACTGCTGAAGCCTATGCAGTGTGTATATAAGCACTATGAATCGCGCGTAATTCCGTATGAACATAATCTTCCGCCTTATTATTTTGTATATACCGCTATGGAGTAACGTCAGCACCAGCGAGGGAACGACGTACGCCGAGAGAACGTGCCGCTACCCTGCCGCTACCCCGCTACGACCCTACGATAGATCAGGCAGAGGCCGCGGGCAGGAGGAGGTCCTGCCAAGAAAACATCACAGGAAGGAGACTCCGGCGAAGAGAAGGGGGCGATCATGTGTCCCCGTACAGGCTCAAGGCCTCGCGCTTAGTTATTCCGTTTTTGGCAATTGCCGTGTAATCGTTATGTAAACGAGATTTGTTAACTTTTGGTGTGCTCCACGGTGGGGACTACTTTTGAAAACGTTATAATTATGTAGGATAGAATTTATCGAGGTTAACGGATGGAAGGATGTGGTTGGAATAATAACGCAAAATAAATTTAATGAAATAACAAAAGTACAAAAATTCCACAACCGCTTTTCGGACAACGTGTTACAACTGATTGCTACGACGTAACTGCCGCAACGCCACGCCGCGTTCCCTATTCCCCCAAAAACAAAAGACATCTTCTTTTGTCTCTACGCTATTTTCCGCGCCAAATTATCCCGCGCAAATTATCCTCGTCGCCCGCTCGCCCGATCGCGCCCAATTACCCCCGATCACAACCGACCGCCCGATCGCACCCGATCCCTCAATTATATTTATCGTGATTCTTGTCAGGTTTATGCCCAGGTTGGCGTATACATGTAAATGAAAACCAAGTAATTATAATTGACGTTCTACTAAGGGTTTTAATTGGAGGGATTCGGGCCTCCAGGTACTGGACAGCGAAGTGGTCTGTTGGTCGTTGAAAAAAGTTAGACACAATTGATATAATAAGAAATACTAAGGAAAATATATTCTGTAAAATCAATTTCGTTACATGAAATTCGAAATAAAGTAACACGCACGCTTTGCTTAACCCAGTATAGAAATCGTCAGTTCAGAATAGAATGACCGTGTTATTTAATCAACAAATAGAATAGACTTATTATCTGCTAAGTTCTCTCCCAAACTATAATTCTGACACGTACGAAAATACCTCTTATATCAAATTTAAAGAACTTGAATAGATTAACGCGCAATGGCACGTGGAAAAGAAATTGAATTTTATAAGAGAAATAAACTGTTAGTGTGATTATGTCGTTGGAGTCAAAATCTCTGTGGAAAGTACGATTGAAGACCGTCGCAGCACCTTTTACACTCGGCCGATAAATCGGGGGAGTTGTTCCGGTGGAGACACGCACGAAGTCAAAACCAGGTTGAGAGACCTAAGAGTTTGTCAAGAGGAATGTAGTTGGGCTCAAGACTTCCTCCGATGCCGGACACCTAATTCTAACAGTGCTAATCTGATCGTATTATTCGCGACGCGTATAGTACAGAAACACTCAGATCGACCTTGTCGAATAATTCGGGAAAAGTCAAATGGTGCCTGTGCTATGAAGTTTACAGACCAACCGAGAACAACCAGAAGATGACGGCAGGCACAATATGTGGGCTGAGCGACACTTCGGTTACCCAATTTGAGTATGAACTATGTTCGAACAAATTCACTTCCAAACAGTGAGACAGCAGTACCACACGGTCGTGTCCACCTCTTCACAAAGGCATTTGAGTACAACCAAGGAGTGACGGCAGGGCACTTTCGTGAGCTGAGCGATACTCTGGTTGCTCAAACGAGTCTGTGAGCTGTGCCTCGATCAAATGTGGCAGAAACCATCCAATTCCACACCCGCGAGACCTCTCACAAGGGCACACAGGTACAATTAGAAGACACTTCAATTGCCTGTATGAGCCTGGGAGCTGTACCACGCCAAAATGTATAATTAGACGATCTCAGTCGCTATCTACGACTGTGGGATTACTGACGATGACTACTTTTGAGAATTGACTCACAAACAACAATTACTCACCGTCTCCTTCTATTCAGCGAAGTTTATACGTAAATGACTTTAGAAATTGACTTTATTATAATAAAAATTCTCGTTTTCACAACTACGCTGTACACAACAAAAAGGACTGTTAATAATCGTACTCTAGCAGTGCCACAATTCGGTTTGAACTTGTGACTCCTCGGTTTGAGGCGCGTATACGTCGAGGGTAGATAGCCGGTTTGTCTATCTTACCAGGTCAGTTTGACCTCCCGATCGCGTACCGTTTTCGCTGAATAGATTTCGGAGACCCTTCTAGGTTCGCTTCCAGACGTAGAGTATCGAAATTGATCCTCGCATCGACCTCCTTCGATCGCTATGGAGAAGGGATCGATGCGCACGCATAATTACCCTAAAGTGGGGCAAATACTCTAAGTATGTACCCCCGCGACTATGATCACGACCTGTGCCTCGGAGTAGGGATATTCCTTACCGCGGAGATAGACAAATACACAGGGTACAGGGTGTACCAATAATTATGTAACCCGCACGGTTACAAACAAAAGTAAAGGGCTTGCTTTCACAGTTTTGTAGAAAATTTTGATGTTAAAAAAGGTAATACTTATTTTTGGGACACTTGTAGAAAGTTGAAGAATAAGTGGACGTACACTGGAAAAAAGATAATGCTGGATGCTCAACGCCTGCAATGCATTCAGGAATGTCTCAACAATATTACTCCTCCCTGGGTCACCTCTGATCCTGATTGGCTTCCACAATGCGCTTCCAACCAGTTCTTTGACAAACCGTTTGACTTCACTGAGTTTAACTTCGCATTGGACTATAAGAATGATAAATCGGCGCCAGGAGCCGATGGCATTGATTACATGTCTCTTAAATGTCTACCCACCAATATTAAGCTTGTCCTACTGGACATCTTCAATGAAATATACTTTGACAATTGTTATCCTCAGGAACGGTCAGTTCAGATGTTCTTCGTTGACAAGGCCAATAAATCGAGTGTTATACCTATTTCTCTTTCTTCCTGTGTATGCAAACTGTTTGAAAGTCTGATAAAAAATCGATTGGAATGGTGGTTGGAAAGTCAGAACAAGCTACTTGGGTCCCAGTCAGGTTTTCGAAAAGGTAGGTCGTGTTCTGATAATCTAGTCACCTTGCAAACCAGTATAGAAATTGCAATGCAGGAGGGTAAGGACACTCTTGCAGCATTTTTGAATGTGCAATCGGCTTTTGACAATATTGATTGTACTTTACTTATTCAGATGCTAGCCAAAGCAGGTTGTTCTCTCAGTGTTATTAAATTCATTAAGCACTTAATATTTGAAAGGAATATCTCGGTCATTGGAGGACCTATGGACTGTGTTACAAGAACGATAGGACGGGGCCTCCCGCAGGGTGGGGTACCGAGTCCTCTATTATACGTCTTCTATGTTGCCGATATTACCAGGGGCGTCCCAAGCAATATTCAGATTTCACAATTTGCAGATGGCATGAGCGTCTACAGTAATACTGCTACAATTAGTGAAAGTAAAAGTTTACTTGAAAAAACAATTAAAATTATCAGAACTTATCTTAGATTTATTAGCCTTGATCTTTCTCCGCAAAAAACAGTGTTTATTTATTTTAATGATAAACGCATATTACCTGATAAAACCAAAATTATAGTTGAAAATTGTGCCATTAAATCCAGTAGATCTGTTAAGTTACTAAGAATTATTTTTGAGTATGACATGAGTTACAAAGTTTACGTAAACACTGTAAGGAGAAAATGTTTTGGACTACTAAATATCATGAAATTTCTTTCTGGAGTCTCATGGGGTACCCATCCCGAGACTCTGTTATTGATCTAGAGTAGACTTCTAAGTAAAATTATGGAATACAGCTGCTTTGTGTATTATCCCAAAAACAAACACTTGATGTTGAAGTTAGATTGAATTCAATTTGCTACAATAAGACTAGCACTGGGTTGCAGAATCAGTACCCCTACCAATATCCTGCTGAGTGAAGCTGAGGTCGTTTCTTTTCGCAAAAGAGTTAACTTTCTTGCTAGAAAGTATCTTTGCAAATGTTATTCCTTCAAAAACCTAACCTCAAACATAATTTTATTTAATAACAGTATTGATCTCGTTTCTCTGTTTTGTCGAAACCTCGTCATAGCGTCGAGATTCCGCAGTTCAAATTTTCTTCGAATTTTATTTTATTTTAATGGGAAATGAATGGAAATGGTTTAAATGATTAAACGCAATATTGGGGACAAACGACGAATTTATTGCCCCAGAGGAGGAAAAACCTGGACTGGCCAAGTACCTCCTCGAAGAATGTACAAGGAGTACATGTATTGAAAGTGGACGTGTGTGTGTGTGTGTGTGTGTGTGTGTGTGTGTGTGTGTGTGTGTGTGTGTGTATATGATAAATATCTCGTGTGAGACAAGGGGGGTTGGATCCAACCGCGATACGATAATCGGCTAGTGCTGGACTAGGCAAGACAATATTCAGAACTGGCGCGGGGCCGTACTGATATATTGATGGGCGCAGGGCCGCAATAATATATTGTCGCGCGGGGCTTGTATGAAAATATTGAATTTACGTGAAGAAATGCAACGTGCTATTGACAACGTCGCGCGAGACGTTCGCGAAGGTTCGAGAGGGAAGGCGAGATGCGATGGCGTCGCGTCAGGATTTCCCACACGAATCCCGTGACTCGACACTCTTTATTATCAATAAATGGGATTAAACTTTAATTGACGCGTGAAGGGTTGCGACTGATCCGTTGATCGTAGGTCGCAATGAATAATAAACGATGACCGCACTTGCGACAAACTAATCCGTTACGGATGACGATGCGTGTTAGTACACTTGAGAGATACTGCAGATCCGATTGCCTCAGAGCAACTACTTTCTCCGGCGCGTGCCGTACCGGCTTCTTTTCCCGCGTGACCACCCCGCGCCTGAGTAGAGTAGCCCTAACGTTCACGACGGTCCCCGAACCGTGACGATCACGCCCGAACCTGTCGATTCTCGAACCATAACGGCCACGCTCGAATCTATCATTTCTCGAACTTTCCGGTATAAACCGAATTCAAGCTATAGACATAGCTATCCAAAACACACGTGTCTCGATCGACGATACGTATATGTTTATGCGACGTAATATCAAGCGGCGTTTTTACGTGATTCGACTCGACATTTCTTTATTTTCTAATCGTAGAACTAAACGCTCCCTCATAATAGAAAATTTTCTCAGCATCACGGATACTGCTTCTAATTTAGTGACTCATGAAAAGCTTCCTATTTTTAATGTTGACTACTGTGTATATTCAATATTCCACCATGCGATGTAAATCTGGGACATATGCTGCGTGAGTCCCCTCACCCTGATATTCAGTTGTCACGTTTCATAGAAGACAATCTTCCAAATACCATTGTAATTTGCACAGATGGGAGCAAAATAGAGATCTCCCAATCGGTAGGTGCTGGAGTCTACTGTCCACAACTTAATATCTCACAAAAAATTAGCATGAATTCAAGAGCGTCAATCTTTACAGCAGAATGCTGTGCCATTAATCGAGCGTTAGATCTGACCACGTCTCATACTGGAGTAAATTTCCTTATTGCTACCGACTCTCTAAGCGTAATTAAATCACTACAAAAACCAGTTTTTCACTATAATAAAAATAATCATCTTGTTGAAATTAATACTAAATATGCTACCTACGTTTCTAATAGTAATAATCAAACTTTTATCAAGTTTATTTGGATTCCAGCACATATCGGAATTAGTGGTAACGAAAGGGCGGACTCCCTCGCAAAAGAAGCGACGGGTGAAATGCCTTCCCCAAATAACAAAGTTCCACTTACTGATTTACTCTGTGGCTTTAAAATTCAAGCAAAGGTATTCACTAATAATTCTCTTAAAGAGCAAGGTTTTTTTAAAGGTCTTCATTTTTTTCGATATTTTCACAAAGACAAGGCTAAACCGTGGTTTACTGGGCGCGAGCTTACTAGAGATTTTATAACTTTTGTTAATAGACGCCGTTCCGACCATTATAATTTAAACGCCGCATTAGCGAGAGTCAATTTTATTTCCAGCAGTGAGTATAGGTGTGAAGCGGAATATGAAAATCTCGGCCACGTCATCTGCCAATGCCCAGATTACGAGGATGAGCGCAAACTGCTGCGAAGACTACTTCTCAGGCGCAGGTTCCGCTTTCCTCTTATTGTTAGTATTCGCTCTTTTCTGTTTGGTCTCGATATTAGTAGTCTAAATATTATCTTTAATTTCCTGAAACAGTGTTCTTTAAGAATTTAAGTATAGTTTAAGAATTTATGTATTAACATTGTAGTATTAATGAACAATTGTATTTTTCTTTTCTTACTTCTTAATTTGTATTTACTTCTGTATAATTTACATACGTATGAATGTAACCTAACTACTATACGTAACCTAACTATTGTACTGATGCATTGTACTAAATGTACTATTGTACTATACCTACTGTAAACTAACTATAATGTACTTTATGACTGCCGTATAAATCTCATATGATTTAAGGCAATAAATAAATAAATAAATAAATAAGTAAGTAAAATCATTCGTACTGTTTTTGAAATTTTCTTTGCTAAGTTATGTTTGTACTACTATTCTAGCTTGAATTATATTGTACTACTTCAGATTTTGGAATACATATTTTGTAAATAATAAATCTGAAATAATTTAGAAGTAGTAGCTAATAATTTGCAACATTCTTGTTTATTTTCGTATCGAGTAAGAAATACAAGTAGACATTTTGATTGAACATTGTTTCACTGAATCCGTTATGGTAGAAATATAATTTAAAATACACCTAATTCTTCTATAACATGATTTCGAGAGAAGAAAATTTAGAATATAAAAACAATTCTATGTTTATGCCGTACATATTCATTTAATAGTATTTTTACAAGTCAATGTATAAATGAAAACATAGGTGTACTGTATTTTTTTAATAGATTTTAGAATTATATAAGAGATCCTATAATCATTCGTAGAGTGCAGAAGAGTTAAACGGTTTATTATAATAACCTGTCATTCTAAATGATTGCTCACATGTCTTAATAACATATCACAATAACATTTTGCAAGACAACAGAGGTTCCTGTTCTTTATTTTTAATCATGTTTCCTCAAATAATGGAAGCTATTGAGTATTAATGATTGAGAAGCTTTCAAGTATTAATCAATTAATACGCAAAATGGCACATATGCAGCATTATCTTACCATTTTTGTAGTCATGAATTATTATTTTTTTTTTTTTAACTATCTCTTTTACTAAATATTATATTTACAATAGTAACATTTATAGTATTTGAAGCAAATATTAATTTACTTATCACCTATTAAAATTTACTTTTGTTTCTGATAGGAAGCATTATTTTGGCAAAACTTGTTAGATTTGAAAATAATGAGTTAATAGAATTAATATTTATGCATTTTATGTGTGTTAAATATAGCATAAATATAAAATTTTTGTTAGATTCCGATTTATTAACACCAGTTTCTATTACAAGAGGCACTTAAGAAAACTAGATTTGTCACTGCGATCCTACTTCTGTTAATATTCGGATATAATAATGCTATTGAGGATAGTTTCGGTGGTGCTTTTAAAAACTTGAATTTGGTTTTTGGATCTTCCAATAGCGATTGTCGGATGTTAAGGAATCAAGCAAATTTTTCAGAGGTGATGAATAATGATTCAAGGGTCGTTTGCATAATTGTGTACGAAAGAATGACTGGGTTTGGGTTTAGTTTAAAACATGTAAATATTGATTATCCTAGAGAGATAAAGATACTCACTAATCTGAAGTAATAAAAATACAGATTAATCTACAGCGATATCCAACATTTTGTACTAAATTTTTGTTTCGAATTTTACGAACTTTGATATATTATATGTATTTTACGGTGTTGTTGACGATGCAGCGACTTTCTTCTAACAATATGATTCAAGAAAAAGCAGTAAAAAGTTTCTATTTATGTAGTACACTGGTAATGGGTTGTATTATTTCTTTGATATTTGTTGCCATATTCCACTTTATTTGAAGATAAACTCGGAGAATTACCGATTTAGGCACTGGACGTAGGTTTAAATAAACTGGGTGTCGATGAAAATTTGCCCAAGTTTACTGTCTTCATCACAAATGATTCTCTTTAAATAAAGTTAACGAACTGTAAAATTGGGAAAAGCCACGATATGTTATTTGTATTAAGCGCTGTCACACTGTTCGTCCTACAGTCAGGTTTAACCGCCAAAGTGTTCGAATTTCGCGACGATGTTACACTCTTGGCAATGTCGCTATCGTTGTTATTGAGTGAGGCCCTCAGATATACTTCGATAGTTGTGAAATGCGTACACACGCATTGTCGTAAATTAGTCATTCTTCTATACATTTTAAATACATTTGTACAGTACATTAGAAATGTATCTATGATGAAATATAAATTGATACAACCTTTATCGCGTTCACCGGATTGCCTAGTATTCCACTACTCATACTTATTTACTGCTGAAAACATGTTCTCCCTTTGAAGAAACTAAACTGACTGAAGGCGATCGAATAATACCCTCTCCGTAGATTTACATTTCGTAGAAATATAAAAAATAAACATTATACGAAAGAATTTCTTCTCTTACGACTTTTTACACCCCATCATTTTCTTAATAACCTACCATACATAGACAGTCTATAGGTATCGATCGATTTACTCGCACCATACCTAAGTATGAATAAGTCATTCTAAAATTGTAGTATCTGTCAATCATTTCGCCACGGCAAAAAATTTCTTGCAAACATTTTAACAGAAAATTGTTCAAAAATGGAATGTTTGTGGACAGTTAAAGAAAATAAGGGTGGTATGGATGATAGGGAGATCAGTTGTGTTTGAACTGTTGTGTGCGATGGCCGAATTGACTGGCAGCAGCAAACTCTGTGTATTTCTTTTATCAATATTGGGTCTTTGGCCGTACGCAAGCAAAAAGTTTCGGTTATTGCAAACTATTTCTGTCAGCGTTATGATTTGGTTGTCTATACTTGCTCAGGTATCGATTATCAGCTTTGTTTCATTTATTAATTGAAACATACATGAAATTTTTCTGTTGTATTGGAGTGAGGTAAATGTACCCATTAGGAATCCATCGTTTATTTCATTTTTCTCTAAATAATAATTAAAGCGACCAATAAGATGCAGTTACAAGTATTTTCTTCTATCTCTTCTATCTTTCTTCTATCTCTATTTTCTCTCTTTCCAACATGTTTACTAACAAGTATAATAACAGATTTTTGTGAGCTGAAGTAATAAGTGAAATGCACAAAAAGGACAAAAGAAGGGATTAACAGTAGACTAGCAGGAAATTATTAATCATCATTACTTAATATAGTTATAGAATATCGTAGTGGTCAATAATGAACACATTAAGTCCAGTGTAATTTTTATTGGATGTTTTTTAGTCAATACTCAACGTTACACTACAAAACTGCCTTACTTATTGTTAGAAGCTTAGAGGGATCTTCAGTATCATATATAAAAATCTGTATACGATAATAAGGGTAAACCATTTTTAAACGGTCAAATTATTTCGTGTGCGATAGTGGGAGCACGTGCCTTATTACTTCCAAGCAAATAAATTTGTTTATCTGGACGTGGTGTTCCCTTACTTTTGCCTAATTTTATGTTAAGACAAGCAATTAATTTCATTAATATTTCCAGGGTTTTTCAAATTCAGTTTCACAGATAAATGCATCATTATATGTAACAGTGTTATAGAATTTTTATTTTTTTTGTTCCATGTATGATGGAATGCTGACAGAATGTTATATGCTAACTGTACAAATTCTGTTCATGACACAATTAAGGTAACACTTCAACGATATAATGAAATTGTTTAGATTCTAATATTTACCACCATGGAAATAACGTTGCATCGTGCGTTAGAAAACATATCACATGTGATCGTGGCTGTAGGTGCACTTGTAAAACACCATGTATTTTGTTATCAAGTAAATATAGTAAGTTACAAAGATTGAAATGATGTTTATCAAACATCAATATACATAAATATTGCTCTAAAATACAGGTGAAAGAATTTATACACCAAATTAAACTACACTGGCAGACAAATAACGACGTGATACTTCAAATTATGCGGAAATACAACTACTTGGGCAAACAGCTGTCAACACTTTTTGCTTGTAAGTACATACTTGAAGCTTCGTAATTACAAGAATATAAAAATCGACACATAATACGTCTTACAGTAATTTTTTTTACGGCGACAAGCATAATCATATTATGCCACCTTTCACCCATTATTTTGGATAAAATTTTACCCCTGAATGAAACTCGTACAAGAAAGTTTCCAGTAAATGTACAATTGCCGTTTGACGAAGAAAGGCAATTATTATTCATGTATAACAGTGGTTGCTGCTGTATATGTTGGAATAGAATCATTTACGATTATGATTTTCTTACATATTGCCAGCTTATTTGAAGTTACTAGGTAATATTGTGTAATAAATATATTAGATACACATGAAGTATTACAGAGAATTAACTAATTATAAGAATACCTACAACGAGAACGCAATTCGTAGTTAATAAAAGAACTCTGTTTATAGCTGAATAGATGGTATACCATCATTGTCGAGTTTTATACGATGTGTTTAATTAAGTTATTTACCACCATTTTCAGTTATTATTTCCAAAAAGTCGTCTCCACTGAAGTGTCTGACTCATATACTCCACACAAACATACAAATAATAGGAATAATAATAGTAGTATGAATTATTTAATCAAAGGTGTGATTATGCACAGAAAAACAACTCAGTGGGTATTATATATGGATGAATTAAATAATTTATAGCAACTTTAGTTTAAATACAAAACGTTTTAATTCTGAATACTGAGAATGTTTAGATTACAAATTGCGTCAAATAATTTGCATACTTTGAACATGTGCACCGTGTAACGTGTTAATTAATAAGTTCACCTTTTATACTTTTAATCGCATATTACTTAACCAGTACTATTGTTTTTGAAGGCTTTTCAGTGACTGTAATGCCTACTGTGTTTTATCGTACGTTTCTCTGATTATATTGGGAGTGATTTGTCTCAGCACAAATTTGTTTTTTGTAAGTAATTTATGTTACCAGTTTTATTTAAAATGAGCAGCATTTTGTTGTAGAAACGAGCCTTATAGAACTAATAAACTTCTTCGATTGTTTAAGCTGTCTCAATCACTTCTGCAGCCGACAGATATCAGAAAAGCAATGATCTACTTGGTGTTAGTCATCGGTGTAGTGGTATACATGTTTTTGCTAAATCTTGCACTTCAGTACGCGTTAGATGGTGCTACTAACATTTCTATAATCACGTAAATATTTTGAACCTTTATGGGAACAGAATTTTTCACCATAATTTGTTATATATTCGATAGGAAATAATAGGTACCATTTGTATTGCTCTTGCAATTGTTCATATCATTTTTATCAACGTGCACTCTACTATTTTTTCATAATTTTAATTAATTTATTCACTTTATTTTCACACAAAACAGTGTATTAGAAATTTAACTGGTTTAAAATTCTTCCGCCAAACATGTAACCATAATGTTATATTCATTGTCAGTATGATACATTGCTGTAGTCATCTTAAGTTGAAAAATTCGATAGTGTACCGGGTTTACATATGTATATTTGATATTTATACAGGGTGTCCCGCAACAAGTGTAAGTCCCGGAAAGGGGTTGTAGCGGACGTCATTCTGAACAAGCTTTTCCTTTGCAAAAATGGGGTTTGAAGCTTCGTTTTCGAATTATTAAGGAAAAACATGGACCAATCAGAGCGCAGGGATTACGCGCGCCGAGAAGCGGGAGCGACAGCTTCGAGCCTGGCTGCTGAGCGCGAGCACGATCAAGTGCCTATGCGCCGGGACAGTCTAAACGTTTAATAACAAGCCCATACGACAAAACTCAGTTAAATAATGAACAGAACAGTTACAACTAATGTTCACTTATTCATTTTTCGTGAATACGCGATAAGCAAATTTGAATCAGACTCACCTATGATTTAAAAATACTCCCGTTCCAGTAAAATTGTGTTTCTATGACTTCATCGATCCTAATCTTTTGTAAAAAGACACACTGCACAATATCTAATGTCACAACCAAGTTAGTGAACTCATTTCATTTCACTGCCACCTCTAATTGGTATTTTTAACTGTAATATTCTGCTACCACTGTTCACTAATTTCCTAATCAAATAATCACTGATAAAGAACGCGAATGAAAACGCCCGAATGATTATTCATAAATAATTTTAGCGACTTTTTATTTTCTCTTTGATGTTGAACACCCGACGATCTGTCCTAAACTGCCCAACGCAACGCGATGAACATCTTCGACTGGAAATTTAGCCAACAGTCCCTTGAAAGAAGGACGTTTGACATTCGAACGAAAGTGAGAGTATGACTTTCTTTACAAAAAGACGAAAACCGTTTTTGCCTTTTAGAAAGGGAAAGGGACAAGGTTTTTCTCGGACGCCTATGAAGCGACCGTCGAGCGAGCAAAACGGAGCCGTTTAATTGTGTTATGATTCTTTACCTGGACGTTAAAGAGAAAAAATCACTGAAGTTCTTTTCGGATAATCGTTCACGCGTTTTCGCTTGTTCATCCATTGTTATTACATTAGGAAATTAGTGAAAAGTGACAACAAAATATTGCAGTGGACAGTGATAAAAAATAATAGTGAAGTGAACCGGCTGTGATATCAGGTATTGTGGATTGCGTATTATTTTTACGAATAATTAGGATAAATGGAACGATCTAGTTACGAGGATCCATTTTCAATCAAGCAAGATTATTTTCAAACAATTAGTGAGTGTTATTTTAATGGTTAATAAGTTTTGTGTAAATTTAAAATTACAGAAATTTAAATTGCTCGGTTTCTACTAATTACACATAACTAATTCCGTTCTTCCTTCATAAGGAATGAGTAAATGAACACTACTTTCAATTATTCTGTTAATTATTTAATTGAGTTTCGATGTAAAGACTTCTCGTTAGACGATAGACTATTCCGAGGCAAAGGCACTTGATCGCGCTCGCGCTCAGCTGCAAGGCTCGAAGCTGTCGCTCCCGCTTCTCGGCGCGCGTAATCGCGGCGCTCTGATTGGTCCGTGTTTTTCCTTAATAATTCGAAAACGAAGCTTCAAACCCCATTTTTGCAAAGGAAAATCTTGTTCAGAATGACGTCCTCTACAACCCCTTTCAGGGACTTACACTTGTTGCGGGACACCCTGTATATTCATATATGATATACATAATCGAATGATAATTTTAAACGATCACTTAAGTGATTTAATAATTCGTCATAGTCGAAGGACTGCGGAGGAAATTGTTAATATTTGCATATACAATACCAACTGGTATGAAACGTCTATAGCCACGCAGAAAATACTACTGATGGTCATCCTAAAAAGCAACAAAGGTTTTACTTTCACATATTATAATATCTTTGACTCATCACTGCGAGGATTCTCGGTGGTGTGTTATTATAAAATCTATTAAAAGTTCTTGCACCCCTTAAAATGATGTTTTATGCCTAATTTTCCTATTTCAGCTCTTTAAAACGTCGCTTTCCTACTTTACGGTGCTGATATCTTTACAGTAATCCTCATTTAATTGCACGATGATGATTCTACAGCATGTTGCTGAATATCGTCATGCGTTATATGATTTTTTGGTATCTTGAGGTAAGATGTTAAGTATTTTGTCTGATACCTGGAATAAATTAGAATCTAATAAACTGCCTTTTATGAACCTGAGACAAAACGAATATAACTTAAATGCATTATTCGTGTGTAAAAAAATCAAATTAAAAGATAGATTTTGTAGAATAATTTAGGAGATAGCGAAAGTAGACCTTGTAACCGGATGACAGGTCGCCGATACGGTTACATAATTACAGGGACACACGGCTAAGGGGCCGAATCCCTTTTCTACCACGAATTTCGCACCTGGCAAGATGCGTGCTGATCGAGAGATCACTATCTTGCTGTCGAGCTCTTCATGAGTAGACGCATTTCTGTATAGCTTGAGTATATATCACATGTATCGCAAGCGACCCTGGAACTACGGCAAACACCGTGTTTTAGATGAGCTTCCGAGTGACAATTCAGTAGCTCATTGTGACCTGAAGCTTGTTTATGTGTTAACTAAAAATATCATTTTTCAACGAAAACATGAGCAGTGCAGTCAGCGAGCAATAGAGACGCCGAGGAGTCGGTGTAAAATTATTTTGAATAGTAAATTTTCAGTATAACAATATATTTACGACGGCAAGCGGTTACATAATCGATAAGGAATTCGAGATCGTGGGGCGTTTCCTCGTAAAACAGATATTATATTTCAAACCATGTGTTTATTCGGCAACGGTCGATTCTAAGCGGATTAAGAATGCGTGTTTTTGCGTGATGTATGTTCGTTTCTGTCTGTATTCCGGGAATCGAGTCCCTTCTTCGTTTCTTATGTCAGTTATTGTACACTCGTGCGCGATAATTTGAATAAGGTTACGGCGATTTCTGTTAAATTCTCAGAATATTTATTTTGTAATTTTTGAACCCTTACAAAACGTACCCGTCGCACGTAGGGTGGATGGTTACAACCTTCTTTGATTTCGACGCAGTAAAAAAGAAAAAAAGTCTATTCCTGCTTGCGTTAGGAATTTTACGGAAAATTTACTATGACATTTGTCCGATCGCGACTGTTTAAATTTTATTATCGCCCCTCTATCATAGTTCATAAATCCTTTGCTCAATATTCTTTTTAATATTACATACAGGTAGATATTACATCAATGGAAACCCCGATTATGGTCGGTGATGTCCACCAAGAATACCTTGCGTTTTATAAATCAAATCTGCAAGACTCACCAACAAAATTGTTGGTTCTGTTTGTTATGTTAGACATTCCTCCTTTTGTCTTGCACCTTTATAACCCTTTTTAGTTAGCACATTGATGAAATTCAAGGAAGAAGTCACTTATACGGCGTTCGAGCACTTTTCTCCTCGTTTTAGGTTATTTGGAAAATGCACTGAAAAATAATGCACATTTTTTGTTAAGGACTATGAAACTCGTGATATGCAGATACATAAGGATTATGAAACTCGTAATATGCAAATATATACAGGGTGTTCGGCTACTGGTGGGCATAATTTTAAGGGGTTGTAGCTGGGGTGATTCTGAACAACTTTTCCTTTACCAAAATGCTGGTTAAAGCTTAGTTTTTGAATTATTAAGGAAAAACTGACCAATCAGAGCGCGAGAATAGCGCGCGCCCAGACGCGAGAGCGACAGCTTCGAGCTTGACGGCTGAGCGTGATCGTGAACAAGCACGTTTGCACCATGACAATGTAATTGCTAACAGAAAACCACTACGTGAAAGTTAAATCAAATAAAGAATAAAGCAATTAAAAATAAGATCCAGTTATGCATTATTTACAGATAGGGGATAAACTAATTATTTGTTATTAACTTAAACCAAGTAAATCGAATTTGTTTGATATTTGTATTCGTTATTCGAAGAGAATGAGGAATAACATATCGAAAATTGTTCTTGTTTTTCGTTATAAAAATACAAACCAACAAATTCGCACATTTTAAAGGACAAATAACTTTTCTATTTATCAGAAAAGATTTTAAATCTAATAACTAACAAATGTATTAACACCTGCTCACTTTAAATTTACAAAACATGTAAAAATAATTTAAATCAGACTCACCTATTGTTTAAAAATAATCCTGCTTCGGTGAAAATGTGTTTTCGTGACTGGGTCATTTCATCGGGCCTGACCTTAATTATACTTAATTATACGAAGTTAATAATTGCCGAATTTAGAAGTAACTAGAGATTTAAATTAGATTTATAATCTAAGATATACATATAAGGAATCTTGATCGGAGGGATTCGTGCCTCCAGGAACTGGACAGCGGAGTGGTCTGTTCGGTGGTTGAAGATAGTTGAAAACGGTTTATGTAATAACAAGTTCTAATATAATTCGTCAAATCTGTTACAATTATTTTGATTACGAAACGATGTGATTAACCCGTTCTATTTATCGAAATATAATTTTTGCTTGCTTACACGAAATAATTTGCTTCTTATCGTATTCACATATCTCATACAGACGCTTTAAACACTGAATAGTTGCGTTGTAGAAGTAACAAATAAAATACGCGTTTAAAATAATACACGTAGAAAATAGCATTGGCCGTCTACCAGATGTTTAGGTATAGGCAATTAACCCTACCCTGAAGTCTGTAAGATGGCGAAATTATTTTATACTTTTTAGACGTGTGTAGCTGAATAGGCTACCCTGCCATAAACGATGCCAGCCATGTTCCGTTACAGTTCGTTAGGCCACATGGTCAGCGCGGGCCGGAAGAAAACTTTCGGCTAATAAATTGTAATTTACGACGTCTTCCCCTGCAGAAAATCGGAGGACTCTGGAATAGGAAAATAACTCCACTCTCTAAGTTTCAAGGGGTAACGCCTTTTCCGAAGTCAAAATACATACCGCGGAAAGATGTCGAAAAAGGAGATTACCAGTCAAGCCTCCAATATACAACTTACTCTTATTTACTGAATAAAATATTCTCTTGCAAACGTAACTGCTATGAAAACTTAGTAACCTACCTCGCGACAATCTTCTTTAACAGAAACGAATATAAAATTTATATCAGTTTTAATACATATAAATATGCTGAGACGCAACGACGCATGGATAAGAAAGGATTGCTATACCCAGAATTTAATTTGTTCAATAGAAATGTGTTGGAAAACCGGATTCAAATTAAGTGGATTTAACTTTAAATAGTTAATTTATTATCACACAAATAATCTTACTCTAATATCTAACAACAAGTTGAAAAAAACCAGCACGGTCGGGTATTGGTAGGAATCTGACTGAGACAGATGAAAAGTCCTCAAAAGAAAACTCCTTGCAGAATTTTGATTGGTTGAAGTTATTTAACGAGGGTGGAGGAAAGAAAGAGGGATTGGGTAAAATACTGAAACAAAGTGAATTTTTGGAAGTGGAAATTTATGGGTACTTGAACGGTCTAGGACTGATGACAGGAAGGGACCCAAGGTTAAATACAAGGAAATGGAAACAGCATGGTGAGGAAACTATTTAGCGAACATATGGTTGGGGTCTCCAACAAATGTACTGAATAGAAAAGGGTTGTTGCTGGAGTCAACATCCTGATGAAATGTACGATTGAGGAACTGTCGCAGCACCATTTACACTCGACCGAATAGTGGGAGGAAATGTTTAGGTGGAAACACACATGAAGTCAATATCGGGTTGAAACACCTAAGAGCTTGTTAAGAGGACCGTGCTGGAACTTAAAATCTTCTCCTGTGCCGACGCCAGGTTCTAGCAGTGCAAATCCGATCGTGATATTCGCGAAGCGAATAGTACAGAAACACTTGTCAGATCGATCTTGCTGAACGATTCGGGAAGAGTCAAGCGGTGCTTGTACTATAAAGTTCACAAATCTATTGAAAACAACCAGAAGATGCCGGCAGGCACAATGCATGGACGGAGCGACACTTCGGTCACCCAATATAATCTTTATTTATGCGAGTAGGATTTCTTTTCCAGACAAGGGCATAGTAGTATCACACGGCTGGGCCACCTCCTCACAAAGGCATTCAAGTACAACCAATGAGTGACGGCAGGGTACTTTTGTGAGCTGAGTGATACTCTGGTTGCTCAAACGAATCTGTGAGCTGTGCCACGATCAAATGTTGATAGAAATTGTTCAATTCCACACCCGCGAGTCTACCCCTCACAAGGGCACACAGGTACAATTAGAAAATACGGTAGAACATTTGACGTAGGCCGAGTGACACTTAAATTGCCTGTATGAACCTAGGAGTTTTATCACGCACAATGTACAATTAAACAACTTCAGTCACTATCCGCAACTGTGGTATTATCGCCGATACTTTACTATTGACGACTGACTCACAATCAACAATTACTTACCATCTCCCTCCATTCAGCGAAATATAACGAAATGACTTTAGAGATCTCTTTTGTAATATTCTCAAATCTCACGTGCTTCACTACTATGCTGTACACATACAACACAAAGTACTAAGATCGCGTTCTAGCCGTGCCACGGCTCGGTTTCTACTCGTGACTCCTCGGTTTGTGGTGCGTATGTAGCGAGGGTAAGATTTGTAGCGAGGCGGTTTGATCAGAATACCAGGTCAGTTTGTCCTCTCAATCACATACCGGTTTTCGCTGAACAGAATGAGATAAATCTTTACTGGTTCACTTCTAGACGTAGAGTGCCAGCTCTGATCCTCGCATCAATCTCATTCGATCGTTATCGAGAGGGGATCGATGCGCATGCATAATTACCCTAAGTGGGACAAATATTCTAAATTCTCCCGGTAATAGAGGTACCCTTGCTGTAGATATTGTTACGTATAAATGTATTATATGTATGTGTGTAACCAGACTTTCTGATGTGTGCTATGCGACTGATCTTGAAACACTGGCATAAAGGGGTCAAAAATGCCATTAAACGAAATTAATCAACCAACATATCAGTTAATAAACGTCGATTTTTTTACCAAGTATTAAGCTGCTAGCCCTATTTGAAGGGTAGTTAGAGGGCGAAACGCAATTTGCAGTTTAAGCTTTAGATCCTTTCTTGAATCGCATGAAAAATTTGAAAAAAAAATAGTTATTCTACTCTATACCATAAAACATAGCATAAAATATATGTGTATATTTTAACCGCAAAATGAATTTTTAGAGAATTCGAAAATGTAAAAATATTTGTTTTAATTGAAATTATTAACTGTCCACGTTTATGTTTTTACAGAAAAAATGTCTGGTTATGATTATAAGTCTGTAATATTTTCAGATGTTTCTAAGCAAGGGGAGACAGTTGCAAATGTCAAAGACCGATATTTGGTTATATTATTGCCTTTGTAACGTCCCCAGTCCACAATGATGAACATCCGCGTAGATAAGTAGGGTAATCCTAATATATGTACTTTTATTTTTGATTATCGACCGCAAATTACCGAGTGCACCATAAAAATTCGCATGGTAATAGTCACGGGTAAATCATACGTGCAATATTGTTAAATTAGATCACCGATCGATGGCGCGCGCGTTGGATAGAAAGAGACGCCAAATATACAGGGTGTCCCACAACAAGTGTAAGAGCCGAAAAGGGGAGGTAGGTGGGGCTATTCTGAACAGCTTTTTCCTTTGCCAAAATATTGGATGAGACTCCATTTTCGAGTTATTAGCAAAAAACACTGACCAATGAGAGCGCGCGTGGACCGGGCGCGCGACAGCGTGAGCGAAAGCTTCGAACATGACGGCCGATCGTCAGCGTGAACAAGCGTATCGATACCGCGTCGGTAAAACAGGGAGCTATTAGGTGAAAATTAAATCGAATAACGAATTAAGAAGTTAAGAATAATATTAAGATCTTCATTATTCTTAAATAGAAGATAAACCAATTAGTTGTTCTTTACCCAGACCAAGTATATTGTATTTATTTTATGCCTTCGAAAAGGAATACGGAATAAATTCACGAAAATTAATTTTGTCAACTATTCTAATGAAGCAAACGAATAAATTCACGTTTTAAAACGAATGAGTACGTTGTCTATGAAATGCGATAGAACTGAAACGGAATATATAATGCAGTAACTCACTGAAGTCAAATAAATCAATTCCTGCGTACGTTTAATTGTAAAAATTCACAAACAACTTAAATATAACTTACCCATTGATCTATGAAAAAACTAGTTTCGATAAAAAATATTTGTGTCACCGGGTAGATTCACCGATCAGAGCATCAACAGCTGATGTCCTGCCAGGGTCAATGAACTCTCAATTTATTTCACTGTCTCTTTCTAATAATCGCACAACATAAGCACGACCGGTAAACGGACCGAATGAAAACGCCTGAACGATTATTCATAGATATGTATGTTTAACGATACTCTATATTCTCATTATAAGGTATCCGAATTGAGGAATTGATATTATATTATATTTTAATAGAAGACATTGTTGAACGGGCCACGTATCTCGGTTTCGTTCCCGATCGCGAGGCGTACGTCGCAAACGGTTGCCATGCAACGATGATCTGTTGATCGACTACGGCGTCGATCGAAACAGTCATCGTTTATTGTCGAAAAACACGAGTCGAAATAAAATATATCGTAGTTTCTAATCGAAAATTCCGCTTTCTTCCTTTCAAGACGGTATAATTAAAATTATTTATGAATATTCGTTCACGTGTTCGGCCGATTTACGTGTCGGGCACACAGTGACTAATTAGTGAAAAATGACAGGGAAAAGTGATAATGAAAGCTAATAGTGAAAGATAACAGTGATAGGTGACAGTGAAGTAAATTGAGAGTTTCTGTGTGGTGATTTATTTCTTCTAATGGTAAGGATCGGTGGATTAACACGGTGACAGAAATGCATTTTCATCGTAACTATTTGCGGTTTAATGGGTAAGTTACATTTAAATTTGTTAATTATTCGATTTAAATTTTTATTTGTTGAATGGAAAAGTTATTTAATTTTTCAAAAATGAGAATTTGTTCTTTTTCATCATCACAATATCTAACGAGAATAATTTTCCATATTTTATCTATTATTTTTTTGCGATAATGAATAAACGTATCGAATAAATTCGATTTATTTTGATTACGTAAGTAAGGAATAATTTCTTTATTTCTTATCCATGAATGAATGATGTTGAACTAAATAAACTTGATACGACCGTTTGTATTTGTGCGCCTCTTGTGGTGCGTAAAACGGGACTAGTGACGGCGCCACTAGTGGTCGATCTTCCGATGTTTTGCCGATCTCTCCAGTTGCGTTCGCGTTCCGGTCGTGCGTGCGTAAAATGCGGCGTTTATATATTATATAGTATAAGTTACTAAAGTTCATTAAATTTACAGTGTTTTCTTTTATTATATTATGTCTTATAAAATTATATGTATTGTTCTCAAAAGTGTGTTCTGATTTACCATCCTCAGACCAGTGCAATAACCACGTTCATCTGCTAATAAATGATAATTAAAAAATAATCCAGATTTTTTGTATTCATTATTCTATGTAATTTTCATCTAACAGCTTCCTATTATACCGACGCTATACCGACGCCGTGTCGGTACGCTTGTTCACGATCACGATCGGCCGTCATATTCGAAGCTGTCGCTCACGCTGTCGCGCGCCCAGTCTATGCGCGCTCTCATTGGTCAGTGTTTTTTGCTAATAACTCGAAAATGGAGCCTCATCCAATATTTTGGCAAAGGAAAAAGCTGTTCAGAATAGCCCCACCTACCTCCCCTTTTCGGCTCTTACACTTGTTGTGGAACACCCTGTACATTGAGAATAAATTATTATAAATCATCATTTGAACATTCATATTATTACTTATTTATTTACTATAAATCAAAATGTATTTTTAGCTATTATTCTATGTATTATTTGTGACTAATAATATTCTCTTATTAAAATACTTGCAATATCCCGCCAATTTGCGTACGTAAAATGCATTAAAACTAGGATTTAGCGAGTTAGCTTGTGAAATCTTAGTTGGTGATAAATCAAAACGTATTTTTCTTAATCGAATTAATATATTTTCATTACTAAATAAAGCGTATTAAAATAATATCAATAAATATGTAAAAATACTACGCATTTAATATGAGGGTAAGCCTGCATGGCCTTGAAAAGTGAAAGGCAAATTGGCCGTTTTCGGAGTATAAAAGAGCGAACGAAAAACCCATAGAGTGCAGAACAATTTTCAAAGTACTAAAAGCGGGACTCCTAGGAGAAATTTAACCGGAACAGTTTTAGCTGGTAAGAGCCAAAAAGATTCTTACGCCTTGACTGGACAGCGGGTATCGGCCATTTGGATACTTGATCGCTGGGTTATAGCAGCTAACTAACGCGGGCTCCCCATTCGAGCGGACTTGTATCTGAAACTACGTTTGGAGAGTGCAATGCTCAGCCCCAGGAAAGTCTGAGACATCGAAACGAGAGCTCAGAGTCACTCTATTAAATATTGTTGTCGAATTACTGACTTGCCATCGGATTCTCGGAGTTCGCTCTGGGTTATAGTAGCTAGCTAACGCAGGCTCCCCATTTTGAGCAGCTTGGTCCCTGAAGCCCGTGTGTTTTGGGTGGCGGTTTAGTAATCACGACCTATAGAGTCATTTTATTTGCAACCTTGTTGGACTTGGTTGTTCATTTGATTCCAGTATCGTTGGATTATAGCAGCTAGCTGACGCGGGCTCCCCAATTAAGCGATCTGGGTTGGGTGTCAATTCAGGTTCTGACAAAAAGGGCGAATGTACCAGTAGTCTTAGAGTCAAAATACTGAGTAACTGTTCCGTACTAAAATTACTTTTACATAGATTCTTGAAACTAAAATAAATTCTTAACTTGAACTAACTAAAGAATATTGTTCTGACCAGTTTGCGATTAACTATTGTAAAACAGCGAAACTTGCGTAGCGTTATAGTAGTCGACTACGAACACACCAATTTCCGAATCTAGAAGCGAATTAGATAGAACTCATTGTAATATTTTAAACTGAATTCTGAGACAAATAATTTGCGAGTTGCGTTTCCGTTCAATTAGATTCATTTCATTAGATTCATTATTTAATCATTACGCGATAAAAGTACGTTTTGTTCTTTGCTAAATAATCAGATACATATTCTCTTTTATATTTTTCAGTTACTTTTATATTTTCAGTTAATTGAATAAACCTAAGTTATTGAAAGATATTGACCTGTAGATTTCACTCTTTAACCGCACACCACACGAATCCCACATCCTTTTAGAGTTAGTTATAATAAAAGAACGAGTCGCTCAATAGGCAAAAGCCGCTCTTTGCCTTACGTAGCGCTGTAAACTCCCGTGTCTAGCACCAGGGTCGTTACACCTTCATTTTTCACGTAACCATGTTCATGTTTTTATAATTTGAATAACTTGTTACGATTATTAATATATAATCTTTTCAGATTCTGTATACAGGGGTATCATACATAAAGAAAATTATACATCGATATTTTCTAACTTTGTAACGCTAATTTACAATCATTCGTGAGTTTTCCGCACGATAAAAACTGCCATAAAGGAGTGCAAGTGTAACATCCCTGGGGAATTTTTTCGATTTTTCCTTTTTCTTTCGCTCTCAGAACTATCTCACTACTAAAACATTTCATTTCCTTAAAGATATTTCGATTTCTATTATCGACCGTATTTTTCTATTACCGACCGCGGCAATTAGATACATCAATTACCATCAAATTTGAGTTAACTGTCGGTAACACATATATACGCATAGACATATATATATTTGATTTACGAATATTAAATAATTATTAAGTTTACGAACATATAAACGAGTTAATAAAATGTTAAGTTCAATTACGAATTATCAGGATCATGTAATACTTCTTTTGTTTAAATAAATAATGTGTTACAAAGATTTAGTAGGGAATATTCCACGCGTTGCGATAATAGCTCAAGACTCGTAGGAGGAATACGCTATATTAGAAGGGATAGATAATATGTATATCTTTCGTTAGCAATGATATTAAACATGAAAGTTATTAGATAATTATTTGTCAAATTAGAATGTAGAAAAGCGAATTCGATCATATGGTAAACCGAACCGTTGACGGTCAAATATGCATATTGTTCTATTCGAATAGATAATGCACTGTAAATAGTGCATTGTAAATAATGTATTGTAAATATTTCGTACGGAAGATTCCGGAATGCTACGTGCCTACGTGACACAACAATAGGCAGGATTTCCAGGAACTGGCCCGCGATCTCTAGAGAGAGATAGAATATATAATTTCAATTAATAAGAATTATTGGTCATTAAAATCATTAATTAATAAAATCTATCAATATACAAAATTAGCAAATGTTATGTTAAGTTTAATTCCCGATACTCGAAGTCAGATATTATTTCATTAACCCAGACAAATAATAAATTGTAATCGTGATCTATGGAATATTCCGAAGCATCGTATGCTACGACATATAGTTCAGGTCCTTACTGGCGTACGTGCATAAAATGTAGAAAAGGACAGAAAGTGCATTTTTCGTTAATATACTATTAATTAATTAATTTTGTATTAAAAACATTAACTAGTCTTCAGAAAGCATTATTGGCAATGTTAGAAATTCAATTACTTTATTAATTAACGTTTAATTAAGAATTATATGCAAATTATGCCCAAAACTGCATACGTCATAATCCTGCAACGGGTAGGGATTTCGAGTATAAAAGGCCGAGCGAAACCAGCCTAGACAGCAGAACAATTTTCGAAGTCGAGTTAAGTGCAAGTGTAACGATTCTGGAGCTATGCACAGAAGTCTTACAGCGCTCGTGAGGCAAAGAGCGGTATTTACCTATTGAACGACTCGAATCTAAAATAACTAAATTAAAGAATGTGGGATTCGTGTGGTGTGCGGTTAAGGAGTGAAATTCACAGGTCAATACCTTTCAAAAAGCAGGTTTATTCAATAAAATAGTGCTGATTAACAATTAACAAAAGTAAGAAAATAAGAAACAAGACAAATATATGCAGTATAACTAATATCAGGAATAATTAAATCAAAAGAACTAAATAAACTTTAATTGCATACTCAATAAATTAAATAATACGCGATTCGCGAGTATATGAAGTATTTAACAGAACGCAATATTTAATTAATTATCTCGAAGTTCTATAAATTGAATTTCAGCCAAGGCTATCTCGACTACGCTTTTACAATATTAGTAAGACTCGAAACGCAATTGCAAAATCTAATAATTTAGTACTTTGGAATCCGGAGTTATTACAAATCCTACCTAAGTCTGATTCTTTTCGGAAGCCGCCTAATTCGCTTTTACAATAATAATAAGACTCTGAATTCTAAGTGTGAATGATTTATACTCTCTTCAAAGATTAACGCAATTTCAAAATCTAACAAATTAATATGTTTCTAGCTCTACGATGAATCCTACCTAAGTCTGATTCTCTTTTTAGCTTGACTCGATTTGCTTTTACAATATTTACGAGATTGATACTTTAATTCGATTTTCTAACGCGGAGTAGTCGAGTGAGTGAAATTCGCTACGCAAGTGACAGAACAATTATTCTTTAATTAATTCAAATCCTAAGATTGACTCGATTCAAGACTCTAAAATTTGTGAGAAAAATATATGTTTCGTCGGAACAGTTACTCTTTCGGATTTTTGACTCGACAACTAATTGTCCATGACCCTTTTAGCCAGAGCGTACATTGACACCCAAACCCAGATCGCTTAATTGGGGAACCTGTTGCTCACTGGCTACTAGAACGACCCAACGACCCAGAATTAGATGAACAAGATACGTCCAACAGGGTAGCAAATTAAAAATGACTCTAATTATAAAATCGTAACTACTCGACCGCCACCCAAAAGATACGGGTTTCAGACACCAAGTTGCTCGAAATGGGGAGAGAAGGCCCAGAGCGAACTCTGCGAGTCTGACGGCGCGTTTAGCAATTCGACAAAAATTATAATTTGTATCTGGAGTAGCTGAGAGCTCTCATTTGATATCTCAACCTTTCTTGGCGCTGAGCATAGCACTCTCCTGACGGAGTTTTGGAGACAAGACCGTTTGAATGGGGAGCCCGCGTCAGCTAGCTACTAGAACGACCCAACGATCAAGTATCCAAATGGCATCTACTCGCTCTTCCAATCAAGAGTTAAGAATCGTTTCGGCTCTGGTCCAGCGAAAACTGTTCCGGATAATGTTTAGCTAATGCTTCTAACTAGCTTGACTTCGAAAATTGTTCTGCTGCTTAGGCCGGTTTCGCTCGGCCTTTTATACTCGAGTTCTCTGCTTTTCCAGGAATTATGACGTATGTGATTTCGCGTACAATTTACATATAATCGTTAATTAGACGTTAATTAATAAAGCAAATGATTTTCTAACATTGTCAATGATGTTCTCCGAAGAGTAGTTAATGTTTTTAATACAAAAATAATTAATTAATGGTGTATTAGCGAAAATACATTATCTGTCCCTTTCTACATCTTACGCACGTACGCCAGTAAGGAGCTGAACTATATGCTGAAGCATACGATACGCCGGAACATTCCACAGATCATGATTACGATTTATTATTTACCTGAGATAATAAAATAATATCTGACTTCGAGTATCGGGAATTAAACTTAACGTAAGATTAGCTAAATATATATATCGTCAGATTTGATTAATTAATGATTCCAATGACCAATAATACTATTAATTGAAATTATACATTCTGTCTCTCTTTAAAGATTGCGCGCCAGTTCTAAGAAATCCTGGCCGTCGCCGTGTCACGTAGGCACGTAGGCATCGCGTATGAAACATTTACAATATATATTATTTATTCAAATAAACTAACTTTTGATTTTGATTATTAATACTTCAACTTTAACATATCATTAAATTAGCTTTTCTATATTTGATTCAGAACTAACCTTTATATTTAACATTGTTAACGAAAAATGTATATTCTATCCTTATCTAACATGTAGTGTACTCTTTCTATCTTCCTGAGTTAGAATCGCAGCGCGTGGAATATTCTATATAATATACTATTTATTTAAACAAACGAAATGATACATGAATTCGAGAATTAGTAATTGAACTTAATATTTGATTGCTTAACTTATATGTTTGTTGTACATAATAATTATTTATAACATAATAGCTGCAAATAGAAAAATATATCTATATACATGTTACCGACAGTTCAACTAAAATTTGATGGTAATCGGTATGTCTAATGTCGCGGTCGGTAATAAACGAAGAATAAGAGAATACGATCGGTAATGTAAAACTAATGGTATTGTGAAGACGAAAATAAGATAGTTATTGAGATTTTTCCTATAAAATACAAAAAAAAAGAAAAATATTCCTCAGGAATGTTACAAAATTACTAAACGCGCCGTTAGATTCTCGGAGTTAGCTCTGGGCAATTTAATGGTCAAGAAATTACGAATTCATAATTAGAGTCAATTTTAATTTGCTCACTGCTAGACGTATATTGTTCATCTATCTCTGGATCGTTGAGTCGTCTAGTAGCCAGTGAACAGCAGGCTCTTCAATTAAGCGATCTGGTTTTTGGTGTCAGTGTATGATCTAGCAAAAGTGCCATGAACAATTAGTTGGCGAGTCACAAATTAAAAGAGTAACTGTTCCGATAGAAATATATTAACTTCGTATCAATCTTAGGATCCTGAATCAAGTTTAATTAATTTATTAAAGATTATTGTTCTGTCTCTAGCGTAATACACGTAGTCGACTACACCGCGTCGGGAAATCGATTTAAAGTATTAATTGCATAAATATTGTAAAGGCGAATTTAGGCGACTTCCGGAAAAGAATCAGACCTAGGTAGGATTTTTAATAGCGCCGAATTTCAAACATATTAATTTTGTTAGATTTTGCAACTGCGTTTCGAGTCTTATTAATATTGTAAAAGCATAGTCGAGTTAGCCTTGGCTGAAATTCAATTTATAGGACTTCAAGCTAAATAACCAAAAGTAGCGATTCCATTAGATTCTTCTAATACTTACAAATAGCGAAATATTTAATTTATAGAGTTCATTATACGACAATACCTATTTAGTTCTTTTTGATTTAATTGTTCATTATATTAGTTTATATTGCATATACTTTTCTTGCTTTCTTGTTTTCTTATTTTTGTTAATTGTTAATCATCATTATTATTTTATTGAATAAACCTGCTTATTGAAAGGTATTGACCTGTGGATTTCACTCCTTAACCGCACACCACACGAATCCCACATTCTTTAGATTAGTTATTATAAAAACGAGTCGTTCAGTAGGCAAATACCGCTCTTTACCTCACGAGCGCTGTAAATTTCTGTGAATAACTCCAGAGTCGTTACACAAGTGCCGTGGACTGCGTAGGCAACGACTTCTTCCACAGGGCTTTTGATGAGAGTCGTAGACGTGCCGTCGGGAACGTCTACCTCGGTTTGGGGTTAGCTGCGAGGAACCGGTCACCTTGCAGATCTTGGTTTCCTTTAGCCTAGGAAAATGGGACTGATATTTTGAGAGTCTCAGGCGATCATCGTGGGCGTCGGGTGCTACTTTTGAGTCTGTTCTCGCTTGAAAACTTTTAAACTAAACTAACTGTTAAGGGCGGAAGATCCCATATTTATATGAAAACGGTAAGCTAGGGGCAGTTAAATCGGGGTAAAAGTCAACGTTGAGCGCGTTCGATTACCATATGCTGTAACGAGGCACTTTTTTTTGCCTCGTTACGAGTAGCCCCCAGGCCCGCCGGCCTCCCTCCTCGGCCCGGGCGACATCCTCGCCGCCGGAGCGAATGGAGGGATGAATGTGTTTCTTTTTTGTATAAACACCGGGTTCCCCCCCCCCCCCCCCCCCCCATTCCACCCCGACGATGCACCGCGGCCGCCAGCCAAAGAGGGAGCTACGTCCCCGGTCGCGAGGAACCTCCACCCTAGTGATGGAGGCGCGGGATGGGCCCACCGAAGAGCCACCAGCCGCCGCTGACCGGTCGTCGGGCCACCCCGTCATCCTCCGCGGGGGCGACCGGCAGCCAAAGAAGAGGGATGCCAGGCCTGGGGACCAGCCACCCCCAGCCACCACCCGAAGGGGGCCCAGGACCTGGCCACCAGAGGAGCGCGGTGGCCCACCTCCGACGCCGAAATCCCCGGGGAGGGGGAACCCCGCGCACCGGGCGACAAACGCCGAGGGAAGAAAAGGGAGAAGCAAACGGACTGCGAAGTACGAAACACGTCACGAGCGCTCCAGTAGAAGCACCCCAGATCTGATCCCTTATTTTCTGTTATTTTCTTTTCTTTCTTAGTTCTTTTGTCCCCTCCGTTTTTCTTTTTTTGTCTGTGTGCTGTGTGTGTGTGTGTACCAGTGCCTAGTGTGTGGATTATTTTCGATTCCGGTTAGCTGTACCGCGCCGAGAAGGACAAAGGTAAGACCTAGTTTTTTCTCTTGCCCGTTAGGCGACTTACGCCCCTTCTCATTAGTAGTGTGTTGCGTGTGAGTGTGAGGGTGGTTCCCTACCGAGGGACCACCAGCCCCGGCGACGAGGACCTTAGAGGCCGCGTACCGTTCGCGCGAATTTTCCGCGTCTCCGTACCGTTCGTCCGTTATCGACGCCGTCACGGTTCAGCGTCTCTATTTTTTTTTTTACCTATATTTCGAATCTAGGACCAGCGTCCCCCTTTTGTCCACACCACAACGAGGGTGTGCTCCCGTGCTTGCGTTAGCGTTCGTCGTACCGCGCTTCTTTCGATTTTGTATCTCGAGCCCCCGCGCCGCGAAAACCCCTTCGCGTTTGGCGAGTGCGGACCCTTTTCCCGGCCGTAATTTGTACCGCGTGGGGCTCTTTCCTAGTCCGTTAGACTGGCCCATTTCGGCCACAATTAAAGAGTACCCTTTTGCTAATATTCGCGGGTTGCCTAATTATTTCTTGACCCCCTCTGATTTCCGCTTTCCTCTGAGCAGCCGGAAGGGCGAATACCCCGGACGAGTGCCTTTGCACTGGCGCCCGGAATTAAAATCGTCCGTGGTCGTGTACGTAGGTAACAGGAGGGCCACTTTCCCTGGTCGCCCTCCCCCGAAGGGAACTTACTTTTCGTCCCCCGGACCAGCACGTCACAATGCACAGTTGCAAAAGTAACATAATTATGACAAGGCACCGCTACTGTAAAAATATAAACATGGTAATTTGATCATTTTTATTAAAAGAAATATTTTTAATCTTTTCGAATTTTTCAAAGCTCCATGTAGCAGTTAAATATTCTGAAAAAGTTCACAAATACATACGCTATAGAGTAGAATAATCTGATTTTTTTTTTATTCTTCATGCTGTATAACAAAAGATATAAAGCTTAAATTGCCAGTTGCGTTTTGCCCTATAACTTCCTTTCAGTAAGGGTATTGACTAGTCTGTTAACTGATATGTTCACTGATTAATTTGGACCAATGACACTTTTGACCCCCTTATCCGGCTTCCCCTTTAGCGATTTCCAGTAAGCTTATCAGAGCCTGAACGAAATCGATACGCGAGGATAGCCCAGAAGATTCTTGTAATTGACCCTTTTCGAAAATGATTCTTCCTCGATACTCTAATTCCCCTTTTTACTTGAATCTTCTGGATTCTACCACACTTTTAGCGAAATATCTTAAAGTTACTTAATCGGGAGGCAGATATTGGGAGTAACATAACGCATATGCGATAATAGTCACGATCTCGCACTGATGCGCTTTGATCGACACATCCATAAATCAAACATTCACGAAAATCAGTCAACAATATAAACGTTTACAATCTTTACGTTATACGAAAGAACCGGATCACTAGTTTCTATCACATTACATAAATTATAAATACTATAGTATATAACTATTTGTAATATGAACATAGTGTTCAGAAAAATCGCGTAATTTCTTCTCTTATACACACTGCAAGCGAAACGTTTACTGTTAGGTGAGAATCGCCGCGGCGTTTCGCTGAACGCAGGTGCAGAAAAGGCTACGCTTTGCGATCTTGCTAACATCATCGCCTGTAAAGATTCACACGGTCCGAAAGTACAAGCCGGATGACAACGTGCGTTGAAGAACCGTGTGCCCATCCCTTTGTGCACACGGTGCATTTAGAAGGTATATATGTACAGGATCTTCAGAAAGTCCCGGACCGGTTGAATAACTTGAAACCTAGGCGTTGCTCAAAAAATAGTTGAGACTGAAGTAGTAGGAAATTTCCCTGGCTATCCGACGGCGACCTCATTCGTAACCATGACCTTGACCTTCAAGGTCATTTCAAGGTCAAATCCATTCTTTTAATTGGCAATCCCTGTTTTTGACATTGGAAATGAAAAATGCGGAAAATTTTATGTTTAGATACGATCTTAACCACTCGAGAAATTTTACCTCGGGAGGTCAAATCAAGGTCAAACAGTGACCGGTTGGATATCTTGAAAAGTAGGCGTTGCTCAAAAAAAATGTTTCAGCGAAACGTTGTAGGAAATTGCCCTGGCTGTCCCATGGTAATATCTTGATCTTCAAGGTCATATTAAGGAATAATTTTTTTAAAGCATTCGATAAAATGAGGTTTGCATTCATTCCAGCCAATTAAGGTATGGTGGTGTGATGCCCAGCAAGTGAAGGCAAGGCTAGAGTTTATCCTAGCCAGTTAAGGCAAGGTGGTATGATTCCCAGCCAGTGAAGGCGAGGCAAGGGTCTATTCCATCCAGTTAAAGCGAGGTAGAGAGATACCCAGCCAGCTAAGGCAAGACAGAGTAAAGATCATCAGGTGAATGCAATGTTGAATCACTTTAGTCGAATATCAATCAATTTGTTTTTATTTTAGCAAATGCTCAAAGTTTCCACCCTCAACTGCCTGGCAATGTGCTATGCGGTAGTAAAATGCTGCTACAGCTTGACGAATTATGCCTTTATTAATAGTAATAATTTCATCCCTTATTTTCTGCTGAAGTTCATCGAGGTTCGCTGGTTTTGTTATATTTGTGGGGTTATCTTTAAGGTAACCCCACAAAAAATAATCAAGCGGAGTAAGGTCAGGAGATCTGGCTGGCCAATCTATTGCACTTCTTCTTCCTATCCATCTTCCTGGAAACACTCCATTCAATTAAGCACGTACACCTCGCCCATAATGAGGTGGTGCACCGTCTTCCTGGAACAACGTTTGATCAAAATCATTGCCCACAATTGCGTGAATCGCTGGGATGATTTCATTTCGGAGCATGTCTTCATACTTAACCGCTGTAAGATTTCCTTCAATAAAGAAGGGCCAACAATGCTGTTGTTTATAACGCCAGCCCAGACATTTAGTTTCTGAGGGTATTGAGTACTGCGAGTATCCGATATCCATCTTGGGTTTATATCTCTCCAGTACCTAAAGTTATGTCTATTGACATTGGCATTAAGCTCAAAGGTAGCTTTGTCTGAAAATTCAATTTGACCTTGAAATGACATTGAAGGTCAAGGTCAAGGTCACGACCGAGGTCGCGGTTGGATAGCCAGGGAAATTTCCTACAACTTCAATCTCGACCGTTTTTTTGAACGACGCCTACTTTTCAAGATATCCAGCCGGTCACTGCTTGATCTTGACTTGACCATCCGAGGTCAAATTTTTACAATGGTCAAGATCGTATCTGGACGTAAAATTGTCCGCCCTTTTCATTTCCTGTGTCAAAATTGGGGGTTGCCATTTAAAAAAATGGACTTGACCTCGAAACGACCTTGAAGGTCAAGGTCAAGGTCACGGCCGATGTCGCGGCTGGATAGCCAGGGAAATTTCCTACAACTTTTGTCTCAACCATTTTTTTGAGTAACGCCTACGTTTCAAGTTATTCAATCGGTCCGGGACTTTCTGAAGACCCTGTATATGACTGTTAATCCGGCCGCGGGGCACTCAGTCAAGACCTATCATTGTAATTCGCGGTTATCTTAATTAGTTAGCTGTCTGTGCGAGATTCTGGGCTTTAAATAAATTTGCGACTCGTATCCGAAAGTGTTCGGGAAGGTTTATTTTACCCATACCGACGTTGCGACGTAACATTACATGATATTCCATTAATATTTTTCAAAGGTGTTCCTACAAGTCATTAATATACACACGCAGGCAATGATGATTACACACTTATGAATTTAGTAATACAGCCCAATCCATTGTCTCTCTCTCTCTCATACTACTCTCTCATCTAAGTTGGTAAAAGAAATAATACATATTTATATATTTTGTTATATAATTTCGAACATTCGAGAGCGTAATCGCATTATGTAGTTCTGATACAACGTTAAGGTTCTCAGTTCCTTCACGTTCGCTCAATTATTGGAGAGATAGCGAATAAAATGAGAAACGGTGTGAAACACCCTCAGACACACCCTAACATATTCAAATAAGTCGTTACCTAATATAATTGTCATATAGAATACCTACATATAACTTTAGCAATAAGTGTTTTGAAATACCCAATACGAATTTAATAAAATTAACAGCTATGTATAGCGTAAATATTGTTGCGACGTGAATCAAGCGACGCAATGTTGTAACGTGAAGCCAGTGTCGACCACGATTTGAAGCTGTTCGCGGAAATCGTCAAGCGCCACGAGAGCGATCGAGTCTAGTAAGACTTCCGGCAGTCCAGAGCAACCGCGATGTTTTAATTAGAATAATGCGACAGCTCGAAAAGCAATGCCACGTTTTAAGATAACAGAATCTTGTTTGCGTTGTTAAATAAATTATTTTTCTTGAATACTAATTTGTGTTATACAATAAATTCATGGCGACTTCTGATAAAATCCCTCAGTGCAACAATATATTTGTTTCTCATTTATACTTATAAATAGCATTGACTGATAGTACAATATCGTCCGACATGATCCGGTTCAGTATCGTGTGGTGGGTCAGCGGGCGCGCACTCGTAATATCATACAGGGTGTTCGGCTACTAGTGGGCATAATTTCAGGGGGTAGTAGCTGCGGTGCTACTGAACAACTTTTTCATTTACCAAAATGTTGACTGAAGCTTAGTTCCTGAATTATTAATGAAAAACATTGACCAATCAGAGAGCGAGAATAGCGCGCGCCCGGACGCGGGAGCGATAGCTTTGAGCCTGACGGCTGTGCGTTATCGTAAACAAGCATGTTTTCGCCATGACCGTATAATTGCTAACAGAAACCGCTACGTCAAAGTTAAATCGAACGACGCATAAAATAACCAGGAATAAAAACGGATTAAGAATTATTTACACATAGGAGATGTTACGAGCCGGAGGGGTACAGCCGCGTAGTTGGGTGCTGTATTTTGTTATGGTATTTTTTACTAGGCTAACTCAGGTTTGTTAATTAACCTGAGGGCCAAAGGAAAGTAGACGTGGGGGTGAGCCGACGTATGGCTAACGCCGAGTGCCCCCGGCCCCGCCAAAGTGATTTGCGAACTACACGACGTATGGCTAATGCCGGGTGTCACAGGAGATGTTAGTATTAGAACTCGTAACGTAGATTTGACGGTATAGCTCGAGTGGCTAAGGTACACCGACAGATGGGTTTTTAGACTTTGGTTATAATCAATTGAGGCAACAATTAAGTATAAAAATGTACAATCAAATATATTATTCCCAAAACCGGGTTCTACAAGTGTTTGAAGTATACTTGTCGGTTAAGATGACTCTACGCGAGACTTTAAATGTTAACTTGATTTGAATTTTTAATGAGTTTAATTAGTTTCGACTCCGACAAAGCGAGAATCTAGTCCTTCCCAGTTTTAACGAAAAACGAGCAAAACGGGGACCCAAGGGTAAGTCAGTAAAAATGCCTAACAGCAGATGTATGTATTGTATGGTTATAATATTTCTCGACTGGAACTCTAACCCGATCTCGATTAAAAAGACTTCTCTAAACTTGACGCGATAACTTCTAAATAAACTCGAACAGAGGTTCGTCGTTAGTCGACATACAAGAATTAACTGGGCCATCGTACAGAACTTCCGCGCTAGTCGACGATCAAGAATTAACTGCGTCAGACACGTCTTCTCCACAACCCTTCATATACCCAAAAAATGGGCGGAAAACAAGTAGTGGTCGAAACGGTGGGAACGGATCAACGCAATGCTTTTCGTCTATCGAATTTTCATCATGTTGGTCCGAAGATGTTAGATATTCTTGTGCGAAGCCTAATAAGGAAACCCTGGTAGCTGGGAAAGCTAGATAAGACTAAACTCTTTCTTCGCGGTTGTCTTTAACCATGCTCGAACAGCCAACTCAAAAATAGAAAACGTTCGGCGTACATAACAGAAGGAATAAAATATTTAAACTGAATATTAAAAGAAAGAATTACCAACAAAATAACTATTTTAAGAATAAAAGAATTGGTAATAACTATGATAAAAAAATGTGACCACTGTGGTAGAAAGAATCACAAGAAAAATAGTTATAATTTTAAGAAAAACTCTACACGTTCAGATTATTACCGTGGTGCTCAGAATATTCAAGTGCAGGATCAAAATGAAAATTTTACTTCTATGATTGGAATTAAAGCTTTTGAAAAGTCAAGTTCGAATCAATCACAAGAATGGACTTCATAATAGACTCTGGTACTACAGATCATATTGTTAATGAAATAGACATTTTTACAACTGTAACATCATTGGAAAAATCTTTGAAGGTATCAATTGCCAAGAGAGGAGAAGCGATCGAAGAAAAAATTGGAATTGGAGCAGAAAAAATTGGATCAATCAAAATTACAACGAGTTTAGGTGTGACTGGTACCCTGGAGAAAGTACTGTATGCACTTGAGGTACCATATAACCTATTATCCGTGCGCTGAATCTAGGAAGCGGGAATGAGCGCCATGTTTTTATAAAATTGGAGGCGTTATAATAAAAGGAGGTGATATGACTGTGCTCGGTAAGTCAAAAGGAAATATAATATGCATAACATTTACTGCTCAAAGAAATATGTATAATATAATATAGTATTTAAATGCATATAAAACGTAGTATAAGCGTTTAGGTCTCATTGGAAATTCTAAATTCGCCAAAACGAAACAAAATAACTTATAAGGGACATCACTCAATTGATACACGCCGATTTTAATGAAATTTTTATATGATATAGAGCTCGAAAAAATATTTGACACGTATATTAATCCCTGTCGACTTTAAATTCACAAAACATGTAGAAATAATTAAAATCAGACTCACCTATTATTTAAAAATAATCCCACTTCGATGAAAATTTATTGTCGAGGCCGAGTCGTATTACCACTCCTGACTTTCTGTGAAAGAAACATACACCGCACAACAACTGATGCCACAGCCGAGACAATAAACTCACTTTACGTGATAACAATTGGTAACTAAGCGAAAATGCATAAACAATTATTCAAAAATTACTTTAGCAATTATTTTTTTTTTCTTTAGCGTTGCATTTCGAACGTTTTGTCCTAAACTGTCGATATAATCGACGTGATTCCCTCGATCTGTATTTTTCTCTCTTCCCAGTCCCAAACAGTCTTGTTTCAAGGAGCTGCTGCGACGCGGCGTGGAAGCCCGCACGTGTTTCCTTGTGCCGAGGATGTTGATGGCGTTATGATCGGTAGTTCAGAACACAGTAACGGGCGTTCATCATCGAAGAAAAAATGACAAGTCGATAAAGTTATTTATGAATAATCGTTCACGCATTTTCATTCGTATTCTTCTTCCGTGATCCATTAGGCAGTTGGTAGAAAGTGCAGTAAAATGTTACTATGAAAAGTTAGTGAAATGTGAAGTAAAGTGAGTTCATTGACTGAATTACGATAACAGCTATTATGCAATGTGCATCTTTTTTTAAAGAACGGACAGAATTGGTAAAACAAACAGGATTCTAAAAATTTATTCACAATTTTTGTATGAAAATAAATAGGAGAAATGGGCCAAAGCCGGAATTTTGATGTTTTCCTTTTACTACGCCCACGAATGAGATGGGCGTTGAAACTTGGTGTGAGATGATTTTTTTTGGATATGTTGTCGACTGACGTATTGGGCGTTTCATTTGCCTCAAGGGCACATTTGACTACCTTATCCGGTTAGACTCCTTTGAAGGATGATAAGAATAGTTTTTGTAAAAATAGATCAACCACAGACAATGTAGCAACTTTTTGTATTAGCGCGGAGGCGCCTATAAAGAGACGTAAGAAGATTATGATGGCCATCCTAGATGTAAAATCAGTATATGGCATGGTGGATCGGGGTACTTCAATCGAATTATTGAAGATTATAGTATAACTATAGCTATTATGGTAGTATTGGGAAAGGCCCGATTATAGGTTAGGTGTATCGAGGTTTACCTCGGAGCTGTTGCCTTAGCTCGATGCTTTACAACATATTTAGTGGCTGCAAGCATTAGATAAGACAACACAAGAATTTTGCAGTATACGGACGATGTGGTAGTCTATGTAGAAGAAAGGGAAGACAGGAAGATGAAAGTAACTATGCAGCAGAGATTGGAAAGAGTAATAAGGGATTTGGAGACTATTAAATTCGCGATTATGACCAAAAATAATTAGGGGAAGGGAATCAATTACACCATCTGAATCGGTACAGTTTTTAGGAGTGGTTATAAACGAGAGACTTAGATTTCGGAAACATGTGGAACTGGTACAGAGAAAGCTTAGGAATAGAGTAGATATTTGGGAATATATTGGGGTTATGAGGAAAGGGGCTATCTTGGGGAGAAGAAATATAGAGGAGAGTTCGCAATACTGCATAATGCATGCATAAGGGTGGCAGTAAATTACCGGATTATAACGCCTATAAATGTTATGAATGTAGAATCGGGTATTGGAGCCGTAGATGTAAGAGTCACTTTCCTCATGCACAAATTTTTACATAGACAAGCGGGGAAGCCTTATACATTTGTAGGAGAACCATTAATGACAGGGGTAAGAAACAGAATTCAGAGCGAGTGGCGATTAATAGGCTGGGACAGATTGACATGGGTGTTTATTTGGGAAGCGCAGGAAAGAAGAAGGATTATAGCAGGTTTTGTCTATGAGTTTGGAACGGAAAGAGAAATAGCCTGGAGAGCAAACCTTATGAAGACGGAGTTTGAGGTTTACGATTACATACAGGAAGAGAAGAATTTGGTAAAACGATTAAGGATGAAATAAAATGCATAAATCGCGGGGTCGAAAGAAGGAATTTTATAAAATTGACGTTGATTTCGGTACACAAAGGAATAAAAGAGAACGAAAAGGCGAATGTTACGGCTGAAGCGGGTATAGAGAGGTCCCCAAATGAGGATGTTAGAATGCATATGAGAGATATAAGAATTTGTAAGAATATAATGTTATGGAAAGAATCGTAAATGGACAGTACATATGGAAAAAGAGGATACCAATATACAATGGATCAAGTAAGTATTGGCATGGATCAAGCAACTGTTCCGTGTTTCGAAGCAGGCAAATTTCTATCCCTCCTTCTCCGTTTAAAGTCGGTTGATTTAACAGTTCAGTGGAAAGAGATCAGAACATGAGCACTATTTTTTTTGTTGGCTTCGTTTATGGTTTTTCGCTTTTGCAGATATCTATATCCACAAGAAAATACGCGGAGTCACGGTTCTACCATTGAAACATGCAGACGTGTGTACGGTATTGCTCGTGAGTGCCAAATATAATAGGCATTCACAATAGTGCAGTACCGTGCGCGGTAGTAACACGCGTGTAAGTGTAAGTGATCTAAGTTGGAACGCTGCATATCTGCACCAACCAACCATTATGCAATCAAGCGAAACCTCTGAGCCCAAAAGCTCGCACCTTATCAACCTCACAGAAGTTAACAGCTCCATAGAACCAGTAAAATCATATGCAAACGCAACTAAATCTGAATCCTTTCCCACCAAGGATCAAGCGATAATCCTCAGCTGTAGACGGCATCACCATAAAAAAATATTCACGTGCAGTGGGAGGTATAGTAGGCCCGAAAGTCATAAAGTAAATATCCAGAATCTCTAACGGAAGGATCTGTATTTATCTAGACAAAAAGGCAACAGTATTGAACCTCACTGAAAAACATAAAACCATAACCATCAACAATACTAACAATAAGATAGACATAAGACCAATGATCACACCGTCCCAACGTATTATACTTTCAAACGTCTCACCAGTTATACCAAATAAAACAAAGAGAAAATCTTCAACAAAAACAACGTAAGACTCAACTCCAGAATCAGACCCTTAAAAGTAGGTATGACAGACACCAAGTATTCCCACATTTTAAGCTTCAGAAGACAGGTATATATTTTAACCCGGAACATATTAACAGAATTTCCAAATCATTCACCGGTGCATTCGAATACACCATATATAAAATCTTTACCACTTCTGACAGTTTGAACTGCTTCATTTGTAAACAGGAGGGCCACATAACCAAACAATGCTCCCGCCATACCGATCTTACTGAAAGTAATAACAGCTATAAATCAAGCCGCAACAACTAGCACACCTAAACATACTATGAAACCACCGGAACAAAAACAAACCACCTCAGTAACTGAATTAATAAATACATCACCTACCGTACACACACTTACTCAACCTAAGGAAACACCGACCAGTAAGGAAGTAAAGTTCCAATCGAGGAAACGTCAACTATTACCCGAATCAAGAAACCACTTTTAGAAATCTCATCCGAAAACTGACCCAATCCGACAAATATAGATAAAATAAATAATTTCAAAACACCAAAACCATATACTGCCATTAAAACACGAACTACAACGAACAATAAAAAAAATAAATAAAACTGGCACCACCGAGCTCCTCAACCAAGACCATAAACGAAATGCTCGCCTCAGCAAAAGGCGACATTGAATTGTTATGACCAGTTAATAAGTTTTTTGGAAAAAGCATTCGGCACTCCAAATCCAATCGAAATCGCCCAAGAATATACTGGAAACAAACTTGGCCTAATGTTAACCGACGTACATCCATTATTGGTAGGTCGTAGCATAAGAAACAGGATCCGTAGACTAACTAAAAAACTACTTGGGCAGTCATCCACCGAAACTTCACAAACTGGACCTCAGACTCTGATACATCTTAGGTAAATTTCTTCCATTATACAATACAGCTATGAACAATATACTACAATGGAACAATAACAGTTTCCACGCTCGATTAGAAAGACGACAACTACTACTTAAAAGCTATAAACCCATTGCTCTTTGCGTCCAGGCAACTTTAAAAATGATATTATTAGATCAATGAAAAACTATCAACGTTTCGCAAAAAATCGCATTATCTCTAACCATGCTAGTGGTGGAGTCGCTATCTACGTTAAAAGCGAAATAATTTGCAATGAGGTCCAATTACGAACAAATATCGAAGCAGTTGTTGTGCAATTATCTAGTCCAGTGAAAGTATGCTTATGCAGTATTTATCTCCCGAAGAGCTTCGACGTTCAAATAAGCGAAATCAACGATCTTATTACGCAATTACCAAAACCGTTAGTAAGACTTCGAGATTTCAACAGTCATAACACTTTACGAGGCTCCACTAAAAACGATCTTAAAGGACAAAAAATGGGCACGATATTAGACAATGACAACATTATTCTTCTCAATATCAAGCACCACACATATTTCAATATTGTAAACGGCACCATCAGTTGCATCAACTTAACAATCACTAATACCAAAGCTCATAATCTAGAATGGAGCGTGCTAGACAACCTACACGATTGTGACCATTTCCCAATTAATATACAATTAAATAATATTCTCAATGTACATAACACCTATTCATTTGTTCCAAAATGGAAATCTAACACAGCCAATTAGGAATTATACAAAGAACAACACAAAGAAGTTATTTATTTATTTACAAGAAACTAACATCTCAGATAAAATGGACAGCATGGATACTGTAACGGAAATGTTCTGTAACTTCATTATTAAAGCAGCCAACGATGCTATCGAAACAAGTTCTTCACCAAAAGAACAGTCATGTTCACTGATTGAACCACTAATGTGAAAAAGCCGTCCGCAAATGTAAACAAGCTTTAAACCGCTTTAAAAAACATAAATCTGAAGAAAACAAAATTCACTTTAAAAGATTACGTGCATTTGTAACGACTCTGGAGCTGTGTACAGAAATTTACAGCGCTCGTGAGGTAAAGAGCGGTATTTACCTACTGAACGACTCGTTTCACAATAACTAATCTAAAGAATGTGGGATTCGTGTGGTGTGCGGTTAAGGTGTGAAATCGACAGGTCAATACCTTTCAATAAGCAGGTTTATTCAATAAAATAGTAATAATTAACAATTAACAAAATAAGAAAATAAGAAAGGTATATGTAATATAAATTAATATAGTGAACAACTAGATCAAGGAACTAAATAGATATTGTCGTATAATGAACAGAAAATTCTATAAATTAAATATTACGCTATTCGTAAGTATAAGAAGAATTTAATAGAATCGCTATTTTTAGTTATTTTAACTTGAAGTCCTATAAATTGAATTTCAGCCAAGGCTAACTCGACTACGCTTTTACAATATTAGTAAGACTCGAAACGCAATTGCAAAATCTAACAATTTAGTACTTTGGAATCCGGAGTTATTACAAATCCTACCTAAGTCTGATTCTTTTCGGAAGCCGCCTAATTCGCTTTTACAATAATAATAAGACTCTGAATTCTAAGTGTCAATGATTTATACTCTCTTCAAAGATTAACGCAATTACAAAATCTAACAAATTAATATGTTTCTAGCTCTACGATGAATCTTACCTAAGTCTGATTCTCTTTTTAGCTTGACTCGATTTGCTTTTACAATATTTACGAGATTGATACTTTAATTCGATTTTCTAACGCGGAGTAGTCGAGTGAGTGAAATTCGCTACGCAAGTGACAGAACAATTATTCTTTAATTAATTCAAATCCTAAGATTGACTCGATTCAAGACTCTAAAATTTGTGAGAAAAATATATGTTTCGTCGGAACAGTTACTCTTTCGGATTTTTGACTCGACAACTAATTGTCCATGACCCTTTTAGCCAGAGCGTACATTGACACCCAAACCCAGATCGCTTAATTGGGGAACCTGTTGCTCACTGGCTACTAGAACGACCCAACGACCCAGAATTAGATGAACAAGATACGTCCAACAGGGTAGCAAATTAAAAATGACTCTAATTATAAAATCGTAATTACTCGACTGCCACTCAAAAGACACGGGCTTCAGACACCAAGCCGCTCGAAGGGGGGAGCCTGCTATTCGCTGGCTGCGAAACTACCCAGAGCAAACTCCGAGAATCTGACGGCGCGTTTAGTAATTCGACAAAAATTATAATATGTGTTTGAGTTGCTGAGAGTTCCCGTTTTGATGTCTCAACCTTTCTTGGCGCTGAGTATAGCACTCTCCTGACGGAGTTTCAGATACAAGACCGCTTGAACGGGGAGCCTATTGTTCACTGGCTACTAGAACGACCCAGCGATCAGGTATCCAAATGGCGTATACCCGCACTTCCAATCAAGAATTAAGAATCTTTTCGGCTCTGACCAGCGAAAACTGTTCCGGATTATACTAATCTAACGACGTGTAAATTACTCGACTTTGAAAACTGTTCTGCACCCTAAGCGGGTTTCGTTCGGTCTTTTATACTCGAAGTCCTTTCACTTTTCAATGCTCTGGAAAACTACCCCTATGTTCGATGTGTATAATTTTGCGTATAATTTTACATACAATTTGATATATATTTCCTAATTATACATTAAATAATGAAGTAAATGAATTTTTAACATCGTCAATAGTGCTTTCTAAATCGTAGTTAATGTTTTAAATGTGAAAATAATAATTTAATAGCGTATTAAGCGAGAAACATATTCGCTGTCTTTTTCTACATACTACGCACGTATTTCTACAAGGAGCTGAACTATATGTTGAAGCATACGAAGCTTCGGAATATTCCATAGATTAATATCACAAATTATTATTTATCTGGATTAATAAAACAATATGTGACTTCGAGTATCGATAATTAAACTTAACATAACATTAGCTAACCATATATATTAATGGATTTGACGAATTAAAAATTCTAATGACAAATAATATTGTTAATTGAAATTATATACTCTGTCACTCTCTTTAAACATTGCGCGCTAATTCTAAGAAATCCTGGCTAGCGTCGTGTCACATAGGCACGTAGGCATTTCGGAATATTGCGTATGAAACATCTACAACATATATTATTTACTCAAATAAATTAAGATTTGATTTTGATTATTAATAATTCAACTTTAACATATCATTAAATTAGCTTTCCTATATTTTGACTCAACAAATAATTATTTAATAACTTTTACTTTCAACATTGTTAACGAAAATGTATATTCTATCCTTTCCTAATATATACCGTACTCTTTCTATTTTCCTGAGTTAGAGTCGCAGCGCGTAGAATATTCCATACAAAATCTATATAATATACTATTTGTTTAAATAAGTAAAATAATAAATGAATCTAACGTTTGATAATCTAACTTAACAATTAATTAATTCGCTCATATATTTGTAGTGGTTCTCCGCGTCAGAGCGGCCGTTCCGTGTCCCGCCTATAGTAACGCGATGCAACTCTGACACGGAGCACCATTGTCCGTTTTCCGTTTCCCGCGCAGCTATTTTGCTTCTAGCATCGTAAAAAAACGACGTTGCAACTTTGTTTGGGTGCTTTTTAAGGGTGAAAGTCTGCTCTATCGTGTGGTATAGTTCGATTTTCCACTAGACCCTTACATTTTAAGATAAATTGAAAAATATACCTAAAAATTGGTGCAAAATCCGTGTCTCTCGGCGTTCAATGATTGTTTAAAGATGTTTAAATATTCAGAATGTATAAAAACCAGATATCGTTGTATTCAGGAAAGTTTATGGAATCTTATGATACAAACAGAATCTTAATATCTTTTATAGTTATCTCACAAAATTGGTTCAAATTTTAAAAATGTGCTTTTTTTTAAACTCAAATTTCTCAAAAACTGTACGTGCTGGAGAAAAACGGGTTGCAGATTCGTAATCAGCACGAAAAAAACCTATACGAATCACTGAACGAAAATAGAAACGCCAATTGGCTGTTGGACAGTGTAATCAGCCATTCAGAATCAAAAAGCATTTCAGACGTCTATTATGTGCTAAATTTATCTGCAAACCTACTATCGGTTAACACGTTAACGTCGAAAGGATTTGTAGTAGTATTGGATAACAAAGGTTGCAAAATGTACTTCAAAAATACATATGAAGCACGTGGATGCCCAATTGTAACAGGTACCAATATTGATGGAATGTATAAGCTGCAGACAGTACCCATGAGCGCACACGCTGCAACTGAAAGTGCAAATTCTCAGGAAATCTGGCACAAAAGATTAAGGCATTTAAATGACAGAAGTATGTCTCTTTTAAAGAAAGGAATCGCACAAAGAGTGGAATATACCAATACGAATAGAAATCCTTGTGAGGGCTGTGTAAAAGGTAAGCAGTCCAGATTACTTTACTAAACATTTGAGTTACAAGGCAAAAGCACCATTAGAGATCATACATGCAGATCTATGTGGACCAATGAGCAAACCGAGTTGAAGTGGAGCTCAATATTTATTCGTACTGGTAAACGATTATACTCGAATGACGTTCGGATACTTCCTGAAAAATAAATCCGAAATAATGTCATCTTTCCACAATTTAAAGTAATGATGAAGAATAAAATGGATCATAAAATAAAAATTTTAAGGACTGATAATGGGAGAGATTTTGTTAATGCAGAAATGGATGCATTGCTGAAGCAAGTTGGCATAAGGCACCAAACAATTGTCCCATACACACCCGAGCAAAATGGTGTTGCCGAACGTGCAAACAGAACCATCTTTGAGAAGGCACGTTGCATGCTACACGATGGCAAGTTAAAACAGGAATTTTGGGAAGATGCTGTCAGCACTGCTATTTATCTAAAAAATCGTTCTCCTACTAAAGCTATTATAGGAAAAACACCCCTTGAAGCATGGTGTGGAGACAAACCGAATTTGGAGCATTTGAGAGTATTTGGATGTAGAACCTTTGCTCATATAGAGAAGAATCAAAGAAAGTAACTAGATTCTAAAAGTAATGAATATATCTTTATAGAATATTGTACCGACACTAAGGGATATAAGTTAGCAGATCTCGAAGATCCCAAAAAGATAATAAAAGCCAGAGATGTGATATTTATGGAAAATGAATTTGGGAGACAACCACGGGAAGAGTCGATTGAACAAGATGTCAAGGAAGCAATGTGGATCCCATTTCAGGTAAATGAACCTGTAGAAGCTGAAATAAACAGAAATTTTGAAGAATCTGAAGGTGACGAAAGATCGATTACAGACCAAACTACTGAAGTTACTGAAGATGAAAGCACTGAAGAAGAATATATTGAAGCCGAAAACAATGATGATGATAGCGATGTCTTTGAAAGTCCTACTCAGGAGACTAGAAGATATCCTGAAAGGGAAAGAAAATCCAGAGTATTTCCAGATATGATGAGACATGCAGCTTTCTTAAGCAATATGAGCGAAACATGTACCGTACAGGAAGCGCTTGCAGGTAGAGACAAAAACAATTGGGAAAAAGCAATGAATAAGGAATTTAACTTAATTGAAAATAATAAGGTATGGGACTATGTACCATTACCTCCAGGTAAGAAAGCTCGTAAGTGTAAGTGAGTATTTAAAATTAAAAAGGATAGCGATCGAAATATAATTAAATATAAAGCGAGGTTAATTGTTAAGGGTTGCTCACAAAAACCTGGAATAGATTTTTTCGAAATTTTTTCGCCAGTAGTTAGATACTCAACTATACGATTTTTGTTCTCTTTAGCTGTGCAGCTAGATTTGAGCGTAGATCACCTAGATGTGACTACAGCATTTTTAAATAGTAAATTAAATGAAGATGTATATATGGAGCAGGCAGAACATTTTGTCGTTGAAAAAAATAAAGTTTGTAAACTACAAAAGGCGATATACGGTCTAAAACAAGCATCAAATGCATGGTACAATAACATAGATTCCACATTAAAAAAAATTAGGATTCCATAGTCATAAAATACTTTTTCGCTATTGAAACGAAATATGAGGACGTAAAAAAGGAGATAGCGGATGTGGGGCGACCTAGTATCTCAGACGAGACAATATCTGATATTTACTCCTTCTGTAGGGAAGTATGTATGTTGGATTTGGATAGCCGATTTCAAAGTTGCGAGAAGTTAGGTGGGCCAGGAAAGATCGTCGAAATTGACAAGATGAAAGGGTATAGCCGGTTAAGGTGGTCAAAAGTGCCCCTAAATCAAATTCGACTTGCGATGGCTCATTCGATAGCTTATCAAAAAAAAGTAGTCTGTGCCAAGTTTCAACCCTATATCTCATCTGGGGGGGAAGTTATGGGTAAAAACGTGATCGCAACGTTTTTGGCCAATTTCTCCTATTTAATGACATTCGAAAATTCTGAAAAAAATCAGAGACATTTCTATTTGCGAGGCGCATATTACAAAATTTTTTCAGATTTTTAGATTGAAAACTGGAGCCGTGAAAAATCAAAAACGTCAAAAAAATGCTGAAAATGGCGATTTTGTATTGAAGGAGATGAGGTCCTACAGTCATATTTTTTTTATAAGTGTATATTATTAGTACTATCATCCTCAATTTTTTTCAGATTTTTCGGTGAGGTGCGCCGTAGTTAAAAAAATCAAAAACCGATATAATCCTTTAAAAAAGTACTTTCCGCTTCGAATTTGCATGCCTTCTTTTCTCAGTATATTTATTAAGTAATCTGAAATAGATTCACATTCATAATTGAGACAAATGATATATTAGTTAAAGAAATAAAAACCATTCATTAATTAATTTTACATCGTAACTGGTTATATTCCTGAACGTAAGATGTTCCTTCAACGAAAGAATTGGCTAAGTGGTTAGGGGTCCTGCCTCGTAATCTATGCATGTTTTTTGGTCGCAGGTTCGAGCCCGCTGGACTTGGTTTTTTCCATGATACGTTTTTCATTTTTTTTTTTTCGTTTTTAATAATGTTAATACAGTTTCAAAGTGTTTTAGAACAATTGTTATACATTTCTGCATTCATATGGTATAAAATAATAATAATATACATATACATATATTATTATATGTATTAAATACTATTGTATATGTATACTATTACATACAGGATCTTTGTATCGTGTGGATATAGAAATGAATAACAGTTATTTAAAAACACTTTGAAACTGTATTAACATTATTAAAAACGAAAAAAAAAAAATGAAAAACGTATCATGGAAAAAACCAAGTCCAGCGGGCTCGAACCTGCGACCAAAAAACATGCATAGATTACGAGGCAGGACCCCTAACCACTTAGCCAATTCTTTCGTTGAAGGAACATCTTACGTTCAGGAATATAACCAATTACGATGTAAAATTAATTAATGAATGGTTTTTATTTCTTTAACTAATATATCATTTGTCTCAATTATGAATGTGAATCTATTTCAGATTACTTAACAAATATACTGAGAAAAGAAGGCATGCAAATTCGAAGCGGAAAGTACTTTTTTAAAGGATTATATCGGTTTTTGATTTTTTTAACTACGGCGCACCTCACCGAAAAATCTGAAAAAAATTGAGGATGATAGTACTAATAATATACACTTATAAAAAAAATATGACTGTAGGACCTCATCTCCTTCAATACAAAATCGCCATTTTCAGCATTTTTTTGACGTTTTTGATTTTTCACGGCTCCAGTTTTCAATCTAAAAATCTGAAAAAATTTTGTAATATGCGCCTCGCAAATAGAAATGTCTCTGATTTTTTTCAGAATTTTCGAATGTCATTAAATAGGAGAAATTGGCCAAAAACGTTGCGATCACGTTTTTACCCATAACTTCCCCCCCAGATGAGATATAGGGTTGAAACTTGGCACAGACTACTTTTTTTTGATAAGCTATCGAATGAGCCATCGCAAGTCGAATTTGATTTAGGGGCACTTTTGACCACCTTAACCGGCTATACCCTTTGATCGAAGAAAGTATGAGCGGGGGAGTGTGGCCGAGGGTGCCTGGATTTTCGGTGCTGTGCAAACAGACACAAAGGAGCTTGGGCTCAAGATATGCCCAAACAATGATTGCACTAATTAAGAAACATATCCAATCTGGAACCAGAGTTTTCAGCGATTTTATGATTCCTTGGGCGCTCATGGTTACGAGCTCTTAACAGTAAATTATTCGACTGAATTTGTCAACCATGAAACTGGTGCTAACACACAAATGATCGAGTCGGCGTGGCGACCACTTCGAATGAAGCTACAAGAAGGTAGTGTTCCAAATGAAACCCTTGACTTTCATCTTTCGGAATATCTTTGGCATTGAGAAGTATACAAATCTGGAGGAGATCAGTTTGCTGAATTGATCAAAGCAATTCAAAAAATTTATCCAGGACGTGGAAAAAAATAAACAAAAAATTTAAGAAAATCCCCCAAAAAAATAAAAAAATATAAGAAAATTTAAAAAAAAATCAGAAAACGAAAAATCCAAACGAATAAAAATTTAAAAAAAAAGCAGATCAGAGTTGACCCCTAGTAGGGAAGGGTGCCCGGGTTAACAAAACTACTCAATGATCAACAAAAATCGACACTACCCCCTCGCGGTGTTGACTGGATAATCCAGCTCAGCCCTGGTGATATTCAAGGTTAGATTAGGTTATGTTAGGTTTTGAATTAGGTGTTTCACTGAACAATCATATAAGCAATTCAAGCATTAAAATAAGAATATCTCCCGAATCGTAAGAGACCCGTTGATTTTGAAAACAGATATGGAATTCTCATGGAAAGTTGTATAAGCACACAAAATTTCAGCACTCAACTCGATGGGAGAAGTATATCCATAGAATTTTCTAAATCTATTCTTTATTGTAGTCACGGGACAAGAATAACGATCATACAACATAGAAATACGAACAAACAAACACGCACAACAGAAATGACGAGTGTTCCGAATAGTAAATCGTAAATCGTAAACCGTAATCGTAATAGTGGTCGTAATCGTAATCGTGAATTGTATCGCGTTCATAAATGCCGTGAGGATTTCTTTACAATGCTCCGTCCGGCCGCGATCGCGTCCTTTTATTGTCGCGCCGCGACTGTCGAATATTCTCGATGTTCTTTTCGAATTTTTCCGGACTGTTGACCGTCCGCCAATTTCAACCGTCACTCACTCATACTGCACTTGTCGTTTTGACAACATTCACGCAAGCATTCATACACACACTCTCTCGGGGTTGATGTGCTTAGAAGCTAAACACGGGTAATGAACTCGGCGATCAGCTGTTTCTCGCGCGGTTTTTGCCGTATTTCTTCTACTCGTGTTTGCCCGTTTTTGTCACGGTTGTTCTTCTTGTATGTTCGTTACCTTTCTCGACGCGGCGGTTAACGTTTAACTACTATGTATATAAATATATATATTTTAAATTGAGTGAAAAAAAACCTGCTTACAAGAAAAACCTGGTTTTCAATAACATCGAATCAATTAATCGTGTTACTTGAGGGATGCCCATGACTCATTAACTATAATAGTAAGAATAACACAATACATATTGTAGGAAGGTTTCGGAATAAGAACTAAGTCTTTAAGAATCAGGATGGTATCTATATTTTAAAAGTTAACTCCCTAACGAGGAACGGTGACGGACTGACTTTCCCTCAACCGGCGCGGAATAAAGAAAGCTCTTTCACAAAAGGGACACGTGACCCCGGTCAAAGTGGCCTGTCCGTCACCCCCATACCGTCAAGGGCAGGCCCACCACTTAGGCCCTAAGTAACTGCCAGTCCAACCGTCTACAATACATACGTAGGCGTATGTTAATATTATCATAATTGAAAATGAAGTATGATACAAGTTAGGAATTGGAGTGTGTGCTATTCATTCGATTTTACTAATACTAACATGAGAAAGCATATTATATTCTGTCATTGCCTATAGAATAACATCGCTGGACGACCTACCATTTTATAGTTTACCGAGCCCTCCATTTTTTCTACGCGTCTGTTAGATCGAAATTGTTAAAAGCCCGCGCGGCTGGGCTAGCCGGCCCCGAGCAGCCTAAGATGGGCGCATAAAAAAAAGGCTTAGCGACGCGATACACAAGCGAGTCAGTTTTTTTCATGGCAATTCATAGAATCATTTGCGTGAGTATAGACAGGTTATCAATTCAATTCAGAAATTCATACAACAGAATATATCGATCTTTGACAACAAGGTACGTTACTCCACAATACTTTTTCTGTATTTCAATAATTAAAAAGCGGTCGCAAGACCCAACACACGCGATCATTTATGATCCGTAGAGGAGTCGCACCACGCGCACTCGCTCTGATTACACACGCGGTCATTTATGACACGTAGAGAAGTTGCGCCCCATGCACTCTCTCTGACTACACACACGCGATCATTTATGGCTCGTAGATGAGTCGCGTCACGCGCACTCACTCTGACTACACGCACATACCTCACATGAACATGAACATGAACATATTAAATAAACGAATTTCACGAGGTTTTTGGCCGCGAGGTCTTTTTCTTCGGGGTTTACCCCCAAATATTGTTGTTGTTTTTTTATTAACCATTTCCTATCCTTTTACATGAATCACGTGACTCAGACACAAAGTTTGAGTCTCGACGTCTCAACAGCGTCCCCTCGTCGCGCTCGGGAACAAAGTCAAGTCAAGTAGTATACCTACTTTGAAATAAGCAACTGACCGATCCTGAGCGTGTTGCTTGTTTCAAAGCAATACTGTATCTTTAGTTGTTGAAATATTTTCTAGTTGATATCGACGCATATTACTCAGTAATTGTAACAACTTCGCACTTGGAACAGCATTTCCATAGAATACATAGTATTTTCAAAATGAACTCAAAGTTACGCGTCGCTCATTTTCCAACCCTGTCTACAAGAAATTATGAATAAATACCAAAAATGTTTACACCAGGAAGTATGGGCACAATCACAGTGATGATTTTATAGCTCTACAGTTTCTTCTTTTCAGATACTTTCTACACCACTTCTAGAAGTGCAGATATAACGTCCATAAAAACTAAGCTCAGACGTTAACAGCACTCTTGAGACAAAAGAGCAGTTTTTACCTACTTGAACGACTCGTATTTAACTATATTCTAAGAGGTATGGGGCTCTATACAAAGTGTGGTAAAAGAATAAAATTTACAGATTAATACCTTTCAATAATTAAGTTTAATCAATTAAATAGAAGCAGCGTTAAGATTACAATTAACAGTTAATTAAGGTAAAAAATATATACATTTTGATATTATGAATGCTGTGAATAATAATAATAGTTAACTCGATAACGCGTAAAGTTGTAAAATGCAAATCGCGAAGAAAATGATATTAAATTAATACGTTTGTCGCTGTATTGGAACGCTTAAAAATGTCAGGTTTCGTGCTGTTCGCTACTAATATCGCAAAATTGTGAGAACTATTCGGTACTGATACTTACAATTAGACGCAATACTCAAGAAATAATATAAAGATTAATGTTGTTTGAATTTATGATGCAAAAATGCTTGATAATTTAAGAAAATAAGAAGTATTGTATTTAAACGCTAGATTTTATGCGAAACACTTGGCACGACTAACTAGGACGACTCAAAATAATTAATTATTAATTTGACTCCATAAATAATTTCAATAATTACCCATTATACGGAATATTGGCAACTTTTAAGTAGTTCAAAACGGTTAAACGTATCTGAAACTATTGCAAACACGATTATTGCTGCTTTAACGATGACTGATGTCAATGACGACAGAGTATTGTTGCCCATGATACGTTACAGAATCTTGAACGTAGTTGCAGTCGATTCTGTTAATCAAAAATGATCGAAAGTGCTACCAAAACACGATATTAGGGTACTTCACGAGTCCACGTTCAATATTTCAAGTAACTAAACCGAAAACTGCGGCCCGTAATGTGGTACAGACGAACGAACAGATAAACAAGAAAATGTAGACCAAGTCGTCCCAGAAACTTCACTATGTTCGACAACTGAACTCTTTTTTTCGATAGGAAAGTTATTTTTCCTTCAAAATGTGCCAATTTGTTGTTTTGCATCTTTGCAAAATTTCAACAAATTCGATTCATCCGGTTTACACGAATAAAAAATAATTGGTTTATCCCTTATTTACGATCAATGAGTAACTGGACATTATTCATTGATCTATTCAACAGAATTTTGACATAAGATTTTCCTATTGAACAATTACACTGCGCTGGCGCAAAGGCGCTTGTTCATAGTCATGGTCAACCATCACGCTCGAACTCATCGCTCTCGTGTCCGAGCTCGCGCTCTTCACGCGTTCACATCGACTGATGTGTATCGTTAATAATTCAAAAACGAAAGCTGCAACGTCGTTATTTTCACAGTGTAAAAAGTAAAATAACAACCCGGGTGACGAAGCGAAGATACGAAAGTGATGCTCCGTGACAGTGACGTTGTTCGGTGTCCGTCTATATTAACGCGATGCAAGCGTTTTAGTAAACTGTATCAGTTTATTATAGATATTATTAATACTTTTATTGTTATTACTGCTATTATTATTAGTATGCATGTTGTATTATTCATTAAATTGCTTTGAATTTTAAAAAATGTGCTTTTTTTTTTCAAAATCAAATTTCTCAAAAACTGCAAGTGCTGGAGACAAACAGGTTGCACATTCGTAATAAGCGCGAAAAAAGCTATAAGAATCACTGAACGAAAATCGAAACGCCAATTGGCTGTTGGACAGTGTAATTAGAAGTATTACGGAACTCAAGAAAATAATATTTATACTATTTTATCTATACTAAAAAACTGAATTTCACGCGGTTTTTTCTTGAGCTGCTAGATAGTAAATGATTTTAAGGTAGTCAGTAATTAGCTAAAAATGCTATGCTTTACAAAAATTAACACGATTTAAATTTAAGACGCTGAAAAAGGAGAAATATTCGAGAAAATGTTATTCAGCTACTTTAGCGTTACACCGGAAATTATATCTGTACGCAGTTTGCTATTACGCTACGAAATAATAAAATATAAAAGATTCTGCAAAGTATTCGATCATAAGACTGTTATGGAATTGCTATATTAGAAATTGCTATGGTTTAGAAATATTAACGTGACAGGACAACACTCGATAATTGTAGAAAATAGATAAAGCAATAGGACATTAGAACACCTACCCAAAGCATCGGGCTTCAGACACCAGGTCGTTCAGATAGAGAGTTTGACTCCTTCCCACTGTCACGAGTTCTTATCATTACATAACTCTGAACTTGACTTATCTAGTATCGGAATAAACACTGGACAACACCACGAAAGTCCTGTTACCAGCCCTTATTTATTGGCAACCATGGACTTGATTTATGGGCAACCAGATAAACACTGGAGAACGTCTCAAAAGCTACGTAGCCCCAGTCCTCCCCTATGACTTCTTTATTATTTTAAATATACATGCTGTTCGGCTACTTGTGGTTATAATTTCAAAGGGTGGTACTTGCAGTGATACTGAATAACTTATTCCCTTAACAAAACGTTGACTGAAGTTTGATTTTTAAATTACTAACAAAGAACACTGACCAATCAAAGCGCGAGAATAACGCGCGCTCAGTCGCGAGAGCGAAAATTTCGAGCCTGACGGCTGTGCATGATTGTGCGAAGGCTCGTTGCACCGTGACAGTGTAATTAATGACAGAAAACTGCTACGTCAAAATTAAATCAAATAACGAATAAAACACAGCTTCTTATTCACCGAAGCAAGATTATTTTTCAACAATAGGTGAGTCTGATTTGAACTATTCCTACATGTCTTGTGAATTTAAAGTAGGCAGGTGTTAATACATTTTTTAGTCATTAGATTTAAAATCTTCTTTGATGAATAAAAAAGTTATTTTCCCGTCAAAATGTGTAAATTTGTCGTTTCGCATCTTTGCAGCGAGAGTCAGCAACAATTTTCGATATTTTACTCCTTATTTCCTTCGAATAACGAATGGAAGTAAAGAACAAATTCGATTCATTCGGTTTAAGCTAATAGCATATAAGTAGTTTATTACTTATAATAGCTTTCTGTAATGCAATTACACTGTCGCGGTTCGAATACGCTTATCCATAACCACGATCTATCGTCTCGCTCGAACCCATCGCTCTGTCATCTGGGTCAGCGTCTTTGTCAACATTTTGATAAAGGAAAAAGTTGTTCTCTATTTCCGTAATTATCTCCTGAAAATTATGCTCACCAGTAGCCGAACACCCTGTATATGTATTTCACGACACGGATTATTATACTAGTAGTTTCTGCGCCACATCGTGACGTGACAAGATATCTGACGTACGCCTAATAGTTCCTGATATATTCAAGAAAATAGGTTTTGCAACCCCAACTTTGGGGGCTATTTTCACCTCTTCAGCATGGACGATTGCCGCTAAAAAAAAATACGTGTCAAATATTTTTTTGTGTTCTATATCATACTCAAAGCCCATCAAAATCGGCGTGTGTCGATTAGGTAATGTCCCTTGTAAGTCCCGTTCCCCATTTTACAGTGAAAACAAATTCTCAAAAGTGTGATCTGAGTCTGAGCTCGTACTGAACGGTACTCCGTTGTGAACGAAAAAAATTTGTGGAAGTGCTACGACACGTGGGTGAACGTGTCGGTACATGGTGTAGGCTTATAAGCGACCCGGTGTACAAAGATTTGCGAAATCGAGCCATCTCCGAGTTAAAAAATATCTTGAAGGCAACAAGTTTATCCCAGAAGGGACAAAGGGCTGCATTAATTGCGCGCATAGAAAAGTGCGAACCTCGTGATTTACTGATTTCTGTCATGGCGACCGAAAACAGCAACGACTATGTAACCGTCTCTGAGCAGGCAGAGGACGGTGAAATAAACACAGGGAGACACGACGATGGGACAATTATGGCTAGGGCCCTGACGGAATATCGAAAACAAATTACCGACAGGGAATTAGACTTCTTTAGACATGGACAGGAATTATTAAGGCGCAAGATGAATCTGTTGCGAAGAAAAAATGATTTGTTGAGAGCATCACAGAACGCAGCAACGTCGGAACAGTCAACTGTGAATTTCAAAATATTAAGCGGATCGCTAGAAGTGTTTGACGGTGCACTTGGCACCTATAGCCAATGGAACAGATAATTAACGGCATTAAAAGCACGATACGAGTTAAGCGATGCAATAATGTAGGTGCTGATCAGTAATAAAGTAAAGGGGCGGGCGTTACTGTGGTTGCAGTTGAGACCAGAGCATATGCATCTACCACCGGATGCACTCCTGGATGAAATGAAGATGTACGATCACAAACCGCAGAAACTACTCCTCAAAAGGAAATTCGAGGACCGTAAATGGAAGAGCACTACCAACGACAGCAGTCGTGGAAACGACGAGCGGAACGGGAAAAGTAGCTACTGGCGCAAGAGAAGAGGAGCGGTAGCACGAGTCAACCAATACCGAAACATCTATTCGTGATTGTTGCATGCGGTTAAGTAATGGTGAGGGCGTTGAATTTGTCGAAGCATTAGTAGATTCAGAAAGTGCGATTAATATCATGAAGATTAGTACCGTATGATCGATTGTTCGGAGACTATTCGTTAGGTAGACAAAAAACGGAATCCTGCTACGGTGGTTTCAATAAATCTCCTCTCGAAATTATCAGATACATTACACCGGTTATTACCTTGGCGTGTATATCAGGATACAAGTGAAGTACACACTTTGCCATTGTTCCGGACATCACGCGGTCCGACAGTGTAATTCTAGGTCGCGAATTTCTCACGTTTTCGGGGATTAGGGTAACATTTAATAAAAAGCTCACTATTAGTCACGACAATCCAGTCAGCGAGATCATGGAAATCGAAGCTATCGAACCAAACAGGTGTTTAAACGCAGTCCGGGATTCTTTGTCACCGTCGCTCCCATACCAGCGTAGAATCGATTTGTGTCAAATCCTTGAGTACACTGGAAAGAAAGGAAAGCCGGAGCCGACCGTAGAGTACAAATTAACTATTCAGCTTGTGGAGGGCAGCAAGCCCTTTCATTTTTCACCAAGACGTCTATCCTGGTGCGAGCGAAACGAAGTTAAGCATTCTATACATATCATCAAGCATAGAAACCTGCGCTAACTACTCATCATATTTATTAATCGTATGAAAGTGATTATTTTGCTAATATTATTGTTATATCTTACTCCTCTCGTCATCATTATTGTTATTATTATAATTACAATTATTATTATTATTATTATTATTTTCACCATTATTATTATCATCATTATTATTATTATTATTATTAGTACTACTATTATTATTGTAATCGTCTCATTATAATCAAACAGCATAAGTGTAACCTTATAATAAGAATATGCAAGAACAGCACAATTCCATTCCCACAGTCCGACTGTCCTTTCCTGCTTACCTAACAGAAATCTCCCTCCCCTTCAGGCCAGAACTCCTAACCCTGATGTTTTCCTTATCAAGCGAGTACGAAGAGGCGACACTCTCGTAAAGCACTCCAATAGAGAAACTGCGTGAATCAAGTTGATCTCCTCCGCACTTCCTTAAAATTGGGACTAGGACCCAAATTTTCCTTGCGATTGTTATTCCGCCCGCTACATCGGCGGGGACATAACAATTATTAATGATGTTTTGGTATAATAATTTGATAGGCAGGAACGATCGATAAATATGACTAATGTGAAATACATATAAAGGAAGATTGGAGAAATTAACTGTAAATTGATCTAATAAGCGAATTCTCTGTGTAGGAAAAAAATAATCTTGTTTCACGAAAGGTCTAAACTTAAAGGAACTTCGCGATAAGCGATTTCCTACAATTTTGCCACCTGCTACGCTTTCTGCAACTGTTTACCACAGGTCGACTTTAGGTTATTACAAGTGATTTTTTATGTTATTACAAAGATAAAGTTACCAACAATCGCAAACATTTAATCGGTAACAGTAATGGATAATTCGTAGACCGTCTAAAAAGTTGATGTACGCAAAACGTAATTCTTACTGTGAGCAGAGAGTAAGACTTCGTATAGATTTCTATGGCGTAGACAGGTGTAACAAAATTTGAGAAAAATATAATTTGTATTTTCGAAAATATCCTAGTAGTTTTGTTCAAAATATAGGTCCAAAAACATTGTGGAAAAACTTTGATCGGAGTACGTTAATACAGATTTATATTGTATATAATCGCATACCTCACATGACGAGTTATACATTGTACAAATTTTGTATATGCTCCTTGAGTCTCTTCTGCATGACATAATTGGTCCCTGTATCTCTAGCTTCTCTGAGTATTTATAATTTCATATATCTCTTCACTGCGTTGAATGTAGTAAAAGTCGATGGTAATCGAAACAGGATATTAAAGAGATTCAGATACTTAAAACAAAGCGATAACAGCATGTATATTGTTCTGAATAAGATTGTTATTGCGGTAATAATGTAAAATCGTAAAGTGGCGGCTTGAAATTAAAAATTTATTTAATAAAAATTCTTAATTATCAGAGAAAATTTATAAAATCACTTTAGATTTTCAATGAAGCGCATAAAATTTTCAAAATATTTCATTATTACGTAATACCTCGAATTGTTTATTGTTAATGTATAGAAGAAAAAGAAATGTTGTTAATCTTTATTCATCATTTGTATTTGTATAATGAGACAGTAAATACATGTGATCTGTTAAGGGGGACAATACCTTTAGATAGATGAAAATAAACTGATATTTGTGAATTTTTTTGTATAGGATATCTTTGTCTTGTATTTTCGAAATTTCAGGTATAATTTATTATAACTATTGCCTATTACAACATATTTTCTTTTTTTAAAAATATTTAAAAATGGCGGAATTATGATAGTCTATCCTGAAAGTGTTTCAGCGCGTCTCGTGAAACGGCGTGACTTCTAGCTTTAGTTACATTGGTCTGAAACAAGCTTGTAAACAATTTTTCGATAACTAACATTCACAGTTAGTAGATGAACCTAAGAAATGTGAAAAATATGGAAAATTGAAAAGATAGCGCGCTTTTAAAGAAAAACCTTGAATTTTACTGAAAAATTTGGCAATATATGTTAGATAGTATTGTCATGGATATGTGCAAAAAATTTGAGCGCGATTGGTAAAGTAGTTTTTAAGTTACCAGTCACTCCAATTTTAAAAACGTAGTTTTAAGAAAAATGCGTTTAAAGTTTCGATAAGTAAAACCTGAATAATTTCAATGATTTACCAACTAATCTGCGATTCCTGCGCCATATAATAATCCTTCGGCTTACTCGTAAAGTTGATTTTTCTCCATAAGCTCATTCTCCGTAGAAATACAAAATTTCAAACACATCAATGGCATGATAATAACAAATCTGCTACATAGCCCTCCGCACCGAGCGCGTGAATATCTGTGGCGCGATACCAGACATGAGTCACGGTAATCGGCCATAACATCAAAAGGGCTCCGTATTACACTTAAAAATTTTAAGACTATATTTTTGAGATGTTGCACTAACATTTTATAGAAAAAAAAATTTTGCAATTTTTTAAGATTCTAAAGGTGCCCCCCTTAAGCTGTCTAGAACAGTTCTGCAAGTTTTAACATCTATAGCTAGTCAAGAGTTAAATATTATAGTTTTAATGCATCAAATAACAATTGTGTGCACTGCTTAATACTGTCAGGCGAATTAAAATATGTCAAATACTGTTATTAAACAATATAATTACAATAACAATGTTCCTTACAGCAAATATCCATTACTATAGCAGTCTACGAATAAACATAACGTTTCACATATTTAAACTTCGATATACTCAACACTATCAGTGTTGTAATCCTTCCAAACACCACAATATATTAGATACAAACACTGATTAACAATATTCAAAATTATGTAGACTGCTCAAATAAACAACAGAAGTTGACGGTACATCCTTTCACCATGAAGAATCGAAGCCGACTGAGACGGAAAGAGGGAAGCAACCCTCACACAAATACTGTTTTCCAGGGTTGCGTGAACGCGGTTACTACGATATTATAAGTTAATGATAGTGCGACCCTTCGGACACTCGGAGAAAATGCGAGGAGAAAATATTATATTTTCGAAAATAATATTTTGTTTTATTTCAATAAGTTTCAAATACATTGTATATACAGCGTTTAATTCACCATAGTTATACAGTATTAAATGATATAGGACTCATTATACCCCAGTACTATACGAACGAATTTTTGCACGGTAGTGTATTGTACATGCAATATTTTTAAAGTGCAGCCATTACGTGGAAGAATTTAAGAAAACGAAATTACGGGAATATGTGATTCCTATTTATTTTTGTACCTAAGTACGTTTATGTTTTCGTTTATGCTATGCTTTCTTGTCATTTGTCAGCTTCTAATCGTACGGTTACATTAAATATACGTAATTTTGAAATGTTTTCATTGTTGTGACTTCGTGTACTGACATTACGTTTACGACATTGTAGTATATGAATGTTCCGTCTCGTTGTAAAAAATTTATAGGAAATAGGCGGTGAAATAAAATAATATGCTCAATATAATTCAGAAATAGAAACTTTAATTTAAAACTGGAAACACAGAAAGGCACGTCTTTACTGTTCAAGGAGAACCTTAAGAATAAGGAAAGTCTTCGAAGGAAAAATTCATTACGACTCTATAGACCCTATGGGTTCTACAGTTGAAATAAACAGCAAAGGATCACAACTGCATCCTCTTGACTCGAACTTTCAACGTTAGAGAAAGTTTATGACCCGATAATTTTTGAAGAAGGAAACACTTAGTTTCTGTTAAATACATCTAACAAAATTATTCGGAAGTGAGCTTGCATTAATCATTTCTAAAGAAGTTTTATTGATTTCCGTCGTAATGCGAGCCTGACGAGCTCACGAACCTTTGTTCTTTTTCTTCTAACGACTCGACGCTGACTACTCCAGATTTGAAGTGATTTGAATAGAATACAGATACAGAATAGGTACAGTTTTCCTAAGTCGAGGCATAACCGTTATATTATGTGACGCGAAGCAGGTAGCGGAACGACAATATTGTTAAATTTGTAACGTCCCTGGTGCTAGACTCGGGAGTTTACAGCGCTCGTGAGGCAAAGAGCGGCTTTTGCCTATTGAGCGACTCGTTCTTATTATAACTAATACTATAAAAAGTGGAGTTCGTGTGGCGTGTGGTTAAAGAGTGAAATCTACAGATTGATACCTTTCATTAATTAGGTTTATTCAAGCAATTCAAGGTAAAAATATAGGATTACAATTAACAATTATTTTTAGAAAAGATATAAAATATATGAATGTTTGATATTATATGAAAGCGCAAATCGGTAGCTAACTACTTTGGTTACGCGGTATTCAACTGGGTACGTATTATTAATTATTTATTTAGTTGTTTATTATGACACAACGCAAGAAACGCGGTTTTCAATAAGGTACGTATCGTTAATTAAGTATTTAATCGACTATTATGATGCAAACGCAAGAAGCGCGGTTTTGAACGAGGTACGTATAGTTAGTTAATTATTCGATCGACGCAAACGCAAAAATATAATGTTTTATAATGGTTTATAATAGGTTTAATGGATCTAGATCCTAACTGGTGACAGAACAATGTTTGGTTTCGCTATAAAACTGAGATTTGAAACTTTATATATGAAAACAATTGGACATGGAACAGCTACTCTTTGCTAGACTCTAAAACTAGTAGTTCAACTGCCCTTTTAGTCGGAGCACAATTGACACCCAAAACCCGATCGCTTAATTGGGGAGCCCGCGTCAGCTGGCTACTAAACGACCCAACGATACAAGAGTTAGATGAACAACATATGCCCAACAGGGTTGCAAATTACAATGACTCGACTTTATTAACTAGAGTTACTTAAACGCCACCCAAAAGACACGGGCTTCAGAGACCTGATCGCCTAAATGGGGAGCCTGCGTTAGCTGGCTACTCAACAACCCAGAGCGAACTCCAAGAATCCGACGGCGAGTTAGTAACTTGGCGAAAAATAATAAATTTGTACGAGTGGCTTAAGAGCTCTTTTTTGATGTCTTAGTCCCTTCTGGGGCTGAGTATAGCACTCTCCTTTCGGAGTTTCAGAGACAAGACCGTTTGAATGGGGAGCCTGCGTTAGCTGGTTACTAAACGACCCAACGATCAAGTATCCAAATGGCTGATACCCGCTGTCCAGTCAAAACTAAGAATCTTGTAGGCTCTTACCAGCTAAAACTGCTCCAACTTGTCACTTAATACTTCTCCTAAGAGGTCCGTCACGTACTGCTTCAAAGGTTGTTCTGCTACTATGGGCTTTTCGCTAGCCCTTTTTATACTCAGAAAACAGCCCATTTGCCTTTCACTCTTCAAGGCCAGCATGGCTTACCCTAATATTAAATGCGTAGTATTTTTACATAATTTTTGGTATTATTTTATTATAATTTATTTAGTAAAGAAAATATATTAATTTGATTAAGAAAAATACGCTTTGATTTATCATCAACTAAGATTTTACAACCTAACTCACTAAATCGTAGTTTAATGAATTTTCACGTACGCAAATTGGCGAGATTATAGAAGTACTTTAACAAGAGAATAATTAATTGCAAATAATACATAAAATAATAGCTAAAAATATATCTCGATTTATGGTAAACAAATAAACAATAATAGAAATATCTAAATAATGATTTATAATGATTTCTTTTCGATGTATATCTTGCATCTCTTTCTAACTAACGTGCGCGCCATCGATCGGTGATCTAATCCAACAATGTTGCACGCGTGATCTACTATTAACCATTACAGTGCGAATTTTTATGGTGCGGTGGGTAATTTGCGGTCGATAATCAAAAATAAAAAGTATACAGGGTGTCCCACAACAAGTGTAAGAGCCGAAAAGGGGAGGTAGGTGGGGCTATTCTGAACAGCTTTTTCCTTTACCAAAATATTGGATGAGGCTCCATTTTCGAGTTATTAGCAAAAAACACTGACCAATGAGAGCGCGCGTGGACCGGGCGCGCGACAGCGTGAGCGAAAGCTTCGAACATGACGGCCGATCGTCAGCGTGAACAAGCGTATCGATACCGCGTCGGTATAACAGGAGCTATTAGGTGGAAATTAAATCGAATAACGAATTAAGAAGTTAAGAACAATTTTAAGATCTTCATTATTCTTAAATAGAAGATAAACCAATTAGTTGTTCTTTACCCAGACCAAGTATATTGTATTTATTTTATGCCTTCGAAAAGGAATACGGAATAAATTCACGAAAATTAATTTTGTCAACTATTCTAATGAAGCAAACGAATAAATTCACGTTTTAAAACGAATGAGTACGTTGTCTATGAAATGCGATAGAACTGAAACGGAATATGTAATGCAGTAACTCACTGAAGTCAAATAAATCAATTCCTGCGTACGTTTAATTGTAAAAATTCACAAACAGCTTAAATAAAACTTACCCATTGATCCATGAAAAAACTAGTTTCGATAAAAAATATTTGTGTCACCGGGTAGATTCACCGATCAGAGCATCAACAGCTGATGTCCTGGCAGGGTCAATGAACTCTCAATTTATTTCACTGTCTCTTTCTAATAATCGCACAACATAAGCACGACCGGTAAACGGACCGAATGAAAACGCGTGAACGATTATTCGTAGATATGTATGTTTAACGATACTCTATATTCTCATTATAAGGTATCCGAATTGAGGAATTGATATTATATTATATTTTAATAGAAGACATTGTTGAACGGGCCACGTATCTCGGTTTCGTTCCCGATCGCGAGGCGTACGTCGCAAACGGTTGCCATGCAACGATGATCTGTTGATCGACTACGGCGTCGATCGAAACAGTCATCGTTTATTGTCGAAAAACACGAGTCGAAATAAAATATATCGTAGTTTCTAATCGAAAATTCCGCTTTCTTCCTTTCAAGACGGTATAATTAAAATTATTTATGAATATTCGTTCACGTGTTCGGCCGATTTACGTGTCGGGCTCACAGTGACTAATTAGTGAAAAATGACAGGGAAAAGTGATAATGAAAGCTAATAATGAAAGATAACAGTGATAGGTGACAGTGAAGTAAATTGGGAGTTTCTGTGTGGTGATTTATTTTTTCTAACGGTAAGGATCGGTGGATTAACACGGTGACAGAGATGCATTTTCATCGTAACTATTTGCGGTTTAATGGGTAAGTTACATTTAAATTTGTTAATTATTCGATTTAAATTTTTATTTGTTGAATGGAAAAGTTATTTAATTTTTCAAAAATGAGAATTTGTTCTTTTTCATCATCACAATATCTAACGAGAATAATTTTCCATATTTTATCTATTATTTTTTTGCGATAATGAATAAACGTATCGAATAAATTCGATTTATTTTGATTACGTAAGTAAGGTATAATTTCTTTATTTCTTATCCATGAATGAATGATAATTCAAAAATAATCCAGATTTTTTGTATTCATTATTCGATGTAATTTTCATCTAACAGCTTCCTATTATACCGACGCTATACCGACGCCGTGTCGGTACTTTTGTTCACAATCACGATCGGTCGTCATATTCGAAGCTGTCGCTCACGCTGTCGCGCGCCCGGTCTATGCGCGCTCTCATTGGTCAGTGTTTTTTGCTAATAACTCGAAAATGGAGCCTCAACCAATATTTTGGCAAAGGAAAAAGCTGTTCAGAATAGCCCCACCTACCTCCCCTTTTCGGCTCTTACACTTGTTGTGGGACACCCTGTATATGCCAGAATCACCCTACTTATCTTCACGGATGTTCTTCCTTGCGGACTGGGGACGTTAAAAACTCGTTCGGTGACGAGTCGCTAACGATTGCCTCGATATTTTATGATAAATATATGAAATTGAACAATGAAGCTGATGCAGAAGTTTGTTTGGCTTTATTAATATGTGAAGTCAATTATGTTTCCAGAGAAAGAAACAAATAATTATTCAATTACGTATTCCTACGTATTATTTACAATTTTCTTCCAAAGTTTGAAAAATTGTTTGACGACATAAAGCATTTGTCAAACTTTAAAGCCCCTCGTTGATATCAAGGAAAATTTCTTACATTTCATTACAAAGACAACAGAATAAATAACAGCATATTAAAATTAAGTTCAACACGTATTAAGAATGTGCATAAGTTTTCCAACTTACTCCTGCCTCAAAGAATCGTTTCTGTACACAGACACAAACTCATGCATCAATTTGATGCTTTCCTTCTGTTAAGGAACATTGATAATTATTTCATGTTGACTCACCAAGAGCTAAAATTAAATTTTGCGATCAAAGTTGAGTATTAGAAAATCATTGACGAATTTAGGAGGTATTAATTTTACGATAAATATCAACTTATATTTAAACGGTGAACAGTTCTTTATCTTCATCCTTGCAATACTCTTCAACTTCAAATACTTCACATACCTATGTGGATAAAATTAGAAATATGAGTTTGCTTAGATTTGCTGTTCCTGTAACATCCCAGAGGATACATCGCGGAAGAATGTTGATGTTATTAATGAAAAATTCATTATTTTGTACTTTTTTCATTAAATTACCGACCGCATCATAAAACAATAGTTTGTGGGTTCAGTTGCCATATGTATTCAGCTAATTAGTAGATAATACATATCTTTTGATTGGCGAAATATTACAATTATTAAATTATTATTAAATAAATCGAAACATACGAAATTAATTAATAATAAACCGAAATGAATTATTAGTAGTTGAGTGAATATATTCTTTTGTCAATTATTGACTTATTATCTCACCATCCGTTAGACATAAACAGGACCACCAGACGTAAGCAAGATAACATACCATAGAAAAATCACGCACAAGATAAGCCGAGAATGCAGCGCAGTTTGGAAATAAGCAGAAGTATAAAGCAGGAGCCGGTAGGCGCGCGTGAGCATTGTTGTTAAAGCTGTCATTGTGAATTATTGCGGTCAGCTGCAGTCTCCGGATTCATCGCCGTTCTGTGACGCGCCCTAAAGAAATCGGTAATATTGTAACATAGCGGGTGTGAGAAATAAAGTTTTTTTAAAACAATCAACGGTGGTTTTCACTCGTAACAATTAAAGAATTTAAAAATTATAAAACACTACACGTAATATTTTAAATACAGTGAGAAGCAAAAGTGAACACATACGATATTTTTACAAAAATTTATTTTGATTTAATGATTGCATATAGAATACCAAGAAACAAAATTATATTACTAATCCTTACTATTTCGCTACTGTCCAATAAAAATTCTTGGCGGAATAAATATAATTTTAGCACGTAAATTGCCTTAGCCATCCATCTAGCATGATAAAAAACTCCAGGAATACGAAAGGTATTTCCTCGTGGTAGAAGTCCTCCAAGAAAAATTATCACTAACTCCAAAAGTGCGTTATAACCATCTCGTGACTGCTTTTGTTCTAAATAGTGCAAGCAGAAGTTCACTTTCTCTTTTATATTCTGGAGCTTTCCGCGAACATAACCATCTCCTATACTTGATTTAAAATTTAATACAATATTATTGTTAGATCGAGCTGTTGAATTTTCATTTCAAATTCAATGAGCAAAAATAAATATTTGTATCGAAAAATCGATAATCGAATTTGTACGTCGCACAGTGGCGAAAAACGGCGAAAACGTGGACAAAATTTAAAAAATGAAAATCGCAATTCTTGAAATCCGTTTAGTGGAACTAGTTTATAAGAAATCTGTGCATAATGTTCACACACTTTTAATGATTTTATTGTTACCATTTCGAAGATATAAGCCTCCAAAGTTGAACATTTTTTAAAGTCAATTTTTCCGGCCAAAGCTTGACATATTGCTGTTCATTATTCTTTAAATATTATGTTCATCCACTATTATTGGCAATTAATATGATACTTTAGTATTATAATTACGTAAATTGCACAACAAAATGTTTATTTTTAACACTGATATGGAAAGAGATATAAACCATAGTCATATTTAATGTTTATGTAAAGTAATAGTTTTGATCTTCACCTCGGTTCACCTACTAAATAGGCTTAAATAAAAGCTGGAAGCTTCCCGAATAAGGATCTGTAACGATATCTTGCGGTAATTTGCGGTCTTGTAAGTTATTCACATTCTTGTGCATACACGCGCCCTATTAGCGCGCGCGACAACAGCAGTTTCAGGCGTTTTTCAAATATGTCGTCGCTGTTGATGATCTATAGTATAGATCTTGATTCATACTAACCTTTCCCATCCTTTCCTAATAGAAAAATGCCACCATCTCGCGGTTTCCATCGAGCAATGACACTTTTCTTATAAATAATCAATGAACAATCAATTTTATATCTTTAAACTTGTTTTTTCTCGAAAAAAGGTATCATTGGGCAAGAGTGGCTATTTAAAACCCTTCCGAGATGTAAATCTCCAAAACGCATGTGAAATCTATTTATACTGTTCGCCAAAGACGGGGGTACAGTACTTCTTGTATAGCTCATTGTGATGACAATTTTAAACACTCAGTTTTGCAAAAGGTCTTGTTTTGTGGGTAAGATTTCAAGCTACATATTCATGTGTATATTACATATTAGATATTTAAACTCCATACAAAAATTTAAAAAATAAAAATTTATTTACAATTTCTGATGTTAAAAAATTAATTTGTCAATAAAAAAAATATTATTAAGATAGTTCGAACATTCAAGATTACAATGCAAAAAGATTTAATTAGCTTCAATAAATAGTTTCCGAGATAAAAATTCGTACGTACAGTACTCCGTATTAGTTAATTAACAAATCAAAATTCGATTTTCAGCACAAAAAATTAATTTGTAACATTAATACAATCATCTTGTAAAAAAACATTTGAATAATTTATCATAGAATCGAAGATATTAATTTTGTCCACGTTTTCGCCGTTTTTCGCCACTGTGCGTCGTGTATTTGAAGATATGGTATGAAAGCAGAAAACTAGCATTCACAACCTACTTGAAACATCCTAACGGAGAAGCTCTCTCTCTCGCTCTCTTTGTCCGAGGTAACGTACCGGAAGCTCTCTTTTACTGCGTTCTCGAAGGATTAGGAGACATTACGGCCCCGCAACCAGGTTCCTGTTAAAATAAATCAAATTAATTGGTCCCTGTCGACGTCGCGGTTGATTAGTGCAAGCTGATTGCATGCGAATTCGGGTGATCGCTCGACTCTCGTACCTGAGAATAAAACTGACCAGCGATAATACCGTAAGCAGATGAAGCTGTATTAAAGTAATCCCGTGTGCGTGTCTTATTACTCGTTTAATTTGTGCGTGTCGTCGTCAAGGTGTATGAGTGAGTGTTACTATCGTGAAGTGTAAATAATTGTAGAGTGAAAAACCGAAGTGAAAATCCATTACGGAATGATTAATTTAACCCGCATCCCAGCGTCCATCTCCCCAATACCGAACACTTTGCAATTATCATCAAGTGTCAAAATTTTAGCGGGTGCGATGAAAAGAAATTGGTAGTGGAAAAATAAGAGCCACCCTAGTGCGTAATCGCTGGAAAAGGACATAAAATATATTTCGAATTAAAGAATTATTAAATTGTCATTTTAATATTAATATAATTAAATATTAATCAAAGTATTTAGACAATCTACAAACAAATGGCAACGGATACCGCGGGCCGCGAAGCGTTGGTGGGGAGAAGACCTGCATGAGGTGCGAAGAATGCGGAAAGAGTAGTTGTTGCGATTAAGACAAGCGAGCGATACGAATAGAGAGCGTGTAATCAATTATTATTGTAATCACTTTATCACTTTTTTATTTCATTCATTAATTTCATTGGTAATAAAACGTTGCAATCATTATAAATTTGCAACGATTATGAATTTTCGATATTTGTATTTCATATCCTAATGTATTTAATTTCCATTAATTTTATTAATACACAAGTCAAACCAATTAAGGGAACAGAATAATCCCTGAAATTCTTAGGCCATATTGAAATTGCTCTGTCTCCGCTAAAAAACATTGTAGGAAACAATTAGAATAGTCATTTTCAAACTTTAGGTCTCTAGTTATCGACGCTTTATCTCTAAATTTCTTTTTACCCTTTTTTGTGTGTGTAATTGTTTTTATTGTGTGTGTGTGTGTGTGTGTGTGAGAATCGAGAAAGATCGAGAAAGAACGGTTGGACATGAGAAAGAGAGAGAAAGAATGTGAGAGAGAGAGAGTGAGCGAGAAACAAAAGAATGCGAGAGGCGTGTGGAACGGGTGTAGAACTGAGGAAAGCGTGCACGAGAGAAGAGTGTAAAGAGAGTGTGCCTGATCAAGAGTAATCATAATATCTTTAAATATATATTCCTTTTCTATTAAACTATAAAAGAGTGCAATTTATTTCTCCTCCACGACCCAACATTTTTTACTAATGAAACAAATGAAAAATTGCGATGGAAAGAATTTAAAAAATTCTATAATTTGCACTTTAATGGGGTTCGTTTCCATAATTGGTTACAAAGTTTCGAGCTGCCAAAGCCAAAATGACTCTTTTTTCTTTGATAGTCATTATCTCATGAACCCATCATCCAACAAAAATTGTAAGGACGGTTCTGGAAAGCTAAGATTATACCCTCAAAGATAGGGAAATCAGTTTCGTATTAAATATCTTTCATTGATGTTTAATATTGATTAAAATTAATACTGATGTTAGATATTGAGATTAAACCTAGGATTTCTTTTTAAGTTCATAATGTCCACAAAAAGCTTGCGAAGTTTTAAATTGCTCTGATTCTTTATTCCTTATGGCCCGAATGATCAAACTTTGAATTTTGTGTAAACAAATTAAATGAACGTCATTATTATTTCTAACCACTACTAATCCGTTTATTGAGTGAACAAAATTTGTTTCTCAACATTTACTCGTACTATTGCTGAATCTGTAAAAAAAAAGATTTGGTTTGAAAAAAAAATATAAACAAATTTTTTGCGATCCACTATCAGCATTAGAGTTACCTAAAGCGTACTCACAAGCACAAAAAGAAGCGTAAATCCAATCATGCAGCTTCTATGTAGTAGTCTGCAGAAACTTTAAAGCAAAATTTTTTGAAAATCTTTCCATCGCGATTTTTCATTTGTTTCATTATCGAAAACTAGAGACCTGAAGTTTAAAAATGACAATACTAGTTATTTCCTACGATGATTTTTAGCGGAGGCAGAGCAATTTCAATATGACCTGAAAACTTCAAGAATTTTTCTGTTCCCTTAATTCTTTCGACTAGTGTATTTATGTTCTTGTATTTATTGTGTTTAGCGCTAATTCCATTTAAGATTTGTTGTTGTAATACTTTATGTTCGCCGGCGTAGATTATACAGGGTGTTCGGCTACTGGTGGGCATAATTTTAAGGGGTTGTAGCTGGGGTGATTCTGAACAACTTTTTCCTTTACCAAAATGCTGGTTAAAGCTTAGTTTTTGAATTATGAAGGAAAAACACTGACCAATCAGAGCGCGAGAATTGCGCGCGCCCAGACGCGAGAGCGACAGCTTCGAGCTTGACGGCTGAGCATGATCGTGAACAAGCATGTTTGCACCATGACAATGTAATTGCTAACAGTAAACCACTACGTGAAAGTTCAATCAAATAATGAATAAAACAATTAAAAATAAGATCCGGTTATGCATTATTTACAGATAGGGGATAAACTAATTGTTTGTTATGAAAGGAATGAGAAATAAAATATCGAAAATTGTTTTTATCTCGCGTTATAAAAATACAAAACAACAAATTCGCACATTTTAAAGGACAAATAACTTTTCTATTTATCAGAAAAGATTTTAAATCTAATAACTAACAAATGTATTAATACCTGCTCACTTTAAATTTACAAAGCATGTAAAAATAATATAATCAGACTCACCTATTGTTTAAAAATAATCCTGCTTCGGTGAAAATATGTTGTCGTGACTGGATCATTTCACCGGAACTGACCTTCCGTAAAGAAAGATACAGATCGCATAACATCTGTTGTCACAACCAGGTCAGTGAACTTTACTTCGTTGATATTTTTCATTATCACTTTTCACTGCAATATTTTGTTGTCACTGTTAAATAACTTCCTAATGTAATAACGGTGGATAAACACGCGAGAACGTGGACACGAATATCCAAAAATAACTTCAGCGATTACTTTTTTCCCGGTAATGTTGCGCTTCGAACGATTTGTTCTAAACTGGCGATCGTAACATGATCGGCGTGACCCCCTCAATTCGTCTTTCTCTCTCTCACCAGTGTCAAACATTGTTTTTCAAGGAATTGTTGCGTCGCGGCGTACAAGCTCGCACGTGTTTTTTTTCCGTCGAGGATGTTCCTCGTGTTGCAATCGGCAGTTCAGGACACAGTGTCCAGTATTCAACATCGAAAAGAAAATGACAAAATCGGTCAAGTTATTTATGAATAATTGTTCACGCGTTTCATTTGCATTCTTGCTTTGTGGTTATTACATTAAACAATTAGTGAAAAGTGACAGTAAAATGTTGCAGTGAAACGTGAAATAAAGTGAGTTCATTGACCTAGCCACGACATCAGCTGTTTCGCGGTGTATTATCTTTTTTTACGGAAGGTCAGTTCCGGTGAAATGATCCAGTCACGACACACATTTTCACCGAAGCAGGATTAGTTTTAAACAATAGGTGAGTCCGATTTAAATTATTTCTAGATGTTTTGTAAATTTAAAGTGGACAGGTATTAATACATTTGTTGGTTATTGAATTTAAAATCTTTTCTGATGAATAGAAAAGTTATTTGTCCTTCAAAGTGTGCGAATTTGTTGTTTTGTATTTTTATAACGCGAGATAGAAACAATTTTCGATATTTTATTCCTCATTCCTTTCATAACAAATAATTAGTATATCCCCTATCTGTAAATAATGCATAACCGGATCTTATTTTTAATTATTTTATTCATTATTTGATTTAACTTTCATGGTGCAAACGTGCTTGTTCACGATCACGCTCAGCCGTCAAGCTCGAAGCTGTCGCTCTCGCGTCTGGGCGCGCGCAATTCTCGCGCTCTGATTGGTCAGTGTTTTTCCTTAATAATTCAAAAACTAAGCTTTCCCCAGCATTTTGGTAAAGGAAAAAGTTGTTCAGAATCACCCCAGCTACAACCCCTTAAAATTATGCCCACCAGTAGCCGAACACCCTGTATGTATATTTATGTGCATTTATATGTATAATATTTATAGCTTGTAACTGCAATGTCCGAATTTTATCCTTTTACTGCTCCTCACTTCCAACGTGCAGCTACTTCATCGTAGTCTCCTAATTTAATGACTTTTAATTGTAAAGAGAATAGTAATAATCTTACTAGATTAATAGTTAATATTTTTAATAAGTTTGATAATTGATGTTACGTTACGTCCTATGGATAGGCGGTAGATTTGCCTATTTCGTTGCCGATGTAGTCTCCTGCTTCCAATATAATTTCTCCGAACGCCATTTTGTCGGTGCAGATCGCGCGCGTTCATTGGTCAAAGGGAAGGCATCCACGCTCCAATGGCAATGTTTCCTGTAACCGACCGTATTTTTCAAAATGATCGACTCGCACCATGCACTCTTTTCCTTCGTTTCCGTCACTTGTAGTTTTAATTTAATTTAATTAATAATTAATTTAGTTTAATTCATTTAATTGATTTAACTGAATGATTTTTCGCACACTTTATCCGTGCATCTATCCCTTCGTTTCTTGATTCGTGCCCGAATCTCATTGGTGTTGTAACACTAACGCGTGAAGTTGGTATAATCGCGTGAAGTTGTTACGTAGAACCGCATGAAAAACTGTATCAAATAAGAAAAATGAAAATGAAAAAAAGAAGGGTAGAAAAAAAAGGGAGCTGGAAGGAGGAAAAATTGAACAGAAGTACTTTCCGAGTCATAAGCTAAACATCGTTTCTTTGCGTTCCTTAAATTTCTATAAATTGAATAAATTCGTTTTAAAAAGTTAAACAGTTTCATAAATCGCGCCACGAGCAGGGTGCTTTAGCGCTCCACGGGCACGAACCCACAATAATTTAAATACTAAAATTACTTTTGCCTCGCTCACACGTAACATAAACTGGTGACAGCGGTGGGATAAATTAATTTAAAAAAGACAATTTAAAAAGAGACATTTATTTTTAAAAGACTTTAATACATATATATATACAGACATTTACAAATATTAAGTGATTTTTGCCGGCTCGGGAGTGCGCGATCGATAAAGTGTATAAAAGTGTATAAACTATTGAACATTTTATTTAAACTTAATTAACAAAGTGGACTACATTAAATTGGTGCAGCCTCTCTACTTTGGGTTTTGGCACGGTTTCCCCAAAGGTGAAAAGGTGAATGCCGGAGACGGGTGATTTCGGCTGCCATGCAAGCTATCCACCGAAATCACAAATGCACTTCGTCCACATCATCGACGGATGGAATTGGAGTTCCTGTTGAGGATTGAGTATAATCAACGAGGACACTTAGAAGAAGTTCCAGCCAGCCCAATAGTTCCAGCCAGCCCAGCAGTTCCAGCCAGCCCAGCAGTTCCAGCCAGCCCAGCAGTTCCCGTTAGCCCAGCAGTTCCAATCAGCTCAACGTTCCAGTCAGCTCAGCAGCTCCAGCCATTCCAGTCTCTCCAGTTCAGCAGTTCCAGTCCCTCCAGCCAGCCGAGTGGTTCCAGTCATTTCAGTCCAATAGTTCCAGTCATCGTAGATCAGCAGTGCTAGTTATTGCGGATTATCGACTATCGACAGTTAGATAAAAGATTCCGTGAACATTTGAACGATTCTAAGTTAATAAGTGTTATCATTTTGTTGATAAAATCAATTGAGTTGTAAATTAAGATTTAAAAGTTAAAATCCTTACGTACCATTTTGTAAAATGCCTCCATATTTAAAGAAATTTGTGCGCGCTAAAAGAAGCCGTAAGCCAGGTCTGTGTGGTTCAGGTATAATAGTTGTTGAGGATGTTGTACCAGGAAATCCTAGTGTAGGATCTTTCTCTTCTCTTAATAATCTTCAACCTCAATTGAATGAATCTTCTTTAGTCTGGGGTTTGCCTAGTAATGGATCTACTCCGTTGGATAATTCTAATAATGCATCTAAGAATTCTCATGAGCCAATGCTTTGTAATGAAACACCTTCCTCTTCACAGACTCAATGAATCTCAAATGGCAAGAACAGGTTTGACTTCAAATCCACTTCAGTCAATTGAAACGAATTTAACTTCAGTTCAAACTTTGACTTTACCCATTTCTGATAAAGATACTGCCAGAACATCATCTGCATTTTCTGAAACCATGTCACGTACTCCATTTGATGTTATTGCAAATTTAATTCCTCATTTTAATGGTAAACCTTCTATGGTAAATCATTTTATTTCACAATGTCGTTTGGCTGATTCCTTGGTCAAAATTGGTGATAAGAAGTATTTACAAGCTATAATACGTAATCGCATAGAACCTCGAGTTTGTAGCGCGATAATAGGTAGTAAACAACCGAAAACTACAGAAGAAATAATTGATTTATTAAAATCCGCATATACACGAAGTTTTAATATAGAAGACGCACAGGATGAACTAAGGGCATTGCGACAAAATGAACATGAGACAATAGATGAATTTGGAATAAGGGTACAGTATATTTTAGAACAAGGTATACAAGCAGCTTACGAAAAATACGATTCACAACGATTTGAAGGTATGCGATCATTTTTAACTGAAAATGCTATCCAGGGATTTTTAAGGGGATTAAAGAATGATGTCATCGCAGGAATCATTTCAAAAGATGATGTACAAGATTTAAGAACTGTGATACAATTAGCCTCAAAAATAGAAGTACAGATGAAACCTGCACGGATCTCAAAAAATACATTTAATATTAATGATCATTCAAAGATTTTAACAGTAGAGACACATGAACGTAAATGTTTTAGTTGTGGGAAACCTGGTCACATTCGCGCAAATTGTATTATGCGAAGGGATCGTCGATCTTGGGAGTTAAATCGTGATAATTTTAGGCGTCAAAATCATGGAAAAAGAAATCATCCATATTCATTTCATCGTGAAACAGATAATGAACGTAATTGGAAGAAACCTGAATCTCGAATTGTTTCAACTTTTGATAAACAGAAGAATTCTTTAAACTCGGAGGGGGCTCTGACAACGGGCGCGACACAGAGATCACCCCTGATTTCTTGCGCCGGGTCTGCCGCGTCAGTCGCGAAACAAATTTAGATTGCATTGCAAAATCGCCGGTTATTTCGTTGACACATGAAAATTTTCGGGATAATACTATTTATTTCATAATCGACACTGGTTCACAACTAAATTTAATAAAACGGAAACAATTAAAATCTGATTTGCCTGTTAATATTAGTAAAATATATCATCTCACCGGTGTTGGCTCGGGAATTGTTCCAATGCAAGGCGAAGTTATACTAACAATTTATGATGTCTCAATTCATTTTCAAATTGTTGACGATAATTTTCCAATAAAAGAGGCCGGAATTTTGGGAGTTTCATTCCTACAAAAACAGCACGCGTCGCTCAAATTTACAGAAAATTTCCCTTGTATTATGCAAATTGAGAAGGAAAGTTTACTTACTTCTTCGTTTTCATCATATAATTTGCCACCTCGAACTAAAGTATTAATCTCAGTCCCAACAAAAAGTAATAATTCTTCTGGTTATGTTAGACGAATAAATGCAGGTCCAGGTGTTTATTTGGGGGAATTCCTGACAAGTCAACAAAATGGTTTAGCAAAATTGTTCGCTATAAATACTACAAGTGATTATATTACTTTAACTATATCCCAAATTCAGTTGGAACAATTTATTTCTAAACCTCCTTCACTTCGTTCTTCAAAAACAGCAAACCCCATGGCGGATAAATCAGCAGAAGAGGCGCAGCGATCAAGTGAATTACTCAAATATTTAAATTTAAGTCATCTCCAGGAGGAAGAAAGGACCAGCATTCTGGAAATAATAAATAGATATCTTTATCAATTTCATTTACCATCGGATAAACTGAAAATGGCTAATGTACCACACCATACTATTATTACAGCAGATAACACATCCATAAATACTAAGCAGTATAGATTCCCACCAATACATAAAGATGAAATTAATACTCAAGTGAATTCTCTACTTAAAAATGAAATTATTCAGCCCTCAGCATCTCCATATAATTCACCCTTATGGATTGTTCCCAAAAAACCTGATTCCTCCGGAAAACCACGCTGGAGAATGGTTATTGATTACCGAAAGCTGAATGAAAAGACTATAGCAGATGCTTATCCCCTTCCAAATATTACTGAAATTTTAGATCAACTAGGAGGAGCTAAATATTTTAGCACATTGGACTTAGCTTCTGGTTTTCATCAAATCCCTATGGATCCTGCATCAAAATTTAAAACGGCTTTCTCCACTCCTTATGGACATTATGAGTTTAACAGGATGCCCTTTGGCCTAAAAAATGCTCCAGCCATTTTTCAGAGAGTAATGGATCTTGTTTTGTCTGGACTACAAGGTATCGAACTTTTGGTTTATATGGATGATATTGTGATTTATGCAGCCTCGCTTGAAGAACATGCACGAAAGTTAATAACTCTTTTAGCACGTTTACAGAGTGCTGGATTGACTCTCCAACCCGATAAGTGTCGATTTTTACAAAAGGAGATAGGTTATTTAGGACATAGAATTTCTAGTGAGGGTGTAAAACCTGATCCGGGGAAAGTTCGGGCAGTAAAACAATTTCCTATACCTAAAACTAAAAAGAATGTTAAACAATTTTTAGGCTTAGTAGGATATTATAGGCGATTTATTCCTAGTATGGCTAAGATTGCCAAGCCTCTAACAAAACTTTTAAAGCAGGATGTTTCATTTTATTGGTCTTCTGAAACACAATGTTCTTTTGAGACTCTGAGGGATATTATTTGTTCAGAGCTTTTGTTACAATTTCCAAATTTTTCACAACCGTTCTTTGTCACTACCGATGCTTCTGATTTTGCTATTGGTGCTATTCTTAGCCAAGGATCAATTGGGAATGATCTTCCAGTCTCATACGCTTCGAGGGTTTTGAATAGGGCAGAAACTAATTATTCAACCATAGAGAAGGAATTGTTAGCTATTTTATTTGGTATTCAACATTTTCGACCTTATTTGTACGGACGACAATTCACATTAGTCACAGATCATAGACCTCTAGTGTGGTTACACAATGTCAAGGACCCTACATCCAAATTACTTAGGTGGCGTATCAAATTGAACGAATATGATTATAATGTTATATATAAACCTGGTAAAGTAAATGCTAACGCTGACGCACTCTCACGGAATCCTGTTGACTCTGATGAAAATTCAATTTTACATTCACAACCTGTACTTCCCATTACAATTACTAATTTTGAGACAGACAAACGGAACGAGACGCTAAATTTTGAAAATGAAGTAATGATAGCTTCTGCGTTCCTGGCGTGCGGGAAAGTAGAAGTCAAATCAAATGAGAATTCAAATGGGAATATTCAAGGATTTTCCAACTTGGATACTTGTGTGTCTGAGGTGCAATCAGTGTCATTGCAAGGGTCAGTGATCTTGGAGAATGAGAGATTCCGCCGTCACTGCGAACAGGAGTTTCGGGTGAGTGTGCGATGCCGGCGTCACCCCGTCCTGCGTTGTTTGGGTGAGCAGCCGATGAGACCACTGCGAACAGGAGATTCGAGTGGACACGTGGAATTACAATCTTCGACGGTAAAGTCGGATGGGCACGTGGAAGTGTTATTGGGAATGGTAGATCAAAATGAGTGCGATGACCTGATTTGCACAGGAGAGCCTTGGAAAGAAATAACCTTGCCCACGAAACACCTATAGAGAAAAAAATAATAATGAATTGTAATAATGATGGAATTGATGAAAGTAGACTTTTAATTAATAATGTAGACGAAACTGTAACTAGACCGACAACACCATCCCATTCCTTACCTATTATAATTTGTGCAGACGATAATCTTTTCATGAGACGAGATAATCTTGCCCACTTTATCTCAGTAACTGGAGATGATGTTTCACAAACCACTGAAGGATTATTGAGCCGGATTGGTTATTCTCTAGAACAGATCCAACAGTATCAGGTTGAGGTTGGTAATGCCATTGTTTTTCCTCATGAAAAATATTCTGTCTTTTTCTTATTTTATAAGAATGAATCCCAAAGTGAATTTGATCTTAGGCACATTGATTCTTCATTAAAATCCCTTAAAACTCTTCTTGTAACTTTAAATTTAGAAACCGTTAGTCTTCTGTTAGATTCAGATAGATTTAATGCTTCAGAACGAAAAAGTGTAATCAGTCTACTGGAACAGATTTTCGATAATTCAAACTACAAGATTACTGTGTGCACTGGAGAAATTATAGTTCCACCTGAGTCAAGTCGTTCTCGTATTATTCGGGAATATCACGAATCTGTGGTCGGAGGTCACAGAGGTATTTTTAAACTATTACAATTATTCAGACAAAAATTTTATTGGCCAGGCATGGCAAAGGAAATTACAGATTTTGTCCGCTCCTGTTCAATTTGTCAAAAAAATAAAAATTATTGTGTAAAAGTCAAACAGCCAATGCAAATCACAGATACTCCACAACGAGCTTTTGAAAAAGTACAAATGGATATAGTAGGACATTTACCTAAGACTTCTAAAGGAAATCAGTATTTGCTCACTTTACAAGATAATCTTACTAAGTATTCTGATGCAATTCCCATAAAGTCCATAGATACCATAACAATAGCTTATGTACTTGCTGAGCAATTTATCAGTAGATTTGGTTGTCCAAGGGTTATTCATACAGATCAAGGAAGGAATTTTGTTAGTAAAGTAATGAAACATTTTTGTAGGATCTTCAAAATACAGACTATAACTTCTACTGCATTTCACCCTCAATCACTAGGTTCTCTCGAAAGAGCACACCGTAGCTTTATTAATTATCTAAAGTTATATTGTACAAAGACAGATTGGGATGATTGGATAAGATTTTGTATGTTTTCTTATAATACCTCAGTGCATGAAGCCACTGGATTTACCCCGCATGAACTAGTTTTCGGCGTTAAAGCTAATATACCCTCTGAATTCGCTACAAAACCAGCACCTCGTACATTTGTACAATATTTCGATGATCTTCTTGCTAGGATTACCACCACACAGTCCGTGGCGGCACAGAATTTAGATAAAGCAAAACGAAGGAGTAAAACATATTATGATCGAGCATTAAATCCACATGAATTTGTAATAAATGATCTTGTATATTTACTTAAGGAACCTAGAAATTCAAAATTCGATTGTGATTGGCTTGGTCCTTATAAGATAAATCGAAAGTTTAGTGATTTAACTGTAGAATTAGAGTTAGGAAAAAATAAATTCAAAATTGTTCATACAAATAAACTTAAGTTAGCATGTATAAGACCAGACGTTCTCATCGATGAAGATTGAGGTTAGGTTTATTAAACTTATTGCATTGTTAATATTTTGAGTTCATATTGTATTAATATTATTCAAATATTGTTTAAATGTAGCTTAAACTTTATTATCATGGACATAAAATGTTTTAATTTGTAAGATTAAGTTATTATTGTATGATTAGGAATTTATAAATATAATATGCATGCGTTTATAATATGCACGTGATGGAAGATTTTAGATGTTAAATAATTGTATTAATTACTTACTTATGTTAAATAATTGTATTAATTACTTACCTTCTTGTACATGTATGTATATGAATGTCAAATTGTTGATGAGTTTATACTGCAAAATTGTTGGATTTGAATGGCGAGATAACTGTTACAGCGTGCCAGTGCGAAAAGCTGTTTCCCGGAAACACCTTTTAAAATAAGGGGGGAAGTGTAACGCTAACGCGTGAAGTTGGTATAATCGCGTGAAGTTGTTACGTAGAACCGCATGAAAAACTGTATCAAAAAAGAAAAATGAAAACGAAAAAAAGAAGAGTAGAAAAAAAAAAGGGAGCTGGAAGGAGGAAAAATTGAACAGAAGTACTTTCCGAGTCATAAGCTAAACATCGTTTCTTTGCGTTCCTTAAATTTCTATAAATTGAATAAATTCGTTTTAAAAAGTTAAACAGTTTCATAAATCGCGCCACGAGCAGGGCGCTTTAGCGCTCCACGGGCACGAACCCACAATAATTTAAATACTAAAATTACTTTTGCCTCGCTCACACGTAACAGTTGTTGCGCGTACCGTTTGCGGTTTAGGGAATTTTGAGCGTGAGTAAGTTCACCCGTGGAGCGCTGAAGCGCTCTGCTCGCGGTGTGCGGAATTAAATAAAAACAAAATTTAAGTTCTAAGAAAACAGTGTCCAACTATTTATTCGGTACTATTACGAGAGCGAAATGAAGCGTTTGGTTAACAAAATTTGTCTGCCCGTTCTGCTCTCGGCGGAGAAGATCTTCGGGTGATGTAGATCGATGCCCCTTCCTTACTGGATCCTAGATCCTCCCTCAGGATCATCCCTTGTCCAATGGTGGAGGAGTCCACCCCCGTCCGATGTAGGCCCCTTCTCCCGGCTGTGGTCCACCCTCAGCCGCGTGGTGGTGGAGGCGCTCCGCCAAGACGCGAGAACGATACAGCGCACATGTGCTTAGAGAAAGCGTGGGACCCAGAGAAATCGGAAAACAACAAGTCTTTGTATTGGCGAAAAGTCGACTCTCGAGGAAATTTACGACCCTCTCAGGGTGCATGAAAAGACAAGATATTCGTAAAAGTTTTAGAAACACTCAAGGACCGTACGTGACTTAGTTAAAAACAGCAAATTCGATACGGTCCCTAATAAATTAATCCTTAAGAAATTTCAAAGTGAAGCTATGTTTATTCTCTGGATTCCCAATCTTTTCCCAGCACGAACACCCACGTCGAGTACTTTAACAATATAGGTTTTGTCTTATCCTACATGAAAGCTCGTTCAGACGGTTTAAATCTCGCTCTTAATTTACGACCATCGGTACAACAGATTGCAGACGCGCTGCGGTCCTATTTACAAAGCTTCGTTGCGATACTACATTAATCTAAAGTTATGTGCTAGCGTAACACGTAACACAGTGTATATTTTGTCCGCAACTTCCCTTCTTTGAGACAGATGGCGCTGCATCTTTCCGAATTTTCACCATGTTAAATCCTTTCAGGGTTCGTGCTCTTCAATGGCTTGTTTCTATTTACCTTTTCTGTTATGTCGCATACATTCGGTAGGTTATTTCGATCTTTTAATTCTGTTCTAGGTCCTCATTTCTATTCAATTTCTGCAAATGTCCCATTGAAGATGAGTGGCATAATAGCTCCTCAAAAATCACCTGCGCACGCTATACATGGTTATGTCCAGGTATGTACATATGTTTTAGGTTAAGCTTATTAAACTAACCGTTTGAAATAATTTTTTAAATTTTCCTCTCATGGCATTTGTAATAACAATTATTATCGTGGCTCATTTTCCCATAAGTATTTCCTCGCTGTTTGTATACATGTATTAGCTGAATTAAATTGTAATTTAGACTTACAGTTCTTTCTTTATTCTTACAATACCCTTGTTCTTGACTATTTAAGCATCTGATGCTTATCATGACAGTAATATAGTTGTTGTTGCTATTGATCGTAATCTAAGCCTTCTTGTTTTCAGATTACTATGAGAAGAGTAATATGTGTTATGAAAGAAAAGAACAGAGAGGATACAGGAAATGACAGAAGGGATTTCAAAATTTAAATGGTGAGCTGACCACGGTCTTCTAATGTACCACTCTTACTATTGATATATAATGTTAGAAATTACAGTAAGACATACTTTCCATTATAATATACTATTCATATATTATTTGCTGCTTGCATCACATTTGAGACGCTTTAATACAACTCTAATATCATTTGCAGATGTTCCCTGAAATGCTTAACCATTATATGGTACGAAAACGCATGTTCTCCATATTTAATACTGTAGAAAGTGCAAGCTAACAATGTTGACAGTGTTATGTCTTTTAGCAGAATTGCAGATGCATTCCTAACATCTTACTTTGATGCTTGGCAGGATCACTTCCCTTAGCGTAGTGTGATAGGAGAAATTCTGCTTAATGCTGTAAGTATTTAAATGACATAATGAAATGTAGGTTTACTAATAATGAAAAAAGTTTGTTCTAGACATTGTTACCTAACTTCTTGACACAAGTAATATTGGAAAAGATACTGCTATTGCACGAAGGAAAAGAGACACCTTGAGTAGCTTTGAGAAGTTTTATTGTTTTAGTGCTTTAGTGATACAGTAGACAACATATTCAGTTGAATGATCCTTAAGGTGGCCCTTCGCTATAGAGCTCGATTTTTTTCTTCGACTTTTCATGGCCTCGCCCCCTAAAATTTTGACACTTGGTGAAGAAATGATAATGTCAAAGTTTCAGCATGATTGGATGACAGGAACCTGTACCGCAATTGAGTTGAAGTTTCCAAATTTGCCCAATGTCATGTCAACATCCAATATCTTTGTAGCCTTCTATTTTAAAAATATCGGTGAATATTTTGTCATAAAGATATAATTTTTTACACGTGTAATACTACCATTTGCAGTCGGCTTTTTACAATATATACAAAATTATTCAATTTTAGCGTTAAACTTTATATGTAACGTAGCATTTGAAGTATCAGAGAATGTGACTGCTGGGAACTGAGAGCTGTATACAACTTGTTCAAAAGTTGATAAATTCTTTAATAGTCTTGGTTGTATTAGCACTTATAAATGATTTTTTTTAAATAGTTGTAAGCAAAATATTCTTCATTATAATTTAAGTTATATCTTATATAATGAATAAATTAGCCTATTATTAAATTGTACGTAGTTTTTAATATATATTCTTTGTTAATACAGATCTGCACGCATCAGGATAAAGGCTTTTATAATTCTCAATTATTTGTAAAATGTATTGTGTTTCTTCCTTATTTGTGATCAACAGACTATTACATTCAGATATAAGTTTAACATCACGTTCAACGGTATCCTTTACTTTTTTTAATATGAAATAGCATTTTTTCACAATGAATATCATTTTTTAAGAAATTTGTAGGTATATGGTACCTATTAAACCAGTTTTTAGATTCAATAAAAATGAAGCTATCAATATTTATGTTTACTTAATTTTGTACATTTTCTGGAAGTATTGAAAGTCTCTTTACACTGTTACTACAATAGCAATACGCAAATTTTCCGTTCATTTATAGTATATTGTACCAGAGAACGTGGCATTATACTTTTTGGATGAAGTAATACCGTTGAACACAAAAAGGAAAATAATTTGTCCCTAAAAGATAACAATCCGGAACATTCAATAAAATGACTATTAATATTTCCAAAAAACATACAGCATTATGTAGATATGAATATTGATAGATTTTTTTCTATTGCATCCAAAAAATGGTTTAATGGGTACAATATACCTGCAGATTTCTTAGAAAAAGACCCTTCATTGTGGAAAAATGATATTTCATATCAAAAAGGTTTACAAATTACAACACATTTAAAAATCGTAAACCATACCATTGAACGTGATGTTAAATTTATATCTAAATGTAATAGTTCGTTGATCAAAAATGAAGAAGAAACACAATACATTTTACAAATAATTGAGAATTATAATAGCCTTTATCCTGATGCATGCAAATCTACATTAACAAAGAATATATAAAAAACTACGTACTATTTAATAATAGGCTAATTTATACATTATATAAGATATAACTTAAATTATATTGAAGAATATTTTGCTTATAACTATTTAAAGAAAATCATTTATAAGTGCTAACACAATCAAGACTATTAAAGAATTTATCAACTTTTGAACAAGTTGTATACAGCTCCCAGTTCCCAGCTGTCACGTTCTCCGGTATTTCAAATGCTACGGTACATATAAAGTTTAATGCTAAAATTGAATAATTTTGTATATATTGTAAAAAGCCGAATGCAAGTGGTAGTATTATATGTCTAAAAAATTATATCTTTAAGGCAAAATATTCACTGATATTTTTAAAATAAAAGGCTACAAAGATATACGACGTTAACACGAAATCGTGCAAGTTTGGAAACTTCAATTCGACTGCGGCACGGGTTTCTGTCATCCAATCAGGCTGAAACTTTGACATTATTATTTCTTCACCAAGTGTCAAAATTTTAGGGGGTGAGACCACCAAAAATCGGAAGTCGAAAAATAAGGGCCACCCTAATGTAGCTACATATACCTTTATGTAAAGTACCGTGGTTTTTGAGATACTGACAACTTTGTTAATTTTGCTTATTACGGAAGCAAACGATTGTAGAACGTTTATTATTGTTAGGTTTTTATCGTTATTTTATTATAATATTTTAATTATTAAATAAACTTAAATTATAATTCGCATTGTATGCAACAACAACTTATGCTATTTAGTTGAACAGAAAAAATAAATTTTGGATTATTTTAAATTATTTCCTTTCACACTTACCAACCCATTCAATCTTTCAGGGTTGCCAACCCATAGAATCAAATTCAAACACCCTTCCTCAATTTTGATCTTCGTCAGAGACAAAATTGCTAATTTATAATTTTTAGATTTTCCTTGTGTCTTACATACAATTTCGTTGACAGAAATTTGGTAAGTATATCTGCACAGTTTTTGTTTGTTTCCATACACATAGTATATATAATCAGACCCTTACTAATTAAGTCCTTTATATAATATTTGATATCAGTATGTTTACTTCTTTTGCTTGGTTGTCCATGAGTAACGTCACATTACATTCTCTTCCATACATTTCTTTTGCTGTTTTATTGGAAATGAGTTTAAGAAATAATTTATTACACTGTGAATTCTTTTATTTAAAAACGTTTCTTTATTATTCTTACTGCACAAGGAAGATTTGCACTAATAAATTAACACTGAACTTATTTAAATAAAAAACTGGGCTCTAGAAAAATCTATAGAAATATATCTACTTCTTCTTAGATACAAAACTATTTATACTACGAAGCCTTTTCTTATCAAGCATTGATTAGTTGATTGGTTTTTGTTACACATGTAATCCAACACGCCCCTTCAAAAATCAATCGGATTTAATGTTTAACTGTGCATTAACTTTATTACATATTATTAAAAAACAAACAAAGAAACTTCATCGTTCATTACTTTGACTCTAATCCTGGGAAACAAAATACAGGTGGTCCAACATTTGTTGCTAAGGAATGGGGAAACCCAGGAAAATCCATTCAGACCATTTAAATTGTGCACAATATATAATAAATAATTTGAAGTGTCTATTCAAGAGCCATTCCTGTTCTGAATTCCATAAGTTTGATTGCTGGTAATGGCTTTGTTAACATGTCAGCTAGTTGATCACCTGTGAAAATAAATTCAAGTTTCATCACATTTTTTTCAACTTGTTCTCTTGAAAAATGGTACTTTATATCTATATGTTTTGATCTTTTGTGACTGCTAAAATTGTTCGCAATACTAATGCAACCCATATTATCTTCATATATCGTTATTGGACCAGAGATATATATTAATACTAACTACCAATGATTTTAACCATAGTGTCTTTCTTACAGCGTCAAAAAGAGCTATATACTCTGTTTCTGTAGATAAAGCAGCTGCCGATGCTTGTCTTTTAGTGTTCCAACATATTGTGCATCATTCATACAATGTAAACAATTATCCTATTGTACTTTTTCTGTCTGTTTGTTCACTACGTCCCCAATCAGAATGTACATATCCACTTAATAAATTTTTATAATTATTCTTAACATATATTAATTTAATATCAGCAGACCCTTTAAGATATCTTAGAACTCTTTTGAGATTTTGCCATAATTCTGTATTATTCTTGTTGTAAGAATAACTCACAATAAGGTGTTTTACAAAATATACATACATATATTGTAAAAAAGAAAATAAGTGAATTATATGGAAGTTGGTTTGCAACTAACTAAAATCCCTGCCCAGATCGGCCGACGTACTATGCGATGGTACATCAGCGACATTAATCGCCAATTAGTCGGCACTATTATGGTTACCGATCACCAATTTTATTTGAATATCAACTCAAAATTAAATTACAACAAGGTGAATTACATTCTTCATCAGAGTTTAAAGCTTTATAATCTAATACATTTGGAAGAGGTGTATTCACAGACTTGCAATCTTGCATATTAAACTTTGTAAGAATAGTTTTTATGTGTGCACTATGAACTAATATTATTTGTTCATTAATTCTTTCAATTTTAATTCCTAAAAATAATTTAATTTCGTTTAAATCTGTCATACAAAATTTATTTTTTAAATAATTTTGGAAACTTTTCATTGTCTCAATTCCAGTATCCACATATAGTACCACGTATATGTTATTCGTTATATTTCCTCTATCTAAAATGTAAATACAGCGATCTACTGATGAATTTCGGAAACCTTTCTGTACAAGACCCTTTACAAGCATTTCAAACCAACATCTAGCTGATTGTTTAAGATCATATAATGCTTTATTTAATTTACATATTTGGTTATTATTGTTTTTTATTAAATTTCTTTCTTCAAAATACCGTTTAAAAATGCCGTTTTCACATCCATGTGGTAAACTAATAAATTATGCTGATTTACAAAAGCAATAAGGAACCGAAAACTTGATATTCTAGCAACTGGCGCAAATGTCTCATTATAATCTACTATATATTTCTAACTAAAACCACGGGCTATTAGTTGAGCTTTGTATTTCAATGGGTTTCCGAATTCATCATTCTTGACCGCGAATACCCATTTGCAATCGACAATGTTTTTATCTTTTGGCTTCGGTACCAAATTCCAAGTTTTATTAATGATCAATGAGTTTATTTCATCAGCAATAGCTTGTTCTCATTTAACTCTATTTTCTCACATTTTAATTTTTCCAAATGAAGTGGGAATTTTATAAACTACTGATTGAGCACACAAAATACATATAGTCATTGTCCACATCAACTTCATTATACGAAATGGGGGGTTGTTGTTTAATCCTACCACTCCTTCTAGGTTCTACACTATTTTTCCATTCAGTTACTCGATCTCTTTCTAATACTGACACTCCTGTTACATCTGTTTCAGTTATAGATTTCTTTCATGATTTATAATTACTTTTACTTTCGGCACCATCACATCTGGTTTATTATTGGCAGATTTTTTTCTTTTTCACACATCTGATTTTTCTTTATCAGATTTATTAAATTCACTTTGTTTTACTACTGATTTCGGCATCAAGCAAGATGCATCAATTTCACTTCGTATTTCTACTGATTTTGCCACCCCACAAGATGCCTCCGTTTGACATGTATCACCAATTAAATTCCTTTCCTATATTACTGGCCGAGATTTTAAGTAATTTATTTTATCGATTATCACTTCCCGTACTATTCTAAATTTCCCATTTTCTATATTCCACACTTTATACCCGTTTGGTGCAAATCCTACCAAAATACACTTATAACATTTCTCATCAAATTTTGACTTCACAATTTTATTGTGAACATATAGTGTGGAACCAAAAACTTTTAAATATTTTAATTTGTGCTTTTTATTATGACACAATTCAAATGGTGTTTTATGTACTGTAAGAGCTTTTGATGGTGTTAAATTTATTAAATATGTAGCAGTTAAAACTGCTTCTCCCCAAAACTCTTTTCCTCAACTTGCACCATTTAGTTGAGGAGTACGCGGGACAGTCAGATGATAATTAATACCTTTCTGTACACAAAAATCTTTCATTTCATTTGATAGGTATTTTCTACCATTATCTCAATATAAATTGACAATTTTCAAGTTAAATCGCGCTTCAGTTTTTGCAGCATTGTCTTTGAAAACTCAGATAACATCAGACTTATGTTCCAGCAAATATGTCACAGCGTAATGTGTATGTTCATTAATAAATGTAGCGAAGTAATTTTTATTATTAATTGTTGAAGGAGTAATAGGATGGTAAACATCTGTATGCACTATAAATAATGGTTTTGTAATATGAGTCTTATTCTTTGCTTTTTCAAATGGTAATCGTGCCTGTTTACCACTAATACAAGCTTCTCATAAATTATCGTTCGGAATAATGTTTTCACGATGAGTCACATTCTTTACCATTTGTTTAATTTTCAATTGCAAAAAATTTTGCTTTCCCTATGTGCCCTAAACGTCTATGCCATAATTCATAATTATTATCTATTTTATTATCTTTTTGGGAATTAATTAAATTTATGCTTTTTGTAATAACAAAATCTATAACTATTAGATTATTTTAAGGCTTACCATTCATCATAATTTTACCACCTCTAATAATTTGAACACCCTTGTTATCAAAGATTATACTCACTTCTTTCTGCTGCATTTTCCGTACTGATAACAAATAGTATGGTACAGCCCGGCAGTATAATACGTTGTCCAAAACACCTTTGATTCTTTTCTGCCACATTGGTGACATTTTACAACAAATGAATGCTTGTTTGGTTTAAATCCGTTTCCTCTTCTATTTTGGCTTCTGCGATATCCAGTTTTGAATCCAGAATTTTTTAAATTATTTCTTCTTGAGTTGTCGTCCATTCTCTCCACTTGTAACACTTTTGCACTAGTATCTACTTTTTCACTTTTAATCTTAGTCTCGTGATCAAATAGTCTCTTTTTTACTAAATCTAAAGTAATTCAATTACAGTTGATACCGTATTATTAGCTTCCGGTAAACCCGACAACAAAATTGAAATAACTTCGTTCTCTCTCATGGTCACACCCGCAGCTGATAAATCACATATCAATTCATCGAATTCTTCAAAGTGCTCCTTTAACGAAGTATCACTTTTCATTTGCAGTCGTAATAATCGTTTACAAATAGATAATTCAGTAGCAGTGCGCTGACTTTCATATATAGAATCTAGATTTGTTAAAATAGATTTTACAGTACTTCCTGGTGTGTTATACTTCAGATGAGTATCAGATAAATATTATACAATTGTACATTTGGCAATTCTTTCAACCCTAGACCACTCAGCAGTAATTGGTTGTGGAGGCAGTTCGTCAATAACATTAAGTACGTCAAGTTCATATAACAAATTTCTAACTCTGTGTTTACACGCATTATATTTTGTGCCATTAAACAACGGTATGTTACTCTTGTCTCTGAATGTATCCATTATCATTTATTCTAATGTATTTTACACTGAAACACAAAACAGTTAAAACAAAACTATAACAAGTTAAATACACTAAATAAACAAATACTAAATTTTTTTGAAACTATATAGTTAATGCACAATGTGTTCTGGGCCCATAACCTATTGGAAATGGGTTTAAGAAATAATTTATTACACAGTGAATTAAAGTACTTATAAACGTTTCTTTATTATTCTCACTGTACGGGGAAGATCTGAACTAATAAATTAACACTGAACTTATTTAAATAAAAAACTGTGCTCAAGAATAATCTATAGAAATATATCTATTTCTTCTTACAAGGGACATCACCCAATTGATATACGCCGATTTTAATGAAATTTGAATATGTTATAGAATTCGAAAAAATATTTGACACGTATTTTGTTTTACATTTACTACCGTTTATAATAGTTTAGAAGATCATTTCAAAATAAAAGTCATAATTTTCGAAATTATAAAAAAATATGATATTTTCAGAGTTACAGCAAAATCAGCCCTTTTCAAATCTTTAGCAAAACTAGCTCTTTTCAGAGTTACTATATTTTTCACAAACGTGGAACACTTCTCAATGAACAGATACAATTCTTTAATTGCATAATCGAAATTAATCATAAAGTCATTACACTTTACGCATGTACAATTTACGCGTTTAGATCTTCCGTGCGTTGAATACTGTCAGCAGTACGCACCCATAACGCGGAACAAACGGGATACCTGACTCGGGCCCCATGTTTTATGAGGGCACCTATGGACCCTTAAGTTTTTTTTTTTTTTTCAATAAATTAGTATAAAAAATGCAATATAATACAACTGCCAAAATATTATGGATAGAAATCAGTCGTACACCGACCGGAAAGTATAAAATGTACGTATAAATCCAACGTTAGTAATATGTCTTCCACACGAGAAATTAAAAATTCCAATTTATCCGTATTTTGTCTTTGGACCCGTAGTTTACGTATGTGAAATTTGATCAAAATAGTTTAACGTTTTATTTAAAAAATTTGCAAAATAATGTTAATTTTTAACATATTGTTTAAACAAACTAATTTTTCAAAAATTCAATTACGCCATATTATTGGTCTTCAAAAACAGAAAATTTTGCATTTTGAATTTTTTGTCTATGTCTATTAGTTCCCGAGATATTTGCGAAAATAGCTTTTTCAACCCCAACTTTAAGGGCTATTTTCACCACCTCAGAGTGGATGTTTGCCGATAAAAAAAAATAGGTGTCAAATATTTTTTTGAGTTCTATAACATATTAAAATTTCATTAAAATCGGCGTGTATCAATTGGGTGATGTCCCTTGTGAGCACTTTTCGGTGCCTTTATCCGTGGCCAGCCGCGGTTAATTTTTTGCCGGCCACACGGACTTGTTCCATCGGCTCTACGTCCGCCAATAGTATGGCATAATGCGCTCTATATGACTTTTTACGGTAATATTCAAAGTAACGGTAATTGGTGTGCGCGGACGAGTCATTCGCTCAACAGGTGCCCAGGAAGGACGCGGAGCCGAGGAATGATTTCCTATCTTCAGAAAAACGACTTGTACATGATCAATGAAAGGCGATATGTGAAAAAGGCATTTCCATTTTCCAACACTCATCGTGCAAAGTAAGCTGGTTTGATGTTCATTTACCCAACTCAAAGCCCCGGACTGAAAAATGGCGACCACTTCTTTTCAAAACTCCAAGACCTGCACCTCATCGTCGCTGCTTCTGGCCGTCATACGCCAGTTGCAAAGAGACCCTTAGGGCCATAAAGGGCCGCACGCAGTTCCGTATGTTACTGCCCTTAATGCGAGGTCCTTGACGTAGTTTCTCGGATTCTGATGACAAAGGATACTTTGGCATCTTCTATCACCAGGATGTATTAAAGTTTGTCGAAACATTTTTACTATTTCGAAGGTAAAAACAACCTCAAAAAGATACCAATTCCAAGATCATCCACAAATCTACTTATAGCTTATTGGCCCGTGGGAGATGCAATCGTTCAATGAAAACTCGGAAGCAGTGCAGAAAGAAGCGGAAAGAAGAGAGGTAGGTTTTAATAATATTGAACATGAACAGGTAGCCGAAATTGGATTCTCGATGCAGGTGCGAAAGATAAAGTTGACGTCACTCTTGCGGGATCTACTTTTTTGCTGGACACCGGAAATGCACACCTGCATCGCCCAACATGGAAGACGTAACGTCTGGACAACCCAGGAGGACACAAGGGATGCGTCAGAGTCAGTGTCCAGTAAGGCTTGGACTACCAGAACTGCCCCTGTTGGTGCCTTTACTTTGACTCTGGCCGTGCGAGTAGAGCGTTGATCGAGCATTGATGGCCACAGAAAATGAGACAGCTACTCCTGTCCATTCAGCGTCGTATGAAGCGATGAACAACGAAGCCATGGATTCCTACAATAAGACAATTAAAGTGTGACGTCTCTCGACGTTGGAGTTAGCCATTAAGATAAATATAAGAACCACTGTAACATCACGCCGATATGAATAAGACATATTACTACATAAACATTTAGCGATAGACATAAGCCAAAATATTCATCATCTCATTTACGCTACAATTCACAGTATCCATTGCTTACGCATACCTCACAGTTCCCAGGATCACCTTGCACCATTTTATAATCATAATTTACGACATAGTGATAAAATAGTATAAGGATCTACTTTCATCTCGATACCATAGAGACCACCCTCAATATCATATTTCAGACTCCAAACATTCCCAACATCACATAAACATCCTTTCCTAATCTCAAATCGCACAAACATCCTTCCCAAATACAATAACAAAGATAACCCATTGACGTAATTCCTTTGACTTCCAGGCACCATATAAAGCCTAGGTTCACTCCAAATTGCAGAGCATTCTACTTTGAGCATCCTTCTTGAGAGCGCTCCCTTCAGGAGTACTCTTTCCTCAGCCACGGGTTCGAGCCCCGATTCCAATACCACGGGTTCAAGCCCCGACTTAGTTAGACACTCTAACTTATTCCAACTCTAACTCCATTTCAAATCTTACCAACTCTTACTTTACGCGTTAACTACTAAGTATTATATATATTTTTGTAATCATTTACCATTGTAACCTCGTGCCTTTTATTAGGAATATACACATTTCATTATCTTAAAAATAACTTCATTAATACCTCCTCTACTCGCTTAGTACCCGCGAGTCTTCATATTAGCTATATTACCTTGGATAAGTCGAGTTCGGTGGTGCGAGACATAGCCGCACGGTCGGTCCTCGTCAGACTTACCCAAGCTACTTCGGCCCGCACGATACGGCGCACAGTGTGTCGTTTGGCCAATCTAGCGGGACAAAAATCAATTTTGCAACTTACACAGATATGTCCACTGACATTATGTGTCGATAGTAGAATGTCCATTTTATAAGAAAATATCAATATTAATGTAAAAAACAATATGTAATGATGTGTTAATAGTATCTGAAAATGTAGTTTGACGCAACTGCTTCTACGAGCACTTTTTCCGCGCTTGCGATTTTTGACAATTGTGTTGTACCAGTATCCAATATTAATATTTGTGTATATGTAGTGTCATCTTCTATCATTCAGGATGATTTCTACAGTTGTCGTTTTTTGAGATAGCATTTTATTAGTCCTTTATACCTTCTCAAATGTTAGCATATAATTTAAATTCTATTTCAAAATATAGGTAGACTTTTAACACAGTATACCACTTTATACAACGTTCCCACTTCTTGTGTCGAAAGCTAGACTTATAAGCAATATAGACCTGAAAGGGCATTACAGACAAACCTTGACATCTATCATTTTTATTTACACATATCGCGCTGACGCATGTGCGTCTCGTTAAAACGGAAATCCCTAACACAAAAAAGTGCCATTTTTATATTTGGATTCCTCATTAAAAAATATATAATTTTGCAATTTACACATTTAAATATTATTCTCACCCCCCACTTTGGGGGCTATATTCATCCCCTGTTAGGGTAAGGTCAGGACCCTAAATATTGCACTTCGTGCCATCTAGTATGTATACTGTCGAAGGACCACCCAATGGATACTAACAGAGATTTATTAAACAGATTATTAATTTCTTCAAACTCGCTTATTTCACATTCACGTACTTCTCCAAAAACTGTCCGGAAAAATATAATAATAGAAATACGACAATTCTTGGAAGAACCATTAATCGATTCCAGTTCCTCGGAAGACGTATCACACGAAAGCGACTCTGATTAAAAAATATATTCATGTTTTAAAAAATATAATAAAGATTTTGTATACTAGTTTTATAGAATAAATAATGTACATGTATAATATAATAGAAAAATTTGTATAATGATTTTGTATGTTCATTTTATTGTTATGTTCATTTAACTGTTAAATAATTTAGCAAATATATATAATCATTAATATTTAATGAAATATCATGTTTTTGATTAATAAAAAACCAATAAAACGAAATATAATCAATATTTCTTTGAAGCAGTATTTTTGTCCCGCTAGATTGACCAAACGACACACTGTGCGGCGGTGCGAGACATAGCCGCACGGTATCGCGAGTGCGTTTGACGTAACTATTATTCTTTTTTTCGATTCATGGGAAGAAAGCGGCGAGGAGGTCGCAGATATCAGCTACGTAAACTCCTAAGATTCCTATACCTTCCAAGTGCTCAACAAAACGTACAGATTATTTATAACCGCGACGCGATCATCGAGTGGAAATTAATTCCTATTGATATACCGGAACTACCCAAGGAAAGTGTCTCAAGTAAGTAGCTGTGCCGCATTAGAAACACCTGGGATCCCTGGCAGATGACGGGCGTACGTACCGCGTGGCCAAAAAGATTGTATATAACAACGTCAACTCCGGTGAGTTCCTAAATCCCCCGCGAACCGCGATCCGAGACGTAACAAAAGTAAGTTTTAAGTTGTTGCGATGATCATCTCGTTGCCAAAGGGAAATTGTCTTGAATTTCGATCGAAAGGTTGTGGTTTTTCGTTCATATTTGGCACATCCGAGACGGTGCCCGGTACAGAATTCGGTTGCTTGTCTACACTGTCTTCAAGGCTTGAATCCTGTTTTCCAAATATTGACTAAGCTGCTGCAAAAACGGTATGTCTTTGCTACTCGAGAGTGACATTTCCCACGCGATGTGAGTCGTTTTGTCCAGCTTCAGGATTGCGTAGTAAATGAGCCATTCGTCCCGCGAAAAATCCGACTTCCTTAATGCCGAATACGCTTTGACAGCCTACCGGATCGTATCAAGTGGCCTCTTCAGCTCTGCGGCCGAATGTTACTGTACTGAAGCGTAGAAAAGGAGCGCATGACGATGAAAAAAATTAAACAGCTATGTATTTCCGTAGCAAAGCTCAAAGTCTTCCCGTATACTTCTGCTATGAGCCGTATCTCGACAGCCTCCCCGTCAAGATGGCCTTCAGATAAAGAAGCTTCTGAACCTCTGGAAATTCTAGTTTGTCATGGATTAAGTTTTTAAATAAATCTGTAATGCTTTCCCACAGCAGCGGGTGGCCCGAAAAAGATGGGAACGAAATTTTCGATAATTGTAATTGCAGAAGCACTTCGGTGAACGCTTGTCCTCTAATGAAGAGACTAGCCATTGTAGATTTGGTAAGGGACTGGGCAAGCCTCGACGATGAATCGCGGTAGCGTAGTGGCTTATCGCAATTTCCTTACATCTCATTAAATCATGATGACCAACTATAAAACAGTTACAGTAACGTTCAAGCAGACCCTAACGTTGTTCTCAAAAAACTCGAGCTAATTTTTTTTCTACCAATTTACTTTCATTACGTGTACCGTTTTAAAATACATACTGTTATACATAGCTGTTCGCTTGTTTTGTTATTTATACACTTTACTACTTAAACCCGTCTTCCTTTAGCAGCTTAATTTACTAATTTTCTAATGCGAAGCCTGAAAAACTTCTGCGCAATACAAGTGCTTCAATTAGGAATAAAGGACTAAAATGTTCTTGAGTCAACTCTCCCATTTTGTTGTCAGATAGAACTTTTCGCTCCGAAGAGCTGGATACTTAAAATCTTGAACAATAGTTTATAAAATAGATTAGAATATGTTTTAATCTGTTGCGCTCGACTGATCACATTTATTATATCATATTCAGTATATTTATTAACTCTTTGCCCGCGGTGTCTCCCGTCGTTCTTCTGCCCAGCCTTCCTGCTTGGAGTTTCAAATTCTGAGTTTGAATTGGGTGTTGTCGTACCGACCAAGCCGACGATGTTACGACTAAGGCGTTGACGACGGAAAGGACACCATGAGCAATGTTACAGAGTTTAAATTTTGAAGTCTTTCGTACTGTTTTTGCAATTTTCTTTACTAGGTTATGTTTATACTATTATTCTATCTTAAATTATATTGTACTACTTCGGATTTTAGAATATTTTGTAAGCAATAGATTCGCAATAATTTAGAAGTACTAGCTAATAATTTGCAACATTATTGTTTATTTTCGTATCGAGCAAGAAATGCAATTAAACACTTTGGTTCTATATTGTTTCATTGAATTCGTTATGGTAGAATTATAATCTAAATTACACCTAATTCTTCTTTCACATGATTTCGGGAGAAGAAAACTTTGAAAATAAAAATAATTCTATGATTATGTCATACATATTCAGTTAATAGTATTTTTACAAGTCAATATATTGTATAAATGAAAACTTGGGTGCGCTGTATTCTTTTGAATAGATTTTAGAATTATATAAGAAATCCTATAATTATTCGTAGAGTGCAAAAGAATTAAACGGTTTATTATAATAACCTGTCATTCTGAATGATTGCACACGTATCTTCATAACATATCATAATAACATATAATCGGAAGATGGATGCCCTTACCATTTATACAGGTAAATCACCGACTGTTAAAGAACGTCATCTTGCAAGACAACAGGGGCTACAGTTCTTTATTTTTAATTATGTAACGTCCCCAGTCCGCAAGGAAGAACATCCGTGTAGATAAGTAGAGTAATCCTAATACATGTACCTTTATTTTTGATTATCGACCGCGAATTACCGACCGCGCCATAAATATTCGCGCGGTAATGGTCAAGAGTAGATCACGCGTGCAACGTTGTTAAATTAGATCACCGATCGATGGCGCGCGCGTTAGATAGAAAGAGATGCCAAATACACATCGAGAAGAAATTATTAAAAATCATCATTTAAACATTCATATTATTACTTATTTATTTACTATAAATCAAAATATATTTTTACCTATTATTTTATGTATTATTTGCGATTAATTATTCTCTTATTAAAGTACTTGTATAATCCCGCTAATTTGCGTACATAAAAATTAATCAAAACTACGATTTAGCGAGTTAGCTTGTAAAATCTTAATTGATGATAAATCAAAGCATATTTTTCTTAATCAAATTAACATCTATGCTTTATTAAATAAAGCGTAATAAAATAATATCAAGAAATATGTAAAAATACTATGCATTTAACATGAGGGTAAGCCTGCGTGCCCTTGAAAAGTGAAAGGCAAATTGGCCGTTTTCGGGGTATAAAAGAGCGAGCGAAAAACTCATAGAGTGCAGAACAATGTTCGAAGTACTACAGTATTGCCTCGAAACAAGCAACAGTTTCGAGCTTCGAAATTAGCAAATTTTTATCCCCACTTCTTTGATTGTCCGCCACCGAGTGAGAGATCGGTGACGGAGTGAGAGGTCCGTAATACAGAAGAAGTTATGGAAAGAGGACAAAACATGTATATTGTTTTCTCACTCTAACACATAGCGATTTAAAAAACAAAAGCAAGCCGAATAGCATACCACCTTCGAAATAAGCAACTGGCCGGTCCCGAGCGTGTTGCTTATTTCGAGGCAATACTGTACAAGCTGGACCTCTTAGGAGAAGTATAACCGGAACAGTTTTTGCTGGTAAGAGCCAAAAAGATTCTTATGCCTTGACTGGACAGCGGATATCAGCCATTTGGATACTTGATCGCTGGGTTGTTTTAGCAGCTAGCGAAAGCGGGCTCCCCATTTGAGCGCTCTTGTATCTGAAACTCCGTTTGGAGAGTGCTATGCTCAGCCCCAGGAAAGCCTAAGACATCGAAACGAGAGCTCACAATCACTCTATTAAATATTGTTGTCGGATTACTGACTTGCCGTCAGATTCTCGGAGTTCGCTCTGGGTAGTTTAGTAGCCAGCTAACGCAGGCTCCCCATGTTGAGCGGCTTGGTCTCTGAAGCCCGTGTGTTTTGGGTGGGGGTTCAGCAATCACGACCTGTAGAGTCATTTTATTTGCAACCCTGTTGGACTTGGTTGTTCATTTGATTCCAGTATCGTTGGGTTGTTTTAGCAGCTAGCGAAAGCGGGCTCCCCAATTAAGCGATCTGGGTTAGGTGACAATTCATGTTCTGACAAAAAGAGCGAATGTACCAGTAGTCTTAGAGTCAAAATACTGAGTAACTGTTCCGTATTAATTTTATATAAATTCTTGAACTTGAAATAATTCTTGAACTAAACTAACTAAAGATTATTGTTCTGACCAGTTAGGATTGCGATTAACCTTTGTAAAACAGCGAATCTTGCGTAGCGTTATAGTAGTCGACCTCAAACACGTTAATTTCTGAACTCATTGTAATATTTTAAAGGCTGAATTCCGAGACAAATAACACTGTCCAACAAATTTTAACTTTTTTTCGACGTTTCTATTTTCATTCAGTGATTCTTATACGTTTTTTCGCGCTGATTACGAATCTGCAACCCGTTTTTTAATTTTTATTTTTCAATTTATCTTAAAAAGTAAGGGTCTATTGGAAAATCGAACTATACCACGCGATTGAGCAAATTTTCACTTTTAAAGGGCACCCACACAAAGTTGCAACGTCGTTTTTTTTACGATGTTGGAAGCAAAATAGTTGCGCGAGAGACGGAAAAAGGACAATGGTGCTCCGTGTCAGAGCGGCCGTTCCGTGTCCCGCCTATATTAACGCGATGCAACTCTGGCGCGGAGCACCACTGTCCTTTTTCCGTCTCCCGCGCAGCTATTTTGCTTCTAACATCGTAAAAAAAAACGCCCTTGCAACTTTATGTGGATGCCCTTTAAAGGTGAAAATTTGCTCTATCGCGTGGTATAGTTCGATTTTCCACTAGATCCTTACTTTTTAAGATAAATCGAAAAATATACCTAAAAATTGGTGCAAAATCCATGCCTCTTGGCGTTCAATGATTGTTTAAACATGTTTAAATATTCAGAATGCACAAAAGCCAGATGTCTTTGTATTCAGGAAAGTCTATAGAATCTTATGATACAAACAGAATCTTAGTATTTTTTATAGTTACCTCACAAAATTGGTTCAAATTTTAGAAATGTCTTTTTTTTTCAAACTCAAATTTCTCAAAAACTGTACGCGCTGGAGAAAAACGGGTTGCAGATTCGTAATCAGCGCGAAAAAACCTACAAGAATCACGGAATGAAAATAGAAACGCCAATTGGCTGTTGGACAGTGTAATTTGCGAGTTGCGTTTCTGTTCAATTAGATTCATTAGATTCATTATTTAATCATTACGCGATAAAAGTCCGTTTATTTCTTCTGCTAAATAATCAGATACATATTCTTTTTATATTTTTCTCAAAGTGATTGTTAACTGTAATTCTCTCTCTCTATTTTAATTAATTGAATAAACCTAAATTATTGAAAGGAATTGACCTGTGGATTTTACTCCTTAACCGCACACCACACGAATCCCACATCCTTTATAGAATTAGTTATAATAAGAACGAGTCGCTCAATAGGCAAAAGCCGCTCTTTGCCACACGAGTGCTGTATACTCCCGAGTCTAGTACCAGGGACGTTACAAATGGACTTCATAATAGACTCTGGTACTACAGATCATATTGTTAATGAAATAGACATTTTTACAACTGTAACATCTGTTATATCCCCACCGGTGTAGCAGGTGGAATAACAACCGCAAGGAAAAATTGGGTCCTAGTCCCGATTAAAGGAAGTGCGAAAGAACTCAACTTGATTTACGCAGATTCGATATGTATAAAAATGTATAATATATTTAGTGAACTGTCTCTAGTGGAGTGTTTTACGAGAGTTTCGCCTCTTCGTTCTGTCTTGATAAGGAAAACATCAGGGTTAGGAGTTCTGGCCTGAAGGGGAGGGAGATTTCTGGTAGGTAAGCGGGAAAGGACAGTCGCGGACTGTGGGAATGGAATTGTGCTGTTCTTGCATATTCTTATTACAGTAAATCATCCCACAGTGCAACACTTGTTTCCTTCCCACAGTGCAAAACGTCTATTCCTGCGCCTATGCGTGCGTTATTCCTGCGCCTATGTTATCCTCGCTCGAGCCAGTCCAAGTGTAATGCGAAACTCATAGCGGTTCCTTTGATACGAGCCGACAGATTTTCGGTTCCTAATTTAGCAATATAATTTTTTAATTTTTACATTTTTTTTTACTGTAAACATTTTTAACATATTCGTGAGGTTTTTCCGATTGAAATAAGACCAAACACGATATAATTTGGATAATATTTATCATTCATTAAAAAATGGATTATTCCAACAGATTGACTCGAGAACCGTGATCGAATTCTCACTTTGCAACGAGGAGCGCGTATCCCTCCTTAGACCAGCCCGAAAACACATACCGAATTCCCACTTTGCAACGAAGAGCGCGTATCCACCCTCCAGATCGGCCCGAAATCACATACCGAATTCCCACTTTGCAACGCATCCCCCTCAGATTGGCTCGAGAGCGCACACCGAATTCTCACTTTGCAACGTATCCCCCCAGATCCAATTCCCGTATTGCTTCTGGAAACACTGTTGGAACGTCGTCAGACATTGAAATGTCTCGCCGTCTTATATTTCACTTGTTAGATTGTCGAGCCAGCGACGGCTCGCCTTATCGGCGGCGAACAAAGGACAGCCGACGGGTTTCAAATTTCGTGTCCACTATTCCCACAGTGCGTATTTTCGATTCCGGCCTCCGTTGCACTGTGAGAAGAATTACTGTATAAGGTTACACTTATGCTATCTGATTATGATGAGACGATTACAATAATAATAATACTACTCATAGTAATAATAATAATGATGATGATAATAATAATAGTTGTTTCCAGTTCCTGAATTCTTTGTAGCCAGTTTTTTAATAAATTGCTGTTAACTTAGAATTGTAGTAGCACTAATACCAGTAAAATGATTTATTTCTTTTCTTCCTCTTGATTTAAACCAGGAGAGGATAGGAATAAATGCTCCTTAGCGACTTTGTACGATTAAGATGAATAACAGTATTTTATTTTACACTTGCTTTTACACGTCTGAGTTGTTTTGATAACGAATTCGCTCTGCCGCCTAACGATCCTTTTCCTCGCCGTTTCGCAGCTATGAAATTAGGGAGAGAGGCCTAGCGATCGCGAAGCGCCACAGCGTTTATAAATTGATTTAAGGGTCGGTAAGCGCGATCCCTGACAATGGTGATAATAGTAATAATAATAATAATTGTAATTATAATAATAACATTAATGACGACGGGAGGAGTAGGATATAACACATCATTGGAAAAATCTTTGAAGGTATCAATTGCCAAGAGAGGTGAAGCGTCGAAGAAAAAATTGGAATTGGAGCAGAAAAAATTGGATCAATCAAAATTACGAGTTTAGGTGTGACTTTTACCCTGAAGAAAGTACTGTATGCACCTGAGGTACCATACAACCTATTATCCGTGCGCTGAATCTAGGAAGCGGGAATGAGCGCCATGTTTTTATAAAATTGGAGGCGTTATAATAAAAGGAGGTGATATGACTGTGCTCACCGGTAAAGGAAATATAATATGCATGACATTTACTGCTCAAAGAAATATGTATAATATAACATATGCAAATAATATATTAGCATTTAAATGCATATAAAACGTAGTATAAGCGTTTAGGTCTCATTGGAAATTCTAAATTCGCCAAAATTAAACAAAATAACATAAGGGATATCGACCAATTGATACACGCCAATTTTAATGAAATTTTTATGTGATATAGAACTCGAAAAAATATTTGACACATATTTTTTTTATCGGCGAATATCCACATTGAAGTGGTGAAAATAGCTCTTAAAGTCGGGGTTGAAAAAGCTATTTTCGCAAATATCTCAGGAACTATTAGACTTAGACAAAAAATTAAAAATGCGAAATTTTCTATTTTAGAAGACCAATAATACGGCCTAAGTGGATTTTTGAAAAATTTGTTTGTTTAAAGAATATGTTAAAAATTAACATTTTTTTGCAAATTTTTTTAATAAAGCGTCTAATTATTTTTATCAAATTTCACATACGTAAACTATAGGTCCAAAGAAAGAATACGGATGAATTGGAATTTTTAATTTCTCCAGTGGAAAAAATATTACCATCGTTGGAATTATACGTACATTTCATATTTCCGTTCGGTGCATGACTGATTTCTATACATAATATTCTGGTAATTGTATTATATTACATTTTTTATACTAATTTACTTAAAAAAAAAAAGAACTTGAGGGTCCATAGGTGCCCCCATAAAACTTGGGGCCCGAGTCAGGTATCGTGTTTGTTTCGCGTTTTAGGCGTGTACTGGTGGCATTATTCGACGCACGGAAGATCTAAACGCGTAAATTGTACGTGCATAACGGATAATGACTTTATGATTAATTTAGATTATGCAATTAAAGGATTATATCTGTTCATTTAAAAGTGCTCCACGTTTGCGAAAAATATAATAACTTTGAAAATACCTTTTTTTTTATAATTTCGGAAACAGTAATTTTTATGTTATAATGGTATTCTGAATTATTAGGAAATAGTAGTAAAGGCAAAAAGTGTATTGAGGATATCTATTTTAAAATTGAAATGTTGGTAGGATGGTGACGACATCTAATGCTATCGGAGTATCGGTATCAGATAAATTAAACGAAGGTCTTTTCAAACAATGGTTACAAACAGTATTTTTTGCAAATTCGTCCAAAAATACTATCTTACTCTCTGGGTTCATGGACAGGATACGATCAAAATTTGATAAAAAATATCACCTCACCAAATAAAACTTTGACAGTTTTAAGCATTGCAAAAAACACTACTGGATTGATACAACCTTTGGATGTACATGGTTATAGAATATGGAAAAATTTCGATGCAATTATCAAGATGCGATCTTTAATTCACAATCAATTGTTCGTACCTAGGTATAAAAAACTGTTTCCATCAGTGTGGTTACATCAGTAGCAGATCGTGTCATTTTGATAATCCCGATGACTTTAGTTTCAACCAAATTGAAACTAGGTCACTTTTACAAATTTTTTGCTGACAAATACTGATATCCGTTTCAATTTTATAATACATAACCTCATTACATTTCTTACATTTACTACCATTTATAATAGTTCACTTCAAATATGTTGTAAAACGTAATCACCTTATGCGATATATATTGAATATTATATTTTTAAATGACGCGCGGGAAATGATGAGGCTGAAATACTTCAATTCGGATTATGCCATCTACGGACAATATTTATAGCTATTGCAATGTGGTTTGTTTCTCCCCTCCTTCGCGCTTCCTCTGGTGACCACGATCTCACAAAACGGAGCACGGCTCTCGCTTGCCTTAGCGACACGAAACGGAGCACACGCATGTTAATAGTAAAAATATATTTATAATTCCATAATAAAAGTTTGCTTATCTTAAGCTATTATCCACGCTGGCAAACAAAGCTCTAACAAAATAAAAGTCGCAATTTTCGAAATTATAAAAAAATATATTATTTTCAGAGTTACAGTAAAACCAGCTCTTTTCAGACTTTTAGCAAAACTAGCTCCTTTTAGAGTTACTATATTTTTCACAAACGTGGAATACTTCTCAATGAATAGATATAATCCTTTAATTGCGTAATCTAAATTAATCATAAAGTCATTACACTTTACGCATGTACAATTTACGCGTTTAGATCTTCCGTGCGTCGAATAATGCCACCAGTACGCGCCTAAAACGCGAAACAAACACGATACCTGAGTCGGGCCCCAAGTTTTATAGGGACACCTATGGACCCATAAGTTCTTTTTTTTTAATAAATTAGTATAAAAAATGTAATATAATACAATTGCCAGAATATTATGTATAGAAATCAGTCGTGCACCGAACGGAAATATAAAATGCATGTATAATTCCAACGATGGTAATATTTTTTCCACTGGAGAAATTAAAAATTCCAATTCATCCGTATTCTTTCTTTGGACCTATAGTTTACGTATGTGAAATTTGATAAAAATAATTAGACGCTTTATTAAAAAAATTTGCAAAAAAATGTTAATTTTTAACATATTCTTTAAACAAACAAATTTTTCAAAAATCCACTTAGGCCATATTATTGGTCTTCTAAAATAGAAAATTTCGCATTTTTAATTTTTTGTCTAAGTCTAATAGTTCCTGAGATATTTGCGAAAATAGCTTTTTTAACCCCGACTTTAAGAGCTATTTTCACCACTTCAATGTGGATATTCGCCGATAAAAAAAATATGTGTCAAATATTTTTTCAAGTTCTATAACATATAGAAATTTCATTAAAATTGGCGTGTATCAATTGGGTAATGTCCCTTGTGAGTGCTAATTCATACTAGACAATTATCAAGCTGGTCAAAAGGAAACAAAAAAAAGAACGAAAATTGTAAAGTTAAAATATCATTATTTTATTGTTGTTGCAGTTAAATAGCTCCGATGCTAATAATATATACTGACTAAATTACTAATTGTATAAAATTAAAATCTAATTGAAGCAATTGCATGTACAACATATTTTGTATACAACATAGTAACATGAGGACAGAAAAAGTCTGTTTGTATAATTTGCAGAATATGCGATAAATATTCACCACAAACTATTAATAATAGCTCTATAATGAAAACCATAATTTAGTTTTTTATGTTATAACACATAGTATTACAATAATAACGGTTAGTTTGAGTAATATTTAAGCGAATAGTAATATCAAATTTGAAAAAACTTATTTGAAAAGCAGTCTACTAAATCGTCATATAATGTCACCAATTATGTCGATAGCTGATAAGACGCATAATTTTCTGAATGCAGTTCCTATACATTCCTTTCACAACGAATAATTATTATATTATTTACCAAAAAAATGATTGCCTTTGATGCAAATTTCTTATCCACATCATATATTTAGCGTTGAACTCATCTCTCAGAATGATATGATTTGAATTATCACGATCTAGATCAAAACGATGTTACTTTCTAGTTTATGATAATAAGAACTTTGTAGCTTACTTATTTACCGTAATTTTGTGGAACTCATCTTAATTTGATAATTCATTCTACCAATAACATACATCCATGTATTTCAAATTTGACATCAGATACAGAATGATAACAAAATGTAAATTCACCCATTTCTATCACGTTTACTGGATTTCATAGCATTCCACAACTGATACTGGTCTGCTGCTGAACACATTTTTTCTCTTCGAAGGAAGTAAATCGACTAAAGTCGATTCAACAATATCCTCCCATGTAGACTTACATTTTGCCGAGGTATTAAAAATAAACATTACTCGGAACAATTTTTTCCCTTATGTTCTTGCAGCTAATAATTTTATTAATGACTCATCATACATTGTCCGGCTATAGCTGTCGATCGATTTCGTCATACCCTACCTAGTTATGAATAAATAATTCTAAAATTGTAGCATCTGTCAATCACCTTGCTGTGAAAAAAAATTTCTTGAAACATTTTAACAGAAAATTGTTTGAAAATGTGATGTTCTTGGAGAACTAAGAAAAACAAAGTGTGCATAAGTGACGCAGAGATTAGTTGTGTTTGAACCCTTATACGCGATGGCTGAATTCACCGATTGCAACAAACTCTGTGTATTTTTCTTGTCAGTGTTAGGACTTTGGCCATACGCAAGCAAGAAGTTTCGATTGTCTCAAAATATTTTTATCAGCGTTATCATTTGATTTTTTGTACTTACTCAGGTATTGATTATTAGCTTTACTGGATTTATTAATTGTTATATTTATGAAATTTTTTTTGCTGTATTGAAAGCATCGCTGCTACAAGTTGTTCGATAGCTATGGCGCGGAAAAGGGTAGACCATCAAATTACCCGAATGAAATGTTTTGCTATTGCGAGTTTGTTATAAATTTCGCAATACACTATGGTAAAGAACTTAAACACCACAAGACACACAGGACCAGATCTTTCACGACCTCATACACAACGTACTATTACAATTATCGAAATTGTTAGTATAATCTCCAGTGATCGAACTAATCTCGATTTAGTTATACAAAAAAAGGATCATGTGAAAATTAGTTTTGCTAAAGTCTAGGCTATATTGGAATCGCTTTTCCATCCATTCAGAATATGACGTACAGCAAGTTCGGGTTTCCACACACTCCGAAAGGAGAGCGAGAGAGAGAAAATTCAAATGTGACTGCTAAATTCAGGGGTCACCTGCTCTCGCTCGTTTCGGAACAAAACAAATGTTCTTTCATTATATATATGTCTGTTGACAAGAACAATTACAGATTTTTATTAGACGAGTTAATAAGAACTTATGTATTTCTCAAATCATCAATTTAATAAAATGTATGAGTTTATACGATAACCTGTTAAAATTAATAAACAAGAAAAGTCATTAGTAGTATAATATCAGGAAACCGTTTATTTTCGTATATAGTTATCGATTATCCTGATGGTAAATGAAAGGGACATTAGTTTAAATGTAAGATTTACAGGTAATTCATTGGTAAATATGAAATGTTGCGTTTAAAAACTAATTAATCTAGAAAATTAGAAGGACTAACATTAAATGATTTTTATCTTATGTAGAAGTCTGTATAGTTAATAACAAATGACTACAGGGTGTCCCGGGACAGGTGTTACTCCCTGATCGGGGTGGTAGAGGACGTCATTCTGAACAAGATTTCTCTTTGCAAAAATGGGGTTTGGAAATTCATTTTCGAATTATTAAGGAAAAACACGGACCAATCAGAGCGCAGGGATTACGCGCGTCGAGAAGCGGGAGCGACAACTTCGAGCCTTGGAGCTGAGTGCGATCATGATCAAGTGCCTATGCGCTGGAACAGTCTAAACGTTTAATAAGAAGTCCTTACGACAAAACTCAGTTAAATAATGAACAGAACAGTTACAACTAATGTTCACTTATCCATTTTTCGTGAATACGTGATAAGCAAACTTGAATCAGACTCACCTATTGTTTAAAAATAATCCTATTCCGGTAAAATTGTGTTTCTATGACTGAATCGATCCTAATCTTTTGTAAAAAGACACAATGCACAATATCTAATGTCACAACCTAGTCAATGAACTCATTTCACTTCAGTGTCACTTCTAATTGCTATTTTTATCTGTGATATTCTGCTACCACTCTTCACTAATTTTCTAATGAAATAATCACAGATAAAGAACGCGAATGAAAACGAGTGAACGATTATTCATAAATAATTTTAGCGACTTTTTATTTTCTCTTTGATGTTGAACACCCGACAATCTGTCCTAAACTGCCGAACGCAACGCGATGAACATCTTCGACTGGAAATTTAGACAACAGTCCCTTGCAAGATGGACGTTTGACAATCCAACGAAATTGAGAGTATGCCTTTCTTTATAAAAAGGCGAAAACCGTTTTTGCCTTTTAGAAAGGGAAAGGGACAAGGTTTTTCTCGGACGCCTATGAAGCGACCGTCGAGCGAGTAAAACGGAGCCGTTTGGCTCCGTTCCTCTGATTGGTCCGTGTTTTTCCTAAATAATTCGAAAACCAATCTTCAAACCCCATTTTTGCAAAGGGAAATCTTGTTCAGAATGATGTCCTCTACTACCCCGAACAGGGAGTAACACCTGCCCCGGGACACCCTGTATTTGTAAACGATCAGATTGTTACATATCCGATAATGATATCATTCATCTTATCTGTTATCAAGCAGATAAATCATTATGAGACCACTATTTGATATAATTATTTTATATATCACAAAATTTGTATTTTTCCTTTTTAGTGCGCATCAACCGTATACAGGGTGTTCGGCTACTGGTGGGCATAATTTTAAGGGGTGGTAGCTGGGGTAATTCTGAACAACTTTTTCCTTCACCAAAATGCTGGTTAAAGCTTAGTTTTCGAATTATTAAGGAAAAACACTGACCAATCAGAGCTTGACGGCTGAGCGTGATCGTGAACAAGCACGTTTGCACCATGACAATGTAATTGCTAACAGAAAACCACTACGTGAAAGTTAAATCAAATAAAGAATAAAGCAATTAAAAATAAGATCCAGTTATGCATTATTTACAGATAGGGGATAAACTAATTATTTGTTATTAACTTAAACCAAGAAATTCGAATTTGTTCGATATTTGAATTCGTTATTCGAATGAAATAAGGAATAAAATATCGAAAATTGTTCTTGTCTCTTGTTATAAAAATACAAAACATCAAATTCGCACATTTTAAAGGACAAATAACTTTTCTATTCATCAGAAAAGATTTTAAATCTAATAACTAACAAATGTATTCATACCTGCCTACTTTAAATTTACAAAACATGTAGAAATAATTTAAATCAAACTCACCTATTGTTTAAAAATAATCCTGCTTCGGTGAAAATGTGTTGTCGTGACTGGGTCATTTCATCGGGCCTGACCTTCCGTAAAGGAAGATGCAGATCGCATAACAGTTGATGTCGCGGCTAGGTTAATGAACTCACTTTATTTCACGTTTCGCTGCAACATTTTACTCTCACTTTTCACTAATTGTTTAATGTAATAACCACAAAGCAAGAATGCAAATGAAACGCGTGAACAATTATTCATAAATAACTTGACCGAATTCGTACTTTCTTTTCGATGTTGAATACTGGACGCTGTCCTGAACTGCCGATCGCAACACGATGAATATCCTCGACGGAGAAAAACACGTGCGAGCTTCTACGCCGCGACGCAACAATTCCTTGAAAAACAAGGTTTGACACTGGGAAGAGAGAGAAAAACGAATTGAGGGGGTCACGCCGATCATGTTACGATCGCCAGTTTAGGACAAACGTTCGAAGCGCAACATTACCAGGAAAAAAGTAATCGGTGAAGTTATTTTTGGATAATCGTTTCCACGTTCTCGCTTGTTTATCCACCGTTATTACGTTAGGAAGTTATTTAACAGTGCAACAAAATATTGTAGTGAAAAGTGGTAATGGAAAGTGTCAACAAAGTAAAGTTCACTGTGCTGGTTATGACAACAGATGTTATGCGATCTGCATCTTTTTTTTACGTAAGGTCAGTTCCGGAGAAATGACCCAGTCACGACAACACATTTTCAGCGACGCAGGATTATGTTTAAACAATAGGTGAATTTGATCTAAACTCTTTCTACATATTTTGTGAATTTAAAATAGACAAATATTAATACATTTGTTATTTTGCATCTTTGTAACAAACAACAACAACCATCTCCGATATTTTATTCCTTATTCCTTTCGAATAACGAATACAAATATCGAACAAATTCGATTTACTTGGTTTAAGTTAATAACAAATAATTAGTTTAACCCCTATCTGTAAATAATGCATAACTGGATCTTATTTTTAATTGCTTATTCTTTATTTGATTTAACTTTCACGTAGTGGTTTTCTGTTAACAATTACATTGTCATGGTGAAAACGTGCTTATTCACGATCACGCTCAGCCGTCAAGCTCGAAGCTGGCACTTTCGCGCCTGGGCACGCGCTATTCTTGCGCTCTGATTGGTCAGTATTCTTCGTCATGTAACGTCCCTGGAACTAGGCTCAGGAGTTTACAGCATTTCATGAGGCAAAGAGCGGCTTTTGCCTATTGAGCAACTCGTTTTTATTTTAATTCTTAACTAAATAGGAATGTGGGATTCGTGTGGTGTGCGGTTAAGGAGTAAAATCCACAGGTCAATACCTTTCGATAATTAGGTTTATTCAATAAATTAATTAATAGAGAGAATGATTATCAAATAACAATTATAACAAAATAGGAAAAGTATATGTAATATAAACTAATATAATGAACAACTAAATCAAAAGAACTAAGTAAACTTCGATTGCATACTAGCAGAAACTCAATAAATTAAATAATACGCGATTCGTAAGTGGAAGAAGAATTTAACAGAACGCAATTTCTAGTTAGTTATCTCGAAGTCCTATGTTTTGATTTACAGTCAAGGCTAACTCAACTACGCTTTTATAATATTACTAAGACTCGAAATTCTAAATATCTATGGTTTTGTACTCTTTCAAAATTAACGCAGTTACAAAATCTAACAAAATTAATACATTTCTAGCTCCACGATGAATCCTACCTGAGTCTGATTCTTTTTCGAGGCTAACTACGCTTTTACAAAATTAACAATATTAATACTTTTAAAGTCTAGCGTTACGCGGATCCTACCTAAGTGTAATTCTCTTTCAAGCTCGACTCGATTCACTTTTACAGAGTTAATAATATTAATACTTTAAATCGATTTTCTAACGCGGTGTAGTCGACTACGTGAGATACGCTACGCAAGACATGACAGTGGCAGAACACTATTCTTTTAATAGATTCAAAAATCCTAAGATTGACTTGATTCAAAACTCTAAAAGTGTGAAATATATACAGGGTGTTCGGCTACTGGTGGGCATAATTTTAAGGGGTTGTACCTGGGGTGATTCTGAACAACTTTTTCCTTTACCAAAATGCTGGTTAAAGCTTAGTTTTTGAATTATTAAGGAAAAACACTGACTAATCAGAGCGCGTGAATAGCGCGTGCCCAAACGCGAGAGCGACAGCTTCGAGCTTGACGGCTGAGCGTGATCGTGAACAAGCACGTTTGTACCATGACAATGTAATTGCTAACAGTAAACCACTACGTCAAAGTTAAATCAAATAACGAGTAAAATAGTAAAGAATAAGAGCGGATTATGAATTATTTACACATAGGAGATAAACCAATTATTTATTATTAACTTAAACCAAGTAAATCGAATTTGTTCGATATTTGTATTCATTATTCAAAAGGAATAAGGAATAAAATATCGAAAATAGTTCTTGTCTCTCGTTATAAAAATACAAAACAACAAATTCGGACATTTTGAAGGAGAAATAACTTTTCTATTCATCAGAAAAAAATTTTAGATCTAATAACTAACAAATGTATTAATACCTGCCCACTTTAAATTTACAAAACATCTAGAAATAATTTAAATCAGACTCACCTATTGTTTAAAAATAATCCTGCTTCGGTGAAAATGTGTTGTCATAACTGGGTCATTTCATCAATAGACTGTTCGTATCGTACTATGATTGACGAATTGCACGCGACTAACTAACACGACCTTAGACCGCGCTATTTATCAGGTCATCCCATAAGTCGTGTCGCCTTTTATCGCAGTTTATATAAACATCCGTATCTTGTTTGGACGAAGTGTTTATGAAAACTTCTCTCTGGACCTTTTAAGTGGTATCCTTTCTTCAGTGTAAAACGTGCATCCGAAGTATTCAGAATGATATTTTCGATTTAAAGAATTGAAGCAATGAGTGTTGACGAAATTCATTTTCGGCATTGTATGCTGTATGAATTCAAAAAAGGCAGTTCAGTAAAAAATGCTGTTAAGAACATTTGTGACGTGTATGGCAAAGGTGCTTTAAGTGTAAGAAAATGTCAAAGGTGGTTTTCCAAATTTAGGAATGGGATTTTTGACCTTTCCGATAAGCCACGGTCCGGTCGACCAGTAATGTTCGACATCGAAAGTTTAACAGCTTTAGTTGAAGCAGAACCTTATTTAACAGTTGAGGAAATAGCTCAAAGAATGAACAGTAGTAGTAGTACTGTGCATAGACACTTACATAAAATTGGAAAGATTTCAAAGCTTGGGAAATGGGTTCCGCACGAACTGTCGGAAATGAACCGTATGCAGCGAATGAGCATTTGTGCTTCATTACGAGAGCGGCAAAACTCATGCCCATTTCTTGAACGAATTGTTACGGGCTATGAAAAATGGGTTTTATTTAACAACCCAAAACTTAAAATGCAGTGGTTATCCTCGGGGCAGAACCCAATACCATTTCCTAAAGCGGGTCTACATTCCCAGAAAATTTTATTAAGCGTACGGTGGGATATCAGAGGTGTTATTCATTTCGAGTTCTTAAACCGAAATCAAACTGTAACAGCTGATCTGTATAGTCAACAGCTTGGCCGATTGCGTGCAGCCTTATGTGAAAAAAGGCCATCATTGGTGAATAGGAAAGGAGTTTTATTGCACCACGACAACGCTCGACCGCACACAGCAAAGACAACGTTACAAAAAATAAAGAGCCATAATTGGGAACTTGTACCGCACCCACCATACTCACCGGACCTTGCACCAACTGATTATCACTTATTTCGATCAATGCAAAATTTTTTAAACGGTAAAAATTTCGAAAATACAGAGCATGTTAAATTCGCAGTAACTGAGTTTTTAAATTCAAAACCACAACAATTTTTCGAAAATGGAATCAAACGGTTGATGGAAAGATGGGAGGAAGTCATTGAAAACGATGGCTAATACATTAATGATTAAAGACAAATGTAAGTATTATTATTTTAAAATTAAACTTAGCGTTAAAAAACGACACGACTTATGGGATGACCTGATATTTGTTGTTGTTAACGTGAATGCTCGATTTCGTGAATGTTCGAAGTTGCAAGAGCTGTTGCGTAAACGCGAATCATTCAGTAGCATTGATGCGACGATCTCTCTCGCGGATAATCATTACAAAACAATATTCATGTCTTTTCTTTTCCTCCTACATAAAAAGTAGGAGTCCTCCTACTCGAAATTATCAGATATATTACACCGGTTATTACCTTGGCGTGTATATCAGGATACAAATTAAGTACACACTTTGCCATTGTCCCGGACACCACGCGGTCCGACAGTGTAATTCTAGGTCGCGAATTTCTCACGTTTCCGGGGACTAGGGTAACAGTTAATAAAAAGCTCACTATTAGTTACGACAATCCAGTCAGCGAGATAATGCAAATCGAAGCTATCGAACCAAACAGGTGTTTAAACGCAGTCCGGAATTCTTTGTCACCGTCGCTCCCATGCCAGCGTAGAATCGATTTGTGTCAAATCCTTGAGGAGTACACTGGAAGGAAAGCACTATCCTGGTGCGAGCGAAACGAAGTTAAGCATTCTATACATATCATCAAGCATAGAAATCTGCGCTAACTACTCATCATATTTATTAATGTGGAGATTTGCGTCGCGGTTTAAATATTTCGCGCCTAATTTTAATTTTTCAATGTTGTACATGCTACATAGTTTTAAGTTGGCATTAATGTAATATCAGTGAGTCTTTTGTTTTTTGCGCGGGACGCACCGGAGTCTTGATGGCAGTCGTGGCCGAGTGCACACGTGTATTATTAAACTTATATTCATACCATACAACAACGGTTTATTCATCAAAAACCCAACAATTAATCGTGTGAAAGTGATTATTTCGCTAATATTATTAACTAGCAACCCCATTATCAATTAATCTTTTTAGATTGTTACCTATGCGCGCGCTTATAAAATTTTGCGATTTTAAAAATTTTGCGAAAATATTTTCAATCACTTACTGCGTTACCTATGACACCTTGTTGTTCAGGTCATAGGTTACTAATCAGAAAAATTTAAAAGGCTATGACTCTATCTCGGCAAGTTCTATATGTGTGCAAAATATCAAGTTTCTACCTTTTACCCTTATCGAGATTGAAAGTAGCAACGGACAGACATAGCGTATTATATACAGTTACTCGATTTAATATTCGGACACTATGGTATTTGCGAAATTAAAGCTTTATGTACTTACTTGCAATGTGATTATCGAATTTTCTGGTCCGTAATGAGTTAAAGCGCATATTCTAATTTACAAATATATAAAATTAAATACTTTATTTTTTATTGTTTTCCACATAATAAATCATAAACGAAATTAGACCCGATATTGGTGTCCAAAAAAATATTCGGACACTTAGTATATTTCGCGTTTATTCACTTTAGAAGTTCCGTTTATAGACTCCTTGTGATTGTTTGTAAACACCAAGAACGTGCGGCAGTTCGGTTAACTTCTAATAGTCAGTTTCATAATAAATTTCATCGTTTTCACACGCATTTGTAAAAATGTGTCACAAAAGTAAAAATACTTCATTAAACCTTCGACAACTTGTTATATTTCACAGAGAAAATGGAAAATCATATCGGGAAATTGGGAAGGTGTTAAATTTAAGTAAAAGTACAGTCGCGGATATTATAAGAAGATATAAACATGAAGATCGTACTGAATCCATTCCTCAAAAAGGACGATCACGTCTTCTTGACAGTCATGATAAGCGTGTAATTGTTCGAAAGATAAAGATTAATCCAGGATTAAGTGCCCCTACATTTACTGCAGAATTAGCTGCAGAAACTGGAAAGAATGTACACGTGGATACAGTTCGCAACGTTTTAAAAGATGCTGGCTACAATGGTAGAGCAGCTCGTAAAAAGCCATATAAACGAGATCAATCGAAAGAAACGTATAACGTTCGCTAAAGAATTTATTTCTAAAACACAATCATGGTGGAATGATGTGATTTTTGCGGATGAAAGTCAATTTCATGTTACTGGGTGTAACAGACTAAAATTAGTGTGGCGTAAACCGAATGAACAATTCAAAATAAATAATGAGACCGACGATGAAACACGGTGGTGGAGGCTTGATGGTATGGGGCTGCATTTCTACTGCTGGAGTAGGAGAGCTGGTTTTTATTGAAGGTATTATGGACAAGAACAAATATTTAGACTTATTAAAGCAAAATTTAATAAAAAGTGCAACGAATATGGGTATACGCGACAGTTTTAAGTTCTACCAAGATAATGATCCGAAATACAAATCGAGAATAGTTCAAGAATATTTATTATATGCTTGTCCGAAAGTGCTCCATCCTCCAGCACAGTCACCGGATTTAAATCCAATTGAAAATCTATGGGACTTATTGGATCGTAATATTAGAACCACCCCTATAAAAACAAAAAAAGAATTAAAAATATGACTGACGCAAGAGTGGAAACGCATTACCCAAAATTACTTAAATAAAATAATTTTAAACATGCCAACACCTTTGCAACACGTTATCAGACAAAAGGGATATCCCACAAAATATTAAAATTACCATAACTTTGTTGTTACATACACTCTAAATAAGAAAAAACTTTATGTAATATTTGTAACGTAACTTTATGTGTCCGAATATTTTTGCGACACCAATATCGGGTCTAATTTCGTTTATGATTTATTATGTGGAAAACAATAAAAAATGAAGTATTTAATTTTACATATTTGTAAACTAGAATATACGCTTCAACTCATTCCGAACCAGAAAATTCGATAATCACATTGCAAGTAAGTACATAAAGCTTTAATTTCGCAAATACCATAGTATCCGAATATTAAATCGAGTAAATATATATAGAAATAGAATAGATAGATGATGTTTTGGTATAATAATTTGATAGGCAGGAACGATCGATAAATATGACTAATGTGAAAAACATATAAAGGAAGACTGGAGAAATGAACTGTAAATTGATCTAATAAGCGAATTCTCTGTGTAGGAAAAAATGATGTTGTTTCACGAGAGGGCTAAACTTCGCGATAAGCGATTTTCTACAATTTTGCCACCTGCTACGCTTTCTGCAACTGTTTAGCACGAGTCGACTTTATGTTATTACAAAGATAAAGTTACGAACAATCGCAAACATTTAATCGGTAACAGTAATGGGTAATTCGTGGACCGGCTAAAAAGTTAATGTACACAAAAGGTTATTCTTACTGTGAGCAGAGAGTAAGACTTCGTATAGATTTCTATGGCGTAGAAAGGCGTAACAAAATTTGCGGAAAATATAATTTGTCTTTTCGAAAATATCCTAGTAGTTTTGTTCAGAATATAGGTCCAAAAACATTGTGGAAAAACTTTGACCGGAATACGTTAATACAGATTATAATCGCATACCTCACATGACGAGCTATTATACATTGTACAAATTTTTTTGTATATGCTCCTTCAGGCTCTTCTGCATGATATAATTGGTCCTTGTATCTCTAGCTTCACTGAATATTTATAATTTCATATATCTCTTCACTGCGTTGAATGTAGTAGAAGTCGATGATAATCGAAACAGGATGTTAAAGAGATTCAAATACTTAAAACAAAGCGATAACAGTATGTATATTGTTCTGAATAACATTGTTATTGCGGTAATAATGTAAAAACGTAAAGTGGCAGCTTGAAATTTAAAATTTATTATCTCATTATTCTTGTTCCTATTTATTATTAATTCTTAATTATCACAGAAAAATTATAAGATCACTTTCGATTTTCAATTTCCAAAATATTTCATTATTACGAAATACCTCGAATTATTTACTGTTAATGTATAGAAGAAAAAGAAATGTTGTTAATCTTTATTCATCATTTGTATTTGTATAATGGGACAGTAAATATATGTGATCTGTTGAGCTGTCTAGGATTTCTTTTTAAGTTCATAATGTCCACAAAAAGCTTGCGAAGTTTTAAATTGCTCTGATTCTTTATTCCTTATGGCCCGAGTGATCAAACTTAGAATTTTGTGTAAACCAATTAAATGAACGTCATTATTGTTTCTAACCACGACTAATCCATTTATTGGGTAAACAATTGTTTTTCAACATTTACTGGTACTATTGCTGAATTAATAAAAAAAAGATTTGGTTTGAAAAAAAAATATAAACAAATTTCTGGCGATCCACTATCAGCATTAGAGTTACCTAAAGCGTATTCACAAGCACAAAAAGAAGCGTAAATCCAACCATGCAGCTTCTATGTATTAGTTTGCAGAAACTTTGAAACAGAATTTTTCGAAAATCTTTCCATCGCGATTTTTCATTTGTTTCATTATCGAAAACTAGAGACCTGAAGTTTAAAAATGACAATTCTAGTTGTTTCCTACGATGATTTTTAGCGGAGACAGAGCAATGTCAATATGACCTGAAAATTTCTGGAATTTTTCTGTTCCCTTAATTTTTTTGTCTAGTGTATTTACGTTATTGTGTTTATTGTGTTTAACGCTAATTCCATATAAGATTTGTTGCTGTAATACTTCATGTTCGCCGGCGTAGATCATACATTTATGTGCACTTATATGTATAATATTTATAGCTTGTAACTGCAATGTCCGTTTTTTATCCCCTAATTTTTATCTCTTTTTATCTCCTAATTTAATGACTTTTAATTTTAAAAAGAATAGTGATAATCTTACTAGATTAATAGTTAATATTTTTAATAAGTTTGATAATTGATGTTACGTTACTTCCTATGGATAGGCGGTAGATTTGCCTATTTCATTGCCGATGTAGTCTCCTGCTCCCAATATAATTTCTCCGAACGCCATTTTGTCGGTGCAGATCGCGCGCGTTCATTGGTCAAAGGGAAGGCATCCGCGCTCCAATGGCAATGTTTCCTGTAACCGACCGTATTTTTCAAAATGATCGACTCGCACCATGCACTCTTTTCCTTCGTTTACTCCACTTGTAGTTTTAATTCAATTTAATTAATAATTAATTTAGTTTAATTCATTTAATTGATTTAGCTGAATAATTTTTCGCGCACCTTATCCCTGTACATATCTACCTCTTCGTTTCTTGATTCGTGCCCGAATCTCATTGGTGTATATTTTGTCCGCAACTTCCCTTCTTTGAGACAGATGGAGCTACATCTTTCCGAATTTTCACTATGTGAAATCCTTTCAGGGTTCTTGTTCTTCAACTGCTTGTTTCTATTTACCTTTTCTGTTATGTCGCATACATTCAGTAGGTTATTTCGATCTTTTAATTCTGTTCTAGGTTCTCATTTCTATTCAATTTCTGCAAATGTTCCATTGAAGATGAGTGACATAATAACTCCTCAAAAATCACCTGCGCACGCTATACATGGTTATGTCCAGGTATGTACATATGTTTTAGGTTAAGCTTATTAAATTAACTATTTGAAATTATTTTTTAAATTTTCCTCTCATGGCATTTGTAATAACAATTATTATCGTGGTTCATTTTCCCATAAGTATTTCCTCGCTATTTGTACACATGTATTAGCTGAATTAAATTGTAATTTAGAATTGCAGTTCTTTCTTTATTCTTACAATATCCTTGTTCTTGACTATTTAAGCATCTGATGCTTATTATGACAGTAATATAGTTGTTGCTGCTATTGATCGTAATCTAAGCCTTCTTGTTTTCAGATTACTATGAGAAGAGTAATATGTTTTGTCAAAAAAAAAAATGGACAGGATGCAGAAAATAGCAGAAGAGATTTCAAAATTTAAACGGTGAGCTGACCATGGTCTTCTAATGTACCACTCCTACTATTGATGTGTAATGTTAGAAATTACAGTAAGACATACTTTCCATTATAATATATTATTCATAATAGTATCTCTTTAATACAACTTTAATAACATTTGCAGATGTTCGCGCAACTGTCTTTGCTGTGTTGCCGAATGTTCCCTGAAATGCTTAACCATTATATGATGCGAAAACGTATGTTCTCCATATTCAATACTGTAGAAAGTACAAGCTAACAATGTTGACAGTGTTATGTCTTTTAGCAAAATTGCAGATGCATTCCTATTATCATACTTTGATGCTTGGCAGGATCGCTTCCCTTAGCGTAGTGTGAAAGGAGAAATTCCGCTTACTGCTGTAAGTATTTAAATGACAATGAAATATAGGCTAATTTATTCATTATATAAGATATAACTTAAAATAAAGAATATTTTGCTTAAAACTATTAAAAAAATCATTTATAAGTGCTAATATAATCAAGCATATTAGAAAATTTATCAACTTTTGAACAAGTTGTATACAGTTCCCAGTTCCCAGCAGTCACATTCTTCGGTACTTCAAATGCTACGTTACATATCAAGTTTAACACTAAAATTTAATAATTTTGTATATGTTGTAAAAAGCCGAATGCAAATGGAAGTATTACATGTGTAAAAAATTATATCTTTAAGGCAAAATATTCACTGATATTTTTAAAATGAAAGGCTACAAAGATATACGACGTTAACACGAAATCGTGCAAGTTTGGAAACTTAAATAAACTTAAATTATAATTCGCATTGTATGCAACAACAGCTCGAACATCTTATGCTATTTAGTTGAACAGAAAAAATAAATTTTGGATTATTTCAAATTATTTTCTTTCACTCTTACCAACCCATTCAATCTTTGAGGGTTACCAACCCATAGAATCAAATTTAAACACCCTTCCTCAATTTTGATTTTCGTCAAAGACAAAATTGCTAATTTATAATTTTTAGATTTTCCTTGTGTCTTACATACAATTTCGTTGACAGAAATTTGGTAAGTATATCTGCACAGTTTTTGTTTGTTTCCATACACATAGTCTATATAATCAGACCCTTATTAATTAATTCCTTTATATAATATTTGATATCAATATGTTTACTTCTTTTGCTTGGTTGTCCATGAGTAACGTCACATCACATTCCCTTCCACACATTTCTTTTGTTGTTTATTGGAAATGAGTTTAAGAAATAATTTATTACACAGTGAATTGAATTATTTAAAAACGTTTCTTTATTATTCTTACTGCACAAGGAAGATTTGATCTGATAAATTAACACTGAACTTATTCAAATAAAAAACTGGGCTCAAGTAAAATCTATAGAAATATATCTACTTCTTCTTAGATACAAAACTATTTATACTACAAAGCCTTTTCTTATCAAACATTGATTAGTCGATTGGTTTTTGTTACACATGTAATCCAACACGCCCCTTCAAAAATCAATCGGCTTTAATGTTTAACTGTGCATTAACTTTATTACATATTATTAAAAAACAAACAAAGAAACTTCCTCGTTCATTACTTTGATTCTAATCCTGGGAAACAAAATACAGATGGTCCAACATTTGTTGCTAAGGAATGGGGAAACTCAGGAAAATCCATCCAGACCACTTAAATTGTGCACAACATATAATAAATAATTTGAAGCATCTATTCAAGATCCATTCCTGTTCTGAATTCCATAAATTTGTTTGCTGGTAATGGCTTTGTTAACGTGCCAGCTAGTTGATCACCTGTGAAAATAAATTCAAGTTTCATCACATTTTTCTCAACTTGTTCTCTTGAAAAATGGTACTTTATATCTATATGTTTTGATCTTTTGTGACTGCTAAAATTGTTCGCAATACTAATGCAACCCATATTATCTTCATGTATCCTTATTGGGTCAGAGATATTTATATTAATACTAACTGCCAATGATTTTAACCATAGTGCCTCTCTCAGAGCGTCAAAAAGAGCTATATACTCTGCTTCTGTAGATGAAGCAGCTGCTGATGCTTGTCTTTTAGTGTTTCAACATATTGTGCATCGTTCATACAATGTAAACAAATATCCTATTGTACTTTTTCTGTCTGTTTGTTCACTACCTCCCCAATCAGAATCTACATATCCACTTAATAAATTTTTATAATTATTCTTACAATTAGCATATATTAATTTAATATCAGCAGACCCTTTAAGATATCTTAGAACTCTTTTGAGATTTTGCCATAATTCTGTATTATTTTTGTTGTAAGAATAATTCACAATAAGGTGTTTTACAAAATATACATACATATATTGAAAGAAAGAAAATAAGTGAATTATATGGAAGTGTTGGTAGTAATATCTCTGTAGGCTGCAAATATAAGTTGTCAGCAATGATAGAATGTACTGTGTTTTGTTTAATGTGTTCGTTGTCGTGCGGTTACCTGCGATGCACGTGGCGACGTGCAGTAACGCGTCTTTCTTACATACGCTATATTTTATTCTATAATTACTTTTCCTCAATAAACCATTTACGTTTTATATTAATCTCTGAAAAACTCTGTCAGGAAGTCGGTTTGCAACTAACTAAAATCCCCGCCCAGATCGGCCGACGTACTATGCGATGGTACATCAGCGACATTAATCGCCAATCAATCGGCACTATTATGGTTACCGACCATCAATTTTTATTTGAATATCGACTCAAAATTAAATTACAACAAGGTGAATTACATTCTTCATCAGAGTTTAAAGCTTTATAATCTAATACATTTGGAAGAGGTGTACTCACAGACTTGCAATCTTGCATATTAAACTTTGTAAGAATAGTTTTTATGTGTGCACTATGAACTAATATTATTTGTTCATTAATTCTTTCAATTTTAATTCCTAAAAATAATTTAATTTCGTTTAAATCTGTCATACAAAATTTATTTTTTAAATAATTTTGGAAACTTTTCATTGTCTCAATTCCAGTATCCACATATAGTACCACGTATATGTTATTCGTTATATTTCCTCTATCTAAAATGTAAATACAGCGATCTACTGATGAATTTCGGAAACCTTTCTGTACAAGACCCTTTACAAGCATTTCAAACCAACATCTAGCTGATTGTTTAAGATCATATAATGCTTTATTTAATTTACATATTTGGTTATTATTGTTTTTTATTAAATTTCTTTCTTCAAAATACCGTTTAAAAATGCCGTTTTCACATCCATGTGGTAAACTAATAAATTATGCTGATTTACAAAAGCAATAAGGAACCGAAAACTTGATATTCTAGCAACTGGCGCAAATGTCTCATTATAATCTACTATATATTTCTAACTAAAACCACGGGCTATTAGTTGAGCTTTGTATTTCAATGGGTTTCCGAATTCATCATTCTTGACCGCGAATACCCATTTGCAATCGACAATGTTTTTATCTTTTGGCTTCGGTACCAAATTCCAAGTTTTATTAATGACCAATGAGTTTATTTCATCAGCAATAGCTTGTTCTCATTTAACTCTATTTTCTTTCATTTTAATTTTTTGAAATAAAGTGGGAATTTTATAAACTACTGACTGAGCACACAAAAGATACTCATTGTGCACATAAACTTTTTTATATGAAATGGGGGGGGGGGTTGTTGCTTAATCCTATCACTCCTTCTAGGTTCTGCACTATTTTTCGATTCAGTTATTCGATCTCTTTCTAATACTGACACTCCTGTTACATCTGTTTCAGTTATAGATTTTTTTTTTTCATGATTTACAGTTACTTTTCCTTTCGGCTCCACCACATCTGATTGGCAGATTTTTTTCTTTTTAACACATCTGATTTTTCTTTATCAGATTTATTAAATTCACTTTGTTTTACTACTGATTTCGGCATCAAGCAAGATGCATCAATCTCACTTCGTATTTCTACTTACTGATTTTTTTTACTTCGTATTTCTACTGAGGCACCCCTCGAGATGCCTCCGTTTCACATGTATCACCAATTAAATTCCTTTCCTATATGGCTGACCGAGTTTTTAAGTAATTTATTTCATCAATTATCACATCCCATACTATTCCAAATTTCCCATTTTCTACATTCCACACTTTATACCCGTTTGGTACAAATTCTACCAAAATACACTTATAACATTTCTCATCAAATTTTGACTTCCTAATTTTATTGTGAACATATACTGTGGAACCAAAAGCTTTTAAATACTTTAATTTGGGCTTCTTATTATGCCACAATTCAAATGGTATTTTATGCGCTGTAAGAGCTTTTGATGGTGTTAAATTTATTAAATATATAGCAGTTAATACTGCTTCTCCCCAAAACTCTTTTCCTAAACCTGCACCGTTTATCATAGCACGTGCTTTTTCTGTTATTGTTCTATTCATACGTTCTACAACACCATTTAGTTGAGGAGTACGCGGGACAGTCAGATGATAACTAATACCTTTTTGTACACAAAAATCTTTCATTTCATTTGATAGGTATTCCCTACCATTATCTCAATATAAATTGACAATTTTCAAGTTAAATCGCGCTTCAGTTTTTGCAGCATAGTCATTGAAAACTCAAATAACATCAGATTTATGTTCCAGCAAATATGTCACTGCATAATGTTCATCAATAAATGTAGCGAAGTAATTTTTATTATTAATTGTTGAAGGAGTAATAGGACGACAAACATCTGTATGAACTATAAACAATGGTTTTGTAATATGACTCTTATTCTTTGCTTTTTCAAATGGTAATCGTGCCTGTTTACCACTAATACAAGCTTCTCATAAATTATCGTTCGGAATAATGTTTTCACGATGAGTCACATTCTTTACCATTTATTTATTTTTCAATTGCAAAAATTTTGCTTTCCCTATGTTCCCTAAACGTCTATGCCATAATTCATAATTATTATCTATTTTATTATTTTATTATCTTTTTGGGAATTAATTAAATTTATGCTTTTTGTAATAACAATATCTATAACTATTAGATTATTTGAAGGCTTACCATTCATTATAATTTTAACACCTTTAATAATTTGAACTCCCTTGTTATCAAAGATTATACTCACTTCTTTCTGCTGCATTTTCTGTACTGATAACAAATTGTATGGTTCAGCCGGCAGTATAATACGTTGTCCAAAACACCTTTGATTCCCAGGTTGCTTGTCACTTCAATTTGTCCTTTCTTCGTAGCCGTGATGAATTTACCGTTTTTCGCATTTGAAATTTGTATAGGTGGATGTAACTCTACTGCACTGGAAAATACACTTTCATCATTCACTATATGATTTGATGCTCCAGAATCAAGAATAAAAATTCGTTTGTCGGATTTAGAAATTAGACATTGTCCTGTCATAAAAGCGTAACCCGAAACATCATCGTTTGACACAGTGTAACATCCCGGAAGAATTAATGTTTGTTCGTCCTCATAAGTGTCTCAATGCTAATTTTATTTCGTTCTTCAAAAGTACATTTAATTTCGATTATCGACTGTATTTTTCATTTACTGACCCCCACATTAGACAAGGCAATTACCATCAAAATTTAGTTGAACTGTCGGTAACATATATATATATATATATATATATATATATATATTTTTTTTTTTTATTTACAAATATTATGTGATTGTTAGAAGTTAGATTCCTAAACAGCAGGTTCATGTATTATTTTATTTATTTAAATAAATAGTAAGTTATAAAGATTTTGTATGGAATATTCCACGTTCTGCGATGCTAGCTCGGGACCTCGTAGAAATAGTACACTATATGTAGACGAGGATAGAATATATATATTTTCATTAACAATGCTATCAGATATAAAAATTATTAAATAATTATTTGATGAATCAAAATATAGAAATACGAATTAATGATATGTTAAACTGAATTGTTAATAATCGAATTCGAATGTTACTTTATTTGAATAAATAGTATATTGTAAATGTTTCGTACGAAATATTCTGAAACGCTACGTGCTACGTGCTACGACGCTAGCCGGGATTTCTTAGAATTGGCGCGCAATCTCTAAAGAGAGATGGAATATATATTTTCATTTGATGATGTTATTATACATTAGAATTATTAACTAATTAGACCAATCGATATATATAAAGCTAGCTAATGTTATGTTGAGTTAAATTATCAATACTCGAAGTCAGATATTATTTCATTAATCTAGATAAATAATGAATTGTAAAAGTATTCTATGGAATATTCCGAAGCATCGTATGCTTCGACATATAGTTCACGTCCTTGTAGAAATTCGTGCGTAATAAGAAGAAAAGAACAGCGAATATATTTCTCGTTTAAAACGCTATTAAATTATTATTTTCGTATTAAAAACATTAACTACTATTCAGAAGACACTATTGATAATGTAATAGAATCATTCACTTCATTAATTAACGTTTAATTAAGAAATATATATAAAATTGTATGTAAAATTATACGCAAAATTATACACGTCGAACATAGGGGTAGTTTTCCAGAGCTTTGAAAAGTGAAAGGACTTTGAGTATAAAAGGCCGAACGAAATCCGCCTAGGGTGCAGAACAGTTTTTAAAGTCGAGCAAGCTACACGTCGTCAGATAAGTATAATCCGGAACAGTTTTCGCTGGTCAGAGCCGAAAAGATTTTTAATTCTTGATTGGAAGTGCGGGTGTACGCCATTTGGATACCTGATCGCTGGGTCGTTCTAGTAGCTAGCGAACAGCAGGCTCCCCATTCAAGCGGTCTTGTATCTGAAACTCCGTCAGGAGAGTGCTATACTCTGCGCCAAGAAAGATTGAGACATCAAAACGAGAGCTCTCAGCTACTCATATATTGCAATTTTTGTCGAATTACTAAACGTGCCGTCAGACTCTCGGAGTTAGCTCTGGGTCGTTTCGTAGCTAGCGAACAGCAGGCTCCCCAATTAAGCGATCTGGTTTTGGGTGTCAGTGTATGATCTGACTAAAAGGGTCATGGACAATTAGTTGTCGAATCAAAAATAGAACGAGTAACTGTTCCGACGAAGTATATAATTTCATACAAATTTTAGAGTCTTGAATCCAGTCAGTCTTAGGATTTTGAAACTATTAAAAGAATATTGTTCTGTCACTATCGTATCTTGCGTAGCGTATCCGACGTAGTCGATTACACCGCGTTAGAAAATCAATTTAAAGTATTAACACTTTAACGACCGCTCACACAACATCTGTGTGATAGCCGGAACAACCGTTAACGACCGCTCACACAACATGTATGTGATGCTACCGCCGAAGGTTGTTGGTCAGTACCACACTCTTTGTGTGATAACACTGCCCAACAAATTTTAACTTTTTTTCGACGTTTCTATTTTCGTTCAATGATTCTTATAGGTTTTTTTCGCGCTGATTACGAATCTGCAACCCGTTATTCTCCAGCACGTACAGTTTTTGAGAAATTTGAGTTTGACAAAAAAAAACACATTTTTAAAATTTGAACCAATTTTGTGAGATAACTATAACAGATACTAAGATTCTGTTTGTATCATAAGATTCTATAGACTTTCCTGAATACAACGATATCTGGCTTTTATGCATTCTGAATATTTAAACATGTTTAAACAATCATTGAACGCCGAGAGGCATGGATTTTGCACCAATTTGTAGGTATATTTTTCAATTTATCTTAAAAAGTAAGGGTCTAGCGGAAAATCAAACTATACCACGCGATAGAGCAGATTTTCACCTTTAAAAAGCACCCATACAAAGTTGTAACGTCGTTTTTTTTACGATGCTAGAAACAAAATAGCTGCGCGGGAAACGGAAAACGGACAGTGGTGCTCCGCGTCAGAGCGGCCGTTCCGTGTCCCGCCCATATTAACGCGATGCAACTCTGGCGCGGAGCACCACTGTCTTTTTTCCGTCTCCCGCGCAGCTATTTTGTTTCTAGCATCGTAAAAAAAAAGACGTTGCAACTTTGTATGGGTGCTTTTTAAAGGTGAAAATCTGCTCTATCGCGTAGTATAGTTCGATTTTCCACTAGACCCGTACTTTTTAAGATAAATTGAAAAATATACCTACAAATTGGTGCAAAATCCATGCCTCTCGGCGTTCAATGGTTGTTTAAACATGTTTAAATATTCAGAATGCATAAAAGCCAGATATCGTTGCATTCAGGAAAGTCTATAGAATCTTATGATACAAACAGAATCTTAGTATCTTTTATAGTTATCTCACAAAATTGGTTCAAATTTTAAAAATGTGATTTTTTTTCAAATTCAAATTTCTCAAAAACTGTACGTGCTGGGGAAAAACGGGTTGCAGATTCGTAATCAGCGCGAAAAAAACCTATAAGAATCATTGAACGAAAATAGAAACGTCGAAAAAAAGTTAAAATTTGTTGGACAGTGTTATCACACAAAGAGTGTGGTACTGACCAACAACCTTGACTGTAATCAAATCATAGGACTTTGAGATAAATAACCAGTAATTGCGTTCTGTTAAGATTCTTCTTACACTTACAAATCGCGTATTATTTAATTTATAGAGTTTCTGTTCTTTATACGACAATTTTCTTTAGTTCTTTGATCTAGTCGTTCATTATATTAGTTTATATTACATATACTTTTCCTATTTTGTTATAATTGTTATTTGTTAATGATTCTCATCGTTATTTTATTGAATAAACCTGCTTATTGGAAGGTATTGACCTGTGGATTTCACTCCTTAACCGCACACCACACGAATCCCACATTCTTTGGATTTAGTTATTATAGATTCGAGTCGTTCAGTAGGTAAATACCGCTCCTTGCCTCACGAGCGCTGTAAGATTTCTGTGCATAGCTCCAGAATCGTTACAGATGTACCGATGCAATAAAGCGGCAATACAAACAATGGCAATACGGCTCGCAAATTTTTTAAAAGTGCTGATATATCAGCCGAAATAACTGGCATCAATATTGATTTAATTAAACACTTCCGTATTATATTAGAATGTTTAAATTTCGATTATAAAATAAATGTAAATAGATTTTATGAATATATTATATAAATGCGTGAATTATATCTTAAACACTACTCATGGTATATAATGCCAGTTACTGTACATAAAATATTATTTCATGGAAAAGACATAATTACCACTGCTATTCTTCCGATAGGACAGTTTTCGGAAGAAGTTCAAGAAGCTCGAAATAAAGACACTAAAAAATACAGAGAATTATTTACTAGAAAAACTTCAAGAATGGATACTAACAGGGATTTATTAAACAGATTATTAATTTCTTCAGACCCGCTTATTTCACATTTACGTACTTTTCAAAAAACTGTCCGGAAAAATATAATAATAGAAATACGACAATTCTTGGAAGAACCATTAATCGATTCCAGTTCCTCGGAAGACGTATCACACGAAAGCGACTCTGATTAAAAAATATATTCATGTTTTAAAAGATATAATAAAGATTTTGTATACTAGTTTTATAGAATAAATAATGTATAATATAATAGAAAAATTTGTATAATGATTTTGTATGTTTATTTTATTGTTATGTTCATTTAACTGCTAAATAATTTAGCAAATATATATGTTCATTAATATTTAATGAAATATCATGTTTTTTTTATGGCACCACCATCTTGTATCTAACCAGTTGATCTTCTCTCCCGTCTGCTGCATTTGGCAACAAATTTTTTCTATTACCTTCACCCACACTTCGTACGTTTCAGTCGCCATATTGAAATTTGTATTTTCGATTGCAACATACCTAATTTCCGATTGTATAGTTGCGAATTCCGTGATCTCATCTACATAAAAATCTTTGTCTTTATTTAACTATTGTTGTTAGATGTTACGAAAATCAAATTTTTGTTTTTACCCGCCACAAACGCTTTTCATCCACTGTTTGTCCATGTTTGGACCACGTTTCGTAAAGACTTTTGCATTTGCTTTAATGTTCATTTAATTAAAATCTGCTCGTAGTTCCTTCTGAATATGTTCAATCAATATTAAATATCCCTTAGACCCAACTTCAATGAAATTTTTTTTCGCGTTTCGAATCATTTTCGGAGCTTTATCGTCACGTGTTTATTAATTGCATCAGACGACCATTAATGTATTTTCATTTTTCGCAAATATACAAGCATACATAGTCACAGTTCAAAAACTTAAAAAAATTAAGACTATACTTAATTTTGGTTACACTTTAAATTCATACATAATTATTACAATATTTTTCACTTCTTACCATCTTTATCGCAGTTAAATACGGAGCGACACGACACACGTTGGTTGCCTATGACGGCCACATCCAACCGTGATTAATAACTTCCTATGGTCGGTGATAACTATTTATGGTTGCTAACCTTCTGTGGTAACTACTTATTTTCGATAACCATCATCACTCGTTTAATCATTTGCAGTTGGTAATATCGGCGAAACTTCAAAAAACTGTCATGCTTCCATTCTGTTCAAATTTTGCAAATAAACTCCTTTTTGCAAAAGGAAGTATTTGTAAGAACGGTTTTTGGCGACCTGAACAAAAAATTTTTACCATTCCGATGATATTATCCTATATTACCGACGAAATACAGTATAGTATGCGAACTGTTCTGAACACATAACCCGCATTTTCGGATCCACGGAATATGTTGCAAACAGCATTTTTATGTTCACAGTATATTCACTAACAGTATTCAGTATTGTTGCCCTCACCAAAAACTACACCAATTTTACTCAGACAGTATTTCCGTGTAAACAGCATATACATTAACAGTACCCGATAAAACTATATGAATTATGTGTATACGTACATGTGTAAGATCCCAAGCAACTCAACATTGAAGAATCTCGATGTAAAATTTTGTTTCTTTATTGTTAATTCATTATTTTTATTATGTTCATTATTTTATTTTCATTATCGACCGATTTTTGTTTACCGACCGCGCTATATGTCGCAACAATTACCATACGAATTATTCTAATCAGCCGATAAAACATAAACTATTTAGGTTCTTTAATACTTATTATTATTATATTAAACATATTGAATCAATGGGTTAGGTAACTAAAATAAATGATTAGAAATCAAATTAATGCATTCTTTCATATATCAAAAGAAATTAAAATAGTACCTAATATTTTTAACAAAGATCACGCGCTTCCTAACCTAGGCCCCCGTAAGATGCGCGCGCAACAGATGGAAAAGGACAGAGAATATACTTCGAACCAAATTATTATTGAACTATCATTTTTATTGTAAAATTATTCAGTATTAATCAGGATATATTATTAGCGAATTAATAAAAATATTTACTTTATTAACTACTGTCCAAATAAGTAATATCAAAAAATATGTAAAAATAGTACGCATTTAACATGGGGGTAAGCCTGTGTGGCCTTGAAAAGTGAAAGGCAAATTGCCCATATTCGGGGTATAAAAGAAGCGAAAGACCCATAGGGTGCAGAACAATTTTCGAAGTACTACAAGCTGGACCTCCTAGGACAAGTATAACCGGAACAGTTTTTGCTGGTATGAGCCAAAAAGATTCTTATGCCTTGACTGGACAGCGGGTATCGGCCATTTGGATACTTGATCGCTGGGTTATAGCAGCTAGCTAACGCAGGCTCCCCAATTAAGCGATCTGGGTTGGGTGACAATTTATGTTCTGTCAAGAAGGGCGAATGTACCAGTAGTCGTAGAGTCAAAATACTGAGTAACTGTTCTATATTAAAATTAATTTTATATAAATTCTTGAACTTGAAGTAATTCTTGAACTGAACTAACTAAAGAATATTGTTCTGACCAGTTAGGATTGCGATTAACTTTTGTAAACAGCGAATCTTGCGTAGCGTTATAGTAGTCGACTACGAATACGTTAATTTCCAAATTTAGAAGCATATTAGATAGGATTCATTGTAATATTTTAAAAGCTAAATTCCGAGACGATTAATCTGCGAGTTGCGTTTCTGTTCAATTAGATTCATTTAACATTCCCAATTAGATTAATTATTTAATCATTACGCGATAAAAGTCTGTTTTGTTCTTTTGCTAAATAATCAGATACATATTCTTTTTATATTTTTCACAGTAATAATTGTTAACTGTAATACCCTCTCTCTATTAATTAATTGAATAAACCTAATTATTGAAAGGTATTGACCTGTGGATTTTACTCCTTAATCGCACACGAATCCCACATCCTTATAGAGTTAGTTATAATAAAGACGAGTCGCTCAATAGGCAAAAGCCGCTCTTTGCCTTACGAAGTGCTGTAAACTCCAGGGCCCAGTTCCAGGGACGTTACACATGTGCATATTTCTTTTATTACTCTAATGAATATGCATATTTGATATCGTCTAATAATAATAATAGTAATAATAATAATAATCGTCTAATAATAATAATAGGGACAAGGGATCTACTTTGGTTCCTTTTAGTTGATACCGCCACATATACTCACACTTATGTTACAAGCGAAAACCTCCGTTGAACGTTTTGAAAAAAACTTTACTTCAAATACCCGCTATGTTACAATATTATTGATTTTCGGATCTCGTTACAACACGGTTATGAACTCGAGAACCGACTGACTCACAATAGCAGCTAGGGCAACAATGACAATAACGATCGCGCGCGCCTACCGGCTCCTGTTTTATACTTCTGCTTCCCCTAAACTGTGCTGCTTCTTCGACTTATCTTGTTTATGACTTTTGGACGGTATATTATCCTGTTTATGTCTGGTGGACGATGAGAATGATCAGCGAGCATAGTTCTATAATACCACTTTTACCTAAACGTGCTTGTATAGCATGCTACGATGACAATAGTATTGCTTTTGGATGCAAAAGCACGCTGAGAGAGAAAAAACAAAAGGCATATTGGGAGGGTTTTCTAAATAAATGCTCGGGATATAAAAGTCAGGATACTAGCTATATTTTACAGAGGTGTGAGTCTAATGAGAAACGGCAACTGACTGCCCGTTCGACGTCGCCGGGCGGCGACGTCGTTGTCCGATCTTCGATTGTTTTTCGGCAAGACAATGCGTTCCGGAATATTCCATCGACTGGAACACTCCAGGGATGCACTGCGAGTCCCAGGGTCTAGCCGTCTACAGACAGTTTAAGATTGGTGAGGGTGAATAAAGTCTGATGTGGTTATATTAACGAGTAACAATAATCGATTTGTAATAAGTGTTCTGTGCGGTACCGCGAACGTTCGCTCGAGAGACGCCAAAAACCGTATAACCAGTGGCCTATTCCCGTCGCAACGCGTTCTCCTAAAGGACAATTGAATGTCGTTCAACGAACGTTTCTGGAAAGCTACTCGCAAAATAAACATCGCCGACACGGCGGCGAACCGTGTCATCTTTGCAACGGTCGCTCATGGAAAAATTCGAAGCCCGTAATAAAAACATTCGCGGCGACTGTCCGCCACAACAGTCAAATTGTTGCGAGGTTCTCGCACGGTACCATTCGGGTGTCCCTGGCGGTTATCGTGATCGCGTCGCGTAGTCCACTACAGTAAACATTCGATATCTGCAAAAATCACCTATACGATATGAGAAAAAAAGTTATCCCCTCCACTGGAGAGAAGATCCCTCTATACACCTCGAAGCTCGATCGCCGAAAAGTATACTGTGAACCTCGTTTGTGTATATCCATGAGACATTACCAATGAAAATGTAAAACTTTCCTATTTTTTCCTCTTTTAAAATAAAACTTTCAACAACATCTTTGTGACATTTTCCTGATAAAAATGAGTCTAAGCACGATGTAATTTGGACTGCATTTACTGGTTTAACTGACGATAAAAGTTTCTAACGCAGAGGAAGATAGCGAGTAAAAAAGAAAGAGACGCTGCAATCGTGGCAGTCGGCAAAGATCAAAAGTCTCTTCAATTATTTACAATGTTAATGTGTTGCTAATTTTTTTATTTTTAATTAATGTTTCATACAACTTTCTCCATCATATTCGTGACATTCTCCTGATTAAACTAAGACCAAACATGACATAGTTCGGTTCATATTTATTGGCAATAACTTATTCGAGTAAACTCCTCGATATAAGCGTAACGTTTGAAATTGTATCGTCTCTGAAACCATGTGTAACGATTCTGGAGTTATGCACAGAAATCTTACAGCGCTCGTGAGGCAAAGAGCGGTATTTACCTACTGAACGACTCGAATCTATAATAACTAAATCTAAAGAATGTGGGATTCGTGTGGTGTGCGGTTTAGGAGTGAAATCCACAGGTCAATACCTTTCAATAAGTAGGTTTATTCAATAAAATAACGATGAGAATGATTAACAAATAACAATTATAACAAAATAGGAAAAGTATATGTAATATAAACTAATATAATGAACGACTAGATCAAAGAACTAAAGAAATATTGTCGTATAAAGAACAGAAACTCTATAAATTAAATAATACGCGATTTGTGAATATAAGAAGTCTTTAATAGAATCGCAATTTCTAGATAATGAACTCAAAGTCCTATGTTTTGATTTACTGTCAAGGCTAACTCGACTACGCTTTTACAATATTAATAAGACTTGAAATTCTAAGTGTTTATGATTTGTACTCTTTCAAAATTAACGCAGTTACAAAGTCTAACAAAATTAATACGTTTCTAGCTCTACGATGAATCCTACCTAAGTCTGATTCTTTTCGAGGCTAACTACGCTTTTACAAGATTAACAATATCGATACTTTAAAAGTCTAGCGTTTTGCGGAATCCTACCTAAGTGTCACGTAGTCGACTACGTGAAATTCGCTACGCAAGATTCGATAGTGACAGAACAATATTCTTTTATTGATTAAAAATCCTAAGACTGACTTGATTCAAGACTCTAAATTTTATGTGAAAAATATATTATTCGTCGGAACAGTTACTCTTTTTGATTTGGATTCGACAACTAATTGTCCATGACCCTTTTAGCCAGAGCGCACATTAACACCCAAAACCAGATCGCTTAATTGGGGAGCCTGTTGTTCACTGGCTACTAGAACGACCCAACGACCCAGAATCAGACGAACAGCATACGTCCGACAGGTTAGCAAATTAAAAATGACTCTAATTATAAAATCGTAATTACTCGACTGCCACCCAAAAGACACGGGTTTCAGACACCAAGCTACTCGTAATGGGGAGCCTGCTATTCGCTGGCTACGGAACCACCCAGGGCTAACTCCGAGAATCTGACGGCGCGTTTAGTAATTCGACAAAAATTACAATATGTATGTGAGTAGCTGAGAACGGTCGTTCTGAGGTCTCAACCTTTCTTGGCGCTGAGTATAGCACTCTCCTGACGGAGTTTCAGATACAAGACCGCTTGAACGGGGAGCCTGTTGTTCAGTGGCTACTAGAACGACCCAGCGATCAGGTATCCAAATGGCGTATACCCGCTTTCGAATTAAGAATCGTTTTGGCTCTGACCAGCGAAAACTGTTCCGGATTATACGTATCTGAAGACTTCTAGCTTGCTCGACTTCGAAAACTGCTCTGCACCCTAGGCGGGTTTTGGTCGGCCTTTTATACTCGAACTCCTTTCACTTTTCAAGGCTCTGGAAAACTACCCCTACGTTCGACATGTATAAATTTGCGTATAATTTTACATACAATTATATATACATTTCTCAATTAAACGTTAATTAATGAAGTAAATGAATTTCTAACATCGTCAATAGTGTTTCGTAAAGCGTAGTTAATGTTCTCAATGTGAAAATAATAATTCAATAGCGTATTAAGCGAGAAACATATTCACTGTCTTTTTCTACATACTACGCACGAATTTCTACAAGGATCTGAACTACAGGGTGTCTCACAACTAGTGTAGGTCCCGGAAATGGGGGGTAGCTGACGTTATTCTGAACAAGATTTCCCTTTGCAAAAATGGGGTTTGAAGCTTCGTTTTTGAGTTATTAAGGAAAACCACTGACCAATCAGAGCGCGAGAATAGCGCGCGGTCAGACGCGAGAGCGACAGCTTCGAGTATGATGGTCGATCGTGATCGTGAACAAGCGTATCGATAACGCATCGGTATAACAGGAAACTATTAGGTGAAAATTAAATCGAATAACAAATTAAGAAGTTAAGAATAATATTAAGTTCTTCATTATTCTTAAATAGGAGATAAACCAATTAGTTGTTGTTTATCCAGACCAAGTATATTATATTTTTTTTATGCCTTCGAAAAGGAATAAAGAATAAATTTTCGAAAATTAATTTTCTCAACTATTCTAATGAAGCAAACGAATAAATTTCAATACGTTTCAAAACGAATGAGTATCTTGTCTATGAAATGAGATAGGACTGGAATGAAATAACTAATGCAGTAACTCACTGAGGTGAAATAAATCAATTCCTGCGTACGTTTAATTGTAAAAATTCACAAACAACTTAAATAAAACTTACCCATTGATCCATGAAAAAACTAGCTCAGATAAAAAATATTTGTGTCACCGGGTAGATCCACCGATCAGAGCATCAACAGCTGATGTCCTGGCAGGGTCAATGAACTCTCAACTTATTTCACTGTCTCTTTCTAATAATTGCACAACATAAGCACGACCGGTAAACGGACCGAATGAAAACGCGTGAACGATTATTTATAGATATGTATGTTTAACGATACTCTATATTCTTATTATAAGGTATCCGAATTGAGGAATCGATATTAAATTATATTTTAATAGAAGACATTGTTGAACGGGCCACGGATCTCGGTTTCGTTCTCGATCGCGAGGCGTACGTCGCAAACCGTTGCTATGCAACGGTGATTTGTTGATCGACTACGGCGTCGATCGAGACAGTCATTGTTTACTGTGGAAAGAAACCAGCCGAAATAAAATGTATCGTAGTTTTTAATCGAAAATTCCGCTTTCTTGCTTTCAAGATGATGTAGTTAAAATTATTTATGAATATTCGTTCACGTGTTTTCATTCGGCCTATTTACGTCTCGGGCTCGTAGTGGCCAATTAGTGAAAAGTGACAGGGAAATGTGATAATGAAAGCTAATAATGAAAGATGACAGTGATTGGTGACAATGAAGTAAATTGAGAGTTTCTGTGTGGTGATTTATTTTTTCTAACGGTAAGGATCGGTGGATCGTCCCGGTGACAGAGAAGCATTCTCATCGTGACTATTTACAGTTCAATGGGTAAGTTACATTTAAATTTGTTAATTTTTTTACTTAAATTTTTATTTGTTGAATGGAAAAGTTATTTAATTTTTCAAAAATGAGAATTTGTTCTTTTTCATCATCACAATATCTAACGAGAATAATTTTCCATATTTTATCTATTATTTCTTTGCGACAACGAATAAACGTATCGAATAAATTTGATTTATTCTGATCACGTGAGTAAGGACTAACTTCTTTATTTCTTATCCATTAATGAATGATAATTCAACAATAATCCAGATTTTTTTATTCGTTATTCGATGTAACTTTCACCTAATAGTTTTCTGTTATACCGACGCGTTATCGATACGCTTGTTCACGATCACGATCGACCGTCATACTCGAAGCTGTCGCTCTCGCGTCTGACCGCGCGCTATTCTTGCGCTCTGATTGGTCAGTGTTTTTCCTTAATAACTCAAAAACGAAGCTTCAAACCCCATTTTTGCAAAGGGAAATCTTGTTCAGAATAACGTCAGCTACCCCCCATTTCCGGGACCTACACTAGTTGTGAGACACCCTGTATATGTTGAAGCATACGATGCTTCGGAATATTCCATAGATTAATATTACAATTTATTATTTATCTGGATTAACAAAATAATATCTGACTTCGAGTATCGATAGTTATACTTAACGTAACATTAGCTAACTATATACATTAATGTATTTAACGTATTAATAATTCTAATGACAAATAATATTGTTAATTGAAATTATATAATCTGTCTCTCTCTTTAGAGATTGCGCGCTAATTCCAAGAATTCCTGGCTAGTGTCACGCCAGATAACACGTCATCACAAATCCTAGAGTAACCCCGAAAACACAGATGATTCATCAGCGATAACTCAATAACCCCGAAAACAAATGAGTCAATGTACAACATATAATCCCCGCCTTTGGAGACAATAAACCAGTTCTTTCCCGACTTTCAAAGCCGAAGCTCTGTCTGTCAAAAGTTAGTTTCGCGTATCCTGAAAAATTCGTTAGAAGTAAAGTTTAAACCTTGAGAACCGCAGTTACGGTTCTGTTTGCGTCATTTTACTTATCCACGGAAATTCTCCCGTGACACTAGCGTCGTGTCACGTAGGCACGTAGGCATTTCGGAATATTGCGTATGAAACATTTACAATATATATTATTTATTCAAATAAATTAACATTTGATGTTGATTATTAATAATTCAACTTTGACATATCATTAAATTAGCTTTCCTATATTTTGACTCAACAAATAATTATTTAATAACTTTTATTTCTAACATTGTTAACGAAAATGTATATTCTTTCCTTGCCTAATATATACCGTACTCTTTCTATTTTCCTGAGTTAAAGTCGCAGCGCGCGAAATATTCCATATAAAATCTATACAGTATACCATTTGTTTAAATAAGTAAAATAATAAATGAATCTAACGTTTGATAATCTAACTTAACAATTAATTAATTAGCTCATATATTTGCTAAATCAAATAACTATATAATATTCGCAAATCAAAGTATACAGGGTGTTCGGCTACTGGTGGGCATAATTTTAAGGGGTTGTAGCTGGGGTGATTCTGAACAACTTTTTCCTTTACCAAAATGCTGGTTAAAGCTTAGTTTTTGAATTATTAAGGAAAAACGCTGACCAATCTGAGCGCGAGAATTGCGCGCGCCCAGACGCGAGAGCGACAGCTTCGAACTTGACGGCTGAGCGTGATCGTGAACAACCACGTTTGCACCATGACAATGTAATTGCTAACAGTAAACCACTACGTGAAAGTTAAATCAAATAATGAATAAAACAATTAAAAATAAGATCCGGTTATGCATTATTTACAGATAGAATAAATTTTTCTGAGCCATTGTGTTTCATCGTATTCTCCTAACTCCGATTTAGACAATTGATAAAATGAGTTATCGTTTGGATTTACTTCTAACCTATCAGGAATCCTATCTGAATTTTTCCATTCGTTAAATGTTTTCGAATGATCTACAATTACTTTAGTTTTCAATATTTCAGTTTTAGTGATTGCGTGTATTCTCGATAGACTATCTGCTGCTGCGTTGTCTTTCCCTTTCGTATATTCAATTTCGTACTGGTATTCCTCGAGTTTAAGTCGCCATCGCATTAATCTAGATGAAAGGTCTTTACAATTATTAAGCCATTTAAAAGTTTGATGATCTGTTGGTATTAAGAATTTTCTACCTAACAAATATTGTCTTAGTCGTTTTATTGCCCATACGATAACTAGGAGTTCTTTCTCTGTTCTCGTATAATTTTTCTCCGGTTGGTTGAGTGTTCTCGAGATATAACAACACGGGTGTCCGTCTTGTGACAATACCGCGCCTAGCCCTTCATTACTCGCATCTGTCGTAAGAGTAAAGTTTTTTGTAAAATCTGGATAAGCTAACACTGAAGTTTCACATAACTTCTGTTTAAGCATTTCAAAACTATACTGCTGTTTATTCGTCCAATGAAAATTAACGTCTCCCTTTATTAAACCTGTCAAAGGTTTAGCAATTTTTGAAAAGTTTCGAATAAATTTACGATAGTACCCTACAAGTCCAAGAAATGATTTAACTTCTGTAGGCGTTCTAGGTACTCTAAAATCTTTTACTGTTGTAGCGGCTGGCCGAATGATTTTAAGCGATCATTAGTAAGCGTCAAAGGTCAGCACGGTTTGCGAGGTATACGGTCGAGAAAGCTATTTTTGAGGATACCGTTAGATTTTCTTTAGGTATGTTTTGTAGTTTTTCGTCAACGGTCTCAATAGCTACGTACGGCATCGTAAACCGGGGATTTCCAAAGGGACCACGGTTCCGAGCCTGGCGGTCTCTGACCGTGCAGGGGAGAGGTAAGTGGTCATTGGGAAATCCCGCTGCATTGCCAAATTTTTCGTTTGGAGACACCCCCACCAAGGGATGTCGTGTGCGTTAGAAAAAACGCGCTAAGAGTGCGAACGAGTCAGTTCTGAACAGACATCCGCAAGAAGCACCTCGTACTTTAAATAAATTACATCGTTCCGCTAAATACAGAATTACAATACTTTACTTATCCTCACCAACTCCTAAAACTGCAGCAATCTTTTTAGGATTTGGTTTAACTCCTTCTGCGGTTACTAAATGGCCTAAATATTCTAATTCCGGTTTAAGAAACTCACATTTGTCTGGCTGTATTTTTAAACCTAATTCTCGTAACCTTTGCAGAACAATAGCTACATTTTCATTATGTTTTCCAATAATATCCCCAAAAATAATAATGTCATCTAAGTACACAAGACATATAACGTTTATTAAACCTATAAACGTAATTTGTTAACTTTTGTTGTGCCCCAGGGTGGCGACCACTTTTGTAAACGTTATAATTATATTTATGGTGAATCTTGTCAGGTTATGCCCAAGTTGGGCGTATATGCGTAAATGAACACTAAGTTAGTATAATTCAAGTTCTAATACGGGTTTTTATTGGAGGGATTCGAGCCTCCAGGTACTGGGCAGCGGAGTGGTCTGTTGGTCGTTGAAGAAAGTTCGATACAATTTATGTAATAACAAATAATATGAAAAAATATATTCTGTAACATCAATACCGTTACATGAATGTCGAAATAAAGTAACACACACGCTTTGTTTAACACAGTATAGAAATCGTCAGTTTAATATGGGATGATCGTGTTATTTAATGAACAAATAGAGTAGACTTATTATCTGATGAGTTCTCTCCCAAACTATAATTCCGACACGTACGAAAATACCTTTTATATCAAATTTAAGGATTTCAATAGATTAACGCGCAAAGGCACGTGGAAAAGAAATTGAATTTTATAAAAGAAATAAACTGTTAGTGTGATTATGTCGTTGGAGTCAATATCTGTGTGGAAGGTACGATTGAAGACCGTCGCAGCACCTTTTACACTCGGCCGATAAATCGGGGGAGTTATTCCGATGGAGACACGCACGAAGTCAAAATCAGGTTGACACACCTAAGAGTTTGTCAAGAGGAATGTTGGGCTCAAGACTTCCTCCGATGCCGGACACCTAATTCTAACAGTGCTAATTTGATCGTATTATTCGCGACGCGTATAGTACAGAAACACGCAGATCGACTTTGTCGAATAATTCAGGAAAAGTCAAATGGTGCCTGTACTATGAAGTTCATAAACCAATCGAGAACAACCAGAAGATGACGGCAGGCACAATATGTGGGCTGAGCGACACTTCGGTTACCCAATTTGAGTATGAACAATGTTCGAACAAATTTTCTTCCAAACAGCGAGATAGCAGCACCACATGGTCGTGTCCACCTCTTCACAAAGGCATTTGACTACAACCAAGGAGTGGCGGCAGGGCACTTTCGTGAGCTGAGCGATACTCTGGTTGCTCAAACAAGTCTGTGAGCTGTGCCTCGATCAAATATGGCAGAAACCATCCAATTCCACACCCGCGAGACTACCTCTCACAAGGGCACACAGGTACAATTATAAGATACGGCGGGACACTTTACGTGGGCTGAGCGACACTTCAATTGCCTGTATGAGCCTGGGAGCTGTACCACGCTAAAATGTATAATTAGACGATCTCAGTCGCTATCTACAACTGTGGGATTACCGGCGATGACTACTTTTGAGAATTGACTCACAAACAACAATTACTCACCGTCTCCTTCTATTCAGCGAACTTTATACTTAAACGACTTTAGAAATTGAATTTATTATAATCAAAATTCTTGTTTTGACAACTACACTGTACACGACAAAAAAAGCTTTTAATAACCGTATTCTAGCAGTGCTACAGTTCGGTTGGAACTTGTGACTCCTCGGTTTGAGGCGCGTAGGCGTCGAGGGTAGATAGCCGGTTTGTCTATCACTAGGTTCGCTTCCAGACGTAGAGTGTCGAAATTGATCCTCGCATCAACCTCCTTCGATCGCTATCGAGAAGGGATCGATGCGCACACATAATTACCCTAAAGTGGGGCAAATACTCTAAGTATGTACCCCCGCGACTATGATCACGGCTTGTGTCTGGAGTAGGGATATCTCTTACCGCGGAGATAGACAAATACACATGGTGTACCATTAATTATGTAACCCGCACGATTACAAACCTCTTAATGCTGTATCTATCATCCGTTGTAATGTAGCGGGTGCATTTTTTGAACCAAAAGGCATTCGATTATAATGGAAGTGTCCCTGGGGTGTTGAAAATGCTGTGTATTTCTTTGAATCGGGATTCATAGGAATTTGGTGAAATCCCGAGGATAAGTCGAGGGCAGAAAAGAATTTTGCATTTCCTAATTGACTAAGGATGTCTTCGATGTCAGGTAAAGGATAAGCGTCTTGGTCAGTCAATTCGTTAAGTTTTCTAAAGTCGATAACTACTCTCCATTTTTGCTTACCCGAAGCGTCTAATTTCTTTGGAACTACCCATACTGGTGAATTATAAGGCGAATCTGACTCCTCAATTATATTTTTGCTTAACATTTCATTCACTTGTTTTTCAATCTCAGCTTTATGACATTCCGGAGGTCGATACGATTTAGTATTTATGATTTTGTTTTCCTTTAACGTAATAGTAAACAAGGTAATCCTATAATTCCATCTTCTATAAAAGGGAAATTATTTGGAACTATGTAAAACTTATGCGGTTTTCCGAAAATGATGATTTTAACATAGCGATTTGTCGAATACTTGTCTTGGCCCATGTAAAACGTTTGATCTTCTGTGTCAAATTTTTCCGTGTCCGCTTTATTTTCTTTTATCAGATTTATCCCTGCGTCAGTATCGATTAAATGTACTCGTTCTCCTGCTGGTGAGCGAAATGAAACTGTGAGTAATCTTCCTGTTGTTGTATTGACTAGTGGTATCCCATCTCTTCGTTGTTTCTCTGTTCTTTGCTGGTCGCGTATCGATCGCTGTCTTCCTTTTCCACCTGATTCACTCGCGGAGGTGGTAGATTCCTTTGGCCTGGTAATTGAAAATTTTGACATTGCGGAGCCATGTGTCCCAATTTACCACAGTTGAAACATTTGAGTTGTGCCTGTCCAGATGGTCTTTCAAGTCGATTGGTATTATTTAGTCGTCCAGTATTTCAATTGGTTTGATAATTATTTACAGTTGGACGTATTGGTCGATTGTTACTATTGAAGCGATTCGGTGGATTATTCATACGATTTACTTGAGGTCTTTTCCATTCACGTTGTTCCTCCCGCAAGTATCGTTCTATGTCGGCTGCTTTCTTTTCTGTTTCCGCTAGAGAAACCGGTTCATTGGCTAGCAAAATTCGCCCGATGTCATGACGTAGTCCCTTGGGGTATATTCGGTTAACCTTCTTCATGGTGGTTTCAAGTGTTACGTCCTACGGACATCTTGCATAAGTGTTATTAATATATTAAATATCGTTAGGGTTAAGACGTATGTATATTAGGATAAGTTTAGGTAAAAGTAACACGACAAGGAAAATATCAGAAGTCAGGTTTTTATAGTAAAGTTTCCATTTCGTTTCTCTTAAATACTCGTCCAGCCTCGTCAGAAAGAACGGCAAATCTGTGGGAACAATATCCAATTTCAAATATTAAATCGAGCCAAGAGAGAGGGATCTCCAACAAATTCTATTTCCATTAAAATATCTGTTTCTGCCAGCGTAAGACCGTTTCTACGCTCGGGTTGCGCTTCGGCAGAGCAGGTATCACCGCTTAGCGCGGTACCCCCACTCTTTCGCGACCGGCGAACGCCGATCTCGCGTGACGAATCGCCACGCGAGCCGATCCCTCCTCCCTCGCGGATGTTCTCCTCGGCGGAAAAAGCCGAGAGGTTTCAGCGGAAGTCCCCTTCCACCGCCAGCTCCCACGCTGGACGAAACTTATCCCCACCGGTGGGTTCAGATCCCCACCACCGTTCGGACTCAACAAAAAGGCAGCGATGAGCATTAGATTCAGCATTCGCATCTCAATTCTTGAAATTAACGTATCGATCCTACCGACAGCGGTGGATCCTTTCTCGCGACTTCGATATTCGGCGTTCAGCCTTCAGCATCCGCCGAATTTTTACTAATAGACACTTAGTCTCTCCGCACCTATCCAAGCTCTGACATTTTCCTTAAAATACTTAGAAGTTTTTATAATTCAATAAGTAGGACTTAGAAATTTTCCAAGACTTAGAACTTATTCAATATTCAGCGATTACTTATAAACTAGTTTTAATAAACTTTGCGTTCAATACTAAATCATTTATTTGACTTAAATTTATCTCCTGTACAACTAAGATCAATTACAAGTTTAATAAATATAAGCAGTTTCCATTTAAGATCTTTTTATATCATTTCGTCCATGGTAAATCCATCCCTAGAACATAAAATAAGACAACAATTTAGTTAAACTCAAGCTTGACATATCAATTATCCGAGTTAACCAAGACGCGGTTTAGACTCTCGGCTCTTTTCTCCAACATTATCCTTACCCGAAAATATCTGCAGTGGTGTCTGGACGCGCCGCACGCTGCAGATTCTCCGATCATTTTCTCAATTATCCGGGGTGGTGGGTCTTTCCTCACCCTACAAGAACTTCGGTGCCTGGACGCGCCGCACGTTGTTCTTTCCTTACCGATACCTGAGATCATAAACCGTAGGACGACTCGCGACGTTTCTATCGCAGGGCCTTTCAATATTTTACCGTTACGGTACGTAGATCGAAGGTTGCCTTATTTGCAGCACGAGAAAGCTGCGGAGAGGCGGTTGAAATATCGAGTTAGAAAACCATTCAACTTATTCTTAAAATAAATACCGTCGAGTCCGCGAAAGAAAGAGTCGAGTTAGATAAAGGAACCGCCGAATCGAATCGCGTCACGGTTCCGCGAACAATTACCATTCCTGTAACCGATCCGGGGTAAAATTTCTATTCGAGGAAACACCAAGAAGCCATCTATTCGGAAAAACCTCTCTAGCCTAGTCAGAAAAGGTATTTCACATGGGAGACCCGGCCGTAACATAGGACGAAAGCGCCTCGTGGCCAAAAGCCTACAATTAGTTATCCCAAATAATTTTCAAAATTTTCGACTTTTATTTCTCGTCACTCTCGGTTCATAGTTCATTCGGCTTGGCAAGGGTGTTACCTTCCCCAAACAGTCCTTAACATTTACAAAATACTCGGACAGTACCTCGGGATGGCTATTCAAGGCTTAACGGCCCTTGGCCAGTACGTTTTAAAAGAGGCAATTGCCTTAATTTCACCTTATAACGGAATCGACCTCCCCGTTGACAAATTCATTTCCATTTGTCGACGAGCTGAGGCCATTGTCCCCGCACCGTTAGAAGCGACCCTTACCGCGATAATCATTCATCGACTCTCAGGTAGAGCCGCCGTCGCCACCGACGATCAACCTATCCACACCGTTGACGCCCTATATAAACGGTTAAGGAAAATCCTAGGGCCATTAGAATCAATTAATACACTTCGAGCAAAGCTTGAGGAAATATACCAAAAGGAGGGTGAACACCTCTTGAACTTTGTAGCGCGGATTCATGTTATAAGGAACACAATACGGGATCTATGCAGCTCACCCGAAGAATTTATAACAAACGATTATTTTATTACAAATTGTTTCGTTCAAGGGCTACGCCCTGAACTTCGGGTTTCCGTTCGAAGGCAATCACCCACCACTCTTCTACAAGCCATTGATTTCGCTGTTTCTACTAAGAAAGTTTTAGAACAAGATCAATTACGTTATGACACATCTCGAACTTGCTCTGTCCAGTCCCGTTCGGAATTCGGAATCACCACCGAAAGGTTAATTACTTCACCCATATGCAACGCCTATACAATGGGTATAGCATTACCTGTCGTATCCGTAAACCTAGCAATGAATACGCAAGTCCCTGCCGTCCATATTGAATCGCAACAACTCACGCAAAGAGTTACCCTCTCAATCGACTCAGGTGCAGAAATTTGTATTATACAAGGGAAATACGATGACCCCTATGCACCAATTAATTGCGCTGCTGCCGTACGCCTTTGTGGTATAACTTCGGGAGAAACCAACACATTAGGAACTGTCGATATCGAAATAGGAGGTTGCGCTACGTGTTTTCATTTGGTTGGACCCACGGTCGCCATACCCGAGCAGGGCATTATTGGGAATAACTTTCTTCGACAAGGTGGAGAAATATCATTCACATCCGGCACGCTAACTTGGGGTCGTACGCGAATTCCTTTTTCTTCTCCCGCATCAGTCAGGCTACCCGCAAGGAAGGTTTCGTATATCAAAGTTCACACTACGGGAGCCACAGTAGGTTACACACCAAAACGAAGTCTAGCCCCAGGAGTTATTTCTTTCGACGCTATGATTTCATCAGAAGACGGTACAGCGTACATAGGAATTTTGAATTTGAATGAAGAGGAAACAATACTACCTACCCCTACATACGAGATTGAAGAGGTCGAGTGGACCACCACTCAACCTGGCAATCACAACATTCAAAGTCGTTTAGTAGCCAGCGGAATCATTAAAACCACAAGCAGGGTAGAAGACGTTTTAAACACGCTTGAGCTAGGACACTTAAACCCAAAGGAAAAGGAACACGTTCAGAATCTCATCTCACAATACCTCGATTTATTTCACTTGCCGGGAGAACCGCTAGGAAAAACAACTTTAGTAGAACATGAAATCCCCACGACTGATAACGTACCGGTGCACGTAAAACAATATCGGTACTCGCCGATCCATAGGGAGGAAATCAACAAGCAAATGACTAAGTTAGTGAAAGACGGGATAGTCTCCCCCTCAACTTCCCCGTATAACTCGCCGTTATGGGTGGTGCCAAAAAAGCCGGATTCCCAAGGGAACAAACGATGGAGAATAGTTGTCGATTACCGGAGCCTGAATGAAAAATCTATCCCGGACGCGTACCCCCTACCAAACATCGTAGATATTCTAGACCAATTGGGTAGCGCTAAATACTTCAGCCTTTTTGATTTAGCGGACGCGTTTCACCAAATAGGGATGAATGTAAATGACGCACCCAAAACCGCGTTCTCAACACCCTACGGGCACTATTAATTCAACCGAATGCCTTTTGGCCTGCGGAATTCCCCGGCCACATTCCAGAGACTCATGGACGTAGCATTACAAGGGTTACAGGGCACCGAATTGTTTATCTACATCGACGATATCGTCCTATATGCCAGTTCTCTGGAAGAGCATGCGATTAAATTCCGTCGTCTAGCCGAACGACTACGTTTGGCCAATCTGAAATTACAACCCACTAAATGTAATTTTCTGCGCCGGGAGGTAGCTTATTTGGATCACATCATTGGGGAAGATGGGGTAAAACCTTGCCCCGATAAGATCAAAGCAGTAAAAGAATTTCCACAACCTAAAACGACACGGAACTTAAGAGAATTCCTTGGTCTCGCGGGTTATTACCGGAGGTTTATCGAGAAATTTTCACATATAGCCAAACCATTAACCTCATTGTTGAAGAAAGAAGAGAAATTCGTATGGGGAAAAGATCAGGAACGCGCATTCGAAGACCGCGTTGTGTTCAGAACCGGTGCTAAGCTATCCTAATTTCAAGGAACCATTCAATATTACCACCGACGCTTCGGGTTATGCCGTCGGAGAGGTTTTAAGTCAAGGGAAAATCGGTCAGGACAAACCTGTCGCTTATGTATCAAGGTTATTACATGGCGCTGAGCTTAATTACTCAACCATTGAAAAGGAGTGTTTAGCCATTGTCTACTGTGTTCAACACTTCAGACCCTACGTGTACGGAACTAAATTCAACTTAATCACAGATCATCGGCCTTTAATCTGGGTTAATTCAGTAAAAGACCCCACTTCCAGACTCCTCCGATGGAGACTAAAACTAGCTGAATTCGAATATGAAATTCTTTATAAACCGGGGAAACAAAATGCAAATGCAAACGCGCTCTCACGCAATCCAGTAGGAATTTATCCTTTAAGAACAGACTCATCAGATGACGTGCTATAGGACCCCAATTATTTAACCCCAAGAACAACACCACCAGAGGATTCAAGAAGAGTTCCGTCAAGCACGAACAGGGAACGTGATACGCCATCCCCTCCACCTCCATCACCTGCAACCACCCCTTCAACTTCAAATCCAACACCTCCTGTCACACCTCAAGAACCGTTGCCTCAAACCCTGGATGCAGAAGCGGAAGCACGAACCCTAACAGAAGATTCTGAGGAAGAAGAACAAGCAGAGGAAATCGACCAAAACCAACGATGTCGCCTAATCACCACCCGTGATCGTCTCACGATGCGAAGGGATAATATCGTGTGTTTCGTCACTGGGAATGGATACCCCCTGGATACCGGAGCAGTTGACCTCGAACTACTGGGGAAGCTCCCTAAACACAAGGAGATGATGATTGGAAGGGGCCGAGTCACAAGGCTGGGACACCACAGACTAATACTGCTACCAATTAAGGAAAATGAAGCTCATTCAGCCTCACCTGAGGATATAATAGAGGCCCTCCGATCTTTATGGGACATTGCAACACAATTAGAACTAGAGTCATTCAGTATTCCTCTTTTTAGTTTAGATGATATTCCCTGGAATTTCATAAAGGAGAACCTTGCAAAAATCTTTGCCGACACCAACGTAACCATCACTGTTTGTACACACAACGTGAAAATACCACCAAAGGAACAGAGACGAGAGATAATCCAGGAGAACCACGTATCAAGCGCGGCTGGTCACAAAGGAATAACTAAAACATTCCTACGGGTGCGAACGAATTATTTCTGGCCATCCATGAAGACCGAAATTCAAGAATTCGTGAACGAATGCAGAAACTGTCAACTTCAGAAGTTGACAAGGAAGAAAACCAGGGCACCACTTACTTTAACCGACACACCAGGGCGAGCCTTCGACAAAGTATCAATGGATATCGTAGGCCCCCTCCCGACTACGTTATCAGGAAACACGTACATCCTTATGATGCAAGATCTTTTAACCAAATATTCTCTAGCTGCAGCGCTCCGTCAACCAGGAGCAATCGACACCGCAGACGCTTTTATAAGGACTTGGATTTGTCGGTTTGGGGCACCAAAGGCCATACTCACAGATCAAGGGACAAATTTCATGAGCTCTCTGATGAAAGCTGTCGCTCGCAGGTTCAGGATTGCCAAATACCATTCAACAGCTTTCCGGCCCCAAACAAACGGTTCAATTGAACGCTCACATTTAGTCTTGGCGGAATATCTAAAACAGTATTCCAGGAAACGCGATTGGGACGACTGGATAGAATACGCAATGCTGATTTACAACACCAGCGTACACGAAAGCACGGGTTATACACCCCACGAGCTTGTGTTCGGACACCTCGCAAGATTACCATCAGCCAACGCGGATCTGCTAACCTCAGAAAACGAATCATATGCAAACTACTTTGAGGACCTTCAAGAGAAATTACAGGACTCCCAGAATCAAGCACGCGAAAACCTGACAAGAGCGAAGGAGCGGGCAAAGAGGTATTACGATAGGAACATAAACCTGCCTTCGTTCGAGATAGGAGACTCAGTTTTGCTAATGAAGGAACCACGGAAAGGGAAGTTCGACGCTCAGTACATTGGGCCATATAAAATAGTTGCAAGGAAGTCCGAGACGAACCTAGTGATGAGAGTGGGCAATGCACTGAGAACAGTGCATGTAAATAAACTTCGGCACCTTCGAGGCACGCCGAAAATAAAAACCATACCCACTACAAGCTCATCAGATTAGAATAAAGCCCCAACCCACCCTTCCATTGAAGAAAACAAACATCACGCAACGCTGTTCAACCGCACGAGAAGGGACGAGTACCTGCTGTCAGCAGTCCATTCAACTCAGCACGGACGCAGCGGGGCTCGAGGACCGGCACGCGACCCAGGACAGCGCCATTCATCGCCCAATTAGCCCTCCCATTGTCCCCTAAATGGTTTACAACCGTCGTGGCCAGCGACGCAAAAACTGAAGCAATAATACCCTTAACCTCTCAGTAAAAATAAGTGGAGTGATGAAGTGCGTGAATAACGTTAAGTTGCGTCAACAACTTTAAAAACTGAACAAGTGCGACGAGAAAAGACAATTCAATTTCGAACGCTGAGTGCATGTGTAACATCCCTGGGGAATTTTTTCGTATTTTTTTTATCTTTCTTTCGCACTTAGAACTATCTCACTGCTAAGATATCTCATTCTTCAAAGGTATTTCAATTACCATTATCGACCGTATTTTTCTATTACCGACCGCGGCAATTAGATACATCAATTACCATCAAATTTGGGTTAAACTGTCGGTAACACATATATACATATAGAGATATACATATATATATATATATATATATATATATATATATATATATATATATATATATATATATATATATATATATATATATTTGATTTGCGAATATTAAATAATCATTAAGTTAGCGAACATATAAGCGAGTTAATCAAATGTTAAGTTCAATTATTAATTATCAGATTCATTTAATATTTCTTTTGTCTAAATAAATAATGTATTATAAAGATTCTATTCCACGCGTTGCGATAATAGCTCAAGACTCATAGATAGAATACGCTATATTAGAAAGGATAGAATATATACATATTTTTCATTAACAATGATATTAAATACGAAAGCTATTAAATAACTATTTGTTGAATTAGAATGTAGGAAAGCGAATTCGATCATATGGTAAACCGAACCGTTGACGGTCAAATATGCATATTGTTCTATTTGAATAGATAATGCACTGTAAATAGTGCACTGTAAATAATGTATTGTAAATATCTCGTACGGAAGATTCCGGAATGCTACGTGCCTACGTGACACAACAATAGGCAGGATTTCCAGGAATTGGCTCGCGATCTCTAGAGAGAGATAGAATATATAATTTCAATTAATAAGAATTATTGGTCATTAGAATCATTAATTAATGAAATCTATCAATATACAAAATGAGCAAATGTTATATTAAGTTTAATTCTCGATACTCAAAGTCAGATATTATTTTATTAACTCAGATGAATAATAAATTGTAATCGTGATCTATGGAATATTCCGAAGCATCGTATGCTACGACATATAGTTCAGGTCCTTACTGGCGTACGTGCATAAAATGTAGAAAAGGACAGAAAATGCATTTTTCGTTAATATACTATTAATTAATTAATTTTGTATTAAAAACATTAACTAGTCTTCAGAAAGCATTATTGACAATGTTAGAAATTCAATTACTTTATTAATTAACGTTTAATTAAGAATTACATGCAAATTATGCACAAAACTGCATACGTCATAATCCTGCAACGGGTAGGGATTTCGAGTATAAAAGGCCGAGCGAAACCGGCCTAGAAGCAGTGCAGAACAATTTTCGAAGTCGAGTCAAGTACGAGCATTAGATAAATTAACGCGGAACAGTTTTCGCTGGACAGAGCCGAGGCGATTCTTAACTCCCGATTGGAAGAGCGGGTATACGCCATTCAGTAGCCAGCTAACGCGGGCTCACGATTCAAACGGTCTTGTTCTGAAACTCCGTCAGGAGAGAGCTATACTCAGCGCCAAGAAAGGTTGAGACATCCAACCTGGGCTCTCAGCTACTTAAATACATATTATAATTTTTGTCAAATTACTAAACGCGCCGTTAGATTCTCGGGGTTAGCTCTGAGCAATTTAATGGTCAAGAAATTACGAATTATAATTAGAGTCAATTTTAATTTGCTCACTGTTAGACGTATATTGTTCATCTATCTCTGGATCGTTGGGTCGTTTAGTAGCTAGCGAACAACAGGCTCCCCAATTAAGCGATCTGGTTTTGGGTGTCAGTGTATGATCTAGCAAAAGTGCCATGAACGATTAGTTGTCGAGTCACAAATTAAAAGAGTAACTGTTCCGATAGAAATATATTAACTTTGTATCAATCTTAGGATCTTGAATGAAGTTAAATTAATATATTAAAGATTATTGTTCTGTCTCTAGTGTAAAACACGTAGTCGACTACACCGCGTCGGAGATTCAATATAAAGTATTAATCTCAAAATTTATTTTGAGATTAGTAGTAAAAGCGAATTTAGGCGACTTCTGAAAAGAATCAGACCTAGGTAGGATTTTTAATAGCGCCGAATTTCAAACATATTAATTTTGTTAGATTTTGCAACTGCGTTTCGAGTCTTATTAATATTGTAAAAGCATAGTCGAGTTAGCCTTGGCTGAAATTCAATTTATAGGACTTCGAGTTAAATAACCAAAAATAGCGATTCTATTAGATTCTTCTAATACTTACAAATAGCGAAATATTTAATTTATAGAGTTCATTATACGACAATACCTATTTGGTTCTTTGGATTTAATTGTTCATTATATTAGTTTATATTGCATATACTTTTCTTGTTTTCTTATTTTCTTATTTTCTTATTTTCTTATTTTCTTAATTTGTTAATTGTTAATCATTATTATTTTATTGAATAAACCTGCTTGTTGAAAGGTATTGACCTGTGGATTTCACTCCTTAACCGCACACCACACGAATCCCACATTCTTTAGTTTAGTTATTATAAAAACGAGTCGTTCAGTAGGTAAATACCGCTCTTTACCTTACGAGCGCTATAAAATTCTGTGAATAGCTCCAGAGTCGTTACACAGGTACTAGAAGTTTTCACAGCTTTGCGCCATTATCAAATAAACAAATGTTATGTAAGACTTGCCAGTAAGATAATGATTATTCTGTGTTTAGTGTAATGACATAGCTTCCATTAAATTTTTCACACAATTCTTAAGTCTACTCCACATAATGATGATGTAGTGACGTCAATTTTCTTGGCTCCATCGTTCTGAAGGGCTCATTTTAAAGGGGAAGCTTCAAAGAGTATGACCATATTTTGTTTAAATTTAAACCCTTTACGTCACACATTGAAAACAATGCAAAAAAAGAATTTGTTCAAATTTTTCGACATTTTATAACAAATTGGCAGAGTTAAAACAAATATTTCAAAATAGCCCAACCCTTTATGAATAAAACAAAAAACAAAAAAATCAGCTAAATCAGTTGAGTAGTTGCTGAGAAAAAAATTCGTAAATAATGTCTATTTTTACCAAAATGGGCAAAAATTGCAAACTTTGAAGGCTTGTTTTTCCTTAATAAATTCGAAATCGGCAAAATGATGACTTAAACCCCCACTAATTTCACATGGATTACAACATATTTTGATTTGAGCAAAATCACAGTTAATGAGTTCCAAAAGTGACCTATTTGGCATGGAATGACCCAATGTAAATTTTATTTCTGTTGTTGTACATCTTTCATTTCTGATTATCGACTACGATTTTTCTTTTCTTTTACCGACAGCGTCGTAAAACAAATAAATTACTATAGATATTTAACTAAACAATCGATAATACATATCCTTTAGTTCGCGAAATATTAGAGTTACTAACAAGGGACCTCACTTAAGTGTTACACGCGGATTTTAACGAAATTTACATATGTGGTAGTTTCTCAAAAATTAGTTGACCCATATTTTTTTATATCTGCTGACATGCATGTTGAGGGAGTGAAAATAGCCCTCAAAGTTGGGGGTGAAAACACATTTTCTTTAATATCTCGCAAACTAGAGGGTGTAGGAGGGCGAATTTTTTTTTAATGTGTATTTTTGAGTAAGGAATTTAGTTTATTACGAAAATTTCGGGAGAAATTATTTATTTAAATAATATATTAAAAAATTGGATTTTTTGTCAATTTTTCACCCCAAATGCCGTTCGATTTTTATGCAGATTTGTATACGAAAAATATGGATCAAAATGGGGGATACGTGTTTTTGGAATTTTTTGTTTATTGCAATTTAGCCATAATTATTACATATACAATTTTCGTCTACTTTTTACGGAGAAAAGTGTTGAGATTTGTTTTCGAAGAGTGTGAGCCCCTTTTATACAATCATTTGCCACATTTTCAACAATTGGATAATATTACACGTTTATTGTTCCATCGGTAGCCAAAGAACGCACACCGCACGAATCCCACATTTTGTTAGATGTAGTTATTATAAAAGCAAGTCGTTAGGTAAAAGCCGCTCTTTACCTCGTTAACGTCTGAGCATAATTCCAGAAATGTTACAAAAGTGAACATTCTTCCGTCCTCTTCGAATGTATTTTAATAATTTTGACAATTCTTCGTCTAACGACGTTGCTTGTGCGACTTGTTCTGCTGTAACTGGTAAAGTATCAAATGTAGCATTATGGAATTCATCAATTGTATCGCATTCGTATGTATCGGCAGCTAGAATTAGAAGCCTAGATAAACAATCCGCATTTGCATGTAAGTCTGACTTTCTGTACTGTATATCGTAATTGAAACTTTGTAAAAATAACGCGTAATGTTGCATTTACGCGGCTGTTAATACTGGTAAACAATGGTCTGTGATTAATGTAAACTTAAATCCTTGTAAATACTGGTATAACTTAATACTGAAAATTATTGCAAACGCCTCTTTATTTATTTGCGCATAGGCTTGTTGCAGTTTTGACAATGTCCTTAACGCGTATTGAACAGCTTTCTTATGTACTGCTCCAACTTCGTATGGGCTTGCATCTGTAGCTAATGCAACTAGAAGTTTGGGGCCGAAATGTACTAAACACCGCGGACTCACAAAAGCCTCCTTCACGGTTTGAAAATTCTTTTCGCAGTCGGGAGCTACTCATACTTTGTTTCCTTTTGTAGTAATCTATTTAATGGTTTCAAAATTGAATTTACATTCGGGATGAATCGATTATAGTAATGTGTCATGCCCAAGAAATTTCTTAATTGTGTAATATTAGAGAGTCTTCACATGTTGCCAAGTGCCTCTATTTTATCTGGTGCTTTATGTATACCGCTTTTATTAATTATATAGCCACAATATTGTATTTGATCTGTAAGGAACTATTATCTACATTAATCGCGTGAAAACTTGAAATTTTGGTGAATGGTCTCTCGAAACTGCTCTAGCAATACGTATGTCATCCAAAATCACCACGACACCCGGAATATCTTTTCAAATATTTTCAATTGTACGCTGCCATATCGCTGACGCCGATGCTACTCCGTATATTAGTCGCGTCGGTTTGCAAAGTCCTTTATGAGTGTTAATTGTAAGTAATTCACAGTCCTCCGGTCGTATTTCTAACTGCAAGTAAGCCTATAATAAGTCAATTTTTGAAAATACCGTACCAATCGCCATTTGTGTCAAAAATTCATCTGGCGTCGGTAAAGGATGCTTGTCGATCTTTTAATCTCGATTTTATTGTAACACTGTAATCCCAGTACGCATTGCTCCATTCTTTTTCAGAATGGGCACGATGGGTGTAGCTCATTCTCAAACTCTTCTTTGACTTGAGCACGCAAACGAAATGGTATCCCCCTGAGTGCGTAAAATACGGGATGAATATTGTCTTTTAGTCTTAATCGCGTTTGTAATTGTGCTTTCTCCGTATTTTGTAATGTATGCATTGATTGCAAATCGTTTATAAAATTCTGTATATTGTAATTCTCTTTCATTTATAATATCTACTGTCTACCGAGTAGTGGTTCGCGATCTTCTGTTTGTAATGTAAATGTTTAATTTACGCAAAGTCTCACCACTCCTTACCTTAACAGTTATCTATCCTAATACGCGTATTTGTGCTTTACAAAAAGATACCAAATGTAAATCCGTCTTTTGCATTTGTTCGCCCGCAAATAACTTTCTCGCATCGCTTTCTGACATTAATATAACCGCCGCGCCAATATGTATTTCGAATCGCACTTGTTTATAATTTACATTATGTATAACGTATATTTTCTCGTGGAATTCCGTATGTTCTTGTACTGAAAGTACTTCGCTTGTAGTTTCCCTGTAATCTACTGTATTCGTCGGAAATGATTTCGCTTTGCAAACTATTTTTATGATTTTTTATGTATCGAATTTCTTTCCCGCACTTTAAGAATTTGACGGATCTATCCATCTTACATGTAGACGCGTAATGATCTTTACCGTATGTATAATAAACGATTACGTGACTACCGCGCCTCGATTTACGTCCATCTTCACGTTCGTTATTCGGGCTATTTTTCAAAAATTTCCTGCGTTCGAGTTTCTTTGTATTAAATAACTCGTTGCCTTTGTATTCCTCGTTGCTGTTCCTACGGCTACGACTGTTTCGTCTGCTCGAAGCTGCTCCGTGCGCCTATCGGACAACTCCATTGTGGTTGCAATTTGCATCGTCTTTTTCAGGACTTGCTCCGCCATCTCCAGGAGTCTATTCTGTGTCCTCTTGTTTCGTATTCCGCATATGAAACAATTTTATAACATTGCGTCTACATGCTGTCTCAATTTGCAATTTAACGACAGCTTCTGTAAGGCAGCTAGAAAGTACCGTGTGGATTCTTCTTCCTGCTGCCTCCTCTGCATTAACTTGTAATTATTCGCTACTGCCAGGGGTTTTGGTTCGTAAAATTCTTCTAATTTTTCTTTGATTTCATTGTACGAGTCCGCCGGCGCAACCGATATAGAAGTACGTTTAATGTCTTGGCACCTAGATAATGTTACATGTATGGCCCTTTGTCCTCTTCTTGTATTTTGAAAATTTGTCATTTTCCCTCGAGTCTTTGAAGTCATCGTGTCCACTTGAGTGGCCCTTATTTTTCGATTTCCGATTTTTTTGGTCACACCCTCTAAAATTTTGACGAAAAATTAAAAAAGACTATTAATATTTCCAAAAAACGTACAAAATTATGTAAATATAAATATTGATAGTGAGGACGTGGGTGTGTGTGGATAATGAAAGTCAGTTACTTAACAGTCACTCAACAACAAATATATTTTTAACAAACAACAAAGATTAGATAATAACAAGATAACGAGAGTGTCAGTGATTCAGCGGATGTAAACGTGACGGTGCCAAAATAACGATTGTCTCGAGCGGCGCGATGACCAGAGTTTTTATGTGCTTTTTGAGTAGAGATAGAAATGGGAAAAGAAAAGGAAAAGTACAGAGTGGAAAGTTGAAGGGGTGATAGAGAAAGTCAACGGAAAACGTAGGCCCACACAAGTCTGGCTGCCAAATGTGCAATCTGACATTGACTAGACTTGCACGAGACCCTGGGAAAATTGAAGATTGCAGAATAGGCAGGAAGTGCTTAGAAATACTCAGGCCAAAGTGAAAGCTAGAAAAGTTTAGAAGAAAAGATAAATTAGGAAGAACGTAGTGGCGGAAATCACCACAATGGCTTCATTTCTATTGAATCTAAAAAATGGTTTTATAGGTATTACAGTCATTCTTCTTACAGTGCAGCATAGGTCGGAATTAAAAATATTCACTGTGGGAATAGCGAACACGAAATTTGAAACCCGGCGGCTGTCCTTTGCTCGCTGCGGCTCGTCTATGCCGACGGTTGCAAAAACGAGCCGTCGCTGGCTCGTCAGTCTAACAAGGGGACACCAGGGTCGACGGGAAAGGGATTTTCCTGAAACTTGCACTGTTTAAAGATCACGTATCAAAACTTAATTAGGCAAAGTAGGAGCGCGCCTCTCAAGATTTTCTAAGAAAATTGCACTTGAAAATTGTCTTACTCGTTTATAAGGAGTTCGCGTTAACAACTAGTCAAGCAGCCGAGTAGCTAAGAGCGTAGCGTCAAAGACTGGTAACACTGTCCAACAAATTTGAGGTTTTTTTCGACGTTTCTATTTTCGTACAGTGATTCTTATAGCTTTTTCCGCGCTGATTACGAATCTGCTATCCGTTTTTCTCCAGCACGTACAGTTTTTGAGAAATTTGAGTTTGAAAAAAAAGAAATTTTTTAAATTTGAACCGATTTTGTGAGGTAACTATAAAAAATACTAAGATTCTGTTTGTGTCATAAGATTCTGTAGACTTTCCTGAATACAACGATATCTGGTTTTTATGCATTCTGAATATTTAAACATGTTTAAACAATCATTGAACGCCGAGAGACACGGATTTTGCACCAATTTTTACGTATATTTTTCAATTTATCTTAAAAAGTAAGGGTCTAGTGGAAAATCGAACTATACCACGCGATAAAGCAGATTTTCACCTTTAAGAAGCACTAATAGGAAGTTGAAACGTCGTTGTTTTTACGATGCTAGAAGCAAAATAGTTGCGCGGGAGACGGAAAAAGGACAGTGGTACTCCGCGTCAGAGTTGCATCGCGTTACAATGGGCGGGACACGGAACGGCCGCTCTGACAGGGTACGAATATTCGTATTTTCGGGGTATACAAGAGCGTGCAGAACAATTTTCGAAAAAGTACGCGTAGGATCTCTTAAGATGATTGAAAGTAGGACTATGAAGAATAGATTTTGCTGAAAGGAACCGGAAAGACTTAGGTCTATGAAAAATTCTGTGGTGCGCCCAGACGAGAAAACTGCTTTGTTTTTCTATAATGCACACGGGTTAGATAATCGCACGTGAAGCTCGCGTCACAATTTCGTGAATGACCGTTGGAAACACGTGGGTTTTTTCCATAGAATAGCCGTTACAAAGACGACACGGCTCGCTGCCGTGTCGATAGCCAATTGTTTTAGAATAACACGTTGCGACCTGCAAGTTCGCGGGTAGTCGTTTTTTGCGCTCATCAAGGGAGCAGTTGCGGAAAGCAGTGCCGCTCGAAATATTGTTCTCTTTTGTGTGTGTTCTTAAATAAACTGTTAATTTTTCTGTTAAATATATTTTTGTTTTCCCTCTTCACCCTCATATCCTACATTAATATATGTGTCAATGCAAGAGCGCTGTTGGATCAGGGTTCGGCTGCAACACTCGTGTCGGAACATTTAGCCCAGTTGCTTCATCTCGAACGAATGCGGCAAGAAACCTGCATTTCCGGAGTTGATGAAACGCAGTCGTCTTCCCGCCTCGTAGCGACTGTCATTATTTCAGCTGCCAATAGACAGGAGCCTGCATGCTCCACAACAGTTATTATCATGGGGGCATTAACAAGGTATGTACCCCCACGCTACGGTATCCAAATTAAATGCTCTCACCTTTCAGATTTGAAGCTAGCTGACAAGAATCCCATGAGCTTGGATCCCAGCGATCTTATAATCGGGGCCGATCTGTATGGTCAACTGTTGCTACAACGGTTAAAAAAAGGTGCAGTGCAGGAACTCACTGCCCAAAACATTGCTTTTGGCTAAATATTATTCGATCCTTTTCTTACAGATGCAACACAATTCTCCGATTTTTGGAAATAAAAAATCTCGCTTCTCCTGTTCTGTTAATGCTTAACACGTTGAGTGCCACGTCCATCATCAGTAGCGAACACTGAACTTACCGTTTAGGCCATGTCAGCCATCGGTGGCGGACACTGAACTTTTCCGTTTAGGACGCATCAACCACCGGTGGCTGACAGTGTAAAATATGATGTAAAACTAAAAAATTTGCATTATTACTGAAAATTTATGTAACATTTACTTAATTTTTATTTATTGCAGGATCGTATTATTAATGAATTTGAATATTTCTTTCCATTGCTTATTGCGTGGCCTGAATGGAATTTCCTTAAAAATTCGCGTGGCACTCAGCGTGCTAAGGAACAAATTTGCGAGAATCACTTTTCCGAGACACATTCCCGAACACCTAATAGGCGCCGTGTTATGCGCTTAGCATCTAAACACGCCAATCACATCGAATTACATTATCACAGGAGAGTCACGGTTAGGTGCTCTCAAAAGTTTAGGGTCTCAGGAAAATCGTCTCCGTCAGGACCCAATCCTCTTCGAGGAATACAAGGAACTCGAATATGAAAATCTCGGTCATACGACAAAAGCCAAACCTCTTCCAATCTAATCTAACAAGCATCAAGATTATTACATACCTCATCGCGTAGTTTTTCGCCAAACCAGTACAATTACGCGCCTTCGTGTAGATTTCAACGCTTCCCGCCGAACGTCGAACAGAAAATCGTTGGACGACCTATTTCAAAGCGGACCTAAATTACAGCAATATCTTACTGCAATTTTAATCCGCTGACGACAATTCCAATATGTTTATACTGCCGTTATCGCTAAAATATATCGACAAATTTTAATTGATTCTCGAGATTGCGATTTCCAACGTATCTTATGGTTCGACTCTCGTTATCAGACAGTCGAGGAGTACCAACGTGTAACAGTTACTTATGGCATCGCCTCCGTTCCTTACCTACCTTTGCGGGTTCTTAAACAATTAGATCAGAATGAACAAGCGTATATTGACGACTTTTCGGCAGTGACACTATCATCTTGCTTCGTGAAATTGGTGATCAGAGGCGGTTTTTCACTGCGCAAGTGGGCCAGTAATGATTCTACTTTATTAATGGACATCCACCTAACCGATTTTGGTCTCGCCATTAGCAAAGTCCTAAAAGAAAATGAAATAGTTTTAGTATTAGGAATAACTTGAAATCCAGCGCTTGACCATTTTCAATTTCAAACGTAACTTCCCGTAACGTCGGGAGTGACTAAGAGGACTATCCTCACCACAATAGCGAAAATTTTCGATCCAATGGGGTAGATAGCACCCGTCGTTATTTCTGCGAAAATATTAATTCAGCAATTGTGGTTGTTAGATTTGTAGGGGGCGAGATAAGAATGTTTGTGCGGTATTGCAATCGGATCGGGCGAGGTGCGAATGAAGAGTGTTTGGATCAAGTGAAGTGTGAATGAAGAGTGTTTAGATTGGGTGACAATTCTTCGTAATGGGAATGCGTATATGCGTGGATTTGGGAGGAGAAGAGTTGTGAGGATAGAAGGAACAGTCAGTCGAGAAAAAGCGTCAAAAGAGAGAAGTCGAGTAAGAGAGTCCAAAGAGAGAAGTCGTGCGAGCGTGAATTGTATTTTTTTTTTTATATTAAATATTTTTTGTTTAAAACGAGTCATTGAGTCATTAAACCAGTCACTAAGATCCCTACAGATTGTAATTGGGACGACATAGTTACCGTCGAGAATTTCAATCGTTGGAAGAAGTTTCACGGCCAATTACCAAAATTACATAGTATATCGATTCCTCGGAAAATTTCTCCAATCGTCACGCGAACTCAGAGTCTTTTATTACGTCCCGGATGGTACCTTTTGTTAAGAACAATACGAAGGTCCGGAATCAACAATTTTTAGATAACGCGGTACGTGCGCCCCTCGCATGTCAGGGATTCCTAATGTACAACTTTAATCTGTATCCGGCCCACCGAAGCAGGACGCGGATGTGCCACCTCACCCGGTCGGGTATATGCAAAAGAACACCCCATTTCTAGACCCCGAAGGTCACTGCCCCTAAGAGTCCATCCCAAACTGGCATAGCACCGATCCACATCCCGGTGGGGCTTTCAATGCCACCCTTAGTACCTGTGATAGCGAGAATGAACGTCAAGCTACGTTAACAGGTTATCGTCGAGGGCGTGGCCCCGAATGGCGGGTTTCCTCTACCGCTCATCAGTTTCTGTCAGTGGCACCCGTTGCTCAGAAGCGGGCTGAGATTGGGTAGCTCCGTAGTGACAGTTTTAAGAGTAAAGTCGAACGGTCCGCACCACGGACTCATCTCGGATACTAGAATGACTGGGTCCATCATTCCGACACCTCAAACGATGGCCGTGCCTTTACCCTACGCACAATCCCATGTTAGGAAGACTCCTCTTCCAGCGTTTGATGGGGAACCGCCGAGGGCACTCACCGTGACACCTCTTCCACGCAATTCTGCACACCACGGGCATCTGTTACCCAGAGTTCTGGGATTGGGTAGCACCATGCAGGCTTTTTAGGGTAAGCGGTGCGTGGTCTCCAGGATCTCGTCTCGGATACCAGGTCAAAGCCCGACACCTCAAACGACGGCCCTGTCACGCAAACCCTTGGGAGCGAGTCGATATGGCGCCCAATACGCTCATCAACTCTACCACACGTTCCTACCAAAGGCGGTTATGCTTTGCCCAGATTCCTGGGATCACGCAACACCATGCGCAATGGTTTTATGGCCCATAGCAGTGTGGTCTGGCCATGGGCCCATCCTAATGTACAAGTATGACACAGTACTTACCCGAAGCTTCCTATTTAACCCTGTAACGAGGCACTTTTTTTTGGCCTCGTTACGAGCACCCACTAGCCCCGCCGGCCTCCCTCCTCCGCCCAGGCGACGTCCTCGCCGCCGGAGCGAATGGAGGGATGAGTGATTTTATTTTTTTATTTTTTTTATTTGGTTTTAAATCACGCGTCCCCCCCCCCCCCCTCCCATTCGACCCCCCTTGCAGAGGCCGCTGGCCGAAGAGGAGCTGCGTCCCCGGTCGCGAGGAACCTCCACCCGAGTGATGGAAGCGCGGGATGGGCCTACCGAGAAGCCGCCAACCGCCCCCTGACCGGTCGCCGCGCCACCCCGTCATCTTCCGCGGAGGCGACCGGCAGCCAAAGGATAAGGGATGCCAGGCCTGGGAACCAGCCACCCTCAGCTACCACCCGAAGGGGGTCCCAGGACCTGGCCACAGAAGAAACGCGGTGGCCCATCCCCAAACCGAAGTCCTCGGGGAGAGGGGGCACCCCGCGCACCGGGGGACAAGGGAAGGAGCCAGCGGCCTACAAGAAGCAAGCGAGCCGCGAATCGCTACGCACGTGACGAGCGCCCCTTAAGTCAACGATCTACAGTACACCTTACATTTTTTCTTTTCTCCTTTTTTTTCTTTATTGTCCTTTTGTCCCCTCCGTCTTTTGTTCGCGTATTCGTCTTCCATTTTTTTTTCTTCTTATTAATTTGGTGAGTGTTCTGTGTGCTGTTGTGTGGACGAGTCTGAGTTGCGACCGCTGTACCGTGCCAACCGGGAAAAAAGGTAAGATACCTTCCTTACCTTTAGGCTATTTACGCCTTTTTCGTTGTGCGTGTGTTTGCGTGTGTGTGTGCGGGTGGTACCTGACCGCAGGACCACCCCCCCGGCGACGAGGACCCGAGAGGCCGCGTTCCGTTTTTTTTTCTTTTTCGTCGATCTTCGCGCCTCCGCGTGTTACGCGTCGGTACCGCGCCAATTACATTTTTTTCCCGTTATATTTTCGAATTTAGGACCAGCGTCCCCCTTTTGTCCACACCACCGAGAGGGTGTGCTCCCGTGCGTGCGTCCGCGTTCGTTTTACCGTTGCGCTTCTTTTCTTCTTTACTTTTCTTTTGTATCGTGAACCCCGGGCCGCGAAACCCCCTTCGCGTTTGGCGAGTGCGGACCTTCTTCCCGGCCGTAATTTGTACCGCGAGGGGCTCTTATCAATTTTGTTAGATTGGCCTACGTTGGCCTCGATTAAAGTTTACTCTTCTATACTACTCGCGGGTCGTCTAATTATTTTCTTGACCCCCCCCCTGATTTCCGCTTTCGCCTGAGCAGCTGGAAGGGCGAATACCCCGGACGAGTGCCTTTGCACTGGCGCCCGGAAATAAAATCGTCCGTGGTTGTGTACGTGGGTAACAGGAGGGCCACTTTCCCTGGTCGGCCTCCCCCGAAGGGAATTTATTCCTCGTCCCCCGGACCGATACGTCACAACCCTTACAATAGATTTCTCGTCTCGGACCCTTAGGGTGTAGATCTCTCACTGTGATCTTCTTCACAGGTATATCGATAGGTGATAACTGGTACTTAACTTCGCGGATAACTGGTCACGGGGTAGGAGCTGGGCAAGGTAAGTATAGGGTGCGTAGGATCTTGCGTAAGTGATATCTACGACCTCCCCAGCGTCGTCTCCCCATGAGTCGACTAAGAATGCAAATGCATCAAACACATGCGCACCGTGCGGCTATGTCTCGCATCACCAGATCCAGCGTAATCGAATATATGTACTTTAAATAACGAAGGCTCTTAAAGAAACCCGGATTAGGAATTATGAGAAATAACTAAAGTATAACTAACTATAAAATATGTTTAATACTAAGACCAAGCGTCGGAATATAAATCAATGCAAATGAACTTAAAAAATTATAATATAAATGTAACGCATAGTTAGGAAATGATTGAGATTGGTGATGCCAAGATTTTAGTAGAATGGGAATTAGCAGGGACCAACACGAGGAGATCGAACCCTGTAACTAGTCGGACTACTACTGAGACTGAGGCTACTCGAACTGGGCTTTTTATATTGCCCATCGGTGTCAGAAGGAAGAATTAGTTATGATCTGTTATTCTCTGGAGATTAGGTGATGTAAATGGTGGTTCGCGGAATTAAATAGGGATGTGCATAGCAGGATGTTTAGGTTAAGATAAAAGGTGAACTTGAGGATCTGAGAATAAGATAAAAGAATGCGAAACTTATGCTATCTTATCTACGACGCGCGCAGTGTATATATGCGTACTCAATAATAATAATAGTTCTTAAGCAACCAGATCAGACGTCGTCGCACGACGTAACACTTTACGAGTTCTCCGATGCTTCCGTGTCTGTGTATTCACGGAGCGTTCTGAACAATGGCACCGTGTATGTTACGCTACTCATGGCAAAATCCTGTGTCGCTCAGATTAAGAGTTTAAGTATTCAGCGATTAAAATTATGCACAGCACTACTTCTTGCTAGACTCTTAAATTTTATTCGAATGGCGGTAAGAAATCAAACCATCGAATGTCATTGTTGGACTAATTTCAGTAAAGTACTTACGTAGCTAAAACAGTCACCTTCGAATTGGAAGTCTTTTGTTGTAACGCGTATATTCAAAAACCTGTTTCTGACATTGGGATTGCACGTCATAACTGCTTCTTGCTATATTTTTTCCATGAGTCAAAGAGTACAACAGGATTTTGAACAAGCTTGTTCCATTTCCTCTTCATTGACAGAAATAGGTAAGATTTGGTCATGCGTTAAATCGTCAAATATAAACTCTTGTTGCATTTCTATATCTGTATACATATGTCGATTCTTCATACATGTTGATTGCATCTGTACAGCGACGATTGGTACCGCGGCGGATTTATACCTACCCGCTGGACCTTCTCTGGCTACCGATGGAACAATAAACATGTAATATTATCCAATTGTTAAAAACGTGGCAAATGATTGTATAAAAAGGGCTCACCATCTTTGAAAACAAATCTCAATACTTTTCTCCGTAAAAAATAGGAGAAAATTGTATATGTAATAATTATTGCTAAATTGCAATAAAAAAAATTCCAAAAACACGTATTCCCCATTTTGATCCACATTTTTCGTATACAAATCTGCATAAAAATCGAACGGCATTTGGGGTAAAAAATTGAGTAAAGAATCTAATTTCTTAATATATTATTTAACGCTTTCGCTACGGCGGTCCTCGCCGCGGAGTGCCTTACGTGGTACGGAGCACCGTGCCGAAAGTGCGTTTATTAAGCGCGCGCAGTTTTCAGCATTCGAGGCCAAGACTTTTGTCTCAAAAACAATTTTGTAACATTACTTTTAAAAGCAAAATAATTTTTCTTCATAATTTATCAATGAACATATTTTTAATTCAACAATACAATATTTTTGCATTACACGACAAAATAATAACTACAATTATAACATAATATAGGCGGCGTCTTGTGGCGGATGACTATAGTTACCCGTAGTAGCGAAAGGGTTAAATAAATATTTTCTCTCCAAATTTTCGTAATCAACTAAATTCCGTGCTCAAAAATACACAATTTAAAAAAAAGTTCACCCTTTGAGGGCTATTTTCACCCCCTCAACATGCATGTCAGCAGATATAAAAAAATACGTGTCAACTAATTTTTTAAAAGCTACCACATATGTAAATTTCATTAAAATCCGCGTGTAACACCTTGGTGATGTCCCTTTTGAATCCATTTTTAGAAACCGACGGGCTAATTCAGGCAAAAGGGCGACCGAGTATCGCATCAGTCCCTAAACAAGCCACGACAACTCATATCGAACTTGTATTGTAGTATTGAAAAAAAAAGAAACAATGAGTAATCTGCAGAAACACTTTGTATTGATTTAACCACGCAATCATCAATGTTTGTAAACACTGTCCCGAAAAGACAACCGAGGTAGTGGGAAACACGACAAGCAAATTGTACTAAATTGCTTACAAGTCTTTCACATTTTACAGTCGTTTTTCTCGAAAACGGAACCTCAGATGAGAAAATGATATACTAAAATATTTTTTTCTTTTTTAACGTACAATTACCTCCTGCCCGGTTGTGCTACGATTTCTGACCCACCCTGTATATACTATGGTATGGGGACACAGCGAAAGTCCGCACCAATTTTCACAGAGGAAATAGTGCACGTGTAACGACTCTGGAGTTAGTCGCAGAAATTTACAGCGCTCGTGAGGTAAAGAGCGGTATTTACCTACTGAACGACTCGTTTTTATAATAACTAAACTAAAGAATGTGGGATTCGTGTGGTGTGCGGTTAAGGGGTAACGCCACTCTAGAAGTCAGAAAAAAAGGTGATTTTCGGGAATTTTTAAAGTAATAATCATACAAGTTATAAGGTCAGACTAAAAAAGGCTTTTTTATATATGTTTTGAACATGGTTTGTAAATTTTTATAAACAATTTGCATTAAAAATGGCTGCTGTAGGTACTGGCAACCAACAACACCATTTCTTTGAATAGGCTACATGACCGGACTGTTTTTTCATTAACACATGGTCCTAAAACGAAAAATTCAAAATTTTCTCATATTAAATGCCAAAATCTATGGAACATCGTACGGAAATTAAAAAATATTAATAATTGTTAATTTAGTGTAGATATGAAGACAAGTTTGGAAAAAACGACAGAAAATTTAGCATTAAATTGTTAATAAAAAGTTAAGTAGTTAATTAATCAAAAAACCCGTACGATGTTCACTGAGATATGTTATTTTGCACATCTCCACAAAATTTCAAGTCGATTAGTTAAAAACTTTTCGAGATATGTGTCCGGCGAGTTCAAATAAAGTGATTACGAGAAAAACGCGTTTAAAGTTTTGATTGCCATTCAGCATAAGAAATTTGTTATATACTTTTAATCAGCGATGCCTGCACCATATATTTGGTCTTCTATGTTAACATCCTCTACGTCCTTTTCCTTCCTGCTAGATCTGAGATTTAATCTCGCCATTTTCGTAGCTTCATTCAAAGATCGCTTTGAAAACTTTATGCGTCGGGCGTCGGCTTTCAGGCAAAAATTATAACAATTTTCTACGGCGGACATATCCAAGGCTTTCATTACTTGCATTATAGTGGATAGTCCGTTGTTGAATATGCAAACAGCCATATTTGCGGCAATGTCAAGTACATTTTTGCCACTGGATATGGTTTTTGGAGCCATAGACCACACCACTGAATTAAAACTTTCGTTGCTGTTTTGCGTGAAGCCACCAATACAGCGCGTCAGTACGTCGTCGCTGGTAAGTTCCTCATAGCTGAGAATACTATATTTGACATTGGAGATTTGTGCTTATAATTATCTAGTGTACCTGTGTAACATTCCCGGAGAAATTTTTTGTTTTTTTTCCTCTCTTTCGCCCTCAGAACTATCTCGCTGTTAAATTACTTCATCTCTTTAAAGGTACTTCAATTTTGATTATCGACAGTATTTTTCTATTACCGACCGCGGCAATTAGATACGTCTATTACCATCAAATTCGGGTTGAACAGTCGGTAATACATATATACACATTTATATATATATATATATATATATATATATATATATATATATATTTTTTTTTTTTTTTGATTTGCGAATATTAAATAATTATTAAATTAGCGAACATATAAATTAGTTAGTCAAATGTTAAGCTCAATTATTATCAGACTCATTTATCATTTCGTTTGTTTAAATAAATAATGTAATATAAGAATTTTGTATAGAATATTCCACGCGTTGCGATTCTAGCTCAAGACTCGTAGAAGGAATACGATATGTTAAAAAGGGGTAGAATATATATATAAATTTTTCCATTAACAATGCTATTGAATATAAAAGTTATTAAATAATTGTTTGTCAAATTAAAATGTAGGAAATTAATTCAATCATATAAACTGAATCATTGATGGCCAAATTCATATATTATTCTAATTGAGTAAATAATAAATAATGTATTGTAATTGATGTATCGTAAATATTTCGTACGGAAGATTCCGAAACGCTACGCGCGTACGTGACGTCACGATAAACAAGATTCCTTGGAATTAGCTCGCGATCTCTAGAGAGAGATAGAATATATTATTTCAATTAATGATATTATTTGATATTAGAATTATTAATTAATCAAATCTATCCACACACAAAATTAGCGAATGTTATGTTAAGTTTAATTACCGACACTCGAAGTCAGATACTATTTTATTAACCTGAATAAATAATAAAATTGTAATCGTGATCTATGGAATATTCCGAAGCATCGTATGCTTCGACATATAGTTCAGGTCCTTACTGGCGTACGTGCGTAAAGTGTAGATAAGGACAGAAAATGTAATTTTCATTAATATGCAATTAGTAAATCATTTTTGTATTAAAAACATTAACTATGATTCGGAAATCACTATTGGCAATATTAGAAATTCAATTACTTTATTAATTAGCGTTTAGTTAAGAATTATATGTAAATTTGCGCAAAATTGTATACGTCACAACCTTGAAAAGGGTAGGGATTTCGAGTATAAAAGGCCGAGCGAAACCAGCCTAGAGGCAGAGCAGAACAATTCTCGAAGTCGAGTAAGCTAGAAGTCTTAGACAAACTAGCCCGGAACAGTTTCCGCTGGTCAGAGCCGAAACGATTTTTAACTCTTGATTGGAAGAGCGGGTATATGCCATTTGGGTACTTGATCGTTGGGTCGTTCTAGTAGTTGGCGAGCAGCAAGCTCCCCATTCAAGCGGTCTTGTATCTGGAACTCCGTCAGGAGAGTGCTATGCTTAGCGCCAGGAAAGGTTGAGACATCAAAACGAGAGCTCTCAGCTACTCTAATGCATATTGCAATTTTTGACTAATTACTAAACGCGCCGTCAGATTCGCGGAGTTAGCTTGGGGTAGTCTAGGCTTCCCATCTAAGCAGCTTGGTATCTGAAGCCCGTGTCTTTTGGGTGGCAGTCGAGTAATTACGAATTTACAATTAGAGTCAATTTTTGATTTGTTCCCTGTTAGACGTATAATGTTCATTTGATTCTGGATCGTTGGGTCGTTCTAGTAGCTGGCGAACAGCAAGCTCCCCAATTAAGCGATTTGGTTTTGAGTGCCAGTGTATGATTTGGCAAAAGGGTCATGAACAATTAGTTGTCGAGTCGCAAATTAAAAAGAGTAACTGTTCCGATGGAAATATATTAACTTCATGTCAATCTTAGGATCTTGAGTCAAGTTAAATTAATTCATTAAAGATTATTGTTCTGTCTCTAGCGAAATACACGTAGTCGACTACACCGCGTCAGGAAATTCAATATAAAGTATTATTCTCAAAATTATTGTAAAAGCGAATTTAGGCGACGTCCGAATAGAATCAGACCTAGGTAGGATTTGCGATAGCGCCGGATTTCAAACATATTAATTTTGTTAAACTTTACAATTGCATTTCGTGTCTATTTAATATTGTAAAAGCATAGTCGAGTTAGCCTCGTCTGTAAATTCAATTTATAGGACTTCGAGTTAAATAACCAAAAATAGCGATTCTATTAGGTTCTTCTAATACTTACGAATAGCGAGATATTTAATTTATAGAGTTTTCTATTCATTATACGACAATACCTATTTAGTTATTTAACTAGTCGTTCATTATATCAATTTATATTCCATATACTTTTCCTATTTTCTTATTTTCTTGTTTTCTTATTTTGTTAATTGTTAATCATTATTATTTTATTGAATAAACCTGCTTGTTGAAAGGTATTGACCTGTGGATTTCACTCCTTAACCGCACACCACACGAATCCCACATTCTTTATATTTAGTTATTGCAAGACGAGTCGCTCAGTAGGTAAATACCGCTCTTTATCTCACGAGCGCTGTAAAATTTCTGTAAATTGCTCCAGAATCGTTACACCTGTAGGCTTCGCTTTTTGCCTTTAGCCACGTACTGTTCTCTACAATTTTTATTGCGCGCGTATCCACAAGTTACAGTAAGCACGCCCGCAGTGCGCTGCGAGTGGTTACAGTCCACTCAAAAAAATTCGTGTTCCCGACCTGTCTCCCACTGAAAACTTTTTTCTCATATTCTACACATAATAAAGCATCATTTAAGCAAAAAAGAAAAAAATCGAATTCTTCAAAATTCTAGTGGCGTTACCCCTTAAGGGGTGAAATCCACAGGTCAATACGTTTCAATAAGCAGGTTTATTCAATAAAGTAATAATGATGATTAACAATTAACAGAATAAGAAAATAAGAAAAGTATATGAAATATAAATTGATATAATGAACGACTAGATAAATAACTAAATAGGTATTGTCGTATAATGAGCAGAAAACTATATGAATTAAATATTACACTATTCGTAATTATTAGAAGGATTTAATAGAATCGCTATTTTTGATTATTTAACTCGAAATTCTATAAATTGAATTTACAGTCAAGGCTAACTCGACTACGCTTGTACAATATTAATAAGATTCAAAATTCTAAGTGTCAATAATTCGTATTCATTTCAAAGATTAACGCAGTTGCAAAGTTTAACAAAATTAATAAGTTTCTAGCTCTACGCGGAATCCTACCTAAGTGTGATTCTCTTTGAAGCTTGGCTAGATTCGCTTTTACAATATTTACGATATTAATACTAGTTCGACTTCGAAGATTATTCTGCTCTGCTTCTCGGCTGGTTTCGCTCGGCCTTTTATATTCGAGATTTCCCCCCCCCCCCCCCCCCCCCCCCGTTTCAAGATTATGACGTATATAATTTGCGTACAATTTACATATAATTCTTAATTAAACGCTAATTAACAAAGCAATTGAGTTTCTAACATTGCCAATAGTGTTTTCTGAAGAATAGTTAATGTTTTTAATACAAAAATTATTAATTAATAGCATATTAACGAAAAATACACTTTCTGTCCTTTTCTACATTTTACGCACGTACGCCAGTAAGGACCTGAACTATATGTCGAAGCATACGATGCTTCGGAATATTCCATAGATCACGATTACGATTTATTATTCATCTGAGTTAATAACATAATATCTGACTGTGAGTATCGAGAGTTAAGCTTAATATAACATTTGCTAATTTTTTATATTGCTAGATTTTATTAATTAATGATTCTAATGACCAATAATTCTTATTAATTGAAATTATATATTCTATCTCTCTCTAGAGATCGCGAGCCAATTCCTGGAAATCCTGTCTATTGTTGTGTCACGTAGGCACGTAGCATTTCGGAATCTTCCGTACGAAATATTTACAATACATTATTTACAATGCACTATTTACAGTGCATTATCTATTCAGATAGAACAATATGAATATTTGGCCGTCAACGGTTCGGTTTAGCATATGATTGAATTGGTTTTCCTACATTTTAATTCAACAAATAGTTATTTAATAGCTTTCGTATTTAATATCATTGTTAATGAAAAATATGTATATATGCTATCCTTTCTAATACAGCGTATTCTTTCTACGAGTCTTGAGCTATTATCGCAACGCGTGGAATATTCTATACAAAATTCTTATAATACATTATTTGTTTAAACAAACGAAATAATAAATGAATCTGATAATTAATAATTGAACTTAACATTTGATTAACTAATTTATATGTTCGCTAACTTAATAATTATTTAATATTCGCAAATCAAATATATATATATATGTCTATATGTATATACAGGGTGTCCCACGACAGGTGTAAGTCCCTGAAAGGGGTTGTAGAGGACATCATTCTGAACAAGATTTTCCTTTGCAAAAATGGGGTTTGAAGCTTCGTTTTTGAATTATTAAGGAAAAACACGGACCAATCAGAGCGCAGGAATTACGCGCGTCGAGAAGCGGGAGCGACAGCTTCGAGCCTTGCAGCTGAGCGCGAGCGCGATCAAGTGCCTACGCGCCAGGACAGTCTAAACGTTTAATAAGAAGCCCTTACAATAAAACTCAGTTAAATAATGAACAGAACAGTGACAACTAATGTTCACTTATCCATTTTTCGTGAATACGCGATAAGCAAATTCGAATCAGACTCACCTATTGTTTAAAAATAATCCTGTTCCAGTAAAATTGTGTTTCTATCACTTCATCGATCCTAATTTTTTGTAAAAATACACACTGCACAATATCTAATGTCACAACCTAGTCAGTGAACTCATTTCACTTCACTGTCATTTCTAATTGGTATTTTTAACTGTAATATTCTGCTACCACTGTTCACTAATTTCCTAATCAAATAATCACAGATAAAGAACGCGAATGAAAACGCCTGAATGATAATTCATAAATAATTTTAGCGACTTTTTATTTTCTCTTTGATGTTGAACACCCGACGATCTGTCCTAAACTGCCGAGCGCAACGCGATGAACATCTTCGACTGGAAATTTAGACAACAGTCCCTTGCAAGAAGGACATTTGACATTCGAACGAAAGTGAGAGTATGCCTTTCTTTATAAAAAGGCGATAACCGTTTTTGCCTTTTAGAAAGGGAAAGGGACAAGGTTTTTCGCGGACGCTTATGAAGCGACTGTCGAGCGAGCAAAACGGAACCGTTTAATTGTTTTATGATTCCTTACCTGGACGGTCCGAACGGCCGAAAACGATGTCCAGAATTCTCACTTTCTTCAAACTCGGCACATTTGGAGTCACGATCGGCAGTTTAGGACAGAACGTTCGAAGCGAAACGTTAAAGAGAAAAAATCACTGAAGATATTTTTGGATAATCGTTCACGCGTCTTCGCTTGTTCATCCATTGTTATTACATTAGGAAATTAGTGAAAAGTGACAACAAAATATTGCAGTGAACAGTGATAATAAAAAATAATAGTGAAGTGAACCGGCTGTGATATCAGCTATTGTGCGTTGCGTACTATTTATACGAATAGTTAGGATAAATGAAACGATCTAGTTAGGAGGATCCATTTTCAATCAAGCAAGATTATTTTCAAACAGTTGGTGAGTCTTATTTTAATGTTTAATAAGTTTTGTGTAAATTTAAAATTACAGAAATTTAATTTTCTCAGTTTCTACTAATTACACATAACTAATTCCGTTCCTTCTTCATAAGGAATGAGTAAATGAACACTACTTTCAATAATTCTGTTGATTATTTAACTGAGTTTCGATGTAAAGACTTCTCGTTAGACGATAGACTATTCCGAGGCAAAGGCACTTGATCGCGCTCGCGCTCAGCAGCTAGGCTCGAAGCTGTCGCTCTCGCTTCTGGGCGCGCGTAATCCCTGCGCTCTGATTGGTCCGTGTTTTTTCTTAATAATTCAAAAACGAAGCTTCAAATCCCATTTTTGCAAAGGAAAATCTTGTTCAGAATGACATCCTCTACAACCCCTTTCAGGGACTTACACCTGTCGCGGGACACCCTGTATGTGTTACCGACAGTTCAACCCAAATTTGATGGTAATTGACATATCTAATATCGCGGTCGGTAATAGAAAAATATCGTCGATAATCGAAATTGAAATACCTTTGAAGAATGAGATATCTTAGCAGTGAGACAGTTCTGAGGGCGACAAAAAAACAAAAAATTCCCCAGGGATGTTACACAAGTGCGAGCCGACCCCCTCCTCGATCATTGATTTCGGTATTGAGCAAGGTGCCAGTACAGAGCCTAATATATGGGGCGGTGGGGGCAAAGTGTGCACTTACAGACGCGTGCCGACGCAGAAACTAAAATACGTTCATGGGCGAGTTCAAATTTATAATAGGGGAGGTGGTCATTTTGTTTTCAGTTTGAGTAGTAGAACATGTAGCACGTACTTATGTAAGTTAATATTTTCCGGTTTATTAGTACAAGCAGTTCTCGCAGATCTCTATTTATTTTGCGCGTACTACTGACACGGGACCACCATAGTAATAGTATTCGACATGGCTTTGTGCGACAAATAATCTCTCTTGGTAGGTAAGTAATATTTAACTAATAGTTTCGTCTAGATTTAGTTTTTGTCAAAAAACTTATAGAAAATGACGAGCAGAGATAGAGACCAAGGAAGGAAATATGTTGGCGGGGCTGAAAAACACAGAAAGAGAAAATCTAAGGAAGAATTTATTAGTAGCCTAAAAGGATCTATGACTAAGTATTTGAAAAAAGAGTACATACAAAAGCCGGAGAAGGACTCCAAAAACGAGAAGACTAAATGTTTCAAAAGAAAAATCTGACGATTTACCTGAATGCGACGCTCAAGTTCTCGTAAATTGCACAATGACAAGTGCATTAAAATCTACAGATGTGCAACCACATATTGATACCGCAGATCCTGTTGTCCATGACGATATGAAAAACGAAAAAGAAGATTCCAACACAAACCGAGATCTTCCTCAAATGCAAGATCCAGGTCTCTGGTCCGCAAAATTGAACTCAGGATACAGAAATTTTTTACTGGAGAAAGGTCCAGTTCAAACAACTTTACAGACTTATCCAAAAGATGAATCAAATAGAAGTTTTTCTAATGTTCATTACAAAAGAAAAACGAATAATGGTGAAATCATGGATCGAGAGTGGCTTGTTTACTCAAAAACTACAAATGCAATTTTTTGTTTTCCATGCAAGTTTTTACTTTGGAAGCTACAGGTCAGCTTGGGAATGAAGGATTAAAGGACTGGCAACATGCTAGTTCTCGGTTAAACAAACATGAAACCTTCAACAATCATTTTAAAGCAATCGGCCTTTGGCATGAAGTAAGGAAACGAATTTTGAAAAAGTCCTCCGTAAATAAACAAAGTCAGGAAATGTATTTAGCGGAGAAACAAAAATGGCGAAATGTTCTAGATAGAATCATATCTATGATAAAATACTTAGCAGAACATAATTTGGCATTAAGGGGTTCGTCTGACCAATTATTTTCGGAAAACAACGGCAATTTTTTAGGCCTTGTTGAACTTTTGGCAAAGTACGATCCTATTCTTAAGGAACATATCGATACAGCAATAACAAGTAAACATAGAAAACACCATTATTTAAGTAAAACTATACAGAACGAAATAATTTCTTTAATGGGCAACAGAATTATTCACTCAATAACTGAAAGAGTTCAAGCTTCAAAATATCATTCGGTGATATTGGATTGTACTCCTGACTTGTCTCATGAAGAACAGCTGTCATGCATTTTACGATATGTTTACGTATCAGATGATAACGTCGCGGTCGAAATACATGAAAGTTTCACTGGATTTTTAATTGGGGCTGGTTTAGCTGATACATTAGTATCACACTTATTGTTAGAACATTTGGGTCTTAAACTATCCTATTGCAGAGACCAAGCTTACGACAATGGGGCAAACATGAAGGGTTTTGAGTCTGGAGTGCAGGCTCGAATAATTAAACAAAATTCACGAGCTTTTTTTACACCTTGTGGATGTCATAATTTAAACCTTTTGTTGGGAGATATTGCGCATATGTCACCTACAGCAGTTACCTATTTTGGAATTGTTCAACGTATTTATACGTTTCTTTCTGCCTCTAATTATAGATACGATGTCGCAAAAAAATATTTATCAATTACTCCAAAAGCATTATCGGGAACTCGTTGGGAATGTCGCGTCGAAAGTATTAAAGGCAATTAGATTTCAAATTAAATAAATTCTTCAGGTATTTGAAGAAATTAAAAAAGATTCTAAGGATCCTAAAAGTGTGAGTGAAGCGAATTTTTTACTAAAAGGAATCGGTTCTTTTTCTTTTATTCTTTCTAATGTAATATGGTATGAGATGTTAGTTGAAGTAAACAGAGTAAGCAAAATTATGCAACAAAGGGATATGCAAATGGATGTAGCTCTATCATATTTGGACAATCTCAATAAAATGTTAAAGAATTTTAGAAATACTGGATATGAATCTAGCTTAAAATTGGCGAAGAAGGTTGCTTCGGAAAATGGAATTGAACCTTTATTTCCAGAAAAAAGATCCTTGAAAGTAAAAAGACGATTTGAATATGAAAGCATGGATGAGGGTATATCTGATGAAGAAGATAAATATCGTGTAGATTATTTTCTTTTAATAGTGGATCGTGCAATTGAATCATTTAACCAAAGATTTGAATTATTTGAAACTCATCGGTCATCATTTGGATTTTTATATAATTTTAAAAATCATTGTGCAATTTCGAATGAAGATTTATTAAAAAACTGTATGGACAGAGACTAGTTCGGCTATCGTTAATTTCAATTGAAAAAAGCATTTGTAATGGGATACATTTTTCCCAATTGGTAGACGATTTTGCTGCGAAAAAAGCACGCAACATTAAATTATATTAAAATATGAAGGTTTGTTTTTTTTTTTTGTTTCTCTTAACATAGTTTCGTTAATTTTAAATTTTCTGTGATTTTATATTTATAGTAATTTTTTTATTAAATGGTATGTTCAGTTCGAAATTTTTAAAAAGCCCGCGCGGCTGGGGTAGCCGCCCCTGATCTTCCTAAGATGGACGTATATAAAAAATAATAGAGCCGCGTCCTGCTCGATGCATCGCCAACTCATAAGAGTTGCGAAAAAGGAGCCCGCCTTAGCGACGCGATACACAAGCGAGTCAGTTTTTTCATAGCAGTTAAAAGAGGCATTCACGTCTGCATAGACCGAGCGTTTTTTCAAGCCAGAAATTCACATAATAGTATACATCGATATTCAATAGCAAGGTATGTTACTCTGTAATACTTGTTTTGTATTTTAAATAAGCAAAGGCGGTCGCAAGACCCAATAAACGCGGTCATTTATGACCCGTAGAGCAGTCGTATCTCATGCACTCTCTCTGACTATACACGCGATCATTTGTGATCCGCAGAGAAGTCACGCCATGCGCACTCGCTCTGATTATACACGCGATCAATTTTGACCCGTAGAGGAGTCGCATCCCATGCACTCTCTCTGACTATAAACGCGGTCATTTTCATGTCCCGTAGAGGAGTTGCGCCACACACACTCACTCTGGTTACACGTATACATCTCACAGTCACAGCCACATAAAACATAAATAAATAAATTTTACGAGGTTTTTGGCCTCAGGGTCTTTTTTCCTCGGGGTTTGTCCCCAAATATTGTTGTTGCTGTTTTTTTTATTAACTAATACTTTTCTTTTGCATGAATCACGTGGTTCAGATACAAGTCATTTTGTCCAGCTTCCGGATCGCGTAGTAAATGAATCATTCGTACCGCGAAAAAACCGACTTCCTTTGACAGTCTACCGGATCTTGTCCAGTGGCCTCTTCAGCTCCGCGGCCGAATGTTACTGTACTGAAGAGTAGGAAAGGAGCACATGACGATAACAAAAATAAAACAGCTGTGTATTTCCGTAGCAAAGCTGAGAGTCTTTCCGTGCACCTCTGCCACAAGCCGTATCTCGGCAGCCTCTCCCGTCAAGATGGTCTTCAGATAAAGAAGCTTCTGAACCTCTGGAAATTCTGGTTTGTCACGGATTAAGTTTTTAAATAAATCTGTAATGCTTTCCCACAGCAGTGGGTCGCCTGAAAAAGATGGGAACGAAATTTTCGATAATTGTAGTTGCAGAAGCACCTCGATGAACGCTTGTCCTCTAATGGAGGGGCTAGCCATTGTAGGCTTGGTACGGGACTGGGCAAGCCGCGACGATGAATCGCGGTAGCGTAGTGGCTTATCGCAATTTCCTTACATTTCATTAAATCATGATGACCAACTATAAAACAATTACAGTAACGTTCAAGCAGACCCTAACGTTGTTCTAAAAAAACTCGAGCTAATTTTTCTTCTACCAATTTACTTTCATTACGTGCATCGTTTTAAAATACATACTGTTATACTTACCTGTGTGCTTGTTTTATTATTTGTACACATTACTTTGTAAGTGCTTCTTCCTTTAACAGTTCAATTTAAATCGATTAATTTGTAATCTGTTGCATTCGACTGATCAGATCAAGAAAAGCGAATTCGAATCGCCTGGTATATTTATTAACTTTTTGCCCGCAGTATTTCCTGTCGTTCTTTTGCCCGGCTATCCTGCTTGGAGTTTCAAATTCTGAGTTTGAATTGGGCGTTGTCGTACCGACCAATCCGACGATGTTATGACCGAGGCGTTGACGACGGAAAGGACACCATGAACAACGTTACAGAATTGAAATTTAAATTTTTCGTACTGTTTTTGCAATTTTCTTTTATAAGGTTATGTTTATATTCTAGCTTGAATTATATTGTACTACTTCGGATTTTTTAATATTTTGTAAATAATAGATTTGAAATCTCACCAGTCAGGAGACATAAACAAGATAACACACGGTCCCAAAAGTCACAAACAAGATAAGTCAAAGGAGCAGCGCAGTTTTGGAAATAAGCGAAAGTATAAAACAGAAGCCGGCAGGCGCGCGATGATTCATTATATTGAGATTATTAATACGGATCACTCTGTGCTGGTTCATTCGAGATTCGCCATTCGAGATCAACCGTTCCTTAACACACAACTAAGAAAATGAGTAATATTGTAATATAGCGAGTGTGCGAAATAAAGTTTTTTTTAAAACCTAAAACTGGTGATTTCGTATGTAACAGAAATAATTTAGTAGCTAATAGTTTGCAACGTTCTTGTTTATTTTCGGATCTAGCAAGAAATACAAGCAGACATTTTGATTGAATATTGTTTCATTGAATCCGTTATGGTAGAAATATAATTTAAAATACACCTAATTCTTCTTTTACATGATTTCGGAAGAAGAAAGCTTAGAAAATAAAAATAATTCTATGATTATGCCATACATATTCAGTTAATAGTATTTTTACAAGTCAATATATTGTATAAATGAAAACTTGGGTGTGCTATATTCTTTTGAATGAGATTTTAGAATTGTATAAGAAATCCTATAATGATTCGTAGAGTGCAGAAGAGTTAAACGGTTTATTATAATAACCTGCCATTCTAAATGATTGCTCACATGTCTTAATGACATATCATAATAACATATAATCGGGAGATTGAATGTCTTTATTATATACAGGTAAATCACCGACTGTTAAGGAACGTCATTTTGCAAGACAACAGAGGTTACAGTTCTTTATTTTTAATTATGTTCCTCTAATAGTGGAAGCTATGTTAGTGGTATGTTATAAGTAATCCATTAATACTCAAAATGGCATATAGGCAGCATTTTCCTACGATTTTTGTACTCATAAATTTTTATTTTTTTTCCTATCTCTTTTACTAAATATTTACAATAGTAACATTTATAGTATTTGAAGCAAATATTAATTTACTTATCACCTATTAAAATTTACTTTTGTTTCTGATATCAAGCATTATTTTGGGAATACTTGTTAGATTTGAGTATTACTGAGTAAATACAGATAATATTTATGCATTTTATGTGTGTTAAATATAGCATAAATATGAGATTTTGTATTAAATTTTTTTCGAATTTTACAAACCTTCAAGAAAAGATTCTGATTCAAGAAAAAGCAGTAAAAGTTTCTATTTATGTAGTACACTGGTAATGGGTTGTATTATTTCTTTGATATTTGTTGCTATTTTCCACTTTATTTGGAGATAAACTTGGAGAAGGTTCGATTTAGGCACTGGACATAGGTTTAAATAAACTGGGTGTCGATGAAAATTTGCTCAAGTTTACTGTATTGTATTTAAAATTAAAATTAAACTTTGCACGAATGATTGTCTTGAAATAAAGGTAACGAACTGTAAAACACGGAAAAGCCCCGATATACTGTCTGTATTATGCGCTATCACATTGTTCGTCCTACACTCACAAGGGACCTCACTGAAGTGTTACACGGGGATTTTAATGAAATTTACATATGTGGTAGTTTTTCGCAAATTATTTGACCCATGTTTTTTTATATCTGCTGACATGCATGTTGAGGGGGTGAAAATAGCCCTCAAAGTTGGGGTTGAAAACACATTTTCTTTAATATCTCGGAAACTAGAGGGTGTAGGAGGGTTAATTTTTTTTTAAATGTGTATTTTTGAGTAAGGAATTTAGTTTATTACGAAAATTTCGGGAGAAATTATTTATTTAAATAATATATTAAAAAATTGGATTTTTTGTCAATTTTTCACCCCAAATGCCGTTCGATTTTTATGCAGATTTGTATACGAAAAATATGGATCAAAATGGGGGATACGTGTTTTCGGAATTTTTTGTTTATTGCAATTTAGCCATAATTATTACATACAGGGTGTTCGGCTACTGGTGGGCATAATTTTAAGGGGTTGTACCTGGGGTGATTCAGGACAACTTTTTCCTTTACCAAAATGCTGGTTAAAGCTTAGTTTTTGAATTATTAAGGAAAAACACTGACCAATCAGAGCGCGAGAATTGCGCGCGCCCAGACGCGAGAGCGACAGCTTCGAGCTTGACGGCTGAGCGTGATCGTGAACAAGCACGTTTGTACCATGACAATGTAATTGCTAACAGTAAACCACTACGTCAAAGTTAAATCAAATAATGAATAAAACAATTAAAAATAAGACCCGGTTATGCATTATTTACAGATAGGGGATAAACTAATTATTTGTTATGAAAGGAATGAGGAATAAAATATCGAAAATTGTTTTTATCTCGCGTTATAAAAATACAAAACAGCAAATTCGCACATTTTAAAGGACAAATAACTTTTCTATTTATCAAAAAAGATTTAAAATCTAATAACTAACAAATGTATTAATACCTGCTTACTTTAAATTTGCAAAACATGTAAAAATAATTTAAATCAGACTCACCTATTGTTTAAAAATAATCCTGCTTCGGTGAAAACGTGTTGTCGTGACTGGATCATTTCACCGGAACTGACCTTCCGCAAAAAAAGATAATACACCGCAAAACAGCTGATGTCGCGGCTAGGTCAATGAACTCACTTTATTTCACGTTTCACTGCAACATTTTACTGTCACTTTTCACTAATTGTTTAATGTAATAACCACAAAGCAAGAACGCAAATGAAACGCGTGAACTATGTAACGAGGCACTTTTTTTTTTGGCCTCGTTACGAGTCACCACACCCGCCGGCCTCCCTCCTCCGCCTAGGCGACATCCTCGCCGCCGGAGTGAATGGAGGGATGCATGAGTTTTCTTTTTTTTTCTTTTGTTTTTCTTTTTTTTTACTTTTTTTTTATCATCGTGTCCCCCCATTCTTCCCGCCCCCCTTCTACGCGCGGCGGTCGCTGGACGACGAGGGACCCGCGTCCCCGGTCGCGAGGAACCTCCACCCGAGCGATGGAAGCGCGGGATGGGTCCACCGGAAGACCGCCAACGGCCCGCTGACCGGTCGTCGGGCCACCCCGTCATCCTCCGCGGGGGCGACCGGCAGCCAAGAAAGAGGGATGCCAGGCCTGGGAACCAGCCACCCCAGCCACCACCCGATGGGGTCCCAGGACCTGGCCACCAAGGGAGCCCGGTGGCCCATCCCCAACGCCGAAATCCTCGGGGAGGAGGAACCCCGCGCACCGGGAGACCAGCGCCGAAGGAGAAGGAGAAGTACGCGGGCTGCGACAGGAGCGAGACGCCGGGACTCCCAGCGATCCTTGCCCACCCCCAGTTTTATTTTTGTATTTTTCTTTTGTGAGTGTGTTACTGTGTGGGAGTGTGAGGACGCCGCCGCCCCAACATTGGCAAAACGAGGAGGACCGGCATTCGTCCAGGTAGGGCTTAACCTCCTGGCGATCGGCGCCGTTCCCTTTTTTGTGGGTATGCGTGAGAGTGCGTGTGTGCGGGTGGTACCTGGTGGAAGGACCGCCCGCCCGGCGACGAGGACCCGTGAGGCCGCGTACCGTCACCGTTATTTTCGCGCCTCCGCGTCGTGCCGTGTCGCGCCGCGCCGTTCGGTACCGGTTCCATAACTTCTCGTTCTTACTCGTTTTTTTTTTCTTTTTATATTTCGAGTTTAGGACCAGCGTCCCCCTTTTGTCCACACCACCGAGAGGGTGTGCTCCCGTGCACGCGTCCGCGTTAGTTTTACTGTTGCGCTTCTTTTCTTTTTTTTTTGTGTCGTGAGCCCCCGCGCCGCGAAACCCTCTTCGCGTTTGGCGAGTGCGGACCTTCTTCCCGGCCGTAATTTGTACCGCGAGGGGCTCTTTTCGGTTTCATTGGATTGGCCTATTTTGGCCTCCATTAAAGTTTACTCTTTCTATACTACTCGCGGGTCGTCTAATTATTTCTTGACCTCCCCTGATTTCTGCTCTCGCCTGAGCAGCCGGAAGGGCGAATACCCCGGACGAGTGCCTTTGCACTGGCGCCCGGAAATAAAATCGTCCGTGGTTGTGTACGTGGGTAACAGGAGGGCCACTTTCCCTGGTCGCCCTCCCCCGAAGGGAATTTATTCTTCGTCCCCCGGACCGATACGTCACAACTATTATTCATAAATAACTTGACCGATTTCTCATTTTCTTTTCGATGTTGAATACTGGACGCTGTGTCCTGAACTGCCGTTCGCAACACGAGGAACATCCTCGACGGAAAAAAAACACGTGCGAGCTTCTACGCCGCGACGCAACAATTCCTTGAAAAACAATGTTTGACACTGGGAAGAGAGAGAAAGACGAATTGAGGGGGTCACGCCGATCATGTTACGATCGCCAGTTTAGGACAAAACGTTCGAAACGCAACATTACCGGGAAAAAATTAATCGCTGAAGTTATTTTTGGATATTCGTGTCCACGTTCTCGCGTGTTTATCCGCCGTTATTACATTAGGAAGTTATTTAACAGTGACAACAAAATATTGCAGTGAAAAGTGATAATGAAAAATATCAACGAAGTAAAGTTCACTGACCTGTTTGTGACAACAGATGTTATGCGATCTGGATCTTCCTTTACGGAAGGTCAGGCCCGATGAAATGACCCAGTCACGACAACACATTTTCACCGAAGCAGGATTATTTTTAAACAATAGGTGAGTTTGATTTAAATTATTTTTACATGTTTTGTAAATTTAAAGTAAGCAGATATTAATACATTTGTTAGTTATTAGATTTAAAATCTTTTCTGATAAATAGAAAAGTTATTTGTCCTTTAAAATGTGCGAATTTGTTGTTTTGTATTTTTATAACGAAAGACAAAAACAATTTTCGACATGTTACTCCTTATTCTTTTCGAATAACGAATACAAATATCAAACAAATTCGATTTACTTGGTTTAAGTTAATAACAAATAATTAGTTTATCCCCTATCTGTAAATAATGCATAACTGGATCTTATTTTTAATTGCTTTATTCTTTATTTGATTTAAGTTTCACGTAGTGGTTTTCTGTTAGCAATTACATTGTCATGGTACAAACGTGCTTGTTCACGATCACGCTCGGCCGTCAAACTCGAAGCTGTCGCTCTCGCGTCTGGGCGCGCGCTATTCTCGCGCTCTGATTGGTCAGTGTTTTTCCTTAATAATTCAAAAACTAAGCTTTAACCAGCATTTTGGTAAAGGAAAAAGTTGTTCAGAATCACCCCAGTTACAACCCCTTAAAATTATGCCCACCAGTAGCCGAACACCCTGTATACAATTTTCGTCTACTTTTTACGGAGAAAAGTGTTGAGATTTGTTTTCGAAGAGGGTGAGCCTTTTTTATACAATCATTTGCCACGTTTTTAACAATTGAAAAGCAAGATCTGTGGTCCGTTCAACAATGTCTTCTATTAAAATATAATATATTATCGATTCCTCAATTCGGATAATTTATAATGAGAATATAGAGTATCGTTAAACATACAATTCTATGAATAATCGTTTACGCGTTTTCATTTGGTCCGTTTACCTGCCGTGCTTATGTTGTGCGATTACTAGAAAGAGACAGTAAAATATATTGAGAGTTCATTGACCCTGCCAGGACGTCAGCTGTTGATGCTCTGATCGGTGAATCTACCCGGTGACACAAATATTTTTTATCGAAGCTAGTTTTTTTCATGGATCAATGGATAAGTTTTATTCAAGTTGTTTGTGAATTTTTACAATTAAACGTACGCAGGAATGGATTTATTTGACTTCAGTGAGTTACTGCATAACATATTCCATTTCAATTTTATCTCATTTCATAGACAAGGTACTCATTCGTTTTAAAATGTGAATTTATTCGTATCCTTCATTAGAATAGTTAACAAAATTAATTTTTGTGAATTTATTCCTTATTCCTTTTCGAAGGCATAAAATAAATACAATATACTTGATCTGGGTAAACAACAACTAATTGGTTTATCTTCTATTTAAGAATAATGAAGATCTTAATATTATTGTTTTGGACATTTATTTTTATACCTGATACTTTGTACGAAAAGTATTGAAATAAATAGTCGACGACACACTCGACACGGCTGATGCATTCTTCCCTTCGCCGCTCCTATGTCTCACGGGTGGACCGAGTAGCTCGTCGCCTGGGAGGGCAGGGGAAGGAGGTATCGAAGTCGTTAGACAATAGTCTAGTCGAATTCGTGCTCGCGACCTAATCGTATCGACGCATTAATCTCTCGCAAGACGATAATCCGATTTCGAACCTTCCGGTCGCGATCGACACGTGAGTTTTTCGTGTGCCCAGTCGTGATATCTCGGAACTAACGAATTTCGGTAAAAGCGATTTCCTCGATTTCCCAAGTCAAAGGACTTTGCCGTAACCACGCAGAGCGGGAAGTCCGAGACAATTATTCTTTACTTCTGAATTCGTTATCCGATTTAACTTTTACCTAATAATTTCCTGTTATACCGACGCATTATCGATACGCTTGTTGACGCCGACGATTGGTCGTCACACTCGAAGCTTTCGCTCACGCTGTCGCGCGCCCGGTCCACGCGCGCTCTCATTGGTCAGTATTTTTTGTTAATAACTCGAAAATGGAGCCTGAACCAATATTTTGGCAAAGGAAAAAGCTGTTCTGAATAGCCCCACCTATCTCCCCTTTTCCGCTCCTACACGTATTGTGGGACACCCTCTATATATGTTACCAACAGTTTAACTAAATTCTTATGGTAATTGATTTGTCTAATGTCGCGGTCGGTAAAAGAAGATACAGTCGATAATTGAAAACTAAAAGTACCATTGAAGAAATGAAAAAAAATTAGCATGGAGATACTTCTGAGGGAAAGAAAAAAAAAATTCTTCAGGGATGTTACACCTCGTTATTACATTATGAAATTAGTGAAATGTGACAACAAAATATTACAGTGAAAAATTTTAATGAAAAATGGTAGTGAAATGAATCGGCTGTGATATCAGATATTGTGGAGTGCGTATTATTTTTACGAATAGTTACGACCGATGGAACGATCTAGTTACGGGGATCCACTTTCAGTCAAGCAGAATTATCTTTTGTTAGGAATAACGTACAAAACAAGAAACCCATATGTGCACACGCATCACCTCCGCCTACCGCGCGTTTATGTCACTGTCAAATCGACAGTTACAAGCAAGCATTCGTCCGTTAAAGACCGCGAGTATTTTGTAAAGACGACCGCAATATATAAACGTACTTCCGTGTATTTTCACGCAGTTCGTTTATTTTCCAACTTAATCCTAATAGGTTATGGGCCCAGACAGATTCTGGTCGCGTTCGGAAAATTAAACAAACCTTTTTGGTACAACGAATTTAAATTGGCGAGCGTGTTGTGAGTGTGAAAAGTTGGAGTTTTTTTTTAAATGAGTTCCTGACTACTGTGCGAATTGAACCCCTTTGGAAAGTACAAATATGATACCTGCAAAATCCAAGTGGAAGCACTATTTATCAAAAACGATAACTGGATATACGTAAACGACGACAAACCAAGACCCGATGTAACTCAGGGCGCAGCAACGGTTGCGGCGGCAAGAGAATGGGACGAAGCGATCGGGAAGGCGAGATCTGATTTAATTTTATCGATCAGTCCGTCCGAATTAAAGCAAATAAAAAATTGTAAAACATCGAATGAGATGCGGAGAAAACTGGAAGGCATTTACCAGTCAAAGGGTCCTGCACGGAAAGCGGCGCTATTAAAGCATCTTGCTTTGCGGAAAATGGCAGAGGGCGACGATATACGATCGCATATGAACTCGTTCTTTGATGCGGTCAATAAATTAAAAGATATGGAAGTAAAAATTAATCCAGACATGCCTGCCGTTCTACTGCTCTATAGTTTACCTAGTTCGTTCGAAAACTTTCGAGTAGCTATCGAGTCCAGAGACGAGTATCCGACGCCCGAAGCTCTTAAAATAAAAATATTAGAAGAGAGCTATGCGCGAACTGATAAGGCAAACGAGTTCAGCAATAGCGCGATGTGGATCCGAAAATCGGTCAAGCCAGAGAAGTCAAGCGTGGCTTAAAGAAACCGCTATGATAGAGCAACAGGGCCAAATAAAAACCCAAAGGAAATCCAAAAGCTGCGCTACTTTCGCTGCAAGAAAATCGGTCATCGAGCTTCGGAGTGCCGTGGCTGAAGAGGATTTTCCATACAACGATGGACTAGGAGCGAAGGAAGTCGCCTTCCATGCCGACCAAACTATACGTGGAAAAGATGAAAAAGGGAAATATTGCTGTCCATCCCACATGAGCGGCAACACATCTTTCATCGAGATGAAACCATCAACGTGCGAAACTTTAAACCTTGCTAGCAGCGTGTAACGTCCCCAGTCCGCAAGGAAGAACATCTGTGTAGATAAGTAGGGTAATCCCAATATATGTATCTTTATTTTTGATTATCGACCGCGAATTACCGACCGCAAATATACATCGAGAATAAATTATTATAAATCATCATTTAAACATTTCTATTATTGTTTATTTATTTACTATAAATCAAAATATATTTTTAGTTATTGTTCTATGTATTATTTGCGATTAATTATCTTCTTATTAAAATACTTGTAATATCCCGCTAATTTGCGTACATAAAAATCCATTAAAACTACGATTTAGCGAGTTAGCTTGTGAAATCTTAATTGATGATAAATCAAAGCGTATTTTTCTTAATGAAATTATTATATTTTCTTTATTAAATAAAGCGTAATAAAATAATATCAAAAAATATGTAAAAATACTACGCATTTAACATGAGGGTAAGCCTGTGTGGCCTTGAAAAGTGTTAGGCAAATTGGCCGTTTTCGGGGTATAAAAGGGCGAGCGAAAAACCCATAAGGTGCAGAACATTCTTTGAAGCAGTACGTGACGGACCTCTTAGGAGAAGTATTAAGCGACAAATTGGAGCAGTTTTAACTGGTAAGAGTCTACAAGATTCTTAGTTTTGCCTGGACAGCGGGTATCAGCCATTTGGATACTTGATCGTTGGGTCGTTTAGTAGCCAGCTAACGCAGGCTCCCCATTCAAACGGTCTTGTCTCTGAAACTCTGGAAGGAGAGTGCTATACTCAGCCCCAGAAGAGACTAAGACATCAAACAAGAGCTCTTCAGCCACTCATACAAATTTATTGTTTTTGCCGAGTTGCTAACTCGCCGTCAGATTCTCGGAGTTCGCTCTGGGTAGTTTAGTAGCCAGCGAATAGCAGGCTCCCCATTTTGAGCGGCTTGGTCTCTGAAGCCCGTGTCTTTTGAGTGGCGTTTCAGTAACTCCGGTTAATAAAGTCGAGTCACTCTAATTTGCAACCCTGTTGGGCATACGTTGTTTATCTGACTCTTGTATCGTTGGGTCGTTCTAGTAGCCAGCTAACGCAGGCTCCCCAATTAAGCGATCAGGTTTTGGGTGTCAATTGTGCTCCGCCAAAAAGGGCAATTGAACTAATAGATTTAGAGTCAAGCAAAGAGTAGCTGTTCTATGTCCAACTGTTTTTTACATAAAGTTTCGAATCTCGATATTATAGTGAAACCAAACATTGTTCTGTCACCAGTTAGGATCTAGATCCACTATAAAACCCGCGTTTTTTACGTTTACGTCATAATAAGCGATTGTATACTTAATTAACGATACGTACATTGTTCAAAACCGCGTTTCTTGCGTTTGCGTCGACCACATAATTAACTAACTATACGTACCTTATTGAAAACCGCGCAACCGAAGTAGTTAGCTATCGAATTGCGTTTTCAATATTAATAATATAATATCAGACATACATATATTTTATATCTTTTCCAAAAGTAATTGTTAATTGTAATCCTATATTTTTACCTTTAATTATATGAATAAACCTAATTAATGAACGGTATTAACCTGTAGATTTCACTCTTTAACCACACGCGACACGAACCCCACATTCTTATAGAATTAGTTATAATAAGAACTAGTCGCTCAATCGGCAAAAGCCGCTCTTTCCCTCACGAGTGCTGTAAACTCCTGAGTCTAGCACCAGGGACGTTACAAGCGCGTCAACACTGGTAGAAGGTCAACTAACGGTGCGATTGTCTATAAACGATTCGAACTCGAGCAGGACGGTTAAACTCCGCGATACGTTGTTCGTCCCCGACCTTCGCATGAACCTTATATCGGTTGCCAAAATTACCGACAACGGATTCAACGTCTTGTTTCGAAAACATAACGCCACCGTATTTACACCTGACGGAGAAACAGTCTTTACCATTGACCGACACGATAATTTATATTACGTGCATTCCGCGGTTTTTGTAATCGATTCAAAATTAAAAACGGTAAAAGGCATAAAATTATGGCATCGGCGTCTCAGTCACGTTAACAAGGAAAGTTTGCGAAAAATAAATCGCGATAGAAGTATACGTGGCGTTTCCTTCGAGAAGGATGAAAAGCTCTCCACCTGTGAAGTCTGTTTGCGCTCTAAGATGACAAGACTACCACTACCGAAAAGGTCGAACCGTGCCGTAGGTATACTCGAAATAGTGCATACAGACATATGTATGTATGTGGACCGATGAGCGTTGAAGTAATCGGCGGCGCGAAATATTTTATGTTATTCACCAACGATTGTATGCGATGGTTCGAGGTTTTCTTTTTAAGACAAAAAGGCGAAGCTTTATCGGCTTTTAAAAAGTTCAAAACTTTTGCGGAAAAGCAAACACACACGCGAATAAAATATCTGCAATCTGATGATGGCCGCGGGTTCCTCAGAAACAAATTTAATGAGTATCTAAATTCATGCGGTATTAAAAAACGGCTAACCGTAACGCACACACCCCAACAAAATGGTGTTGTCGAATGGAAAAACCGCACAGTAGTAGAAACGGCGCGCTGTTTGCTTCTCCAAGCGGGACTTTCGAAGCGATTTTGGGCCAAGGCGATAGCAAATGCGAATTATACGCGTAACAGACTACCGTCTCGCGCTCTCAACAGCGACAACGCTTACTATTTTTAGACAGGTAAAATACCGGACGCATCGTACTTTAAAGTATTTGGTTCTAAGGTTATAACCCTAGCTCGAGACCATTAAAAATCAAAATTTGAACCGCGCGCTCAAGAAGGAATATTTCTCGGCTACTCGGAAGAAACGAAGGAATTTAGAGTATGGCTTCCTGACGAGAACCGCGTCGATATCTCTCGAGACGTAAAACTACGAAGATGGAGCGAGAGACGAGAATTCGTATTCCAGAAATCATGTAGTCATAGACATTCAAAACGAACAAATAACCTCGAAAGTCGTGGAAAAAGGGGATCAGTCGAGAAACGGTAGCCAGACTATCGATCATGAGAACAATATCCTCGAAGTACCCGCAAATCCTCCACAACAACCCGATACCATTCCGACACGCGTAAGTGATGTTAGGTACCGGGCAGGTTGGCCGCGAATTCTCCGGACCGGAAGCCGTGGTAGGCTGAGGAAATTACGCAGTACGGTCGAGATTCAAAGCGATATTCAAAACTATTATCAATTTGAAGAAGGAGAAGATGACGTATTCGAGGTTAACGAGTCTTCAAACCCAACGGAATCTGCGGGTATGGCCGAAATACTCCTGCAAACCGCGCTTTCCGGCCTGGATAAAACAGAGTGGCGCGTCGCGATTTGGGGAAGAAATTGCGGCGATGCTAAAGAACGATGTATGGCAAATCATTGAACGTCCTCGCGATCGCGAAGTCATTGGGTGTCTCATGGTCCTCTGCGACAAAGTAAACACTGATGGATAGGTAATGCGGAGGAAGGCACGTTCAGTCGCACGCGATTTTGCTCAGCGTCCGGGCTTAGATTATGAGGAAACGTACACGCCCGTACGACTGATAATAGCCTTAACTGTCAAATTCGAAATGCAAGTCCATCAATTGGACGTGTCAACAGTGTACCTAAATGAAGAAGTCGATAGGGATATTTTTATGACGGTGCCGGACGTTCTCCCTGACGCGTTGCGAGATATTATATCGTATGGACCCATAGAATATAGCGATAGGGCCCGAAAAATACTGAACGAACTATCGAGCGGCGACAAAGTCGGTAAAATAAAAAAGGCTCTATACGGATTAAAACAAGCGGGTAGGCAATGGAATAAACGCCTCGACGAAGAAATGCGAGGCATGGATTTCGTCCACCTCCATGCTGACCCTTGTGTATATACATACATATATTGCGAAAGGGAGAGCAGTTTCTTGTTCTTGCCGTATACGTAGATGATATAGTAATCGCCGCGAAAGACTTTAGATGGTTAGAACGCGTTAAGAAAGAACTCATGCAAAAGTTCGAAATGACGGATCTAGGAAGGATCGGGCACTGCTTGGGTGTTGAATTTGAACACAACGGTACAGAAATAAAAATGCGGTAAAGCGCGTATACAAAAAGAATTTTAGAGAAATTCAGCATGTCAAATTCGAATCCCGTGACGTCGCCGATTGATCCTTCTCAGAAATTAACTAAATCCGAAACACAGAGCGCCGACGTTAAAAATTTTCCATACAGGGAGCTCGTCGGGTCCTTATGTACTTGGCCACGGCCACACGTCCCGACATAGCTCACGCGGCCAGTAATCTCAGTCAATTTAATTCGTGCTATGACCGTCAACATTGTATCGCGGCAAAACGTGTACTTCGTTACCTTAAGGGAACAATTGATCAGGGAATACGATTCCGAAAGGGCGACGGTATCTTGAGGGGTTACGCGGATGCCGATTGGGGGTCGCGCGTGCACGATCGAAGGTCATACACCGGGTTTATATTTATGTTAAATAGCGGACCCGTAAGCTGGGAGTCGTGTAAACAACGCACGGTCGCACTTTCCATTATGGAGGTGGAGTATATGGCATTGTCGGAAGCGACGAAAGAAGCAGTGCATCTGCAAAGTTTGTTAAAGGCCATAGGAACCTTTAAGCAAAAACATGTAGCCATATTCAACGATAACCAGAGTACTATCGAACTGGCCAAAAATCCAACCTTTCACAGCGGGGCAAAACATATAGACACTAGACATCACTTTGTACGAGAAAAATTAAAAGACGGCGAAATAAAAGTTTTTCACAGAGCGTCAAACAACCAAATTGCGGATGTACTAACGAAAGGCTTAACCGGCCCGCGTCATCAGAAATGTACCTTGTCTTTTATGTATAGCGATCAACACTATAAATAAATACATCGTAGTAATTCATTCACTGTACGCGGAATATTGTAAATACCAGCGACAAACGTACATCCTTGTTTTGAGGGGGAGTGTTAGGAATAACGCGGCAACATGGTATACAGCTAATCAAGGACCATGGGACAAAGGAATCCGGATACATGTATCGTATTTCATGATGAGGAAATAGTCTTTCCAGCACCAGACGATATTCCACGGATAGTGAAGAATCACCACTGTTCAACAATTGGTGGACATAAGGGTAAGAAGAAAACATATACGCGCATCCTAAATAGTTATTACTGGAAAAATATGATCAAAGATATAAAAAACATTGTTCGGAATTGTCTGGAATGTCAACGCGTTAGAGCGAACAGAGAACCGTGTGTAACCCCATTAGAACTGACAGATATACCCAGAAGATTTAATGATAAGATTGCGATGGATATCCTTGGACCACTTAAAGAAACCCGAAGAGGACACAAGTATATATTAACTGCGCAATGTTTATTAACAAAACACAGCTGGGCCTAGCCTTTAAGTAACTACACTGCGGAGAGTTGCACGAATGTCTTTTTAAAATACTACATTTGTAAATATGGAGCACCAAGGACACTACTGACTGACAACAGACAAAATTTTGTATCAGAATTTATGAAAACCTTTGAAAAAATTATTGAAATTCAACACGTCACCACCGTCGCAGTTGACCCCGAAAGTAATGGTTCTCTCGAAAGAAGTCAGCAAGTACTAAAGGACTACTTAAAAATATACGTCAACAATGAATAAAACGACTGGGACGACTACCTAGATTTAGCAGTGTTTAATTACAATACTAATGTACATGAAGCCACCAAATACACACCATACGAATTAGTATACGGACAACACGCCAATCGACCATTGAATAGAAGAGTGAAGACATTAACACATACAGATATATTACAAGAATTAACCAATAGAATAAAGGACCTCCAAAGGAATGCTAGGAATAATATAGAGGAAGCTAAAAGAAGAGCCAAAGAAAGATATGATAGAACCTGCAGACCGTACGACTTTAAGAAAGGTGACTACGTGTGGATCACCAACGAAACCAGGAACAAAACAAGTGGAGTAAGTGTCCCGTTCGAGGGACCCTACCTAATTCTGGACGTTCCTTCTGAAACTAATATTTTAATTCATAAAAATCAAAGAGCAATATTAATACATAAGAATCGATGTAAATTCGCAAGTTTAAATATTTCAGGATCTTAGAAGTCAGTACATAGAACAACGAGGAACAATATGGAATTCGTGAATTCGGAAATCTGCCAACTCTTCATTTAGAACCCTTGGGACAACTGAGGTTGTACACCGAGCAGTGGAAAATTGTCAGCTACCTGCCACTCGAGGACCTGGCTCAATAAGAGGCCCGTATTGAAGAAGGCATTATAATCATGAGGAAATTGGACTTCGAAGGTCAACACAATAAGACGACATACCAGTTGGAAAAGGGTTTGCTGCAAGCTAAGAAAAATCGTGAGCGGTTGTTTTCTTTGAAATCATGCAGTGCTCTATATCTGCAGTAGTATATCTACTACTACAAACGAAAACAGACTGGATAATTATTCCTCATAAAGATGAACAAATCCAAATACTACGCGGACAAACTTCAAATTTTGTAACAATTACCAGACCGAGTATTATACACTTAGAGCCTAATTGTATAGTTAGCGCAGATTTTGTAATACTAGAACCGATACACATGTCCAGTAGAATTGTCACAGAGTTTCTATTTGATCTATCGAGTTATAATTTTCCATTTATACACAAAACCTATCAAAAAATGTTACTTGATGTAAACTTAAAGGAATTGAATGTTCCAAAAATAGGTAGTTTAGATTCACAGATACTAGGCAAGAGACTGGAAGAATTAGTTAGCAGAAACGATAGGCAAACACAAAAGAACCGAAAGTTATATAGAAACTGCGTTAAGATTTGGAACAAACTTTGTTTACGGTTTATTAACTACATTAATACTTTATGTAAGCTACAAAATTCGATTAATACATTTAATTAAAGTGTGTATTACAGCGATAGCACGACCTTGTGTACATAACACTTATAATAACCATATGCAGGGTAATAGAGACCAAGTTATAAATAGTAATGCGGAAACCACGATAAGACATGAAAGTATTCCAATAGCACAACTAAATTCATCTCCGAAAGTAAATTTGACAAACATCAGAAGAATGTTAACGAATCCGATTTGAACACGAAATAACTCCATAAATACACAGCGTAATGAACATATCGCCTGAAAAAGGCAATATCTTCAATTTAAGCGAGGGGGTGTTATACACCCAAATATTTATAATAGATTAAGATGCATCATCCATGACGTCATCTCCAGCCAGTCAACAACTTTTACTATGATTCACACTAGACTTTTCACCGTTCAACTTCCTCCGAATTTCTCCTCCTAGTCACAACTAGGGATTGCAATAGCGGTATACCGCGATACTGAATACCGGTATTTTGAGTCATTTGTACAATTTTGTAATACCGGTATCGACAAGTTTAAATAACGTTTTTTCGGCATTTACTAGAAATTTTTTAAGTTGTCTCCACTACAGTATTGCCTCGAAGTAAGCAACAGGTTTGGGACCGGCCAGTTGCTTATTTCGAAGGTGGTATGTTATTTGGCTTGCTTTTGTTTTTTAAATCGCTATGTGTTAGAGTGAGAAAACAATATACATGTTCTGCCCTTTTTTAACTAAACTGTTCGGTCAACCGTAAAAATTACTCTTCGGTTTTACGGACCTCTCACTCCGTCTCGGATCTCTCGGTCGACTTCAATCAAAGAAGTGGGGATAGAAATTCACTAATTTCGAAGCTTGAAGCTGTTGGTTGTTTCGAGGCAATACTGTATATGTTCAGGGGTCGCCAACATAGCAAAATAGTATACGTTTTTGTTTTTATGTCTCCATAACGGGCCAAAACTGTCGTATTACAGCTCAGAGCGATACTGCACACGCGCAGGATTCGTAGTCTGATATTCATATCTGTGAAAACAAGGTTGTAGTTGTGAAGTAAGTGCGTACTGTGTCAAAAATTTCGATATTTTTTAAATTGGTGAGTTTGTTATTCACGTTGTATTTGCATATCATACTTTAAGGTTCAAAATATTTTTCAGATTTATTATATGTATACTCATAATTAATAAACCCATAATAATGAATAAGAATAACTTTAAAGAACATACAAAATCTGTTGATAATACTTCGGTTTGGTTTCATTATTTATATGATGAAAAGAATATGGTGGCACAATGTAAAAAATGTTCAAGAGTTATTAAAGTGAATGGAGGAAGTACAAGCGGACTCCATACACATTTAAAAACGAAACATGATACAAATTTGTTAAAGAGGAAAGAATCTAATTGCGATGAAGATAAAAGTTTAAGCACAGTTTCTAAGCCCAAGCCACCAGGGATTTTAGATTATTTTGAAAAAAAAGAAATAATTTGAATAAAATTATAAGTAAAATGACAGCATTAGACGGTTTGCCATTTCGAGTGTTTTGCACTTCTACTGAATTAAGAAAATCACTATCCGCCAGAGGTTTTAAAAATCTACCAACATCGATTAACACTATAAGAAGAACTGTTATAAACTACAGTAACGATGTTCGCAATTCTTTGAAACACGAGTTAATACAATTAAAAGTAAATGGTGAAAAATTTAGTCTTACATTTGATGAATGGACAAATGTAAGAAATAGACGCTATTTAAATATAAATATTCAATCAGAAAAAAAATTTTGGAATATAGGACTTACACATGTCTCGGGAAGTATGCCAGCCGAAAAATGTGTGGAAGTGCTTAAATCTAAATTAGGGAAACAAAGATTATCCCTGAAAGAAGATATTGTATCCATAACGACTGATAGAGCAAATCGTTCGATGGAGTTATGAAAAAAGTTGGAAAGTTAATTGGTGCAAATCAGCAATTGTGCTATGCTCATGGAATTCAATTGGGAGTAATAGATGTATTATACCAAAAAAATAAAGAACAGAAGAACCCAAATACTGTGGATATAGAAACTTCTGATTCCGACTTTGAAGAAAGTGAGAGTGAGAGTGATACTGACAATGAAGATAATGACAATGTAATTGTTGAAGAAGATATTGCTAATGAGGATGAAATATTAACTCATCAAGAATTGCTTCCTATAATTAATAAAGTTCGAAAAATTGTTAAAATATTTAAACGTTCCCCTACAAAAAATGCCTTATTACAAAAATATATACTAGCTGAAAATAAAACAGAATATATGTTAATATTAGATTCTAAAACACGTTGGATCAATTTACTCCTAATGATGGAACGATTTTTGAAACTGAAAAATCCAATCCAAAAAGCAATAATCGACTTAAACCTGCAAATTAATTTTTCCGATAGTGAATTCGACTTAATATCCAGAACTGTATCAGCTCTACTTCCAATAAAACTGGCTGTGGAGGCATTATGTCTGAGAGATTCTAATTTATTAACAGCTAATGCAACAATAAATTTCATGTTACAGTCACTGAAAGAACAGCACACATCACTATCTGAAGAATTATATATTACATTGAAAAATCGCACAGAGGAAAGGCATACCGAAATGTGAAATGTCTTACGGTATTTACATAATTATAATGATTTTAAAAATGAAAATGAAAAAGAAAAAAAGAGACTAACCAATTCAAATTTGATCAAGTTTATAATAAATTTTCTTAAAATTTTTTACCCACAAACCTATCCACATTTAGAAGAATGCGGTACAGTTATCGAAGACGATGATAACACTAATGTCGATAGTGAAAAGGAATTGTCTTTTGAACAAAAATTAGAATTAGCGATAACTAAAAAAATTTCAACGAATCAAAATACAATACAGAAATCAGTTATATCCAAAACCATCCGACGAGAAATCGATTTATTTGAAAATGAGGGATTTAGAGGTAAATACTTGGAAAAAGTATATCACGCATTGCTAACAGTACCACCAACTAGCGTAGATGCTGAAAGAGCGTTTTCGACAGCTGGTAATTTTTGCACACAATTACGTTCCAGGCTTAATGACCGTACAATTGATGCATTATGTTTTTTAAGATCACATTTCAAAAATTTGTAATAGTACCACAGACTGAATAGTGATATTTACACTTTTTTGAGATTTAAATACATAAGATGTTCCTTGTTCCTTTACTTTTTTGTGATTCTTTATATACTGTTATAATTTATAAGTTACAAATAATTTTTTGTGATATTTACTCTCTCTCATAAAACTGGCAAATAAAACAAAGAAACACCTGTGTTTTCTTTCTTTTTCTAAAATTCCTACTACCGGTATTAAAACCGGTATTCCGGTATTAACAATAAGATCTAAAAAATACCAAATACCGGTATTGAACTTTTGGTCCAATATTGCAATCCCTAGTCACAACCCAAAGTTCATTTTCCGAAACTTACAAATAGCCCTATCTTCCCATTCCTGTGTCACTCTCAGTTCATCATGCGTGCTCAACGTTTGTAACCGTAGTTTTCCGGAATAAAGTATTTTGTTTTACCACGTAACGTCGATCTTTAATTACAATCATTCAAGTGTTACCCCAAATCCGTACAAGTTTCGAGGAACTTATACTAACCGGGTATCACAATAGGAAGCGGGAGCAAGAATGGATGAAGTTGACTAATTGTAAGAGATGGAATTTCCGTCAGGCTTGAGTCGCGATACCTGACATGATCGATGGTCATTGGGTCCGTTTTTAAGACTATTTGCAAAATTAACGTTTGTGACACATGCAATTAGCCGTTGAGGGCGGAGACTCGAAAAACGGAAGATATATGATGCAGGATTAAAAAATAAACTAATTGTCAAAAACGGCTCTGTTGACTTGCGTGTAATAAACGTACTGGCAATTTGCACTCGAGCCGTTGACACTTGTACAAATTGCTAGCCATGTGTAGAAAAGAAATGTTTTTTCACATAATGGGTTATCTTAAAACGTAGTTCAGCTATGTATAGCTGAAGCATATATAGCTGTTCAGCTATATATAGTATCTTGAATCTTTTCATAGAAATCATAAAACTTTCTGCGTGAATATGTTCCGCGGATATGCCACAGAACAAGTTTCGAATGTAAACGAAATGCTGTGCAGTACTGGAAGAACGCCAAGGTGAAACGTCTGAAATTAGAAACTGTGCAATCAAGATTTAAACTCAAAATTCAAACAAAAATTCCTATACGAAATTTTAACGTATCTCGTATGGTTTTCGAGACAGCTTAAGCGGGTCGAAACTATAAAGGGTCGATAAAAAAATACGTGTCTTTTATTACACTGTACAACAAATTTTGACTTTTTTTTTATTTCGTAACCGCCACTATGAAATTCTTATAGATTTTTGCGAGCTGAATATGAATCTGAAATCCGTTTTTCTCTAGGACGTACAGTTTTTGAGAAAATTAATGTTAAAAATAATTGCAAATTTTCAACTTTGGAAATTTTTTGTGCTTTTACCATAGCAGCTATTCAGTGGCTTTTTAGACGAGAAAAATCTGTGAACTTTCCCAAATAAAACGATATAAATTGTTATTACATTGTAAACATTTAAATATGTTTAAATAATGGTCAAAGTAAGAAAGACACCAAAAATGCACCAATTTTTGCTAATATTTTTCAATTTATTTAAAAAACTATGGGTCTAGGCGAAAATCTAACCATCGTACGCGATAGAGCAGACATTTCTGCTGAAGAAACCATCAAGCAAAGTTACCGAATCACTTTCGTTTTCTTTTTATAAAAAAAATAGTTCGGCAAAACACGCGCCGCTGCCAGTGGTACTCCATGTTGACGCGTTGCGCCGTTCAATTATTCCGTTACGCCAAGACAGTAGGCAGGGCGACTACCGCGCCGCGCCAACATGGAGTACCACTGGCAGCGGCGCGTGTTTTGCCGAACTATTTTTTTTATAAAAAGAAAACGAAAGTGATTTTGTAACTTTGCTTGATGGTTTCTTCAGCAGAAATGTCTGCTCTATCACGTACGATGGTTAGATTTTCGCCTAGACCCATAGTTTTTTAAATAAATTGAAAAATATCAGCAAAAATTGGTGCGTTTTTGGTGTCTTTCTTACTTTGACCATTATTTAAACATATTTAAATGTTTACAATGTAATAACAATTTATATCGTTTTATTCGGGAAAGTTCACAGATTTTTCTCGTGTAAAAAGCCACTGAATAGCTGCTATGGTAAAAGCACAAAAAATTTCCAAAGTTGAAAATTTGTAATTATTTTTAACATTAATTTTCTCAAAAACTGTACGTCCTAGAGAAAAACGGATTTCAGATTCGTATTCAGCTCGCAAAAATCTATAAAAATTTCATAGTGGTGGTTACGAAAACAGTTGGCTGTTGTACAGTGTTATCTGCCTACTTAGCAAACGTACGATGTTTCATTAAAATCGTAGGTGGACACTTCAGTGCCTTCCCTTGTTAGACATTTTCATGATATATTTGCCTTTTAATATTTAACAATTTATTTTCTTCGTTTTAGTGACGTTTTATTAACGTTTCATTTTGTTCAAATTTGATCTTATTTAATCATCATTACCGTATAAGGTCGTGTGATACATTTGTTATTACGAGTGTAGTCCTCCAGTTTGCCTATGTACCTGATTGGCATTAAGTTGGGTTGAGCTGCCCTGATTTCAGTATTATATGTGTTGTTTGTTTCACAATGCATGCTGTGACCGTGGTCCATGATGATTGCATCATACTGTATCATTGCGACAAGCATGTTTGTCGTCCACGGTATCGTGTTCATATGCTTATTGTTAGAGTGTATTTTCCCGACAGATTTATAGCAGGGACGGTCACTATTCAGAGTGGTGACAATAAACAGTCACCATTTGGGTCCCTTGCCATGGGACTTGACTTCGCCCACCTCGAAGACGCTCGTATTCACCTTCCATAATGAAACGTGCTAAAGTCGTACTGGAAGGGGGGGGGGGGGGGGTACGTGGGCACACAATTTAGTTTTTCCAAGTCAGTTCAGTTCTCGCAGTCCACAGCTTTAGTTAAAATTCAGTAATACCATTTTCGTCACGACACAAATTGTAGTAAATACATATACCCACACACACAGTTACACTCACACACACCAAACATGCAATAGGAATAAACAATAGTAACCAGAATCAGCATAAATTTATTTCATTCCTAATTTCACAACTGGGTGCTCCTTCGATTAGACGGCACAACAAGGAGTGCAATATCCTGGGAATATTAGACTGCTTCCTAAACACTTATTTTATTTCAGCGCCACTTTTGGCCATGCCATATCTGGCGTTCATTACGTTAAGGACAGCTGCCAGAGTCGGGCGGAGGGCACTAATTCTCTACAATATGTCACTGGACCTACGTGCGCCATCAATGAAAACATTTGTTACTCTTATCTTGTCACTAGTTACCAACGAACTTTTAAATTATTTAATTTAACCGCTGTTGAAGCCGCGGTTGGATTGCTATAGCTACCTATATTTTAGTATTTCAATTTGAAAGTTTAGGGTACAAGGATTGTAGCTCTTTAGAGAGTTTAGCACATTGAAATGTGCAGTTTCAAGTTTGAGAATTTTAGTAACTATTCATTTGTAGTAACTATGTATACATTTCGGAAAGTTGAAATGTAGGGATTTTAAGATTTTAGAACTTCGAAGTTTGTGATTTTAAGGATGTAACACTCGAGAATTTGATAATTTAAGCATTAGAATGTAACTACGTCAAATTCGTACTTTGTAGTCTTGAAGCATGGAGTTTTCGAATTTAGGGATTTTGAAATTTGGGCTTCTGCATTTGGGTGTTAAAATTTTGAGTTTTGGATTTGGAATTGGGAATTGGATTTCTAAGTATAGAAAGGCGAGGAATGCTTATTGAAACGAATTGTTTATTATTAGGAAAAATGACCTTTATTCGTCTGTGGCTTTGACGTGACTGTTCGTCGAGCGAAAACGTCGTTATAAACAAAAACGCATCTCTCCTCATCGGCGCCTAAACAAATGCGTACTTTATCTCCTACTTGATACATCCGTGCTGGTTTTCGTTTCTCGTCGTGATATCGCTTATTCGCCTCGAAAGTTTGTTTGATTTTTTCGGTCGCTCTGTTTCTTATTTCAGCTAAATTTCTACTATCTGTAATACTACCTATATTTTCTAACGAATCTCGGATGCTATCTATTACTTTTCCACGCTGACCTACCCCGTATAACAATATGCTTGGAGTTTCTCCGGTCGATTTATTTACCGTGTTGTTGCATGCATATTCCACATCGTCAAGTGCTTCATACCACCGTACAATCCTTTCATCTGCTAATTGTGCTATTATTGGTATAATAGTTCGATTAAATCTTTCGACTTGCCCATTCGCTTGTGGCGAGGCTGCGGCAATTTTAATGTGTGTAATTCCGTTTTCATCAACAAAATTTTGAAAATCTTGGGAGGTAAAACAACTGTAGGACCGTTCAAAAATTGGCGCGACTGAGTGAGCATATGACCGAGCGAATGAGGTGAGTGTGGATGAGAGAGAGAGAGAGAGTGAATGTATACTATAAATAAGAGGACCCGCGAACCGCGACACGTATATGGATAACGGATAGCGAATCAGAAGGGCGTGATAAATAAAAGTAAAATTCAAAGCATAAGGAAAACTGTAGTAGAACCGTTAATCCAACACAACTACCTCGGTCTGAAACAATTCTTAACGGTCTACTAAAAGTCGCAAAATAATTTCGCAAACATTTTATAACCTCCACCGTATTTGTAGTTTTCGTTGCATACAATTTTACAAATTTTGTGAATCCGTCTACTACTACCAAAATCTACCGTTTGATTGAATTCTGTTTTGTCATTGGTCCTAGATGATCAATGTGTATCGTATAAAATGGTTTACTATCCTTCGGAATTTCATGCAGACATCCTTCTTGTTTATCTGAATTCGGACTAAAGGCAATACATTTAAG